>CM053503.1:156507520-156643411 GCA_028627145.1 Eidolon dupreanum | reverse complement strand
AAAAAAAAAAATCATTGCCATGACAAGACCATTGTCAAAGAGCTTACTGCCTATGGTTTCTTTTAGGAATTTTATGATTTTGGTCTTACATTCTAGTCTTTGGTTCATTTTGAGTTAATTTTTGTGTATGGTGTAAGATAGTAGTCCAGTTTCATTCTTTTGCATGTGGCTGTCCGGTTTTCCATGGGTTTTTAGTTTTGCTATCTAATTGTTCTATTTTTATATAGAGATTTACAGCAAAATACTATGGCTCTGATACAGCTATCCTCACAGAATTCCAGTAACTTCTTGTGGATGGTGGCTGAGTGTGTTCCTATTGTACAAATTCATTAAGCTGTGCCCTTCATATTTGTATACTTTGCTGAGAAGTGTTCTCTGTTGCTCTTACAAAAGACTTTCCATGTCTCTTGGCTTTGCCTTGTCAGGCTCCAGCATAATCCCCTTACCCTCTACCCTCCAACTACATTCTCCTTCTTCCAGTTCCTTGAGTGTTTCGTGCTCCCCCACACCCACCCCAGGACCTTTGCAGGAACTATTCTTTTTGCCTGGAATGCTCTTCACCCACAATCATCCAGTTAACTCCCACTCATTCTTCATATGTCAGCTCAAATGTCATTTCCTCAAGCAGATCTTCCTGATTCTATTTTAAATAGGCATTTTTTAACTACTCTTTTCCACCATGAACCCTTCCACTACAATACTTAACTCAGTTATATAATTGTACACCTATTTTATAATTATTCAACTAATTGCCATGTTTTCCTCTAGACTGTAAGTCAATAAAGGCAAGGCCATTTCAGTTCTGTTCACTGTTGTATTCCTAGCACCTCACAGAGTGCAAGGGACAAATATTTGTTTTTCTTTCATGAATGGACAAGTGAGTTACATAAGTCCTTTAAAATGTCTGGATGATACTGACAGGACAATTTTAGTTATGTGGACAAGTTCTTAGATGACATGGCTTGGTCTGGAGAGTTCTCAGCTTTGCAGTCACTAGCAAATGTGGGTCCTCCTGAGGGCAGAAAGTCGGTTGTTGGAATTCCACATTATAACGCTTCATTCTAGCATCCACTGCATTGCCCTCTTGCTCCCTGACTGCAAATAGATTTTACTAGTCTTTCAGCTTTTTGCTTTGATGAGGTTGTATTAAAAATAAGACAGGCAGGTTGAATCCCGGCAGGTTGCATCTCTGCACAGAAACTCCCACAGCTGCATCATGTGAATGGCTGGCTGCTCTCAGATCCACAGCTCAGAATATCAGGAGAGCAGAAGCACTTGGAAATGCCCAATATAGTTTAAATGAGGTAAACTGGAGACTTTCTGCAAATTAAAGATTTAACTTCTTCTTCTGCATATTCCTGGTTCAAATACAAAGACCTCCGCACACTTCAGAGTTATGTATCTGAATACTTTTGGCTACAAGTCACAAAAGACTAATTCTCAGCTATCTTAAACAATAAGGATTTTATTGTTACACATCAAGAGGAGTCTGGAGACAGGACGCCCAGAGTTTTTTAATTCAGCCATTGGAACACTCCATAGAGGACCTGAATTCTTTTCATCCCCCATTTTATATGAATGGTCTACCCCTTGCTCTTTTCATTTGACAATGTATCATTCCAAACAGGACCCAAAGAGCTACCTTTTTCTTTGTTTTCTTTTTAGACTGAATAGTGTCCCATTTTAAAGAGATATCATAATTTATTTAACCAATCCCCTTTTGATGAACATTTAAATTGTTTTCAATCTTTTGGTATTATAAACAATGATGTGATGAATACTTGTGCATAAGTTATTTCACATGTGAATGCATCTGAGGAGAAATTCCTAGAATGAAATTGCAGGGTTGCAAGATGTATGCAGCATTTATAATTTTGATAGATGTTGCCAATCTGCCTTCCTTACAGGTTGTACCCATTTATACCCTCCTCCCCAAATGTGTGCAGCAGTACATTAAATCCTGTTGACTCCTTAACTTAAACATAGACTAGAAAAACTATGGTGGATGTCTGAATGGTTTCTATGTAGAGAAACAGTAGCTGGGTTGCTTATCAACTGGTAGTAACACAAGCCTCAATCCTTTTCAATAAATCATTAATCTCTGTGGACTTCCCACCCCACCATTGTCTTAGGGTGCAGGCTGCCATGAGCAGTCCATATTTCAAAACTTAGACAGCATTTGTAACTTGGTCATTCTATCCACAAATGACTAGATGTTTTTTCTCCCCCTCTCCACCTAGCCATCTCCTAATCCTCCCTCAGGCCCATTTGAAATATCCTCTCCTCCATCAAACATTATCAGATACCCTCAAACAGAATTAGTCACTCTTCTCTGCTCTACAGAATTTTGTTCACACCTCCATCATAGCACAGATCACCTGTAATATAATTATCCACTTACCTGTCTGTCTCCCATACTGTGCTCCTCATCATCTTTATCTTTGGGCTAGCACCTCCACATGTGGTATCTGGTACATAAATGGTTCACAGTAAAGGCTTGCTGAAATGACATTAGGCCAGGGCACAGTTTCATAGTACCCGGTGACAAATACAACGGTACTTCTCTTTTTCCTTTTCTGATAGTGTTGATCAGAGGGCCAAAACTAAAGACCCTTCTGAATATTTCTTTATTTCTTTATGTTTCTAGACTTTCTCCTTCTCTTGGAATCTGTTCTATTTTATGCTTTGTCCTCAGTGCCTAGAACAGTGCCTAGAAGACCACACACATTTCATAAATAAATTTCGAATGAATGGATATCTCTGATCAGAAGGAACATTCACAGTGCAGCTGGGAATTTTTTGCCTGTTTGATGTGAAGATGAGTAACATTATTAACCAACTTAACCTAACTGACAGTTATAGAACACTCCTCTCAACAAAAGCAACATATACAATCTTTTCAGTCAGATATGCAGGAATGCAGCTCTTAGGAGAGCCATCTAAGTAGGAAACAGACTTGAGAGTCATTAGCTTTCAAATGGTAATTAAAGCCTTGGGAGTCCAGGTAAAGAGAGTGTGGAGGATGAGAAAAGAGTGTTGGTCCACAGGATGATAAGGGAAGAAGAACCAGCAGAGCAGCCTGAGGAGCAGCCAGAGAAGTAGAAGAGAGAGTGTGAGTGTTATCAAGACCATATAATGTTTCGTGCAGGGAATGGTCCATAGAGTCGAGTCCGCATTTATTCACTCAACAACTCTGAGCATCTTCTACATAGCAAGCACTATGCAGGGGGCTGGAGACACAAGAGAAGGAGAAAAAGCAGACTCAGACCCTACTCTCCTGGAGTTTACAGTCTAGAGGGGAAGACAATCAAATCTCCCCAATAAATTTGTAATTACAAACATAGTTTTGTGAGAGTATTTATCTATCTTCCTTGAGGAAATGACATTTGAACTAAATCAAGATAGAAGGGCACTAGATAAAACACCAAAAGCACCAGCAATAAAAGATAAAACAGATAAACCAGACTTCATCAAAATTGAAGACTTTTGTGCTTCAAATGACACCATCAAGAAAGTGAGAAAGACAGCTCGAGCACAGAAAATATTTGCAAAACATATATCTGATAAGGGACATCTATCCAGAATAGATTAAGAATTTGTAAAAGTCAATAATAAAAAGACAAATAACCCAATTTAAAAATGAACAGAGGATTTGAATAGATACTTATCCAAAAAAGATGTACAAAATGGCTAATAAGCATGTGAAAGTATGCGCAAAATCATTTGCTTTAAGGAAATGCAAATCGAAACCATAATGAGGTGCCACTTCACACCATAAAGGATGGCTATAATGAATACTTTAAAAATGGAAAACAATAAGCATTTGTGAGTGTATTAGTTTGTTCAAGCTGCCTTAACAAAGTACCATAAACCAAGTGGCTTAAACAACAGAAATTTATTGTCTCTTAGTTTTGGAAGTGTTTAAAGATAAACTGCGGCATATTAAAATTTTTGAGAGTTTATTTGAGCAAACATTGATTCAAATTGGGCAGCACCCAATCTAGCAGGTAGAGAAGAACTCCGAGGAGCTATACAAAATGAAGCACCTTTATAGGCAGAAGGGAGCAGGGACTAGGGAGTTATACTAGGCAAAAAGCAGGCTGATTATTGCAAGGTTACTCTCTTTTTGGGGATGGGAGGGCAGATCACTTGATCAGGCACTAGTGCTGATCAAGTGATTCCTGATTGACTGGTTTAAGATTCCATTGCTGGGAGAGCTAAACCTGTAATTAAGTTAAGTCTCGAATGTGTGACATGGGGCTTAGCTTAAGTGACTCCATTTTGGGCCCGTTGTCTTGTTTTTAACAGAGGCTGGAAGTCTGAGATCAAAGTATAAGCAGGCCACGCTCCCTCCAAAGGTGCTGGGGAAGAATCTGTGCCAAGAATCTCTCCTAACTTCTTATAGTTCCTTGACTTGTGGCAGCAGCATAACTCCAATCTTCACAAGATGCTCTCCCTGTGTGTAAGTCTCTGTGTCTAGATTTCTCCTTTTTAAAAGGACATCAGTCATACTGGATTAAGAGCCCAACCTACTCCAGTATGACCTCAACTAATTATATCTGCAAAGACTTGATTTCCAAATAAGTTCACATTATGACGAAGGTAGGGTCAGAATTTCACCATGAATTTTGGAGGAACACAAATTTAAGCATAACATCAAGGATGTACAGAAACTGGGACCTTCATACAGTGCTGGTGGGGATGGCAAATGGTGTAGTCACATTGAAAAAGTCTGGCAGTTTCTCAAAATGTAAAATGTAGAGTTACCATATGATCTAGCAACTCCACTCCTAGGTATATACCCAAGAAAATGAAAACATATGTTCATATGAAAAATTATACACAAATATTCACAGCAACATTATTCATAATAGTCAAAAGGTGAAAACAATCCAAAAGTTCTTCAATTGATAAATGAATAAACAAAATGTGGTGTATCATACCATGGAATGTTATTACTATTTGGCAATAAAAAAATGAAGTACTTCAACTTCTACAATGTTATATGTTAATTATATCTCAATTAAAAAAATAAAGTACTGATATATGCCTTAGCATGGAAGCATATATGAAACTTGAAAACATTATGCTAAATGGAAGAAGCCAATCAGAAAAGATCACATAATGTATAATTCTATTTATGAGATCTCAAGAATTGGCTAATTTATAGAAACAGAAAGTAGATTGGGGACATTTGCAGGGAGGAGTGGGGAGTGACTACTAGTGGGCACAGGGTTTCCAGGGTGATGAAAATGTTCTAATATTGATTGAGGTGATGGTTGCCTAACTCTGAATACATTAAATTGAATTGTACATTTTAAATGGGTATATTTTATGGCACGTGAATTGTATTTCAATAAAGCTTTTTTTTAAATAATAAATAACTAGAAGTAAATAAACTCCTTACCATGAAAACAAAAGAGGAAAGGGGTAGAACATTCCAGCAAGAAACAATCACCAGAAGGTGAGCTCCAGAATAGCAACAATTTTTACCTGTTTTGTTTGCTGTTATATCTCCAGCACCAAAACAATTTCTGGAAAATAGTAGGTATAAATAAAATAGTATATATATATAAAAGTAGGTATAAATAAAATAGTACACATATATAAATAGGTATAAATAAAATAGTATATATATGAGTTGGTATAAGTGTGTGTGTGTGTGTGTGTGTATACTGGTGCTGACATGATATATACATACACACATACACATATGTAAACATATATGTTGGTATAAATAAAATAGCATATTTATATAAATAGATAAAATAGTATCGATATATTTCATATGTATTTATGTGAAATGTGAGAAGGACCATGTGCAAAAGCTCTGTAATCAGGAAAAGAGCATGGCTCACTGGAGAAATGAAAGATAGTGTGCATGACTGGGATGACCTGGAGAGGACTGGGTCTGATCATGCTGGTTAGATTTGGATCTCAATCCTAAAAGCAACTGAAGGATTTTAAGTAGTGGTGGATTAGATTTACATTTAAAAAGAATACTGGTAGCAGAGTAGAGTTAATTAAGATAAGAGCTGAAAAGCTGGATCTAGTAACAAAGAAATTAGTGACCTTAGACAAAATTAGTCCAGGTGGAGAGATGAGGTGACTAATTTTGAGAATTGGAAAGGAAGCAGAGCTGGAAAAATTATACTACACTTGGTAAGGCCTCTCCATATTCCCAAGTCTCCAGGGAAACCAACCAAAAATATACTTGGCTTGAGAAATAACAAAAGACATGTTCACATGCATATTCACACACAGCCGGTTCACCAGTTGATTCAAGGGTTCCACACTTACCCTGACACAGAAGGAGAACCCAAGGCCGCAGTTCTTCCGCAGTTCTCTCCCACCACATGCTGGCCTTCTTTCATCTCTAGGAGGGGTGGGTGGGAGGACACAGAGAAGGCTGCTATCTTCCGAGATTAAGGGGCGCTTCACAAACAATGTATTCCCTTTTAGCTTCACCGGCCCTCTCATCTCGACTATTTACAATCCAGAACCTAAAGGCAAACCAAATAGACACAGTCAAGTCCTAGTCACTGAAGGCTGAAGGTGAAAGGTTTTGGAATAAGGCACTCGTCTCTGGTGTGACCAGATTTCTGAAGCAAGAACCTAAAGAGCTGGGTTCTAGTTCTGCTAGTCACAGTAGCAAAGGCTTTGGCAAGTAACTTAGCCCCTCTGGGCTTCCATCTCAACTCAAAAATTAAAAGAATAAACACAGGCCCTGCCCTGATCAGAGTGGTTAGAAGACAACAACCATGTAAGGGCAGCTCTAGATTTTGTGGGGCCTGAAGTTTATATAATTTAATGAGACCCCTGTAAGAAAGAGAATACAAAATTGTAAATACAAAATTAGGTACAAATGTGCATATATATTTATAATGAGAAATTACATTAAACTACAAAATTTTTTAAGTTAATAAATACCAAAACAATCAAGAAAAATTTTTAAATAACGTATTTGTTAAATCAACTGCCTGGTGTATGTATTTTTTCCATTACATTTTCTGGTTGCATATTCTCTAATGGCCTCCTCAAAGCCAGAAATTTTGTAATGCGTCCTATGGAGAGGACAGGAAGATAATTCAGTCTTTTCTCTCTCTCATGGTTGATCAAAATTTGTTCTTTATTATTGCTAGTTTAGAAAAGATTCTTACAGCCTCTCAATTCATTATTTTAGAATGGTTGTCAAATTTGAGGAACTCTCTATCAAGCTTCTTCTCCTTACAAGCTATAAGATTTCAAGGAATTTCACACTCTTTTGTGCAGTAATGAAGCTTTTATATCTCCTCATTCTTCTGGTGCTGGACATTCTAGGACCAAAGGACCTCTGGCACTTTCAGGTCACCACGCTTGTAATTCAGCACAGTGGGGTATGGAGTATTCCTAAAAGCCACTCCTTCACCAGGAAGCATGGTAATAACTTAAGTATATACATGAACTACAGAGACCTCCAACCCGGCCCTCTCCTCCGCAGGCCGGAGTCTCGGGTTTCAAAAGAGGCGCGCTCCCCCTGGCTCGCCCCTAGCTTCCGGCCTTGTAAACCCGTTGGTCCTGCCAGGTCTCGCGATATCACGTCTTCTCGGCTGCCAGAGCTGACCCCGGAGAGCCGCGCTGGGTGGTTCACTACTGGTGCTCATTGCTCTGTGTGGTGTTGGGCACGGGGCTCCTCGCCCGGCCGGTTTCCTAGCAACACGAATGGGGCTCTTCAGGCCCACCGGCTCATTTAAGTCCACCAGTCCCTAATAGTTCAGATAAGGAGCCGAAGGGCAGGGAACCGCCTTCGATCTGTTGTTCATGCCAGACCACGGCCTTAGCGGAGTTCTGCCCTGAGTGGATTTTTGCCGTGTGTGGGTGATAAGAACTCAGATATTAATGACTGCGTGTTCCAGGTGTTCCCAGGGTTGCCGGACACCGGGCTCTACATACGTTGTCTTATTTAATAACCCAGGGAAAGGTGTAGTTTTGGGACCCTTATTATACAGATGGAGAAACTGAGGCTCAAAAGCGAAGGAATCTGCAGAGGGACTCAGAAAAGATGAGATCGAAATGAACCCAGACAGTCTAACTCCAGCTCTAAGGCCTCATTACGGTGGTAGAGCAATTTGTTAACAAATCCCACCGACCCCTAGAATCCTAAAGGACACTGCAACTCAGTGAAAAGTGTCCCGGCTTTGGGTTCACACAGACTCAGATTCATATGAAAATCCAGACACTTTCTGTGTTTTGTATGACTGAGCAACTTAACCTTTCTGAGACTCTTCAACTGACAGATGCGGATAATAATACTTCACGAGATCACTGTGAGCGTTGCATGTGTGTTCAGTGCCTGCTCCAAAATAAGCGCCCAATAAATGGAAGCTATTGCTAACTTTTTTATCCTCTTACATGTTGTACAGTGTTCAATGCGTAGCAGGTGCTATTATAAACCATAAGTGAATGAATGAATGAATGAATGAAGGGAGGGAGGGAGGGAAAAAGAGAGGGAGAAATGAAATAAGTCTGGCCAGATACTAGGTAGTCCTTGCCTCTAGCCCTCTAATATCCTACCTCTTTCCTGATGTGGTGACACCTCACAGGGCTTGCAGTGGGAAATGACGTTCATCCTCCATTTCCCAAACAGTTTTGCGTGTGTGTGTTTTAACTTGTTATTGAAGTAACATACAGAAACGTGCACAAATCTTAAGTGCACTTATGGTTTATAAAATGAACACACTGGGATAACCAGTCCCCTGATAAAGAAGCAAAACACTGCCAGCCCCCAGAATCCTCCTTGTGTTTCCTTCTAGTCATTATTTCCCCTGCAGGTATCCTGCCTTCTAACATCATAAAATAGTTTTACCTGTTTTTGCACAGGATGCAACTGGAATCACACAGCATGTGATACTCTGTAACTTCCTGGATCTCCGTGTCTCCTAACTTTCAGTGGGAATCCAAGAAGCCCATTGGGGTTGCCTCCCACATGGTGAGGTCTAATTGATCAATGCCATTCATCTTACCATCATGGCAAGCCTCTATGCCTGTCCACTAGCCCATGGACCCCTATATCCATTGGCCCCTGGCACACTATCTCTGAAGTAGGAAAGCATCTTCTGCTTCTTTTTCTCAGCTCTTTCATAAGAGTTTCAACGTTAGAGATATGTGTGCCCTGATTGATCCCTGTCCATTCCATTATACCCCAGACCTTTCCTGAGCCACAAGATGGTCATGCCTAGCTTTACACCATTCCCTATAACACTATATCAGTCCTATTCTGTTTCACCCTTTTCCTTTCATTAAAAACTCTTTCTCACTCAGAGTGACAGGCTCTCAAGTCCTCTGCTGTTCCTTCCTGCAGTTTGGCATCCACCACAGTTCCCTGGCCCATTAGACATGTCTGTCCATGCCCAGATCCCAGTTGTGGGCATGTATCATCCTCTTCCAAAGGATTCCTGATGCCACACATGTTTAAAGGTTCTGGGCATTCTGCCTCGAGGGGGCAGTGTTGCCTAACACCATGAGCTAGCCCAACCCCTAATCCAGTAAAGATGCCCCACTACACAGATACTATCATGAAACTCATGTTATGTATGAAGATGGTAAGGCTCAGAAGTTTAAGAGCTTTCTCCAAAACCATATAGTTCATAAGTGATGAGAAGTAGACCTTGCGAGTGCCATTGGATGCAGGTCTAGAGGGCTGAGTTATCTCCAAAAGGCCACCATTCAATGAGACTAAATTGGACTAGATGCATAGTTTACATATTTTATATCTACTCCTCAAAACAACTCCAGAAGATAGGTGTTTTTTTTACATATGGCAGACACAGAAACTGAGGTCCAGGGAAATTGTTTGCCCACAGAGATACTAAAAGACTAAGCTAGGATTCAACCCCTCCCATCCCACAGCCTGATCCCAAAGCCTGCCTCTTTCCTCTGCTCTGTGTCACACACTAAGCAGAGGTTTTGACAGGTGCAGATATGAGTGGGTACATGAATAGGATAGGACAGTAGGGGAATAGTCCAGAGAGAGCAAAACATGTACCACAAAGGAGCTGTTTCAGTTCTCTATTACTGTGTAACAAACCACTCTGAAATTTAGTAGCTTAAAATAACAATTTATTATTATCTCTCATATTCTTATTTGATTGACTACTCTCAGCTTGAAAGTTCTCACTTGGGATCTCTTATGTGGTTGCAGTCAGATGGAGGCTAGGGCTGGAGTCACTTGAAGGCCAACTGAGCTTGATGTCCAAGACCGCTTTTTAAAATCACATGTCAGGCACCTCATGTGAGTTGGCTGGAACAGTCAGGAACTGCCCAGACACTTCTCTCTCTGCACAATTTTTCCATGTGGCTCATTTAGGTTGCTCATAGCAATGGTCTCAGGTGAGACAGACCCAATACATGGTGGCCAACTTCCCCCAGGGTAAACTTTCCAAAAGGCTGAGGCAGAAGCTGCAAGACTTCTTATGACCTCTCTTTGGAAGTCATGCATTGTCACTTCCACAGCATGCTATGAGTGAAAATGAACCACAGGGCCATCCCAGGTTCAAGATGAAGAGACAATACATAAGTATGAATGTCAGAAAGCATGATTCAATGGGAACCATCTTTGGAGATCAGCTCTGAGGGACTGAGGCAGGAAGGATCAGCTCAGGGAAGTGCCTATAGTCCTATTTTAGTGGAACACAGTATGCAAGGGAGAAATCTGGAAATGTTCATTTGTGACAGGAAGGCCTTCAATGACACACTCAGGAACCTGTATGAAGGTTTATTCTGGGGCCATCGGCTGCCCAATAACTAAGCCTCCTTTTTGTGGTGGAAGATCCTCTCTAGTGGGAGATTACATACTTGCTCCCTTGACCTCTGGCAGGTAGGTCACAGAACCGTAACCTCAAAAGTGTGTCAAATCAATGATCCCACTCAGGACTATGAATCTTTAGTAAGTGACCCAAGGAAGTAGAGAACTGTTTGTAATTCATCCTAGAAGCAGCAATAGCTAGATCTCAGGATCTGTGGTTGTGCAAGAGACAGCCCCTAGAGCCCAGGGGTAGTAGCCCCCTTATCAGGCTGCTCCTGGAGAATGACCTGGCTGAGGTTCTGGCTGCCCACCTTCTCTTGGTTCCTGACTATTTCCCGAGCTTGTCAATTCTGTGACTGTCTGATGTCATTCCACTAAATATCTCTTCTACTTAAGTGAACCAGACTCTATATTATTTGCAATTAAGAATCCTAATTGGTTCAAAGACCCATTGAAAGCTTCAACCAGAGGAAACAACATGATCAGAGCACTTTATGGAAGAGAAAAATAGAAAAATCTGATAGAGATGGATTGAAGAGAGAGAAACAGAAATGAGAGGCCAGTTGGGAGGCTGTTGTGACATTTGAGGTGCGTGATGAACTACAATATTGATAGTGCTAATGAGGTAGGTGAATGGGCAAGTTTTGGCCACTGATAGAATATGGAAAAGAGAAGAGAGGGGAAAGTCTAAGTTGGCAGGATTTTTGAGCCTTGATAACTAGGAAAATGATGATGGTACAAAGTGAAACAAGCAAATCAGGGAGAACAAGTTTGGAGGGCGACATTATTCATTTATTCAACAAATATTAAATGTCTGCTCTATGCCAGCCACTGTTCTAGGCAATCAGAAGACAATAATGAACAAAACAAAGTCTCAGTCTTTAATTTAAATTAACAAATATATACATAAGATAATGAAACTGCCTTAATAAAGCTTTAGTTTGTGGTACCATAGAAAGCCAGCAAAATGTGTCTCACTGGCAGCCAGAATTTCAAGAAAGATCCTAGGAAGGAAGGCTGGGCCTAAAGACAGATTAGTAATCATTCCCCAAAACATACATTCATTCATTCATTTATATTTATTGAGTATTTACTCTGTACTCAGTACTTTTCTTGCCATAGAAATACAACAACAACAACAACAATAACAACAACAACAACAACAACAAAGAGAATCTTGGCTTTCACGAAGTTTCCATTATAGAGTGCACAGGCAGACAGTAATCAAGTACAAACATGGGATGTGTACTATGAAGAAAAATAAAGCAAGGAAAAAGTAAGAGATGGTTTGCTATTTTAGACAAGATGTTCTGTGAAGCCCTCCCTTGCAAGGAGATATTTGAGTGAAGTCCTGAATGAAGAGAGGAGGCAACATCTACATGTCTTAACACTTTAAAAGGATCACTCTGGCTGCTGTGTATAGACTAGACTGGGGGTGAAGGCAGAAGCAGAGACCAACTAGGAGACAATTACAGTTGCTCAAGGCAAGAGACCATGGAGGCGTGGACCAGGATGGTAATGATGGAGGAGGTGACATGTGACCAGACTCTAGATATAAACTGGAGGAGAACCAACAGGGTCTGCTGACGGATTGAATGTGAGGTGTCAGAAAAATAAAGGAGGCCAGTGACTCCAGAGTTTTCAACAAGAATAGTTGAAAGAGAAATTGCCATTTTCTGAATAGAGGTGATTGAGAATTATATCTAAAGCTTCAAAAGAGAGTAAAACTGTCTCCTTTCTGAATGATTTAATTCAAAAGCCATGATGTGGGGCCAAGCAAAGTGAAGCATCCATGTGGGGGCAGAGGGTTACATTGGACTGGCATAGGTTATCAAGGCCAAGATAAGAGAAGATATCTGCAAGGGGAGTGAAGTGGGCAGCAGCAGACATGGGAAATATGTTATTTACAAAAGGATTAATCCAACAAAAAGGGAGAAGGAAGTTACACAAACAGAAAGGGAGAAAATTAGAATAAATCTTGTGGTGTTGGATTAGAAAACCATCATGTTTACTCATGATTTTCTCTACAGGGAGATTACTAGATGATGGATGGATGGATGGATGGATGGATAGATAGACAGATGAAAGATACATATGTGTGTGTAATCATACATCTATTTCCCAGCACTGTCTGCTGAGAGGCCCGGAATAAGTAACACCCCGAGAACACACTTAATACCCAGATCTTGACTTCTAAATATTATTCTCTCTTAAAAGAAAAGAAGTTCCCTTGAACAAGTGGCTGATTGCAGGGCTCGAGCAAAGAAAGTACAAGATGAGCCAGAATATCTTGTGCCAGAAAGTAAGGAAGTACTCAAAGAATTATGGTGACAGGAGCCAGTTTTGCAGCTGGCCAAATCTGGGAGATTTTGAGCATCAAAATAAATAATAAGGCAATGAGTAAAACACATCTATAATATTGCTGCCAAAGATGTATAACCTGAATTGAATACTGAGGAAACAACAGATAAACCCAAATTGAGAGACATTCTACAATATGATAAGTCTGTAGTCTTCTAAACTGTCTTGGTCATAAAAGTAAAGGAAACCTTAGGAACTGTCTCAGACTGAAGGAGCCTAGAGAGACATGATAACTAAACGCAATGAATAATTCTGGACTGGATCCTTTCATCATTAGGCTGATTGATGAAAAGTCCAATCGGTCTGGAGGTTAGACAGCGTTAATGAATCGATGTTTATTTACTGTTTGTGAGTATTGTATGAGGTTATGTAGGAAAATGTCCTTAAGGAATACAATATGAGGGGTGATGGGACATTATGTAGGTAACTTACTATCAAGTGGTTCCTGGAAGGGGAAAGTTATTTGTACTATTGTAACTTTTTTTGTTACAGCAAAAGAAAAAGAAAAAAGACAAGGAAAGTGTGAATGAAATCCCTGAGGCAGTGGAGAATGAGAGGAGGACCAGGAAGTGTAACACCAAAGGGTTGAATATGATTGAGGAGAGGACAGTTAATGATATGTAATGTTGCAAAGACATTGAAGATGATCAAGACTGAGCGAAAAGTATTTAAATTATTATTTTTTCTATATTGGTAATTATGGAAGCATCTTTAAACATATGCAGTACAATGAAAATAAATCAACTATTTCATTCACAACAATACTGGATGTATATGTGGATTTGAGGACAACTCCTAAAGATCCCTGGGCCCTGAAATTCAGAGGTTGAAAACCTGCTTTCACAACAAATCATTACAATTTCAAGAAGAAAATCCTGATGACATAATCATATTAGCTCTTGTCAGGTCAGGTCTCCCTAATTTCTAGTTTTAAAAGGGTTCTTTTTAAAATTTAGTATATTCTAATGATATAATTCGATGATTACATTTTGTGCAAAAAAAAAAAATCTGGACGTGGAATTACTATTGTGCCCAAGTAATGCATGTTCATTATAGACAAATGAAAGATGTAGATTAAAAAGCCAAATTTTAAACCACCCAGAATCCTATCGTCCAGAAATAATTTCTGTTAGCGTTTTGCTGCCTGTTTTAGACTTTTTAAATGTAAATCACATCTATAATTTTTGTTGCAATAAGGGAGGGATCCTGCCCTGTGATATCTTATATCTTGCACCCCTACCGCCGTAAACACAGTCTCACTCACTAAATATACTTCAACCACCTCATTTTTAAGGACGCTGCGAGGAATTCCATTGAGCAGATGGGTGATGATTTATGTAATCACGTTCCTATTTGCGGACTTTTATCTTGGGCGCCAAGAGATCGCGCCGCACCACTTTTCCTGGAAGCCGGGAAGACTGGAGAAGATGAGAGGTTGGGAAATGGGCTAGATCGTCGAACAAGGTTTTAAGCACCCGGCGACCAAGGAAAGAGGGTCAGCGAGGCCGTGGCCGGCGGAATGCAAAGGGCCTAAAAGAGTCGGATTTGTAAGCGACGCGACGGATAAGGCGCGGGACACAGGGCGCGGACTGGTGGAACCCGAAACGCACGAAATGCAGCGAAACTCCAAGTTGGCGGCGGCGGCAGGGGGAGGTCCAGGCCCAAAAGCTGGTGCGCCGTCGCTCGGCACCAACAGAGGGCGCTGAGTCTGCAGCAGATTGCAGTGGGCGGGTCCCAGCTGCTGGCCAGATGTGGGCAGCTGGACCGCGAGAGACGCAAACTCTACCCCAGGCTCTGCAGACCCGCAGGCGGGGGGGGGGGGGGGGGTAAGTGAAGAAAAGATGGCAAGGGGCAAGGATAGTGGCAGAACGCCCCACCTTCGCTGCTCTGCAGGCTCCAGATTTGCCTTCTCTTGGCAGAAGGGGGGGGGGGTGCCCCGCTTCCAGAAGGGGCGCCGTTTTCTGATTCCCACAAAAGTGCGGTATGGGCTGGCAGAGTCCCTGGGGCTGGCAAGACAGAGCTCAGTCGACAGGGCGGGGCCCCGGGCCATGGGAGACCCACGCGACCATCTGCGGTGGAAAAGAGAGCCCGCCTTGAGGACTTTGAGCTACTTAGGACCCAACCCTTGACTTCAAACGCTCCAACACAGAGATACACACAGACACACACATCCTCCCTGCGATCTTTCTGCCCTGGGTGCGGTGTGCATTCCAGGAGATCGAAATTGAGGAACAGGGATGGAGCACTTAGTAGAGCCGTCCTCCGCGTGTTGTCTGGAGCGGAGAAGTTGGGCTAGAGGCCCTCAGCCCAAAGCTCCAATTAAGGACCTCGAGCCGGGGACAACCCCTTGACCTGCCTGCTATCCCCTCCCTCGGTCGCTTCCTGGACTCTGGAGTAATCAGCTGCTGCGCGCTGCTGTAATTGGCGGTGCAGGCCCTGCCTGGCAGAGGACGCGCGGGCGGCGCAGCGGCAGCCGAGGGGCTTAATTGCAGGGCTTCGGGTCGCAGTTCGGGCTGCAGATCCGCTCGGGGGGAAGGGGACGGACCCTTTGCTCTAGAACCTTGCCTTGGAGAAAGCCGAAAGACCTTCGGGTCGGTAATCGGGGATCCCTTCTCCAGAAACTGTGGGTTGGGGGACTTGAACCCCAGCGCGAGTGCGAGAGGAGTAGAGGAACGTCCACAGAGGGCTAGGCTGGGGGAGGGAGACAGATTCCAAACTCTTCATCCCAACCCCAGAAGCCTTGGTTAGTCTTGATCGAATTTCCTCCCTTGTCCTGACACCCCCCTTCTCTTTCTGCCATCCCCATCACCCGCCCCCTCCTTCTAGTATCCCTAGGGCGCTCCCACCCTGGGGAAGAATGTGCCCTACTAGCGCACCCTTGCCATGGTAACGGCACACCCCCACCCCCGCGTACCGCAGCGGCCCAGCCTGGCCCTGAGGGCTGCGAGAAAAGGGTGAGTGGGCGCCACCCAGCCCCGCGGACACACCTCGACTGCCCTAGTTGCCACAGCAACCGAGGGCGTTTCGAAGTGCGCAGCCGCGAAGTGGCAAAGGGCTCTCAAGATCCCTCACCCTTCTAATCCACCAGCAGAGGACCCTGGCATCAGGGAGAGACTGCCCCCCACCGACTTCAAGAACGAAGTCCAGAGGGGGATCATGGGACGTCCCAGCTTCCACGCACTGCAAAGCCTAGGGAGCAAAGGCAGCCGAAGGCCCCAGAGAGACTAGAACCTGAAAAGGAATCCCCACTGTCGCCAGCCCGTCCCCTCCCCCAACAGAGCCCGAGGGGGGCGCTGGTAGCAGGAAGCCGGGGAAGGGCCCGAAGGCGCGCAGGCCCCACAGCGGAGCGGTGATTACAGGGACCTGTCCGTCCCGCCCCCGGCTCCCACTCATTAAGTCATTTTTTCCCCTGTTGGAAAGTCCCCGTGCCTTGAGCGCAGGGGTTGGGGCGACCGCAGGCAGCTGCCGGCAACCACATGAGAAGTGGGGGTGGGAGGAGGAGGGGGACCGCGACTAGGGCCTGGCCAAACTCCAACGTGGAAGGCCCCCTGCTGGGGACTAGCTGGGGGCGCCTTAATTCTGGGTGGGGAGATGGAAGAGGGGGAGAGCCCAGATGCCCCTGACCTTGCTTCTCACCCACTGAGACCCTCCTACATCTCCTAAGGCCTCTCTCTACCTTTGCCTCGTTCCTCCTCTTTTTCCAGCCCTGGAACCTAGGGTGACTGAAAAGTAGGATGCCTGGGTTCTCATCCCCGATCGTCTGGCTGCTTCTCCCTGACCCTTAATCCTGTCATTGCCTGCTGCTCTGTCCACTACCCTCATTCTATATTAGTTCCCTCCCTTACTCTCCGTTTGGACAGTCCAGGCTCCATTACACCATACTGTTTTTTCCTCCTGCAAGGAGATGACTCGGTGTCCATCAAGGTGAAAGGTATTGGGAGTGGAGATGTCCCCTTGTCCTCTGAATGATCTCTGGTCCACCTGTTCTCATTTCCAAATCTCAACCCTGGTCTTCTCCCAGCTGTTGGCAAGTTCTTCCTCCCATTTCAACTGTTAACTTTGTTTCAGCTCATTTCTCCAATTTAGAATCAGCACATTGATTCCTGCCTCAACCTTCAGCCAGCATGCATAAGCCCAGTGCCTCTTAGGCCCCATTTTCCCTCCCTTTATCACCTCCATATTTCCCTCAGGGCTCTTACCAAGTCCCCATACACCTTTGACTGTTCAATTATGGGGTCCAGCTTTGGACTCAAGACTCTAGTCAGTTTCTGGCCAAGAGGGAGGATGGGGGGTAGGCAGCGCCCTATTTGTACCTCCCCCAACTTTTTCTCTCTTCCTCTACAGGTCAGACTAACACATGTCAGATCACCGTGACTTGATAGGACTGGTGTTCAGCCCCGCTGCCCAACCCCATAGCCCACTCTTCCCTCTAGAGGCAGCATGCTCTGCAATGTTACAGGTTCTGTTTCAATATCCCAACCCTGATCCTATATCCCCCATCTTCAGTCTCTTCTCCCCCAGCTCTGTCCTTCTTAAGCCTGGAAGGCAGAAGAGGGTGAGGCCAAAGATAATGCTATAGTGGACACTGCTAGGGGTGGATGTGCCCCTCCCCAAGCCACCCATTCCCCCCTTCCCTCCTCCTCCCTGGGATGGGAGGGGAAAAGGGGCCAGAGAACCCAGCCCCCACAGCTCTCTCCTGGGTGAACAAGAGGAAAGGAATGAGGCAGGTGTGTCTGGCTGTTCCTGCCTACCCCTCCTCCCTAGGGACTCTCACCCGCCTGCCTGCCTGCCTGCCTGCCTGCCTGCCTGCCTGCCTGCCTGCCTGCCTATGGGGCTGTCTTTTGGGGGATGGGGAGAGAAATTCTGTATTCCACAGGGTCAGTAGAGCTGAGCATGTGGATGGAGGGCCAATACTGCCTTAGGCACATCTGGGAGCTGCTGGGATACAGGCATTATAGGGGAGGGAGCTGAAGACAACCTAGTAGGGGCCAAATCTCCCAGCTGGTGAGCCCACAGGGGTGTATCTTTTCCTTCTTACCCTTCCTCAGGGGTAGGGAGACATGGGACAGGGGTAGGGAAAGATGGGGAATTTGCAGACTGGCAGTTGGGGAGAGGAATAAGACATCATCCTTGTGTGATTCATCAAGAAGGGTGCCATTCTGAGGTGAACTGAGGCAGACAGCAGGATCCCCAACTGTGAGCAGCAGGAGGCCTGGATGAAGTAGGTGAACTATTCCTTCCCAGAGATCCTGATCCCACCTTCCTCTCACCACCCTCCTCCATGAGGGTCTGTTCCAGAAAAACATCAAATCTGAGAGCGGAAGAAAGTGTAACACTGGACTAGCTCAGCAGTGTTCTCATGGGTGTATGGGGGAGGGGGAGCTTGCTGACCTGCCAATGGCACCCTGAGATGGGGATCTGGGGGCACAAAAGGCCCAGGAAGGATGTCCCACAGCCCCCCCCCCCCCAGCCTTATATACCCTGCCTCCCCTGCCTGGTATAAGAGAGACCAGAATCCAGACAGTGAGTCTCCTGGCCCTCCCCCGCCACCCTCCTCCCAGCCGCACCTCCTAGCCCCACCTGCTCCCCGGGGCGCTGGGCTGGGTTGAGCTGGGTCTTGCCCAGGATTACTCCTCTCAGAATGCCTCCTGTCTCTGCAGATGGGTGCTGCTGGGCATTGCCACTCGTCCTGGCTTGTGACAGAGACACATGCACAAGGCGGACTGCTAGAACTCTGGCATCAAGAGCTCCCAATCCAAGCCCCTGTGAAGACCCCCTGCCTCCATCCAGTCCAGGCCTCATTTCTGCTTTGGAAAATGGCTGTCAATTTGTTCCCCTTCAGCCAGCTGCCCATATAGCAACCCAAGTGGGAATCAGACCATGACATTCACCTGCTTAAGACCTTGTGCAGGTTCCCATCCTTCTTAAATAAAATCCCAGCTCCTTACCCTTCCCTGGCCCGCCCGCCCAGCTCCTCTCCTGCCACTTGATTTCTTCACTCCAATCACACTAGTCTTCTCTTCCTCAGAGCTTTTGCATTCATGTGGCCTCTGCTTGGAAAGCCCTCACCCTCAATCTGTGCATGGTTCTCATCAGGCAGTTTTCAGCACCAGTATCACAACTCTGAGAGGCTTTCCCAGACCAATGGCTTTATCTAAAGGAGTCCCACTCCCCCCAAATCTCTCTACATCCAGTACCCTGCTTTGTTTCCTTTGTTGCACATAGCATTGTCTGAAATGTCCTTGTGTATTTACTTGTTTATTGTCCATCTCCCCCAGCCAGAATGTAAACTCCAAGAGGGCAGATGCTATGTCTCTCGTATTCACATCTGTATCCCCAGCACCCTTCATTCCCTGCAGAGTGCCAGGCCACAAAGAGTGCAAAATAAATATTTGTTAATTGAAAAATGAAGGGCAGAGGCCTGTGGGGGAGGGTGTCTGGGCCTCTCTAGAATCACTGCAGCTCAATTATGTCCATTTCCGCTTTTTAATTCCCTTCCATCTGCCCATCAGCTGCCATTCATTCCCTCCCACTTCAGGGAAAGAGGTAAAGGAATGAAAGGAGACAGGCCTGGGGCTGCCTGGCTGACAATTGACCTAGGGTGTGGGGCAATCCCCAGCTCAACTGAGCAGTCTGAACTTGGGGTAGGAAACAAACAGGGAGGCAAATCAGTCCTCTAGCTCATGGAAGTGAGGGGTGGGGCCTGGACTGTCCCGTGATTGCAAACTTGACGACCCTCAGAACTGGGAGTTTCCTATGACATCATGTGGTCCAGCATCCTCTCCCAGGAGCCAAAGCGACACCATCAGGCCAAGATCATAAGCAAGGGGCAGAGGGCCCGTCTCAGCGAGGGAAGCCTTCCGCTCACTTGCAGACGCTGACCCACTCGGTGATGCGGCACTCCTCGCAGACCACGAAACAGCACCAGTGGAAGCGGCAGTGGCAGCGCTCACTGCGCGTCTGGCGCAGGATGTTGTGGCCGCGACCACAGCACATGCTACCACAGCCGTCGGGGCCTGAGCTGCTCTTGTTGCACAGGCGGCCCACGGTGCCCGCAGAGTCCAGGCGCGGCTCGTGCTCGCAGAAGTCAGGCGATTTCTCGAAGTAGACCAGGTCGGCGGAGTTTGCCCGGCGGCGCGGCCCGGGAATGCCAGGGGCCGGAGAGGGTGCCCCCGCGGGGCCCGGCTCCAGCTGGCCACCGTTGCGGTTGTGCGGCCGGATGAGCGTGGCGCGGTGAAAGCGGCTGCGCAGCAGCGCCCCCACGGCGCGGAACTCCGGCGTCACCTGCCAGCAAGTCTTGAGCTGGCAGCTGCCTGACGTGCCGTGGCACTTGCACTTTCGCCGCATGTTCTCCATCACTGCCTGCAGAGGGAGGCACCGTGAGGGGTGACGCCAGTGGCCAGCCACACCGCCCTCCTTCTAACACTCGACATTGGCCTGTGAGAATCAGAGGCTTTTGAAACCAATTCACATTGAACAGAGGCAAAAGCTGAGACCTGAAGCAGGCTTGGGAGGCGGGGGTGGCACAGCTCCTGAGCCAGGCAGTCAGAAGAACTCTGCCTTCTCTTCTGCTGCTCTCCGCCACCTCCAGTCAGGCCAGGCCCTGGGGGAATTCCCTCCTTCCTGCTCCCCTCCTCTCCTGCCCCACTTTCCCCAGCACCTGCAGGGGGCCCTTGGGGCTTGAGGCTCTTGCTTCCTGAGGGGGGATCCCAGCTCCTCAGGGAAATTCCCTCTCCTTCCATCCCTCAGGTGGGAGCCAGAAGCAGGGATGTGCTGGCCCCACTACACCTCAGCCCCAAAGCCTCTGGCCTTGCTCCAGGCTTTGAATAGGGGATGCAGGGAGTTTGAGAAAGCCCCTTTCCTCCTCCAGGCCCTGCAACCCTTTGCAGGGAGCCTAAGGAGGGGGCAGGCAGGAGTTGGGGAGACATTCCTTAACTCCATTATGCTGGCCAGGGCTTATTCCGCCCAGTGCTTAGTGCCACATCTCCTCCTGGGACACAGTGAACATCAACAGGGTCCAAAGGCTCTACGTGAACACAGCATGGGAACAGAACCCAGACAGCCAGACCTCCAACCCAACAGAAGTTGAGAGAGAGGTTCCCAGACCTCCAAAGGAGGTAGTTCCTAGAACACAACCTACCATGCCCTGCCTGGTTCTCAACCTGCTCTGGAGTCTCCTCCCAAAGAAGCCCTGGGCATTATCCTCGCCAGAGGCCCCAGAGGAAGCTGACCACATCCTCCTCTCACCCTGCTCCACTCCAAAACCACACCCTCAAACAGGGAGAGCAATGATCCAGGGCCCTCAAACCTGTAGTAGGGCCGTATGAGAGGAATCCTGCCTCTTGAGCCTTAAAGGACTCCAAAGCTTGTATGCACAGCCTGTGGTGTCAGCACCACATGGGAACCAGCCCAATGCCTCCGCTGGCCAACAGCTCCAGAACATCTGCTTCCCACAGGCAGCAGCCATTAATTAACCAGTTTAATGAGGAGGAGGAGTCAGTATGGGCCGGGATAGTATCGAAGCTTGGGAAAAGAGCTGCATGGACAGGGCAGGGCTGGGTGGAAGCTGGACATGACTCGAGGGTGGATATGCCTCAGTTTACCTCACCTCTAAGTTAGAATGGGAAGAGCTGAATCAGCTTGGCGTCTTTGTAGAAGAAGAAGTTGAACCAGCTTGAGCTGAGAGGCCAGGAGAAAGGGGAGTGAAATGAAGGTGCCAGCCAGAGGAAGGACAAGCCAGGACCAAGGCCTGAGCAGGCCCAGCTGACAGAAGGCATCAGAGCCAAATAGCCAGGAAAGGAGGATGCTGAGCTACCATGAGGGTTAAGAAGGGATTGTAGTGTATGTAGGCATGCAAATAGTGTAGACTATACTCCAAGCAAAAGAGCATGGCCTCAGAGCTCAACTACCTGAAGATAAACCCTGACTCTCCCCCTTCCTCACTAGTTACATCACCTTGGGCAGGTTTAGTGTCTCTGTACCTCATTTTCCATATCTTCACCTGAGGATCAAAATAGTACCCTCATAGGTATTTGGATAGATTAAATAGGCTAATATGTAGGAAAGTGTTCCAAATAGTCTAACACATGGTAAACACTCAATAAATGCAGTTATTATTACTTTCTTTTCTTTCTTCTTCTCCTTCCCCCACCCCAAATTAATGACCTTTGAGGTAGTATGAGCATTTGAGGGTAGGGGAGAAAGGAGAAGGCGACTAGAACACAGTTCCACAGTGGCCCCTAGGAACCTCACTTTGAGGAATTCCCCACTGTGCACAGAAAGGTTGGGAGAAGAGGGGAGTCACAGCAAAGGATATCATAGAATCATGGAACACTAGAGCTTATGGGGCCTTACGGATGATCCAGTTCAACCTATTCACTTTAGAGGGGAGGCGACAGGGTGGCAGTGCCAGTCCTAAACCCCGGAGGTCTGACTGCAATCCAGTCTCTCCACTGCTCCTGGAAGAAGTGGGCAGAGCAAGATGCTCAGCAGAGGATGAACTAATGAGGGCAGGGGATGTTTCTGCCCTCTATCCCTAGGCCTAGTCCAGTGCCTGGCACATAGTAGAAATTCAATGCATTTTTGTTGACTGAGTTAGGAGGAGGCAATAGGAAAGTTGCTAAGTGAGAAGGAGCTGTGTGATCCCCAGAGGAGAGACAGGCTGGGGCAGGGGAGGGGCTCTAGGCAGAGAGATTTGGAGCAGGGGTAGGGGGTAGGGGATGACGCTCACCTGCCTCCCTACTCGGTTGTTGTGGAGCCTCATGCGTGCGTGGATGTCTCTATGAGGCTCCCGGGAGTCCAGAAAGTCCTTAGAGAAGCGCTCCCCGAAGCCCACGTCAGGGCTGCAGCCGCCCCACTCCCAGGAGTCCTGCAGGCCAGGGCTGATAGGGGGCAGGGCTGGGTGTTCGGGAACCCCGTGGCTCAGGCCCTTACCACGCTGCAACGCGTCCAGCTGCAGGCGGTGCAGCTTCCGACGGAACGCCTCCTCGTCCCCGCGCCTGGATGCGTCACAGCCGCATGCCCTCAGTTTTCCCAGGGCACAGGCATTGGACACCGCGTGAACTACTCCCGCAGCTGCTATGGCATAGGCAAAGGCACTCTCTCGGAAACCTGCAAGTAGAGGTCCAGGAAACAATGGCTCTGAGCAGCCTTGACATCCCATTCTTCTGCCTTCTCTGCAACCTTCTCTTCATAGGAACAGAAACTGAGGGCTGGTGTTGGAGGGAGGTCTGGTACAGAGCACAGACAGAGTCAAAGTGGGGCAGAAATCACACCAGAAGTTCTGCAGAGAGGATGGGGTGGCAGAAGTCTCCTCTATAATCCCCCCCCCACCCCCCGCTTTTCCATACTACCTTCCCTGTTTCATTAACATCACCCTTAGCAAGTCCAGAACATCACCCTTAGCAAATCTATACCTCTCCTGCTGGACAGAAAGTATCTGGGAAACATTCTTTTTAAGACCAAGGACTTACTCTATTATCTCTCACATGATATTTGCATTTTTGAAATGAGCCTTCAGAAAGAAGGCAAAATGTAACCTAAAAAATAAATCAGCAGTGATGGAATTCCAGGCCCCAGGAAATGTTAATGGACAGGAGGAGCTGGTGTACTTCTAAAGCTCCTGGGCCCCAGATCACCTGCCTGGTGCCTCCTCCTCGGGTCTACCATAGAACCCTCTCTGAGGGCCAGATTTGAGAGGCAGAGAAATGAGCCAGCAGAGTTTCCTTTTCCCTGTCCACAGGACATCCCTGAAGTCTGCTCAGAAAAGTACACTACCCAGCCAACTGTGTTCAGTCTAGGTCAACTGAAGATTATTTAAAGGATGCTGAAGGTAAGCCTATGCCCTGCACAGGGTCAAACACACAGTTGAAAATAGGGGAGGGTGAGCTAAGGCAGACACTTTCCCTGGAATGCTGGGGAGGGAGGGCACAAAGACTCCCTGATGAGCCACTCACTCACAGGGGCCCTGGGTTGGGCCAGCCTGGCCACTGACTTGTCTACACCGCTTTCCTCCTTGGTGTTCTCAACCTGAGCTATCCTTGGGGAAAGCCCTAGTAGGTCTGGGCCTGTGATGGGGGAGGCCTACTTGCAGAGGAGTGTCTGGCTCCCAGACCCACAAGCTTCTTGCTTAGTCTGTGTCTGAGAAAAGACTAGTTAGGACCAGGTTCTGGTACAAGACTCTAACCAGCCTCTGAACCCAAGAGAGTGTAGGCAATGGGAGACGCCAAGAGCAATGCTAGCCCCCATATGGAAGAGAATCCAGCTGTGCCATGGGCCTCTGTTAGGGAAATCCAAACCTGGCCAGAGGCTAATGGCCTTGGGAGAGGCCAGAGATTCAGGGGGAAATCTCTGGGTCCCTCTATCCTAGCATTATACTGGGAGGACATGCTCTTGGAGGCCTCACAGTCCACCAGAGAGCCAACCAGGACTGGATAGAGACCCTAACCTAATCCTAATACTTACTATCTGCATCATGGGGCCCTGTCCTTCTCTCCCTGCCCAGCCAAAACAAACAAACAAACAAAAACCCCAAGGTGTATAGTAGTAGTTAAGAATATGAACTCTAAAGCTAGATTGCCTGGGTACAAACTTGGCTCTTCCACTTACTAGATGTTAATAGCTATGTGACCTTGGCCAAATGGCTTGACTTCTCTGTGCCTGTTTTCTCATCTGTAAAACAGGGTTGTTATTATTATCTGCCTTATTGTCATTCCAAGAATTAAATGAATTAAGTGTAAATTTAAAGTGCTTAGAATAATACTACATAAACATTAGCTACCATTGAGAAGTTCTTTCTGCTGTCTGACCTCAGTCACTACTGTTTCAAATTCAGGCCAATGCTTCCTGTTCCTTCAATCAAGGACAGAGCCCAGCAGCTCCTGACCCACTCTAGCATAAATCACCTGGGCTATCAGAACACTGTGAAGCAGGCTGTCCTTCTCTAGCTTCTCTTTCCAGCTCATGGCATCTCAGGACCTTTTCATAAGAAACCTAGCTATGAGCAGACAGGAAGGGCTGGGAATTGGGCTGGAACCTTCAAGGGGTTGCTGGGACTTGGTGGAGGCTGCGAAGAGTAGACACTACTCTGGGAGGTGGGGCTCAAGGAGGGCAGACCCAAGCTGGGGAGCACACCCTGTGTTTATTCCTTGCCTTTTATCTGTGGAACTCTAAATATTTCTCTTATTGCTGAAGGAGTCATCAGCATACTCCTAGGACAAATGGCAATACTCAGACCTCCAGGGGCACCCCAGGCCTCAGAAAACCCCCATGAAACACACACACATGGCCACACACACACACACACACACACACAGCAAAAGGGGGATGCCCAAGGTCACAGGGTTACAGAGCTGAACCCAGCCCCAGCTCTCTCAGCTCCCAGATCTGACAACTTTTTGTGGAAGGATATTTGACTCTAGGGAAGACCTGCGGAGTAAGAAGCCCAGGTAGCCCAGTTCACAGTTCCTATGGTCTGTCTATGCATGGCACCAGGAAAGAGCAAGAGGCTAATCTGCAGGGATGTTCTGGGCCAACTATCACCTTCCAGGCTCTGTTACATTCAAGGACAGGCCTGAAGGAATATGGAGAAATGTAGCCCGCAGCCTGCAGAGAACACCCCTATCTACCCCAGGCAGCTAAAGATTCCATCTCATGGCCTCTGGTAGCTGTCACAGCCTCTTGTAGGTGTGACCAGGCAGTGTTTATGTGGCCACCCTCTGTTCTAAGCATCCAGGCCTTGGAGATGTCCAGCCTACCGGGTCTGCCTCCAGCTCCCATTCAGGGCCCCAGTTTCGGTCCTGGCCCCAACTGTCTGGGGCAGACGCAGGCACTGTGCCATCTGGCCAGCTGGAGGGGGAGAGGGGTGGGGCCATGGCCAGCTGGGCTGCCCGGAGCATTGAGGGGGGACTCGTTAAGATGCACAATTAGCCGCCCTGCCTTTGATCTGGGACAGGGACTGCCAGCATCTAAGTGGAGTCAGCTGCTGCTACAGGCTGAAGCCAACGGCCAGGAAGGGGCTGGGGGAGGAGGTTTGGATGGCAGGGGAGTGTAGAAGAGAGAGGATTCAGGAGCCAGTGGGAACCCCCGAGTGCTTAGAGAAGCTTGAGCCCCGCCCATTTGAATCAAAGAAGGAGGGAAGGGGAAAGGTCTGGTCTCCATTCTCTCTGTGCAAATAATCTGTGCGTGCTTGTGCTCGTGTGCCTGGGCTGCGAGAGAGGGAGAGAGTTGTGTGCATGTGCGAACACTTAGGGATGACATTGAATGTGGCTACATGTTTGCACAAACATGAGTAGGTGTTTGTGTGTGTGTGTGTGTGTGTGTGTGTGTGTGTGTGCGCATGTCAGTTTCATTTCTTGGACTACTCTTCCATTGCACCAGTTCACTTCTGGGCACACAGTGAGAGATCATGGTGGCCTTGTAGCTTGGAGGCAGTATGGCAGGAAGTTGAGTACAATCTCTAAAGTCAGCTGGCCTGCATTTCAGTCCTGGTTCTACAGCTCACTTACAAGCTGTGTGACTAATGTCAAGTTACCCAACTTCTCTTAGCTTCGTTTGTAAAATGAGGATAATAATAGGACCTACCATATGGGGATTGATTGATGACCCTAAAGTATAGATAAAGTGCTTTTAGAATAGTGCCTGACTCACAGCAAGTATTTAATATGCGTTGGGTGACATTAAAATAATGAGACCTTAGATGATCCTGGGATATGATTGCCCGTGCCTCTGTGTCCCCATCTGAGTGCCACCACATACTCCAAGCCTGAAGACCTAGGCATAAAACAAGACTCCCTGAGGATAAATGTAAAAGGGAGATGGGAGAAGAGCCAGGGCCTTGGAGAGCAGAGGCTGGACTATCAGATTGATGGCTTTCCCTGTGCCAGGAACGTGGCTCACAGCAGGGCCTCATGCCCTGTCTTTCCATGTATTCTGAATGGGACTGGGCCTCAAGAAGAACAGTACCCCAGGACCTGCTGTGTGACTCTACTACACTCCTTTCCATCAAGCCTCTCCCTGTCCTCTTATCCTCTCTCGCTCCAGGGCCCAAGTCTAGCCCGAAGCAGCCCCTTCCTCAAATCTCCCTTGGGTCCCTGCATCCTGAGTGGGAGATGGATGGGTTCTCTAGTCCTCACAATGAAAAGCTCTCCTCTAGCAGATGTTCTGCCCAACACCCCACCCACCCAGGCACCAACCATCTGGGTCCTAGAACAAAAAGCTGGGGATATCAGTGCCCTTGGCACTTAGGTCACAGCTGGCCCTGGGCTCGCCTGGACAGTGCTGGCCTGGACTGGGAGCTCTCCTACAGCTTTTTTTCTGACTCTTTCTAGGCTTCTAGATGCGCTTCTCTCTGTCCCTCATCTCCCAACCCTCCCCCCCCCCCAGGCTCCAGGACCACCCTCTATGCCTTCTCTTTGGCTGGGGAAAGCCCTATTATATGCCCTACCTTTCTAATCACCCACTCCAGGTGCTCCTTTTCCCTTCTCCCTTTCTCCTACATTAGAAGCCCAACCCATCTCAGTAAAGGTGTCAGGACAATTAGATGACAGTATTAAGATGGAAGGCCCAAGGGACCATCTCCTCCCAGCAGTCTCTGAATTTTAAACATGGCAGAAGGTACCTTGAAGAAACCCTACTGGCAGCCAGAAGAAGGCTCAGCACCTGATATTCCACTTAAGTGACTCTGAGGTCACCCACAATGGACAACAGTCCATAGCTTAAAAAGAAGAGTCTTGGGGAAGGGCCCAGACAGGGACTGGCTGCCACTAAGATTGGTTCCCTGGGATTTAAATTTAGCTAGTCTTTGAGATCATGAGCCTAGATGGACCAGGAAATGACCCCAATGAGGGTGAACCTGGATGTGGAGTGAGGAAAGGACACAATAGTAGCCCTTGAAGGGAAAGTGACAATTCTTTCCAGAAGCTCAGAGTCCTCTCCTCAGAGACAGAGGTAAAAATGAGGTGTCCGAATGCGGGGAGCAGGAACTGCAGAGATACAACTGTGTTCTGTGTTCTGAGGCGGGTGGAATGAGTCCTGGTCAACTGGTGGAGGCCGGATCAGCTGTCCCACCTTCTCTCCAGCTGGGCGCCGCCCCCCCCCCCACCTCTACTAGCTCTGGCAAGTCTCCCCCTCCACCCCTAACCTCTCCCCCGACAGTCCTCCCAGCTCACCTCCAGCTTATTAAACTGCAGGTGAACCCAGGAACGCCTGGCGCCATGCCAACCGCACACGGGAGGTTGCTTGGAACTCGCCCCTAGTATCAAAGACCCCATGTCCTCCACCAGGCCTCATGGGCCCTCACGAGGCACAGGACACCTAGGTTCACTCATTCTAGACGGGACAGAAGGACAGAGGGAAAGAGGGGACACTGAGGCCTGAAAGAGGGGTGAAGAGCTTGCTTTACCTCACACCTCCCAAAGTGGCAGGGGTGAGAATCTCAGCACCAGCCTGAGCCCCCAGGGAGATGAACCTGAAGTTACTGTGTCCTCACCGCTGACCTGGCCAAGCGCTCGAGGGAGATCAGGGCTTTGGGGAGCGCGGGTGACCTAAAAACCCACAGTGGGAGCGGGTGAGCGCTGGCCAAGCCCGGCCAGGGCATAATAGATGCAGAGGCCTGTCACTTGGTGTAGGCCAGCGCAGCCGCAGGGAGCAGTGGGGTGGGGCGCCCGGCTCAGGATGCGGTGGTCAGCCGGGGTCCGGGGCCGCTGCTCTCAGACCACTGAGAGGCTTGGGGCTCCAGGGCGGCCGGGGCCAGAGCGCGGGGCCGGAGCGCGAGCGCGGGCCCGGGCCCGGGTCGGGGAGTGAGGAGGGGGGGACGCCCTTTCGAGAGCTGCGCGGCTGGGCCCGGGAGCCGTCTGCCGCGGCCCGCGGGGATTAATTCGCGGCTGCATGCCGCCACACGCGTCGGGCTGGGCTCTGCCGGGGAGAAACAGCGCCCCGGGCGCGCGGGGGAGGCAGAAGGTAGAACCGCGGGGGCGGGGCCGACGACCTGGGGCTGGGCTGGCGCAGGCGGAGTGGCCCCTGACTTGGGGGCCCAGGGAGTGCTCGGAAGGACCCTGGTGAAAAGGGAAAGGCCCTGGCTTCCTAAGTTCTCTCTGAAGTTGAGGGTCCATTGGAGTGTGACTCTCCCAGAAGCCTTAGTCCCCAAAGCCAAAGGGTACAGGAATATCCCTCCCTCTTCCTCCACTGTCAACTGAGAATTGGACAAGTCCCAAGGAGCCAGGTTCCCCCAGTGCCCCACACAGGGTCCCCACACAGTCTCACCCAAGCAGCTGAGAAGAGGGACAGATACCCAGCTTGGCCCATGCAGGAGGCAGGACCCTCATCTTTCCCAAAATACCTGAGTCAAGACCTAAGGTACTAACACAGGATGTGAATGGAAATGAGTAACGAAACCTCCCACTATCTCCAGCCCAAGCCACTCTAGGGGTTGCCTGGGTGGACCCTAGGGGCACTGGGGGAACCTAGCTCCTTGGGACTTGTCTAATTAGGGGAGGAAAGACAGGAGTGAGCTGTGGTTTCTCTGAGCTGTGAGGGGAAGAGGAATTGTCAGGGCCACCCGGCCTGCTGGGCATGAGACATGCACACACCTAGTTCCTCTGATTCAGAGAGGGTTTTCAGGGGTGGCGAGGATGACACAGAGGCTGGTGGTGCACCCTGCCAGGAAGAGCTCCTGCAGAAGCACGGACCTATTACCTGCCCAGGCTTTCCTCATCTATGCCATTTGGCAAAGTCCCCAACCCTTCTTCATGCTGATTCTGTGTACTTTATTACAGGCTCTCCAACCTCAAGGCTGTTTGCTAGGTAGAGAGTAAACTAAGACAGGCCACAGATATAGATATTTCCTGGGCCTGAGATATGCAGTGTCGATGACAGGGCAGGATAACCCAGGAGTCCAATTCTCAGGCATGGAACTTGCCACCCTCAGCCCGTATAACACAGCCTGGAACCACATCTGCCCCCATTTGTCTGCTCCCTCTCCCCAACTGGGCCTTTCTGAGACCAGATAGGGGCAGGAGAGCAGGATATTGGCAGATGTGCACCTGGGGAGGTTGCCAGCTTGAAGAATTGGGTTGGGGATGGTTGGCAGATAACTCCTGGGGTGGAGGTACTGTATGGGTCAGAGGGGCAAGGTGAGGGGCAGCTACCTCTGCTGAAGATGGGACTCTCGTAGGGGATCTTGTTTCGAGTCTCGAGACTAGAGCAGTTCCAGCGCTGGTCCCGGAACTGGTGCTGGCACTCGTGGATGGCAATCTGGATGCCCTGGATGGCTGAGGCAGCCACATCAGGGTGGCGCACACACACCTCCATCTGACGCCTGCTCAGGCCCGGCAGTGTCAGGCACACTGTGTTGGCGTTGAGCACAGGCTCCGGGGGAAGGCGGAGGCCCAGAATGTCGTTTGGTGCAGACCTGCAGACGTGTGGGGTGGGGGTGGGTGAGTGTTTGGGGGGCTAGGAGGACCCCGTCTAACAATACACGATCTGTCCTAAAGGTCATAATTCCTCCCTTCCAACCCTTGCTTTTGAAGTTTGGGCCCATTAGTATACCCTTAAAGCATTCTCCTTTCCTTGACCTTCTCACCATTATCCCCTCCAACAAGACCCACCCAGCTGCACACCCACACACATTAATATGTGCAAATGCACACACATCTAAAGTGCCTGTGCACACAGTATTTATAAGTACATCCCCAGGCATAGTTGATCACATATGCAGCCTTCCCCAGGAGATCCCTCTCAAAGACAGGGTTCAGACAGTTGTATTCTCACAGACATACTTCTGCACATCGAGGGGGACACACAGGCTCAGAAACACACACATGCACACTTCATTAAACAGCCACACACACATACACAAAGACACTTGCAAGTACACACATATGTTCATCTTAATATACATTGACCCATGAGCTCACATATGCACACATAGACTGCTGTTTACAACACAGCTTGCTGGGCTCACTGGAACACACACACACACACATACACACACACACACACACATGCACACACACCGAGAATCTTTCCAGCTGCAGTCTCCCATTGACCCCTCCTGGGCTATACCCTTCCAGCCCCCAACCCCTGCCCCTATCTGGGGGCCATCTCCAAGGTGGAACAAAGCAGTTTGAGCTTACTCCTGGGGTGGGGGTGCATTCCCTCAGCACAGCAGGGGCTCCAGGATAGCATTTGCCCCCTACCCTATACCCTTCCTTCTAGTAGCCATCATTCTCCTGGGCACTGCCCTGTCTCCCTGGACTGCCCATATTCTGTCACCAGTTTAACCTCCTCCTGTGAGGGCACTGTCTTTCATTGAGCACCAGGCCTTTCCTGCCATACTGATCCTCCCTCTTTCCGGGGTCCTCTGCCCCAGTAGGAGCACCAGAGGCCCCTGTTGCTGGGGGTCCCAGCTCTCCAGGAGGGCGGAGCGTAAGGTGAGGTCTCACCTGGGCACAGCGGCAGCGAGCAGCAGTAGAAAGAACAGGAGCGCGCAGAGCGCAGGCGGTGGCTGGGGCCGTGGTTGGAGCCGAGGCCAGGGGCAAGGGTGGGTGCTGCCCATGGCGCGCGCCCGGTGGCGGGCGGGGATGGGGGCTCACAGCCCGGTGGGATCGATGAGTTAGGGGCGACGGCGCATGATCCGCGGGGGTCGGGGCGGCTGCGACACACAGCTCCGACTTGGGTCACGGCTCCGGGAGCAGACGGCGCCTCCCCGCTCCATGGGGCAGCGCCCCCGGGCACCGCCCTCGGGGGGGGGGTTGGCGGGCGGGCGCACCGGGCACCTCCTGGCACAGGGGTCCGGGGAATTTCCCGAGGCCCCCCTGCGACAACTCCTGGTTCCTCTCAAGGGTAAGGGGGGCCTGGAGGTGCTATGAGCCGGGGACAAGAGGCTGGGGTACTGTGGAGCCCCCCAGCGCAGTGCCGCGAGCCTGTGCTTCCAAGGGCGGGTGAGGCGGGCCGGGGTGGGGGTGGGGTGGGGGGGCGGCGCTGTCTGTGGCCGGCCCCACAGCCCAGAGAGTAAGTGACTGTCCCGGCTCCAGGAGCTCCGCCGCCTCCCCTCCTCCCACCCCAGTAAAGAGTTCTCAGGGCTCTACCCCACGTGACGTCACGACGCGGGGGGGGGGGCAGTGTGTGGAGGCGTGTACACTTCTCGAGGCCACTGCGTCCGCTCAGGACTTTGGGTGGAAGCGGCTGGCCGCGGGGAGAGCGGGGGAAGGAGAGGTGTTGGGGTTTGTGCGCGCCCACACAGGGAAGGTGTCAGTGCGCAGGGCGTGCTGTTTTTCGTCTAAAGGTGTGTTATTGGGAGGTGTGGGTGCCTGGCTGAGACGCAGCTGCTGGAAAGCGTCCCACCCCACCCCCCGCCCCCCGCCAGTATACACACCTGCAGGGGCTCAAGGCGAGGGGATGGCCCCTCTGCTCGCCTCCCCCCTCCTCAGGAGGGAATTCCCAGGTCTGGCTGGTGAGACAGGTGTGGGGTCCTGCAAGGCGATTTGGCAGCCTCAGGATCTTATTTTCCTTTGCTGTGGGACCCTAAACAGGTGCCTGCTGTTCACTGAGCCACACTCTGTTCCTTAGTGAAATGAGATTCCTGAGGCTCACCTCATCTAGTCGCCTCACCTAGCCAATGAAGGTAAAAATGCTGTGACTCCAGCAGTAAATGCTTGTCTGGGAGCAGATCACCCTGGGATGGCACACCTTGGGTGGAGGAATTAGAGAGCCTTTTAATCCTAAAAGTGCGTTTCTAGGCCATCTTATTCCATCCTCTCCTATTTAAAAAAAATTTTTTTTTGAGGCTCAGAGAGGGTTGAGATTTACTCAAGGTCACACAGCAAGTAGGTGGAAGAGTTGCAACCAAATCCAGTTCGCCTGACCCTGAGCACAGCAGGAGAGGCGTTAACACTGAGTACTGCTTGCCTAGGTACTTCCTGCAGATGCTCCTGGTCTCGCCCTGGCCCTGCCACTTGTACTTGGTCCTCTGGGAGCTCTCCAACACCACCCTCCTGACTCAGGTCCGCTCCTCTCTGAGACCCCTTCCTGTCTTACCACAGTAGCTGAATTCTGAGCTCAGCTCAATATGGGGTAAGTGTACTGGACCCAGGCCGGGGCCTGAGAGCCAGAGGGTTGGGGATAGAGTCTCCACCTTCTGTTTCTGGTTCTTCCCTGGTCCCTGATAGTGAATCCTACTTCCACTTAGCTTTCTCCTCTATAAAATGGGCGCAAGCCTCCCACTCTATAAACCTCCTTCCCTCCCAAATTCACTGTCCTGTCTGTCTGAAGAGAAGCCCTCCTGGTTTAAGGACAAACTACCCAAGCCTCTGGGCTCTGAGACAAAAGGGGCCCTTTCGTGGAATTGGCCATCCCTGGGGAATTGGAAGAGAGGGGTGGGGCCTTCCATGTCCACAGACTGTCAGGTGGTGGGGGCAGCCTGAGCAACAGCAGGCTGACGGCATACTCCCCCCTTCATTCCCCCATCTCTGCCAGCAGCCACCGCAGCTGTCAGGAATTAAGGGCTTGAGGCTGCTGGGGGTGGGGGTGGGACAGTGGGGGGAGCAGTCTGGCTGGACAGCAGGAAAACAGCCGGGGGCAGGAAGCAGTCTGCTTTAGCCAGAGCCTTGTTTGACCCCAGCCTCCCTCTGCCCTCCCCACTCTCCCCTACCATGCCACAGGGACAGGGACAACATGAGACTAGAGTTTAGGAAGAGTATGGGGAGGGACAGGGCAGGATCAGACTCAACATAGGAAGGAGGCATGAGCCCAGGGTGGGAGAGGGCACCAGTAGGGACAAGCCAGGCTGGAGAGTCATACTCCCATTGGCTGTTGGGGAAACTGAGGCCCAGGAACAGACCCAATTGGGAACATGACACCCAGAAATAGATTCCTAATTCTTATTCCCTGTCTAGTGCTCACACTAGCATTTCCAATGATCCATGCATCATATCTATCCCCTGTGGTGGGCCTTTGTGGGAAATACTGATTCTAGCCCCAAGCAGCTGAATCAGCCTTTCCGCGGGCAAGGCCTGAGATTCTGCATTTCTAACTGGTATTTCAAGTGATTTTTGTAAGGACCATATTTAAGAAAAGCTGCTGACCTGCTTAAGAAACAATTCTTTCATTTGGCCTCCCTGTAATGAGGGAGGGTCTCTTTGTTCCCCCACCCTCCACTGTTCATGAATTATAGAACTGTACAGGAGAGAGAGAAGACACTTTCTTTGAAAACCCCAGGAGGCAAATAATGATGCCCAAACCTTGCTTACACTCAAGTGTGCTTCTGACCTGATGTCATGAGTGTCTAAAGGCACCCAAACCTGACATCTCTGTACAGTCTAGGGAGGAGAGGGCATATGCAGGAATAGAGTCTTGGTGTATATGGAAATGAGGACCAGAAAATGTGTCTTGGTCTCAGGCTCATATGACCCAGGGCCCTGCCCTGGATCTGCCCTCGGTTCTGGCCCTCAGCTCAGCCCCGGCCCCCACAGCCACTGCCTGAGACCACAATTACAGGACCTACTGGGTTGGGGGGAGCACCAGGGATGAAAGGCAGCTTGGAGAATGGTTCCAGCTGTGGTGACTGTGGAGGAGGTTGCAGGGAAGAGAGGGCTGGAGAAGCACCAGAGTTAGAACAGGTGGGACCCTCACAGCTCCAGCCCAGAGCAGGCCAACTCAGTCCAGATGCTCTGCCACACAAGTTTGTCTTGGTGAAAAATAGGGAAAGAAGTCCTAGACTGCTAAAGGAGCTCTTTGCCCTTTTGTCTGGGTCTTAGGGACCACCGCCCATCAACAAGGTAACGGGGCATAGCTTGCTGCTCTAGTCTCCCAAACTCCTAATATATTTAGTCATTAAAGGGAAGGGGAAATGTTTCTTGAGCCCTCGGCCTCAGGCTGATCCTGGGCTGTCCAGCTGGCCTCCCCACCCATCTGTTCATACTCCGGCTGTTGCTGATGTGATCATGTACACATCTGGGGCATCTCTGTGCTCTTCTCCCAACTTTCCAGCTCCACATGTCCCCCACCAGTCAGTGAGTGGGAAACCTTGATGGCTCAGACTGTACCTGGGGCTGAGCAACTGGGTGAGAAAGGGGGAGGGGGTGATGTCCTGGGACATTTCTAACTTCTGCTTCCAGCCACCTTCCCAAGCAGCAGTGCAAGAGCACAGAGCCATCTCTTAGCAAAGAGGACCAGGAAAATTGTCAAAACGGTACCTCTTGAGCCATTACTCTCACCCGCCACAGATGACAGTTCCTAGACTCCTTCTGGGCTTGGTCACAGAAGATAGACAACTAATATGTGACTAGCAGTTTGAAGATTTTAGTGTACTCTTACAATGTACTGAAATGCTACCAGGCACCCACATTTCAGAGATTAACTGACTTGATCAAAGTCAAGGTAGCAAATTAGGCTTTTTTTTTTTTTCACTGTGTCATACTACTTTCCCTAAATTACTTTTAACCTGCTTGGGTTGGTGTCAATTCATTCCACCCTCAGTTTCCCTCTCTGGCATCATGGAGAAGGAAGTCCAGCATCACCCACCCTATACCACTCCCCTGCCAGGATCTGAAAGTAAAGAGTGGGAGGTGAGCATCCCAGCCCAAGGTCTGGACCAGCCCAGAGGTCCCAGACAGTCTGCAGCCCTAGCAGCTTGACCCAAGCTATCTGTGGATTTCCTTGCTTCCTTTCATCCTACCCTCCCTCTCCTGCCTACTACTCTGAGTTCCCCAGACGTCTCGCAGGTTGTTAGTCCCTTTTAATAGGGAAACTGGGCTCTGTGCACCCCCTGGTGGTCTCTGAGGGAAGTACAGGAAATTATTGTAAAAGTACCTAGCGCAGACCTCTGGGGAAGGTAGAGCTGCATATATGAACTCTATCTGCTGGGAGCTTTATTTTGCCTCCATGTGGCCCACGATGCAAGGACCACTCTCCCAACTTGGTAAGTCAGCCAAGCCCGCTTGAGTTGAGAGGTTCTGAGTCCAACTTCTCCATGACACTTCCCCCAAAGCCCAGGCATTTGACCTGAGGGAGCCAGGAGGAAACAGGAAGGAAAACCCAGATGCTCCTTTCTTCCCACAGTAGCCTGATACACTCCCCCCACCACCCCATACAAGTTACACACTGGGGCCCCAATCTGATCCTCGAGGGCTGAACCAGGCTAGGTTATGCAGGGGCATTGTGCTGGAGAGAGCAGATGCACTGGAATCCATGATTAGGGTCTGTCACATCCAGAATGAGTTTCTCTTCCTTCTGTTTCATTTGAAGAGTACTGCTCTCCTCCCTGGCCTACATTCCCTGTGGCCTTAGGGGGCCTGCCAATCCCAGTCATAGTAGCACATCTCCCTGGACACTGCTTTTGGTTCAGGAATAGGCAAGTGAATCAAACTGACCCAATCAGGATCTTCCTCAGGACTTCTGCTGGGAAGGCCATTCTTGTTCAGATCACCAGCTCTACGAATGTAGGCATAGGGCTGCCTATATTTAGAAAAAGTCTATCTGCAGCAGGAGAGAATGAGGACGGCATGACAAGAGGAGCAGAGATAAGCAGAAACAATAGGTAAAAGAGACGTATAACATCCTTTGGGCCCCTGGGTTCAGCTGTGCCTGAATTCAGTCTTACCTCTGGACTTCCCAGGTATAAGACCCATTAATTAATTTTGTTTGGCCCAAGCTAGTTTGATTTAGGTAACTTCATTTGCAATCAGAACCTGCCTAATAGCTGCAAAACATCCACTTTCTAGCCCCATTCTCACAGTAACTACCATTGATTAAACAGAATTTTGACATAAATTATTGTCTCAAATGCTGTTAAGTGTTTTTCATAGTTTGAAATATCCTCCCCAAAATTCTATGAGAACATGGGATGGATTGTGATAGCTGCAAATTCTCTGCCACTCTCTCACTGAGAGGTGGAGTCTATTTCCCCTTTCTTTGCATTTTGGCTGGGAGTGCCAGCAATGCTGTGCAACTTCTGAGGCTGGACCTTAAGAAGAGACTTGCAGCTTCTGCCTTTGAGTTTAGTACAGCTTATTTTGAAAGCCAGCTTTATGTAAGAAGTCCAATTACACTGAGGCCACAATGCTGTAAGGAAGCCCAAGCTAGGCACATGGAGAGAAGGAGACCACAGGAGAAGCTCTGAGGCACTAGACATTTATGAGTAAAGCCTCATGGACTGTCCAGCCCAGCCCAGCCACTGTCAGAATGCAGCCAAATGAATGACTACAGCCAATGGTTCTTCCATAAGAGGTAGAGCCACCAAGCTGAGTTTTGCCAATTTCCTGACCTAGAGGGTCATGAGGAGTAATGTTGGGGTTGTTTGTTATGCAGCAATGGATAACCAAAACAGGATGATATCCCCATTATATAGGAAAAGAAACTGAGACTAACACAGCCTGTGCTGTAAACTCCTAAGCAGGAGCACGAGCTTCAAACCTAGAGCACCTGAATCCAAAGTTCTTGCTTTGCCCTACATACCTTGATGGGGGAGTCATTGCCCCACTGCAGTATTTAGACTGGGGAAATTAGGGGCTCTGAATCCCAGCCATTGGGCCATACCCTCACTCATTCTCTCTGGAGGAAGATATGATGGTTAGCTCTGGAGAACCCAGAACCCCAAACCTTTCCTCTCTTCCTTTCCTAATCACCATCAGCCTCCCAAGAAAGAACTAGAGGGAAGAAAATGTGACTGAGTGCCAAGAAAAACCTTGGGACAGCTTTTCTGCGTCTCCCTCTCAGTTTAATTAGAAATGCTGTTCTGGGCAGTCATTTCAATGTAAATGAGGTTGAAGTTAGTTTCAGTGATATGTCTTATGTTACTGATAATATATTTCATCACATTCTAAGTTCTTAAAGTGCTTTAATCCTATAGGCTTGGGTGGCCCTAAAGGTCTACCCACAGATTCCCCAGGGGTCACAGAAACTGAAGGGCAGATAAAAGTGTCACACACTCCTAGAATTAAGATGAGGGCTGAACTGAGAGCTCAGAACACCATCAGAAGCTTCTGGTCGAGGTCCCCAGGTCCTCTCAGTCTGCTCTTTCAAAAAGGATTGCTACTTCTTTCCCAGCTTGCAGATCCAGGCTCTAGCTTTGTAACAAGAGTGAACAAGAAGAATGCTAAGGGAAGATTTGGCACTCTTCATGGCAGTTGCCAGGAGAACCCAGTCCCATAGAGTGAAGATAGGGAACCCTCCTGGAAACATGAGTTCTGAATGGCTAGTTCTATCAAAACTGGCTCCCTTTAGGCAATTCCAGAACCTGGCCCCATGACAACCCTCAGGGGACCCGTCCGCCTCCCAAACTGTGGGCCCAGTACTATTGGTTTAAATATCTTTATTGCTACTAAACTCACCCACCCAACCCGTGACCAGCAGTTCTGAGGTACCCCGCATCCAGAGGCCTATTAAAGGGCTCTTTGGTTTCCATTTGGGGGTCAAGGAGAGAGAGGGCCTGTATAGTCTCCCCCAGAAACTCCCAGAGCGCTTCTCGAGGCTCCCTCGGGTGCCTGGGCCTTCCTGGGCAGTCGTATATCTCAAGCCTCTCCACCTCACAGTTTCCAGAGGCTTGGGAGATGGACTTTCACTTGGGGAAGCCGGGCCAGCACAGCGCCCCCTGCTGGATCCCAGAGGTCGCGCAGGTATCGAGAAGCGACGCTGCGCGTAGTTTGGAGAGGCTGGCGGAGGGTCAGAGACAGAGACTGAGCTCCTTGCGCACGTGGCAGCGGTGGCACTGCACTACGCAGCACCAGTGGAAGCGGCATAGGCAGTTCTCCTCGAGCTGCACGCTCTCCTGGCGGTGCCCGCGGCCGCAGCACAGCAGGTCGCAGCCGCTGAGGTCCGGGGCACTGCTGTTGCAGGCGCGGCCGCGCGTACCGGGGGAGCCCGTGCGCCGGTTGGGGGCGCAGAAGTCAGGCGAGTCGGCGGCGTAGAGCAGGTCAGCGCGACCCGGCGGCTTGAGACTGAGGACAGCGGGCAGCAGAGCTTTGCCATCGTTGGTGCCCATGACACGCGAGGCGCCGTGGAAGCGCTCGAGCAGCCGCGCGCCCACCTCGCGAAACGGGGGCAGCTTCTGCCAGCAGGTGCGCAGCGCGCACGAGCCCGACAGTCCGTGGCACTTGCACTCGGTGCGCATATGGCTCCGCACGGCCTGCAGGGAACAGAGGAGAGGGAGATGCGGGCATATGGGGAATATGGGGTGCTAAAAGGCCCAGAGGACCGACGGACAATAAGATGGGGGAAGTGGGAGGAAGAGAGGAAAGAGAACGGAGATAAAAAATAAAAAATAAAAAAAAGGAAATCGAAAGGTAGGGAGAAGGAAATCAGGGGAGCGACAGCTCCGAGAGGAGGAAGAATGAAACGTATGGAGGAGTAGGAGAAGTGGGGCGTGGGGGACAGAATGCAGCGCAGAGATTCCAAGATCCAAAGCCAGGGAATCGGGGAGAAAGCAGAATGGACAGCAAGGGTGAGATTCTCCCTGGGGGAGGTGGGGAGGTGGTAGCTGTCCCATCTTCCTCCTGCCAACCCTCTGGGCCCCAGGCAGGGCTGAGCAGAGACGAAGAGCTGGCTCCACCACCCCTCCGCAATCCTCTCTGACAGGCATGTGGGCCTGTCAGGACATTCTTCTCTGGGCCCCTTTTTACCCCCCTGCCCAATGCCTCGTGCCCAAACCCTAGAGGACACAGGATGTGTGTGGGGGTGACCCTAGGGCTAGAACCTAGACATAGGGTGCAGGGTGGATGCACTACTGAGAACTGGAACCCAGGAGTCCTGCCCTTTATTTGTTATTTGTGTCTAAGAGTCTCGACCCCACTAGAGATTTATGGGTCAAATGACCCAGGAAGATCATCTCCGGAAGCTCAGAGTCCAGGAGCCGATCTGATCTACAGATACTTGTGTCCTCCTCCCCCTCCCAGGTCTTCTCCTTCCTCCTGGAAACATGTGACCCAGACAGCTTTCTTGTCCCTGAACAGGACCTCCTGGGCCCTCCTCTTTGTGGAGAGAAGGGGAGAGGCTGCCAAGGTCCTGTGCAGCGCCTGGTCTGGGGTTGCTGGGCAGCCAGTCGACAACAGCCCACATCCAGTCACAGTTTTCCTGGCCTCTACCTGCCGCCCCGCCCCCCCAGCCTCCACCTCCACCAGAATCTACTCCTTTCCGAGCCCGTTTCCCCTTGGGCCTGTTTTAGCCCCTTTCCAAACCTCCCTCCTGTCTCCCAGCTCCCCTACCTCTAGATTCCATAATTTTGCCCCAGCTTCTGTCCTTTTTTTCATTCCCAACCTTTGTCTCCCTCCTCTGTCCTTGTCCTGGCAGCCATATCTCTACCTACCCCAAGCTTTACCCCACCTGTCCTGTCTCAGAAGTACGCCCCCTCAAGTGACTCTATCTTCTAGGCTGGCCACCTCACATCCCACATGCCCATCCAGGCTCCTAACCAATGTTCCCAAGTGCCCCCCACTGCCATGCTGGCTCCGGACACTTTAACACACTCCTACACATACACAACTTTATTCCCTCACACACTTCCACAAATGAGCTCCCCCCACACACACACCACACTCTCTCACATCTGCCTACCTACATTTACACTCTCCCACATCCACTGAGACACTCATACATTTCCACACGCACTCTTACACATCCACTCACACATTTCTACATGCACACACATATCTCCACACTCACACGCACACACAAGCTCTTATATGTCCCTGCCCTTACGTACCAGCCGGCCTGCCTCATTGTTGTGAAGTTGCACCAACACACGGATGTCTCCACGTCCCCGCTTGTGCTGCGCATCCATAAAGAGCCTAGACTTCTCATCCCCGAAGTCCACGTCATCGCCGCAGCCTCCCCACTCCCAGGCAGCACTGCCATCTTGGGATCCTGTGAGGCCAGGGGGTCCAGGGGTGCCTGGCAGGCCCAGGGGCCGTGGCGGGGCCTTCCCGCGGGGCGCCTTGCAGCCACATTGCAGCAGCTCGCCCATGGAGCAGGCCTGTGTGACCGCGTGGCTGGCGCCTGCGGCAGTAATAGCAAACACGAAGGCAGTCTCCCGGATGTCTGTGGAGGCAGGGAGGGGCAGTCAGCTGGCAGCACCAAAGCTGAGTCCTGGACTATGATGGGTGAGGCAGTAAGGCATGGGGCTGGGAGTGTCTGGAAGACAGGGTCAGGGCAGGGTGCCCAGAGATTCATGGAAGAGATGGGGCTCAGGCAGCCTCCCCAAACCTCCACCCTCTCCTTTGGTACCCCTGGACCCCTCCCCACACTGACCCTGCTGCAAGATGCGCCCAAAGGCCTTGCTGTGGCTGGAGCAGTTCCAGCGGCGGAATCGGAACTGGAACTGGCACTCTCGAACCCCGAGCCGGGCGCCCCGAGCTAGCTCAGCCACCACTTCCGGTTCCGTTTGGCACAACTCAGCCTGCCGCCCTGCCAACCTCCGTGCCTTCCTGCAGATGCTGGTAGGGTCCATGACCAAGGGGCTGCCCACTGCCCTGGGAAGCAAAACACAGCAGGTCAAGGGCATAACTCAAAGGGCTGGGGGAAAGGGAGAACAGACCCTTCAGCCCCCAGCCAGGAGCTGGGATATGCCTCTTCCCTACCCCACCCTCCCAACTGAGGTTGAGGTTCTCCTATCTGGTTCTCTTACCATGTCATCCATGTCTGTGTCACCTCTTAACTAGATTCTAGACTGAAATTGCTATAGAGCAAGGATTCAGTCTTATCCTTCTGTGCACATCTTCATTAATAAATCCTTATAGGAATTTGACTCAAGGTGAAGGCAGCTGGCACCAGGTAGACCAAGACTAAAATTCAACAGGCCTGGCCCAAAAGGGAGACAAGGAAGAAATTAACAGAAGGAAGATCAAGAAGGCTGTCAAAGAAAAGAAAGTATGTATAGATATTAAAGAAAAGTAGGCAGTATTGGAAAACAATCTGGTCTTAGTGGACCACAAGCTAGATATGCATCAGCTGAACAGCCTTGATGCCAAAAAGGCAGAGGCAATCTCAGGGATTTAGAAAGCCACGGAATGTTAGAATGACAAGGGAACGGAGCCTCTGAGGAAAGTCATACTCCATCTCTAGACCACATTTCTCCTTCTGTAAAATGGGAAGTTTGGGCTTTGATCTCTAAGGTGGGGCCTACCACCCTGAAATCCTCTGTTTCCCTGAACTGGAGAGCAGGAATAAGAGCTGGAGGCTGAGTCTCTGAAGTGCCATGAAGCAGGTGATACTCACCCTTCTCCTGCTTCAAGATCTGTAGCCTTTCCACAGCAGGATGGCAGCAAGCCAACCCCTGTTCACTGGAGTGACATAACTGATTGGAGACAGGGGATACCAGCTGGGTGGGTATCACATACTTTCAGAAATCCCTCCATTCCCAGCCTTCATTCCACCTGACAAGAGAGCTACCATTTGGTTTCCACCTACCAGACCCCTGAAGGTTAAGTCAGCTGGGTATTCACACCTGGATGGAAGGGCTTCCATCAGCTGCTCTTATGTGAATGCTTAACTGGGATTCCTTTCTTGTAGGAATGAGTGGGTTAAGCACTTGGAAGCTGAAAGTTACTTGGGACCACTCAAAACCCTTCAGCAGAGGGTAGAAAAGACTCTGGATAGGGAGAGAGAAGAGGCACCAGGAGTTAGGAAATGTAGAGAAAAATGGTGGTAGATATGTGTCAAAGGTCAAGGTGGCCTCTTTTCAGTTTAACATCCACCTCCGCTGTCCCCATTTGCTCCACAAGTACAGGCTGCCCAGGCATGTTCTGGCCCCACAACAATGAGATGTAATGGGCTTAAATAGCAGCAAGAGGAATTTAGGTCTTAAGGTGGAACTTCTCAACATTGTGGAGTGAGATGCTTGAAGAGGTGGTTGCTGGGAGATGTGTAAGCACAGTCCTTTAAGGTCTCCTACCCTCCCCCCCCCACACACAGACACTACTCTACAGGTCACCGTCATCATCCCTACCCAAGTAATCGAGGCTAAGGTTCTCTCCTCAGTGGAGAGACTTATAGTTCAGACCTTCCCTCCTCCATGCTCAGGACCTGCCCATCACTGCACTCCAACTGTAGCCTGGGAAGATCCAGCCCCAACTCTTACTCAACCCTAGAGAAGTGATGAATGGAGCAATGAGCAGTGGGTCAAGGGTAGGGCAGCCAAGTAGGCTCCCAAAGGTCTAATGACCTTCAAGAGTTGATCAGTCCCTCTATCTATCTATCTATCTATCTATCTATCTATCTATCTATCTATCTATTATCTATCTATCTATTATCTATCTATCTATCTATCTATCTATCATCTATTCCTCCTCTCCATCCACTTATTCCCCCTCATTACAAAAAGAATTTGAGGCAGCTTCCAGCATGCTCATACAGGGTCAGTAGATAAGACTATAAGCATCCTGAGAGTTAGGACTATCATTTTTCTTTGTCTCCTAGGCAGAATTTTAGAGGCTTAATTCATATTTACGCCCTCCCCCCATTTTTATGAAAATTTGCATATTATGAACAATTGCTATAATATTATAGTGAATACTATTTAATACATGTTTTTCATTAAATGGATGAGCCACCTAAGGAGAAGGTTGTCACTTGAGCAAGCCCCTGTCCACATGTCATTTCATGACTCCTAATTAGTTTCCGTAAACATTTTATCTCCCCCACTGGATTCAGAGGCAGGGGAGCAGTCCTTCCTAGGCTGTCCAGTGCCTTTCCTGCCACCCGCATGCCCAGGACTCCACCTAGGAGTCTGGAGCTCTGCAAACTTATCCTCCTCCCCATGCTGCTAAGTTTCGCAGTTCTGCTCCCCAACTCTGCCCTCTGCTAACTCCTAATTTCCCAAGGTTGACAGGCCTTATCTTCCCAAGGTTACTGCGTCCCCATCCCTCTCCTCTCCCTCCTCCTGCCCTAGGAAAGCAGGAGGAGGGGATATGCAGGGGAGAAAGGCAAAAACTTTCTGACCTTGTCTGCTTCCCAGGGGCTAGAGATAAAGGAATCAGGAGGAGCACGAAGGGCAGGGCCCTTCAGGGGATGGGCCTGGCCCTTCTTGGCGTTGAGGGGCTGCCCCAGAGTCAGTTCCTGGTCTGGGTCTGGCTCCCCAGGCTGGCTGCCTGCCTGGGAACTAGACTTGTTTACAAGCTGGTCAGGAGAAGGGATGGGCAATAGTAGCAGCCAGAATCCCAAGGGACCAACTTGCTCCCTGCCCTCCTGTCCTCGCTCCCATCTTCAAGTCACAGAAAAGGAAACTCCAGAAAAGGAGTGGCAGGGGGGCGCTGGGCAAAACACTGAGCCTTGCTTTAATACCCTGGTCTCTTTCAGCTCTGGGTGGGCTGAGCCACTCTGGGCAAGTCAGTTAGTTCCCTCTCTGGGCTTCAGAAAAATGAAGAGTTAGCATGAAAGGCTCACATACCCCCTCTCACTTGACTCGACATCAAGAAATAACTCCCCCATCTCCCCTCTTCCTTTACTCTCCTTCCTTCCCTTCTGCTTCCTTAGGAAATGAACTCTGTTATTGGTGCCTCTGAGTCAGCATTGTTCTGGGATCAGCCCAGAGAAGATATGCCCTTTTGGAAACATCTGCGTGTTTGGGGGGCTGAAGCACAGTGGTGGCAAGAAATATATAATACAGAATATGTAGGGTCTGAGATCCTGAACAAATAGACATTCCTGGGCATGAAACAATGAGGTTAGCCCTAAAAGAAATCAGAATGCAGACAAGAAGGGACAAGCCTAAGGTTAGCCACTCTAACTAGCTTGGCCTGCGCCAAGATCTCCCCACCAGGGACCTTGGTTAATAGATCAATAGCTGAGTGAGGCAGCATCAGGGGCCAGACAGTTCCTACTGACAACATCCGTAGATCTAAGGGAGGCCCCAGGTTCTGGCCTAACCTACCTTTCCTTTCCTGGATTCAGAGGGCCAAAGAGAATGCTGGTGATCATGGAATCCAGCTCCACCAACCTCACCCCCATTATATAGATGAACAATCTGAGAAGGGAGGTGACTGACCCTGGTCACTCAGTGGAGGGGTCCCCATTGCAAGAACCTTAGGTGACTAAAACCCAAGAGGCTGAAGGGAAATGGCCACCAGAGGCATCAGAAGACCTCAAGTGGTCTTGCATGCTATCCACCACACAGCCCTTACTCCTAGCAGGGTTGGAGTAAGCAGCCAGCTGCAGGCATCTCAGATTATACCACTAAATTTCTGGACTCAGTTACCTCCTCTACACCCCTAAGTCATCAAAATCTTACCCAGCATCTATCTAAGCTCGCCTCAGATCCCACTTACCCTAAGCCTCCTCCTCTGGGCTCCAGCCCTCACTGGCTTCCTCCCCCCTCTACATCATGCCACCTGTCACTCATTTGGGAGTGCTTGTTATCCTGCCAGTGGCATAATTATCTGTCATGTTTTCTTGTCTTATCTCTCCAATTAGATAGAAAACTCGTTAAAGACAAAGATCTTGCGAGGAAGCGAAATGTCAGTAGCAGAACACACTCAGGACTTTGGGGATCCAGGGGACCTGTGTTCGGATCTGGGCTCTGCTGTTTGCTTGTTCCACGATGCTGAGCAAGTCCCCAGCATGTGAAGTTGGCACTTAGTATTTGTTGAACAGATGATGAGACTTAACCTTCTGAGCCTTTTTCTGCAACTGGAAAATGGGAACAAATAATAACATCTGCCTAATTCCCAGGTGACACATAGAAAGAGCCTGTGGGCTACCACAGGTGTTTTTCTGTCTTCCCATTCACATCCTTATTCATCTCTTGGCCTGCACAGTGCAGGGCAAACAGTAGGAGTGCAGGCGACGTTTGTGGGTTCCTGAGAATGCTCTTTTCTCCAACTTTCTGCCCTTATTTCTCAGTGTGTCTCCTTCACCCTATGGACCAGAAGCACCCTTGAGGACCCCTCTCTTCCCCAGCAAGCACTCCTGGGTGGATCACTGAGGCCAAAGGGATCACAGACCCTTTCTGATGCCAGTCTCCTCTGGAAGGTCTCACAGCCAGCTCCTCTCTATTTCCCCATACTCACCCCCAGGGTCTCTCATCTGACCCCCACCTCTCAGAAGCCAGCAGAGGGAGCCCTGAACCCTGGGGCTGTGGGTGAGGGCTGCAGAGGGGTGGGGGAGGTGGGTGGCGGAGAAGGGGAGAAGGGGCAGAAAAATGTTGCCTGACGGCTGGCTGCCGAGGCGGCTGAGCCCGGGCCTGTGCCCGCCAGCCTGTCCTGTCCTGCTCTGTCTAACTCAGTAATTACTGCTCCCCCTCCCCCAGCCCCTACCCCCACCCCAACCACCACATCAAAGCCAGTGATGCCCCAGCTCCATTAACCCCTGCCTCCCCACCGCCCACTGCCCATCCCATGCCACCTCTCTCCCATCCCACCCCCAACTGCTTTCCTCTGCCCAGACCTGGACATTGGCATTTCCACCTCCTCACGCTTTTCTCCTTCCTAACGCTCTCAGGAGAGGCCAGGTCTTTCCCTTCCCTGACGGACTTCAACATACAAGAGACTTCCTGTTGATCAGGGCTATGGGAGGCCAAAGAGTGGATGCACTGACCTTCTGGATACCCTGAGGAGAACCTGTCACATGCCTTCTGCTCTCCCTTACTGAGGTGGGGAGCATCCATGTGAGAGTAGGGGTGTAGGAGCAGAGGGGACTGCGGAAGGCCCTGTACCCCTTCCCTGACCCCCACCCCATGGCAACCAGGGTGAGATGCTCAGCAGGAGGTAGACTCCCAGCTTCAGCGCTCAGCCACCTGCATTCTGTGTGCCTCAGGCCACCTCTTGTCCCTGGACTTTGTTGGACTTCTCACTGTGAGTGAGAAAATTGGACCAGATGATCTCGAAGTCTTTTTTTGGTCTCATTTCTGGATTAAATGGAGGGCTCAGAGCTGGAGGATCCAGCCAAAGAGGTCAGGTGGAAAACAGGAGAAGAACCCTTCCAGTGACCTTCCCCCACTCAGCTCTTCCTCAGGCCTTCCAGGGGAAGTACCCATGGTCTCCCCTCCCATCCCACTCCAGGCAGGAAGGAGGACGCAGGCTAGAGGGCACCCTCCCCAGTCCCCAGGGACAGGCTTCTGTGTTCCCTGAGTGCCTCCTCCTCTGGCTGGCTGGGTGCCCTGCTGCCAGCCTGACCATGGCCTGGCTGCCTACCCCGCCCTCGCCTCATCTCCTCACAGCTGCATTTCTCCATCAAAGTACACATTCTGGAATCCCCCTCGCTGGGCCCTGGTGATCAAGCCTCTCACTGACTGTCCTCCCGCCCCTCGCCTGGCTCCGGATGAGAACAGGGCAGGAGGGGGCTACACCCCCCAGGAAGTGTCACAGTGCCAGGACACTGGTGGGCTCGGGGCATGCTCTGGCCCAGATCAAGCCAGCCTCCTTTTGCCCCTGCCCTTTCCTGCTCACAGCCCCATTGTCTCCCACCAGGGGAAGCTGCCAAGGCAAGAGGCCTGGAGGGTGGGACTGGATGGCTACCCCACCCCCAACCCCACCCCACACTGAGCTTGGCAGGGGCCAACAACAGGACTGCCCACGAAGGGTCGGGGCCCCAGATAAAAATGGGATGGGAAAGGTGGCCAGGCCCAGCCTGGGGTTGAGGTCACAGCTGGAAAACCTGGGTGTCAGGAAGAGTCCGGTCCCTTCCCTGCCTCCCTGTGAGACCAGAGATGAGGCTGTCCTAGGCCTCCAGTTTCTGTTTCTATAAGGGAAAGTTAGGGTGGGGGGCAAAAGGCAAAATGAGATGGGGGAAGGAAGTGAGACTGGGTGGTGTTTTTCCCAGTGGAACAAGGGGAGGGTTAGTTTCTTTCACTGAAAATATAAAACAGAAAGAGGAAAGAGGAAGAGAGAAGAAGGGAGATTGATTTGGCTATTCTGTGAGAGTGAGCTATTTTCTACATCCACTGATTGAAGGTATATAAAGATAGGTCAGACATTGAGAACTTCCTGGAGGGGGACAGAGAGTGGGTAGAAGGGGTGGGAGCTGGTGACCAGAAAGCTATAGCCTCATTCTCTGCCTCATTCTCAAGATGGGATCTGTCAGGGCCAGAGTATAAGCTGGATGGCCCAGAAGCAGTGAGCTAGACAAGATGGCCTCAGGATGGCTTGGCCAATGTCCTGGAATCTGGGATTCTGTGATTCACAAAGATAGGGTTACAGATGGAAGAGAGACAGAGGCTGGAGGCAGAGTTCAGAAAAGATAAATTTCTTCAGGGGAAGAAGGGAAAGAGGGAAAGGAGTGAAAGAAAAACCTCTGGAACCTGGAGCCAGGTCTCCGAGCCTATTCCTGGGCCATAGCCTTCATGACCCTCCTTTCTTAAACAGGATAGTCCTGTCACTCAGAGTTCCTGGTGTCCTCTCTGCTCCCAGTCTGGCTACTGCCAGAATGTAAGAGTGGACTGCAATGAGCTGCCGAGGGTCCAGCTGCTTTCTTGTCCATCACTGGAGCCCTGACCTAGCTAGCATTCTCCGAAAAGGAGGGAGAAGAGGGCCAGCAAGCAGTTCCTAGACATCAAGAAACAGCTTAGAAGTTCCTAGCCTAAGTGAAGTTGGAGGGTGAGCGTGAGACAGAGTGGCAGGAGCCTCAGGCCACCCGGGATGCTGGGTCAGGCCCACTAGCCCAAACCTTATCTTAAAGGGCAATGATGGGGTGTGGTGAGGACAGGAGTGTAAGCAAGCAGAGTCAAAGATCCTGAGAAAGGAAATCTGGGCTCAGACCAAAGGAATGAAGTATCAAAAACAGACAGAGGAGAGTGACGGGGCCAAGGCAGGCAGGAGAGATAGGTTCTCTGAGAAGCATCTGAGTGAGGCAGTCTCCAGCCACCTTATCACCCCAGCCCCTCACTCTTCACTCTGCTCACCCTGCAGCTGTGGCCATGAAGGCCTCTGTGTTCTCCCACACCTGCCCTCCTCACCTCCTCCCCCACTTTCTGCTTCCCAGCTTCAGGGTCAGTCTCCAAGGGACCAGATCTCCCTCCCTCTGGTTTTGGCTCTCTCCCAGCAGCCCTTCCCGAACAAAAGAACCCCCACAGACACAAACCCTAGAAAGGTGAATCAGCCAATTCAGCAACACTCCACAAAACAGCATCTTTAGCCTCCAGGGTCCCAAAGACCAAGGCTCTGCCTTCTAGGAGCAGGGAACAGACCCAAGAGGAAATGGTTGTCAGTGAAATGCAGTAACTGACATAGTTGCCCAATGCATGGGTGCATTTGGAGCACAGGGAAACAAGAGAGGGAAGACAAAATGACAGTTCCATGGAGAAAGTGTTATTTTAACTGGAAGGATGAGTACAATTTGGACAAATGGAGAGGGAGGAGAGAGAAGGCAAGACATCAGGGAGAAGCCCCTGTCCCCAAACCTTGAGAGAGGGCAAAGTTAGAAAAGGTATGTTTGCGGAGCAAGAGAAAGATCTCTTTACTCTGGAATTTAAATTTAAATGAATGCCCTTTGCACCTATAAGGTCTCTGGCCAGGAGAACCTGGGTTGCAGAGAAGGGGACTGAAATTTATGGAGTACTTCCCAGTGTCAGATCATTTTGTAAATCATCCCACCTAATCCTATCAGGTCTGCCAGATAAGGGGATTGTTTCCTTATTTTACAGTTGAGACGTCGGGAGGCAGTGATAAGTGATTTGCCCAAGGTCACAGATTTAACAAATGGTGGAGATTAGATCTTAAGTCTATTTCAAAGCTGCTTCTGCATTATGCCAAACCGGGATCAAAGGACACAGGTTTCCTAGCCGAGACCTGGGTCGTCTTCGATCTGCCCCCTCACTGACACCTCCAAGGGACTTCTCTCCCTCTTCACCGAGGAGGGATCTCGGCGAGCAGCTCTCTGTGTGGGCATCCTGCTATCTCCCTACAAGAGAGGGATCTGCCTGCTCCACCCTCCCTTCCAAATCCGGGTGTGGGGGAGGAGTGGAGTGTAAAGAATCCAGCCAATTACATGGCGACATGCAAATAGGCAAGACCCTGTCTTCTTAGGATTGGCTGTTTCATCAGCGGTATTGTCCAAGTCCCTCCTCCCTCAACACAGAGCTATTCGGGGCGGGTCTTTGCTGCTCAGGAGACTGGGAAGGAAAAAGTCTGCGGGATCCAGATAACCCAGTGGTCCCGACTAGGCACCCACCTTCCAAGTCCCTGCCCCAGCCCCTCAAACTCAAGTTCCTCAAACTCAAAGTTCCTGCAACCTTCGCTGCCTAGCTGTCTGCTCTAGCTAGGGCCAGTTCTGGAAAGACGTCCTCATCCCTTAACTGGCCAGGCCTCCCTCACTTCTATCAGTACCCTCCCCGGTTCCCACTACCTCCTGAGCTGCACATTCACTTTATCCTTGACCTCACATCTGGAAGACCCAGGCGCCTGGGTCTCTTTCTTGTCTTTCCTCCTCTTCTTTGCTTGGGGAGAAAGAAATAGAAAAAGCCAAGGTCCTGACTCAGTTTCCCCTTTTCATACCTTTCCCACCACTTCCGCCCATTCTGAAGAAGCCCAGAGAGAAGCTAGCGGATTGGTGGGCAAAGCGAGACGGGGAAGAGGCAGCCTTTTGACCCTACCTGCCTGTGGCTTCCCACCTTGTTCCTCTCCTTCTCCTCAAATTCAGCTCCCCTCCCCTAAATCTACAGCCCTCCTTACATACCCTTTTCTTCGGATCCCTGATTATAGATCTTTCCCTGGTCTCCTCAGTTCTTTCCTACCCACCCGTCAATTCCTTGGTGACCTGGATTAAGCGTATAACCTGGGAGGGAGGTGGGGTGTAGGAGGAAATACAATAGAATGTGCGGGGGTGGGGGGTAGGTTGGAGCCGCCTGAGTGGCAGTTCAGAAGTCCCCTGGCGGAGGCCGGCAGGAGAGCGCTACGCACCTCCCCCGCGCCTCCCCAACACGCAGGTAGAGCCCGGAGGCAGCGGGACCGTGGTTCCGAGCTACTAGTCGCGAGGTCCCCACCCTCAAGCGTCAGGAGTCGCACCGGGACCGCCCAATGCAGCACTCACCACCACAGTCCGCCGACGTGCGCGGGACACAGAAGGAGCAGCAGCAGCAGCCCGAGGCGGGAGGGCACAGGCGGCAGCATCGTGACCGCTCTACCGCCAGTCAGTGCGGGCAGGGGGCGAGGCTGCAGAGCCAGCTGGTGCGCGCGGCGGCCCCGGCTTCAGCGCCAGCGCGGCGACGGCGGCGGCGGCCGGGAGGCGATGGCTCTGGCGGCGGCGGGGGGGCCCATCCCGGGCGAGGAGGGCGCGGCGGAGGCGGAGAGCGGACGGGGCAGCCAGCGCCTGTGTCTCCTGCCGAGCTCGCTCGGGAGAAGAAATCAGAGCCGGGGGCGGGGGTGGGAGGGGAGCGGGGCCGGGGCGGGGGCGGGGGGCAGGGAGGCCGTGGGGGTGGCAGTTGCGACAGTCGGGCGGCGGGACGCTGGGGAGGGAGCCGTGCGCCCCGGGGCGGCAGGCGCGGAGTTCGGCAGAGGGCGGGAGCGAGGGCCCGGGGCGGGGCCCGAGCGCGCTCGTGGCTGCGGGACCCGCCTGCCTCGCCCCCTCACCTCGCCTCTCACGGAATGGGAGCCCCCAGCCGCCGCGCGGAGTCGGGCGCAGGAGGGGCGGGGAAGTAGGGTGGAGCGGGGTGGGGGGGGGGAGGAAGAGTAGCTGAGGAATGGGGGACGGGCTGGAAGGGAGACGTTTGACAGGTTTGTTGACTGTAAAGAGAGAAAACTTCCCAGGAATGAGGGAGTTTGGGGGGCGGGGACGGCGCGGGGGGCGATGCTGGAGTCGTGGCCAGGAGAGGAAGTCCGCCTGGGGCGCTGGGTGCTCCCGGGAGGGGTGTCTGTCGAACTTGATGCTCGGAAGGGTGGGCTCTGGAGGGGGTCACCTCTTACCGAGCCCCGCCCCCGCGCCGCACGCCTCTTTCTCAGCCATTCCTTGAGCAAAAGAGGAAGCCTTAGGCCTCCAGTCTCGCCCCCCAGCCGCCCCGCCTCTTCAAGCCCGTGTTGGGGGGGCGGTGCGGAGGGGAGATTAGACAGCAAAGAGGAACCTCTTGATAGCTTGCGCCCAAGCACTCGTACGTGTAAGCGAGCGATATAGAGCGGAGGTTCATACTTGCAAGAGATCGAGGGGTCAGAATTCGCTGCAGCCCAGCCTTGCTTATCCGCGGGTCCCTGCCTCCTATTGCTTCCCCAACCTGGCCGGGCCAGAAGGGGTGAGAGAGCCAACTGCAGGTGATATGGCGTTTATCTGATTCTCTAATGCCACAAAAATGTCTTTGATGCCCCTGGCGCCCTCCCCACGGTGGTGGTGGTGGGGGGGGGTGCGGATCAAAGGCTTCGTGTGAAGGAGGGACAGCTCCATTCATCAGGGCAAGCAGGCTGGCAGCGGCTGCAGTCCTTGCTCCTCCCCTCTAGCCCCACGTGCCCCAGGAGTGCTGAGGGACAGGTGGTGCAGGACATTCCACAGCAAAGGCCAGTCTCTGTACCACCATCATCCAGAGTAGTCATCAACCCTTAGGATGTACTGGGGTGGGGAGGACAGATCTAGGATTTTGAGCATGTGGCTCAGGTACCTCAGGTTCCAGGAGGAAAGCTCCTGGTGGTTTGAGTTGGAGGACGGGGGTGCTTAACTTGGGGAGTGAGGCGACTTGCAAGAAAGATAAACACCCCTGGTGAGCAGAGAGAAGGCAAGATTTTGAGTTCCCCAGAGAGCACGGACAAGTGGATTAAGATGAGACTGGGGACCAAGGGGATGTGACAAAAAACAAACAAACAAACAAACAAACAAACAAACAAAAAACCTATAGGTGTCTACCCCCCCGCCCCGGGAGGATGCAGATCTGGGCAAAGAAGGGTAAGCAAGTGGAGAAGAAAAGAGAAACGGAAAAATGTTAGCCTAGGCACTTAGGGAAGATCCTGGGTTTGCTGGGAGCCCCAACCCAGATCCCTGGTGTCCAAGCCATGTCCGTCTAACCCCTGGGTAGAGAGTTCTGGTGAGAGGCTAGGGCACCCTAGAGAAGGGGAAAAGCCCCTGGGTGTGTATGGGGGGGGGCTGGTGACTGAAAGATATGATGGTAAGGAGGTCATGGCCCAAGTGCTACCCCTTCCCATTTTAACCCTTCATAGCATCCAGATGCCACCTACAGTCCCCTCACCTGTTAATGTTGTACACAGTTGCTGTTTCTGCAGAGCAATGCCTACTCTGGGCATTGCACACTCAAATACATGCCCAGGTTGGGCACATACTCAGGCCAGATGGTGCGGAACAGACGGCTGGGGGCCCTGTGGGGGTCCCTGGAGGCTGCAGGTGGCCAATAACCAGCCACCACCCCCCAGCCACTGCCTGGGTTTCGAACCCCCTGCCCCCACCCTGCTACTGTTATTGCAGATTATGAAATGCTCTCCCTATCCTGCATTCTTCTCCAAGGCAAGAATTTTAATGTATTTGTCTTTGTCATCAGGGGACCAAGGCTCTGGGACCGCCCTGCGTCTGCCTGAGGAGGGAGCTCCCCAATTCTAGTCCTGGCTGCCTCCAGACCCCAGCTTCTCTCCATTACCACCCCCTCATGCCCTAGCCCTGCCCCTTGCCTCCCCCTCCTAAGACACAGTCTCTCTGTGGGGTGGATAAAAATGATGTTATTGAAACAACAGAATTGGGAGCAGTGGCAGGGAGCAGGGATCAGCTCAGGAAACTGGGGTGTTTGCCAAGAAGCCTTCTCCCCCGCAGGCAGCCTTTCTGCCCCCACCCCCCACCTTTCCTACAAACACACACAGATGGCCCCACCCCTCCTGCGGTACTCTCTCTGGCTAGATCTTGTGGAATATTTGGCCATTCTTGGACTCCCCAATTCCTTGTCCTCTCCTCTCACCCCAGAGTCCTATTCCAGAATCAGCTGGCCCAGTGGTGCCTGCAGAAGCACTGGGGCAGGGGAGGTGTGGGCTATAGTCTGTGATGGATAGGCCTCCTGCAGCCCCAGTTCCCTAGGCCTGGGTTCCAAAGGCAACCTTGTCTCTACTCACTCCCTTTTGCCTTTTCTTCATCTCCATTGAAGAGTTGGCTGGCAACTGGGCAGAGCCAGAGCAATGACTTCTGCTCTATGCCCTCCAAATCTTCCAAGAGATGAGTTCAGAAGTTACTAGGGCTTCGAACCACCACTATCAACCTTAGAAGACTTTCTGTGGAGCAGGGCGGGGAGCGAGGTGGGGGGTGGGGGCCAGGAGATAAGAGACAGAGGCACACAAAGACAGATCAAGATGCATGTGCACACATGCACACTCACAGCCCCCCACCCACCAGCTTGGCACAGGCTTCTAGGTGACTCCACAGAAACCACAGGACACACTCACCTCCTCCAGACAATGCTGGATAACTTTCACTCACAGGTATGGATGGACAGCACACAGATGGGCTGGCTCAGAATAAGATTCGTGCCTGCCTCCAGAGAGATCAAATGTACACACACACACACACACGCACACACACACACACACATGCACGCGCACACACATGCACACTCACACACCACTTCTGCACAGACATGCATGTAGAGGAACGGTCACAAGAGATTGAAATGGGAACACAGCAGCCCAGACATGAGCAACACGAATGGAGTGATGCCACTTTGATCCCCCTCTCTCTGTCCTCTAGGTACTGGGTCCCCTCCACTCTTTTCCCATCACTCCGCCTTAAGTCCTGAGAATCTGTTAACTCCACTTCTAGGCCTTGGCTCATAAGAGAGATGAGAAAGAGAGACATGGGTGTCTGGCTGTGGGGTTGGAGAGGAAGGAGGGGCAGAGGTGGGGACTGCAGGAGGGGGAGAGAGGCAGCTGGAGAAAGATAACATCAGAATCGCTGCAGGCGCAAGCAGAGCCCTCTGTCTCTGTCGGATTCTCTCTCACTGTCTTTCTGTGCGTCTCTCCCCTGTCTTTTCACGTCTCTCCCATCTCCATAATTCGGTCTCTATTTATGTCTGTCTCTAAATCAGTTTTTTTCTGTTTCTTTGTTTCTCAGAATGACTGAAGCTGCAGGAGCCCAGGAATTTGGGCCTGTGACCCTTCCCCTCCCAATAATCTTCTTCTCTCCCTCCCTCCCCACTGCCCTCCCTCCCTCCTTCTCCAGCAAAGGGACCTAACTCTGAGTCCTTCAGGATAGTGACAGGACTTGACAATTCCTAAGGGGCCCGGGTCTCCAAGTCCCAGCAGAACAGAGGGAGGACAAGCCAACCCTCTAGAGAGATGGAGGAAAGGAAAAAGAAAAGAGTCACTTTCCTCTCCCTTCTGTATCCCAGACTCCTCTCCTTTAACTCTTCCCAGTCCACCTGAAGTCTCAAGAATGTGCTTTCCCAGCTGAGAGGGTGGGAGCTCTAAGGTCCCAGCTTTAACCAGCCTGTCCCTGCCTTGCAGGTCAACTTTCCTGAGACTCCCTATGGGACTTTGTCTAAGGGAACCCACACCCCAGGTCCCGGTTCCCCACAGAGCCCACCTGCCTCCCATCTTCCACATCTCTCAATCCTACCCATGCCCCAACCTTCCAGTCACCCCATCAGTCAAAGGGAGAAAGAACAGGGATGAGGAGTGTGGGGAGAGCTCAAACGAGGGGGCAGGGAGAGAAGGGATGAGAGGGAGGGGCTGCTGGCCCACTAGGACTGGACTGGGAAAAGCCGGGGAACATTTGTTTCCACTTAGCTCAGCCCCAGTCCCTAAGTGGGAGTGGTAGGACCCAGGAGCCTCTCCAGCCATCCCAGTCCAGGCCTGGCTCCTCCCTTACAGATGGCGGGGTAGGCAGAAGGACCCTGGCATGGCCTCAGGTGTTCTGGGGGAGCCTCTACCCTCTTCTCTTCTTCCTGCTCCATTCTTCTCTAGGGGATACCACCTATCCCCCACTGTGTCATCTCTCACCTCTGAGGGAATTTGGGCTCCCTCAATCCAGTTCTCCCAATCATGTTGGTATCTACCGGTTCTCTCTCCTTGAGCAGCAGTCAACGAGTATTTCATTGAACACCTACTATGTGCCAGGCACTTTGCTAGATAGTGGAGAAACAATGGTGACCATCATGGAGCTGATGGTCATTGATCTTATCATTTCACAAACAAATGGGAAAACCACAACGTTGACGTTGACCGGTCCTGTGGAGAAGGAAGGGGGCTGTGAGAGGCTCTGGTGGGGCAGCACTGGCCAAGTCGTGGAGAAGGTTTCTCTGAGAAGGGAACACTTCAACTGAGTTTTAAAAATAAGCTGGGGTTGGCTGGGAGCCACAGGGAAGGAAAAGCATTTCAGGCAGAGGGAACAGCCTTTGTAAAAGCCCTGTGGGGATGTGGACAAGGCTTGTGGGCGCTGAATCAAGGTCAGCACGGGGTTGAAAAGAGAGTTACAAGCAGCAGGGAGGGAGATGCGCCTGGAGGTATTTGGGTGATCAGACCATGTAAAGCCTTACAGGCATGGACGGGAATTTTTTTTTCCTATTTTGAAAGCAATGGGAATTCTACAAGACAAATACATTGCAAGAGGGAAGACAAAGAGATGGGGTTGCACTTCTAGATTAAAGGAGAACTAACAGACATACAAATAAAAAGCCAAAACAGGCAAAAGTAAACTATAGTATTTAGAGACGCGTGTTTGGGTGACAAAAATAAGTAGATGTTTATCACTAAATCAAGATAGCACTTGCCCTGGGGGTGGTGAGGGAGACAGTTCTATCTTGAGGGGCACATGCAGGGGGATGGCTAGCAAGGTTCTGTCTCCTTTCATGGCAGTTGGTTTCAAGGCTCTTCTGTTGCACATCTGTTCTGTGCTCTTTTCTGTATTATCTTAATCAAAGGATTGTGGGGTTTTTTTTGTTTTTGTTTTGTTTTGTTTTGTTTTGTTTTGTTTTAAAAAAAAGCAATTGGAAGCCAGGGTGGAGATTTTACTGGAATGGTAAGTGACACTGTCAGTTCTACATTTTGAAAAAATAGTTCTGGCCACAGTGCGCAGAGGGGATTGGAGAGGAGCCAGAGTGAGAGCAGGAAGACCAGTTAGAAGACTCCACAATGGTCCAGGTGAAAAGCCATTGTAGCTTCAGCTTGGGTGAATGGGAGAGGAAATGGAAAGCAGCAGACAGTTCTGGCCGGTGTGGAGGAAGTATGGTTGAGTGGACTTGGGGAGAGGTTGGAAATGGAGGTCAGGAAGAGGGAGGTGGCCTCTGAGATTTTTTAACTGACCTAAATGGATGAATGGTGTGTCTACTCAGCTGAGGAACACCGGAAGAGGGCCAGCATTAGGCAAGGCTGGGACATGAATTAAAGATGCTTTTGAAACACTAACAAGAGCTGTCAAATAGGCAGTTGGCCATATGGGTCTGGAGCTCAGAGGGGAGCTCATCTTGGTGTAGGGTGTAATTTAGCCAAGACCATGGTCAAGATCACTTAGAGGGGAGTGTAGAGTGAGAAGAGTCTTAATGAAGTACAGTGTTTCACGGCTACATGAAGGAGAAAAGGCTACAAAGGAGACAGGAGAGGCTCCATAGGCAGGAGGGGAAAGGAGCCAGGAAAAGGTGCACTTGGAGGAGAGGGTAGGGTGCAACCATATCAGCAACTTCTGAGAGTCAGATGAGGAGGAAAATGTGTCCATAGAACACACAAGGAAAATCACTGAATCAGTTAAACCCTGGGCTAATATCATGAAAGCCTAAATACACCTCCACCATTTTCTTGCTGTAAAACTTCCATTGGCACATCTTTATTTACAAAATCAAGTTCGTACTTCTTAGCTTGGCATTCACATCCCACCACAGTTTGTCTCTTTGTCATCCCAGCCTCATCTTTTGTTTTGTCTCCACCTAAGCTCCAGGCTCATAGTGGCTCTTGGTCAGGTCCCCAAACCCTGGCCCCTTCTCCGCACCCCCCACACTCTGCTCACCTGACTCCACTCCCCAGCTGTCCACCCAGCACAGCTCCCACTTTCTCCAAGATCCCACATACCTAGAGTTGGCGGCAATCTCTCCAATTCCCAATAAACCATAGCCTTTTGAATGTGTTTTATAGGAAGTACAGCCTTTAGAGTTGATTTGTATATTCCGCCCCTCCCCCTCCACTTTCTTATGAGTTTTTTGGAGGGTGTGAACTATGTCTGGCCTGCAGTGGACACTTCATATTAGGTTCTGTTGAACTTTGAGAGAGCGAAAGATACACTGCTGGGAAGGGCAAGGCAAACTCAGCAGGTGTGGACACCTCCTCACCCAAACCAGGTCTTTTGAACTCAGGTGGAAAATTGGGGTCCCTAGATTTCTTAACATCTTCTCTCCTGGTGAACACACACAGCGCACAGTGGCTCCTTCTAGGGTAGCCAAAGCACAGAGTCACAGCGCCATCTCCTGGCAAGATGGCACACTTCCCGAAGAGAAAATACTTTCTGAAAGGTTGTCTCCATCAGAGAAAGAAATGCAAATTAAAAATGAGAACAAGGAAGAACACCAGCCTGTTAAATTAACAACCAAATTTTAGAAGACGTAAAACTCAAAACTAACAGAGGTGGGGAGAAACACGTGTGTATTGCTGGTGGCACTATAAATTTGATTACACTTTCTGGAGGGCTTGGTCATATACTTTGTATGATTTTCCTTCAGGAGTGATATACAGTGTAAGTTACTTAAGAGAAACAAAATAACATACTCTATGCATGTAAATATGATTATAGATGTACTTTCTATATTAGTGAAGAGCTAGAGACTTATGCAATGCTTAGCTAGCAATAGAGTATAGTTAAACCAGGTATGATTTGACCACACAACAGACTATTGTGCAGCTATTAAAACGACAAAAATGTTCATTATATTCAAACAGAAAACAATCCCTATAAAACAATTCCAAGTGATGAAAGAGCACCCAAAATGTTATTTTTATTATACAGACTATGAAATAGAAACAGTGCATGCAGCAATAAGGATCTGAATAAGATTTAAAAATCATAGATATAGTTGATATTCTTTCATGGTGAAGAAGCATTTTGAGTTTTTTGCCATTTTTTTTAACTTTTTGGTTGAAACTTGTTTTTATTAGCAAAATTTCAGTTATTCAGTAAAAAGAAATCAAATAAATAGGGAACTGAGTGGGAAAATGTCCAAAGCTCATAGGGTTGAAGGATGTCCCTTAGGGACAATCAGGGTCCAAGATCTTCCCTGAGGCGTTTCTCCAAAACTTTCTGCCTCCTAGCACTAGGTCTTGCACATAACACTTGCTCACTACATGTCTGTGGAGCCCCCAAGTGAAAATGATGCAGAGCCTGGGATACCGGCTATCATCCTCGGTGCCATTCTTCTCTCTCTGCACCCTTTTCAGTTGTCCCTCGGCTCTTATGGCTTCAAGTTGTTCTATGAGGGCCAGATCATGCAGCGAGGCTGTCGCTGAACCCCACAGCCTGACCTTCCTACTGTCTTCAGTACCTCCACCAAAAATGAATCTAGGACTGGCCAGAAAGTAAGTCCCAACAAGCTGAATAATTCTCACATTTTGGATTTGTACTCAGCATCTTTTCATCAAAACTGGTGGCGTGCTTCTTTTACACCTAAAATGAGTATGCCACAGATTGGGTTCTCCGGAAGCAGATGCTGAGATGGAGTTTGGGGTCCAAGGGGTATGTTGGAATCAACACCCATGAAAGGAAGGGGATCGTAGGAGGATTAGGCAGAGAGAGAGAAGTGGAACTGCGAAGCAGGCTCAACAAAGCTTCCGCTGACATAGGATCCTTGAGCTCTGGAGAGAGCTTTGCCCACCAGTGTCCCTTTCTGGGTTGAAGTGGCTGGGCCTTTTACACCCCTACTTCATTTTGTCACCAGATATATGGGCAGCCCCAAGAAGAGCAGAGTGTGTCTCTGAAGCGGCCCCTGAAAGAGCTGACAGCTGACGACTGTCTGCCGACCCTACTCCCTATAGTGGGCAGCAAGTCTTTCCACAAAGGGAGCCTAGGCAGTGCATCTCCACGTTGACTATGAGATATTTTGCAGATGGGGGAACTGAGGCCAAGACAAGAGGCATCAAGTGGTAGAGCTAGCAGTTCAGTTTACTCCCTTACTCCCTTACTCCCTTACTACCGTCCTCCTCCATCTGCCTCACAGTGGCCCAGCTCTACCCCAGGGAGAGTCACCCCACCAAGAAGTGCTTCCATGGAGAAAAATGTTACAGGATGGCATGTAAGTGATCAGGACACAGGGTACACATTAGGGTCAATGATATTCCCCAGTGTATCAGAAAGGCAGGACTTGGAATGCCCCTCTTATTTACTCCATCTTCTCCCCAGTCCCCTGTACTTCTGGCCCACACATTCTCTGATCTTCCTATATTCCCATGTGCTGGAATATCTCATCTTGTTCATGCCTGTATCACAACACGGCCTGCTTGACTATACTCACATGTCCACTGTGTCTCTCCATAGCGCAGATGCTTTCCATCATTTACTTTTAATTTTGAAAGACAAGCAAGGTCACATAAGTTGGCTTTGGATATAGAGTGAGATTAAATTCTGCTCAACCATTTACCAGCTGTGGGACCTCGGGCAAATAACTAGCCTGTTGATGCCTGAATTTCCTACGAGGATAAGAATACTCATCCCATAGAGCTATAATGAGGATTGAATAATATGAAGACATACAAAATCAGTACCCGAAAGATATCGGGTTCTCATTCCTTAGTGATAATTGTTTTTCTACGTGAGGAATTCAGGGTGAAGATCAAGTCTTTCTGCACTAAATGAAGACAACAAGGACTCCAAGATAATTCCTAGGGAAGCAGATGCATCTATACCTGGGGGAGGAGATGCATTTCCTTGGAACTTTAAGTTTAAAATGAGACAATCTAAAGAAAACTATTAGGTAAATTACAGGCTGGGTGGTACATGAAAATGGCAAAATCCATGCAAGGGCCTGCAAATGACAGCTTTTGAGGAAGCCTGGCCTATGCCGAGAGCATTATTAAACCCATCCATGCTCTAAGGAGAGGAATGGAGCATGCCAGAGAGGGCAGTAGGGCCACTGCCACAAAGCACAGCAGAGGACAAGTTCAGCTAAGCATTCATTGCTTCCAGTCCGGGAATCATCAGCTTGATAGGGAGCTCCAGAGAACTCCTGAGGGATGAATGTGGAAGGCAGACCCTGCCCCGCTCCCCCCGTCCTCGCCCCGCTCTCCCCGCTCCCAGCCCGGGAGTCCAGTCTGACAATTCCTATGTCTTCCTCATTCTTTCCAACCACAGTGTGCTGGAAACGGTGCTGGAAGAAAGGCCTAAGTTCTGGTAGGAGGAACTGATTTGCTTTGTGTTCTTAAGCAAGTCACTGCCCCACTTGCTGCCTCATTTCCCCATGTGACAGTGGGGGTGGGAATGGATGAGTGCTAAATTGAGTGCCATGGGGCAGTCCTTTAACGATTGTGGTGAATCCTCAAGACCAGCAGAGGGCGCGAGACACTAAGGAGCAGATTCAAAGCAACCTTCCCACCACCCAGAAAGAGCCACAGTGAGACAGGAAAAGTGACAACTTCAGGGATGAGATAATCCTAGGAACTGACTGGAAATACAGGACTGCTCAGGAGAACGAGTTCTGTGTAAGGACAGGGAAAGCTGTGTCTCAGCCTGGCTCTGGGCAAGGCATTTTCTATCTCTGGGCTAAGAGCAATTAGAGACCAACTGGCTGGCATTCGATTCATTCCAGCACAACCTTCCCTTGGGGGCCTCCATCACTGGGTGGGGGCTGAAGATTAGACTCCTTCATATTCTCTCTCTCCATCTCTCTTTCTCTCTTAACAACAAAAAATAATATTTTTAAATACTTGTAGGGGAAATGTAGCATCATGGGAAAATATCAAGTTCTATAGAAGACTCAAATGCCTCATTTTTACCTCATGTAAGTTCAGAATGGATTTGTCATTTCAAGATGTTTAAACAAGACAGCTCATTAGCACATTACTGGTAATAGTTATAAAAAAAAACCAAAACAAAACAAAACAAACAAACAAAAAACTAGAAACAACCTAAATGTCCATCAAAGGAGGAAAATTGCCTACAGTACAGCAATTACTTACCATAAAATATAAACTCTACATGTACTGATGAAGTCCAGACATACTGTTCATGAAGTAAACAAGAACAGTGCAGCACAGTAAATCCTATAAATAGGCAAGTTTCTGGAAGGAAACACAAACTGTTAACAGGAGCTACCTTTGGGACGATGGGAAAGGGAGATTTACTTTTCAAGTTCATCCCTCCTATACCACTTTGGAATTTTTTTTTAGCAATGTACATGTATTGATATTTTTAAATGTCAACAGGGATTATCTGATGGGAAGATTCTGCATCATTTTTGTTTGTTTTTATCTTTATACTTTACATTTTTAAAAACAAAAACTGTTTTCTTATTCTGAATGAGTAGTACATTAACGAAGAATTCAAGGCAATATAACAAAATATGCACGGAAATCTTACTCCCACCTTGTTCCAATCTACCTCACTCTCTTACCTCCCTATCCCCCAGCCTATCTTTGGCCAATCTGTTACTAATGTGTCTGACGCTTTAAAAGGCCAAAACTCAAAATGTCCGAGTATGGAGTAAGGAAAGGCTTATTGATTCAGAAAGGGCCAACTGAGAAGATGGAAGTCCTAGTGGTACCTCAAATCCATCTTACAAAAGTACAGAGTTTAGGCTTCTTTTATGTCAAGGGAAGGGGAGATGGGAAGGCCAAGAGGTGACTGACCACTGCAGACATCTAGGCACCATCAGGAAGATTGTGCTAGTTGATGTAAATCCAGTCACAAGGTTCCTACAAATCTTTGATGCATACTTCCCTTATTTCCTTCAGCTGCAAACAGGATTCCTCTAATGTCTATACTCCAGACAGCAGAAGCTATTAGCCTGGAGGCATGGGAAGAAAGCAGGCTTGAAGGAGATGAAGTCAGAGAGGGCCAGCACTTTACTCTGTCAGGAATCTTTTGGGTAACCACTTCTATTGTTTTATTTACCCTGCCAGTGTTTTTTTGTCTAGAATCTAGACATACAAATGCATATTCTAATTCCCTTTTCTTATACAAAAGGTGACATACTATGTCCACTGCTCTGTATCTTCTTTTTGCCATTTAACAATGTGTCTTGGGTATCTTTCTATATTACTAAAAAAAGAAAAAATTTTTTTTTATCTTCCTCTTCATCCCTTTTCCAATGTAAGTATTTAGTGCTATAAATTTCCCTCTCAGGTGCCATTTTGGAGATGTGGAACTCAAGGCTCACAGAAAGCAAATGACTTGCTGAAAGCCACACAGCTAGTGTGGCAACGTCTCTTGGCTGTGCAGAGCAAGAGCTCTGTTGAGGCCCAAACTTTTCTCAAAGGTCCTCTGTAGCCTGTAGGTAAACTAGGACTTCTTAGGACAAATGTCCCTGTGAGTTGTAATGTTCCCAGGAGCTCTGCAGGAGTAAACTTGAATTTGGCTTTTTATTGTCATTTAAACAGGTGGAGCTGGTAAACTGGGATTTTCTGAAAAAGGTAGACTGGGGAAGGGGGAAAGGGGAGGAGAGAGAGCATTAACACTAGCAGAGCTCTGATGGGCCTACAATGGGCCTTTGTGTGTGAAAGAAATCTGGTGGAGGTAGCTGTACTGGACAACAGGGCCGGACTTTGGAGGATGCTGTGAGTCCAGTGAGAAGTGAGGCTGCACTCGACAATAATCCAGTCCCCGCTCCGCACCTGGAGACTCTGGAAAGTAGTCTCTTTGATAGAACGGAAGGAAGGGTATGACTAGGGGCCGGTAGCTTGACTATGGGGACAGCTTTTGAAGTAGTTGATCTGAAGAAGTAGATGGAAATTTTCTGTTGGCCAAAGGGGGGAGACAGAAGCCACAGAGGTCTGTGGTGAGAGAAGTGAGGAAATGGCACAGGCAGTGGTGTGGGTAGTAGGGGAGCCTTAGCCATTGGAGAGAAGGATGGCAAGTACGGAGGAGAGCAAGGCAATGGGACTGCAGCCCAGCATGATAGCTATGATAGCTATGTGTGGAACACACTCAAAGTCCTAGAAGGAATTGGAGGGAGGAGGTTAGTCCCAGGGGAAAATTACAGGTCCTTTCGCTAATCAAAGGGGTATCACTTTGAGCTCCTGGATGTTGGCATATCGGCTGCAAATGTGGCACATTTATTAGGATCAGCAGGTGAGATACGAATATACACAGCTCACATTGGTTTATTTTTGCAATTTTTAATTTTATTTTAAATCAGTATCACAATTCTGCATAGAAGACATCATTTAACACATGAGGACACTCAGGCTCCGAGTTTTCTAAGATGACATAATAAGAAACAATCACCTCATTTCTCTGATTTCTTTTAAATCCAAGTGCATGTAACCGACTTGATGGAGGAGACTGTACAGCTCCCAGGGATCCTGGGTTTGCACCTGGATACAGAATTGGATGCAGTTTGAGTGGTACCTTTTAAAGAAGAGTCTGAGTGCATTTTATTAGGCATGGGCATTTCTGAAGTTTTATGTAACGTAGTGTGGAGGTTATATATGGACACTGGGTGGCTAAAGGGGAGGACTGTATCTATGGTTGTTCTGCAATACCCACTCCATTTCTCCTAGTTTTGTAGTAGCTGTGCAGTCGAGAGAACTGACCTCGGTGAAGGATGAGCGCTGATTAGTCTAAGTCAAACATATTCTTCCGGCGTGTGGCTCTGTTTGGGCTAATGAGATACAAAGAAAAATTTGCCAAGGGCTTTTGAAAGATGTTTTCTTTTTTTTCTTGGAAGAAAGTACAGAAAAAGGTGGTCTTTCTTTTTCTGGGTATCTTTGGGCATCAATAAGGAGCCCAGAACTGCTGCTGCCACCTTAGTATTTGAAGCTGGCACCGGAGGAAAGCCAAGCTAAGAGAATCAAGGGAAAACATATCAATCTACTGGATTAAGTCAGCTGGAAGCCTAGCCTGGGTCTGGATGCCCTGCTAAAGTGAATCAATAAATCTCCATCTCGTTTAAAACAATTTAAGTTGTTTTCTATTACTTTTACTTGAAATCATCCTAACTGATACGGCCTGCTCACTGAGAAATCCAATGTCAATTAATTCACAATCTCCTCAGCTCCCCTGGGGTTGTGTCAAAGTTCCCAAGTATTTACATAAGGCTGAGATTCAGGGCATGAGAGTAGGTATTTGGTCCTGCTGTCTTTTCTGCTGGCTCTTGCTCATGATTCCTAGTTTCCTTGTGTATCTGATCATTTTCAACCCTGTGCTATATATTGTTCGAATAATTTGTGAATTTGGAAGAAGGACATTTATGTTTGCTTCAACCAGGCACCTGTGGTCATTACCAATTTAGGACCACCTTAAGCCAAATTCAAGGTTTGACATGCTCTGAACCACTCGGATGAGGAAAACCTTGACTGTAAATTGATATAAGAGCTAGTTTACTTACAGATTGCACTTACTCTGAGGGTGTGATCCTTTGAGATCCCAGCTTTTTATAGATGGGATTTTCTATTGTACTCCCAACTTATACGGGTCCTGGGCCCCATTACTTCACATGGCTCTTGTTAGAATTGGCAAGTGCTCTAGAGCAAAACCACTCTTTTCTCACTAACTTTGCTGTGTGCCCATTTCTCTTTCAATTGTGCTAAGTAAGTCATTACTATCTTGTCTTTTCAGTGCTTTTAGGAAGATGCTCTTTATATTTTATTCAGTATTTTTAGTGGAATGTGCTTTCTGAATAACCTAGCCTGCCGAAACGTCCAAATCTCTTGTTTAGGCCAAAGTTATTTCTTTTCCTCCCAGAAGACCTCACTTTTGAAACTCAAAACCAGAAGATGCTTTTCATTCTTTGCATGTATCACTTCTTCCCTGAGGCAAAAAACAAGGAAACTCTAAACTTGAGTGAGAAAAGGGCTGTATGGTGGAAGAAAGTACCTCTCAATTTGGTTAGTATTTCAAAATATTATCCCACCACATATGTGAACTGCTTAACCCAGTGCCCAGCCCATAGTTAGGGTTCAGTAAATAATTACCATTGTCATGATTATTATTTCTCTATCCAAACTCACCTTCTTTAGGATGCTTTCCTTCATTAACCTTGTCCCATTCCAACTCATCTTCTACTGTATTTTCTCCAAGTACCTTTTAACCCTCATTGACACTCGTTGATTTATTCTAATTGCTTTTTCAAATATGCACTTTTTCTTGGGAAAGTGCAGGGGCTGAACACCACCCCCAGAAGCCTTCGAAGGTGTCTGGGTCTTGTTTCTTTAACTCTGGTATCTGAACTCTTTCAACTGCAGGTGTCAGAAGACTCATTTCAAACTGCGTTGAACAAAAAAAAGATTCCATTGGTTAATGTAACTGGAAAACTCAGGGGTAGGTCTTCAGGTACAGTTTGATCTGGAGCTCGGTGACTATCATGAGGGCCTGGTCTTTCTCACCATATTGTGGTCTTTAGCCTTCTGTTTTGTCTTCATTCTCAGGCAGCTCCACGCTCATGGTAGCAGAATAGTCACACATCATTACGGCTCCAAATCCAATGAGAAAGGATTCCCAGTGGCACCCAGAAAAGTCCTAGTAATTACTACCATGGGACTAATTAGGTCAATGCCCTCCTTACATGGACAGGGGAACATGATATGCTGATTGGCTAAGTCTGAATCAGCGATATATTTCCTAAAATCCAGTTAAACCACTCTGAAAACCACGTGATCTGAGATTAGAGGAACTGTCGTTCCCTGAAGGAAAACTTAAGGTGGCCAAAAGGGGATAAAATGGATTCTGCGTAGACAAAAGTATCGATTGTCTGCTTCAGTCTCCCACGGTGCACAGAGATGGCTCAGCAATGTGGGGCAGACTAAATTACATTAACAAGTGGCTGGGTCTGCCCAGCTCCTCGGGACACTGGCATAGATGCTGCTTGGTTTCAGCCACACACAGGCAGGATGGGAGCTGGGATGTGAGACTGACCAACACGAAGGCTGCCTTCACAGCCTCCCAACCACTCTGGCACAGGGGACCTCATTTGTGACCTATCAGTAATAGGTCTCCTCTGGGCCACTCCCTTGGCCTCCTCGAGCTGTTTTTCTTTCTCTAATATAAAAATAACACTTAAACAGAATCCCAATCCCATGTTCTAGACAAATAAACTATCCAGAGATGCCAGTCAAACTCACCCCAGGGTCAGGGTGCAGTGTCCTTATTATACCCAGTTTTGAGAGCAAGGCAAGAAATAGGGTTTCAAGAAATATAATACCATGATCAGAGACTAAAACGAAACACCCACAGAGTATTTGTTTCCCAACCAAAGCCAGTACCTTCTGCTCATTTGCCCTGCCAAAATGGGTGGGTGGGGTAGGACGGCAGCAAGAGCAGGTGCGGGAGCTCTGAGAGGCAGCGGGCTGGGACAGGGCAGAGAGCTCATTTTTTACAAGTGGAAAATTGCTGATTTTAGTGTTGAGCAGTGCTGGGTATCTGCTCCCAGTTGGAGCACAGCTCTATCTGACCCTTGATGCCTCCTTGAGATGACCAGTGACAAGCATCCCCCTCCCCATGCCTGCCTGCCTTCAAAGAGTCTCGTAGCTTGAAGTCTAAGGGGACTAAAAGCATATGGTGAGGTAATAATTTTAGTAACCACTTACTGAGCACATATTACGTGCCAGGCTTGAGCTTTATTTACACTAAGCTTAGTGGTTAAGAGTATGACGTTGGAGTCCAGAAACACTGGGTTTGCCTTGGCTCCATCTCATTAAGTAATCAAGTTACCTAATCTTTTTGTGACCTGATTTTTCTCATCGGTAAATTTATAATAATAAAAGTGTTTACTACATAGGACTGTGAGGGATTACATGGGATACTGTACACAGCACGATTTGCAGTGGCTGGTAGATATTAAGCACTGCATAAATGTGAAGCTTCATCAGACACATTTGTAATTTCTAACCCACCTCCATCCTGCAGTGTAAATGCATTAGTCAGAGAGAGGCTTGGCTGCTGTAGCTAAGGTTCCCTTCGTCAGTGGCTTAAACAAGAAAGAAGTTTATTTTTCCTCATAACATAACAGTCCAGTGTGAGCAGGCCAGCATGCGAGTAGAGAGGGTCTATCGTGTTCAATTATGTCTTCCGCCGTTAGGTTCAAATGGCTGCTCCAGTTCCCACCATCGTATCATAATTCTGTTCAGTAGGAAGGGAGAAATCAAGCCTTTCTTTCTCAGCGCACCCTTAAATGTTGCATATAACATTGCTGCTCAGATCCTATTGGCCAAGCTTAGTCACATGGCCATCGTATCTCCTAAAGAAGTTGGGAAATATAATCTTGCCTTTAGCTAAAATTGTGGGGATTTACTAGCAGAAGAAGATATTGCTCTGCCAGAACCCAACATCTGTTCACCCCTTATAAAGAGCATATTCAGCACCCCTCAAAGGGAGGCAAGGCAGTGTTCCATCCAGACACAGCACCAGTGCAGAGCCCAGGATCTCTGAGGGGACCAGGTATGGATGAGATCCTCATGGCCTAGTGACTTGTCAACTAAAAGGCAGGTAATCTGGCTCTCCCATTCCCCATAGACAACAGTGGAGGAAGAACAGGATAAACTCAAGTAAAACATCTACTAAGAACAGGAAAGAATGGCAAACAACCAGCAGTCACTAAATCTTAACAGATACTAAATCCATTTGGGCCAGAATTGCAAAGCCGCTTCCCCACAGTGGGGTAAATTCTTGGGCAGTGCATCTGGCCACCCCTGCTTCTGCTCCCTGGGAGGGTCTCCTCTTTCTACTCTCGTCTGTGGCCTCATATTTTTTCTTACCCAGTGTCCTCTGCGGCTGCATTGGAGAACATGCCCACCTTTTGGTAGACCTTACAACTTTCACAATCCTCTTCCTGCTGGTACAGATTTGGGGGAATGAGACTAACTGAGGGTGGGGGGCAGGGCATCAAACTAGGCTTTGCTGACCAGGTTTATGGTTTCTTCGCTAATACAATACAATACAATACAATACAATACAATACAATACAATACAATACAATACAACACTCTCAAAATCTTAGAAATCTTCTGACTGATCCCACACTTGAGTAACCACAGCCAGTAGTCTCATACAGACATAACATTTATGCCTGAATACTTTGGAGTTGGTATAGAGTATTCTTATTCTTTCTCTAACTGACGTTAGCTATCTTGAGACTATCTGAAAAAAGTAAGTGTGGCTGTGAAGGGAACTAACTCCCTTATTCTGCCTACTGGGCTGGCTTCCATTATTTGCTGAACAGGCTTGAGAAAGGTTTGGAACCACAGGTTCAGCTCTCACTGAGCCTACTTCTCCCAAACTACCTCTTGTAACTAGCCTGAGTGCATCTTTCTTGCTGGACTTTGCTAATAGCGGTGAGCAGCAGCTGGTATACACCAACGATCTGAGTGTTTCCATCCAGTTTCCTTGAGTGTTTATAGGTTCTGTTAGCACATGCTTTACTTTTCAAGGCATCATAGATGACATATATGTCATATATTTTGCTGTTATATAACAATGGTCGCCAGCTTACCAGTATATGATATTTTTCTTTGCTATCTGCTGTCCAGTCTCTAAACCAATGCCACTTGTTTTAGACTTTTAAAGCCATGCCACTTCCAGGTACCACTTTCTGTGTTAGTTAGGATACACATTGGTTGTTGTAATGAAGACCCAGTTTAAGAATGACCTAAACAAGGAAGTTTACATCTCTCTCTTAAAGGAGTCTATAGACAGACCAAACCTAGTAGGGTGACTCTGAAACCCTTAACAAGCTTCTTTCATCTTGGTTACAAGAGAGCTGCTCTAGCTCTTGCCATCACACCAGCATTCCAGTCAACAGAAGGAGAAAAGAAGAGAGGAACTTACGATTTTTTTCTTTTAAGGCCTGTCCTGGAAGCTGCTCATATCACTTCCACTCACATTCATTGGCCAAATTTAGTCACAAGTCCATATTTAGCTGCAAGGAAGGTTGGGGAATTTGTCTTTATGATAGCAGCCACTCCAGCTACAATTCAAGTGACTTTATTACTAAAGGAAGAAGAGAAAAATAGATATCAAGAGGCAAGTGGCAGTCTGCCACCAAGTGTTTTATCCTCATTTTACATTCATGTAAACAGGCTCAGAGAAAACAAACAACGTTTGCCAAGGTTATATAGCAAGCAAACAGCAGAACATAAATTTTAATAGGTCCATCTGACACCAAAACAAGTTTTCATCACATCTAGCCAACAGATTTGATCATCAAGGTGTCCGTTGTTTACTTAAAAGATATTTATATGTGAATAGTTAGATAATGCCGGCCCAGTGTACACTGAGATGTGTACACAGAGCATTTGTTATCAGACCAGTGCAGTGAGGGTGATGTCATCAGGGGAGATTTTCTTAAAAGGCGCCCCCTGCTACTGGCCTTGTAGGTGGGCCATATCTGAGGTGGAGGGGAGAATGGAGCATCGCAGGAGAAGGCAATGGTGTGAGCTGAGCCTATTCTGTCTCTGGCTTGGCTGTGAAGGTGGCCCAGAGCATTAGGGATAGGGTTTTTCCAGGTCCAGTGCATCACACACCTCCACTCGATCTTACCACCATTTGAGGTGTCCCATTAGCTGTGCCTTAGAAGTTCCATCATCTGAGACCAGACAGGAACAGGCCCCATGGATCCTGTGGAAAGAGAGCTGCATTCACCCCGGTACTATCCAAGACACACATGGATAGGCAAAGCTCTCTCCCCGCTCTGTTCTCCCCCACCCCTTCCCCCATGCAGGACAGGGGCTTTGCAGGATGACCCAAAATACGTTCAATAAATTCAGCGAGAGAGAAATCCAGTAATCCATTACAGAGTGTCTACCCCAGGGCTGGAGACTGAAATGGAAGAGGCTGAAAGGAAGAGAGGAAGGGAGGGGCAGAGAAGAACCAGAGCAGCTGGGTCAGCATTCCTGATTTGGACACTGACTCAGGCCCCAGGAATGCCAAGGAAGGGGGATGGGCAGCCACCAGAACAGGACTGGGATTCTTTTGGCACCAGATGTAGGGACAGCACGCACAGCAGGATGGGGGGACTGCGGCTCCTGCAAACCTGGACACACCTCAGAACCACAGGTAGAAACAGTATATCTCACCCTGCACACAAGTGTAGGCCGGGTACTCTCTAGCCCATCACACAACTTGAAGGTGATCATCACAGCTCCCCATCTGCCCAAATCACCCACTCCCTCATCAGAGAGAGAGAGACAGGCTCTTGGAACTCAAACAGGGACATAAATTGGTTACTCTCCCAGGACCACCCACAAACCCCTTGCCCTCAGCCTCCTGGCTGGCTGCAACTTGCCCTTTCTAACTCCAGCACCACCCACTACTGAAGTTCATACAAGGAAGAAAGTTAAGCTCAACCCACCCCCATTTTCCCTTCTTTAGTACCTGACACGGATGAGAGAGGCCCTTGGAGGAGGAACCCAGGACTCAGAGCCCACCCTCTCCTAGTCTTGTGCCCCACAATTCTCCAAGCCACCTCTCCCACAGCAGGGTCCTTCCTGCTCGACCTCAGGGACCCAGGAGGCAGCCCAGCACCAAATATCAAGATTCCAGGTTGCTCCTCTCCTCCCCACCCTGCCCCCAGGCTGCTGGGCTGGAGCAGCTGAGAGGGTGAGCCCCGCCCTCTCAGCTGCCTGACACCCAGAGAGTAACTGATCCAGGGGAGCAGGGTGCCAAGGGCCGGGCCCAGAATAGTGCTGCCCAGCCACAGTGTCTCACACTTGCTCTCTGTTGGTCTGCGTTGGCCACATGGAGCCCGAGCTGGAGCATGCACTGCGCAGGGTACAAGGGTTTGGGGGAGGCCGTGAGCTGAGGCAGCTGAGGCCAGAAGACTGAGAACACACAACACTGTGTGAATGTGTCTGTGTGTGCAATGTGCACGTGTCTGTGTGTGTGTGTGAGTGTTTGACCTGGGTTTTCTCTGTGCATATGATTATGTGGATGTCTATGTGTATATATTCTTTGTGTGAGTGTACATAGCTCTGTATCTGAGAATGGTTGAGTATGTGCTTCTCAGTGTGCATAGGTATTTGTGTATGGGTGTGTATGTTTATATGTGTTTGTGGGGGGGGGTGTGCGCGGATGCACACGCTTGTTTGTTCGTGGTGGGAAGGGAAGAAGCTATGTTTCAGAATATAGGGCATTTTCTCCTTCAAATGTTCTTCTCCCCACAGACCCCAAGGTGGAGCAGTCTTGTGGGACCTAAACATCAAGGTAGGTGGGGCAGGCCCCTCCTGGTGGGCCCACCCTCTTTTCTCACTTCCTTTTGCCCCTACCTCTCTGGGCCCTCAATCTCACTCACTCTACTAGCCTGTCTTTTGTCTTCCTCTCCTTTTCTTTCTTTGTTCCTCTTTATTTCTTCTTCCTTTTCCTCTCCTCCTCCTTTCTCTTTCAAAAGAAGAGGAGGGGGATGTAGAGTCTGAAGACTTAGACTCTGGTTCTGACTTTACCACTTACTAGCTGTGTGATTTGTGGTGAATTGCTTAACCTCTCTGATCTCAGGTCTTTCATCAATAAACTAGGAATGGTAATAATATTCTTCCTTGTAAGATTGCTATGAGGTTCGAATGAGAAAAATGTTGGAGAAAAGGCCTTTGGAAGCTTGCAAATATTTGATATTATTATTAACTACATTTTAATTGATTTCATTATGTGACTCCCTATTAACCAAAAAGGCCGCATTTCTTCTTCCAGAGATGAGCTTCCTAGAGCAAGGAGACAGCACTTCGTGGCCATCACCGGCCATGACCACCAGCTCAGAAAGAAGCCATGGGAAACGGGGGGCCAAAGCCTCAAGATGGACAAGGCAGGAGGCTGTGGAGGAAGAGGAAGTGCCAGGCCTGGGAGAAGGTGAGGCCAAGGCCAGTTCTAGGGAGATGGGAGTGAGGGGCTGTGGGAAGTCCCAGAGCCAGGGGCCGGGGCTCTGCCACTGATGCCTCTATAACACAGAGCTGGACACAACCTTCATCTTGCAGCCTCGGTCTCCCAGCATGGGAGAAGATGACTGTGTCGCAGAGCCAGGGACCCACTGTGGGTTACTCAAGACAGAGCCACTGTCTTGTGTGACTCCCTGAGACCCAGCTTTCTCATATGCAAAATGGGGCCCACAACATTCAGGCTCCCCAAGGCTGCTGCGAGGATAAACTGAGACAGCAGATGGTAAAGTGTCTTGGAAGATGGAATTACTGTCCTCTCATCCCAAACAGGTCTTCGATCCAGGCCAACTGCTGAGTCCATCGGGCTGGAGGCCACATTCCCCAAGGCCATATCTTTGGCCCAGTCTGCTACTTTGGCTGGGGCGGACACCCCACTAACAGAGTGGGACATCCTCTCCCCTGAGTGTACAGACTCAGCTGCTGGCTCCAGCATGGACAATCTGGAGCTGGGCAAAGAGTTCCCAGCTCCAGCAACCTGTAGGTATGAGTTCGGCCTGGTGGAAGAGAGGCCTGCTCTGTGCCCGTCTCCACAGGCCCCGTTACCCAAGGAGGGCTGGGATGACGAGCTGCAGAAGCCAGGGGCCCAGGTCTACATGCACTTCATGCAGAAGCACACCTGCTACGATGCCATGGCAACCAGCTCCAAGCTGGTCATCTTCGACACCACGCTAGAGGTGAGGCCACGGCTCTGTTTACCTCTAACCTCACGGAGCTGCAACCACTGCTCACACCCTCCAGGATGCCCTGGCAAGCCAGGACCCCTGCAAAGTCCCCTTCCAGAACTTCTTCTTAGCACCATGGAGACCAGTGCAGGGAGGGCTGCTACTCTCTGTGAGCACCCCTAATTGTTATTGCAGCTCTTAGTATCTGCAGGATCTTGGATCTGTCATTTTACTTCTTCATCTCTAAAATAGGGATAAGAATGCCTTCTTTGCCCTACAAGTTTCAGAGGACTCTTGGAACAACCTAGGATAGGTGGGAGCACTTTTTAAACCCAAAATTATGTGAAAGACATTGCAAAATGGCTTAGGAAAAGAACAGGAGACTCTTGGTACCAGATAAACAGAAGGAGCTCTGGTCCCTGTTCTGCTATTTAGGCTGAGCTACAGAATGCCTGTGATTCCATTCTTATCATCATGTATTTTTGAACAGTGTTTTCCAAAGCATGATAGGTGTGCTGTCCACAGTTCACAATTTGATACTAGTGACATATTAGTAGCTTTGTATTTTTTTTCATATGTATTAGAAAAATACAACCAGCACATTTAGATAGCATTGCTAAGAACGAAGCCAAAATGAGTCGATGTAAAATTTATTTAGAAAAAAATATTTTGTAAATGTTGTGTAAATAATTATACCTCTAGTACTTATATTAGCAAAATTATATTGTGTATGTCTGTACGCATATGACTTCCTAGTAGAAACACTGAGTTTTCCACACCCCGGTGTGCCTGGTGAGGATGTCACCTTCAGTGAGTGCCTTTGGCCACCAAGCAGTCTTATCTCTGTAGCAAATGTCACAGATAAGGATCATGTCTGGTGTGTGCCACAACCTGAGAGAGACAGGCTAGCTCAAGTGAAGATCTCATGGAAGGACACTGGTTGGGGTAGGGTACCACTGAGAGGCAGTGAGAGACTCACCCTTCAACTGTTCTCCCTGGCTCTCAGATCAAAAAGGCCTTCTTTGCCTTGGTGGCCAATGGTGTCCGGGCGGCACCTCTGTGGGACAGCAAGAAGCAGAGCTTTGTGGGTAAGGAGGGACTGGGGAGGCAGAGGTGGTGGGGAAAGGAAAGGAGGGACCTAGTGAGGTGGTTCTGTGTTCGATTTCCCCATCTTGGAAGAGATGTGACCAGCCGACCCCTCCCACTCTACTGCCCCATGATCCCAGGTCATAGATGCCGGGTAGGAAAAGAGGAAAGGGAGTGGAAGAGATTGGGAAAATAGAAACAGGTGCTTAGGGGGAGAAGAGAAATTGGAGGAGAAAAAGAGAGAGCCCCATTTCTCAGGCACGGCGGGGACTGCCCTACTCCCGCTTCCCACAATTCCCACTGTTGTCTCAGTACTAAGACAGTGGCAGGGCGAGGTAGGGGAGTCTAACCCTACAACCTGCCACCTCCCACAAGGCCCCAGGCTGAACCCCCGTCCCCCTCCAACCCCGCAGGGATGCTGACCATCACAGACTTCATCTTGGTGCTGCAGCGCTATTACAGGTCTCCCCTGGTGAGGAGTGGGCTGGGAGTCCTGAGGGCACCTATCTGGGTTGGGCGGAGGGGAGTTCAGGGATTCTGGTGCCTGAGATATCCACGTCTGACTTCTGGGGTCCTGTCCATGTCTCTAGGTCCAGATCTATGAGATTGAAGAACATAAGATTGAGACCTGGAGGGGTGAGTGGACAGAGGGGACCTGGAAAGGGGCTGAGGATTCAGGAGCCAAGACCTGAAGATGAGAATAAGCAGCAGGAATTTCCTGGAGGGAGGAGAGGAAGAGCGACCGGGAGGCCAGGGGGCCTGATGGGGGACAGTCTGGGAGGCTGCGGGGTGAGGCAGGGTGGCCAGCTCCTTGGCCTAACTCCAGCTTTTCCTACAGAGATCTACCTTCAAGGCTGCTTCAAGCCTCTGGTCTCCATCTCTCCTAATGACAGGTTAAGCGTCCTCAAAAACCTACCTGAGCTTCCTTGCTCTGCACAGTCCCCTTCCCCAACCCTTTAGTTCTGAACTCACCAGCATACCCTGGGAGGCCCACAGGCAGCCTTGGCACCCTATCCTCCTTTCTAGGGGGCTGGGATGGAGGGTGTCTCTCTCCCAGCTGCCTCAGGCTCACTGCCCCCCCCCCTCTGCAGCCTGTTTGAAGCTGTCTACACCCTTATCAAGAACAGGATCCACCGCCTGCCTGTCCTGGATCCGGTCTCAGGCAACGTGCTCTACATCATCACACACAAACGGCTACTCAAGTTCCTGCACATCTTTGTGAGTCTAGGACAGCCAAGCGGGGGGGAGGGGAGGGGAGGCGGAAGGGGGAGGGGGAGGGAAGCGGGTGGCGAAGCGGCGCGTGAGTGTATCCAAGGGGCTAAGAAGTCTTCGACTCTGGGAATTGAGGAAGGAGGAGTTGAAGCCTGGGGCTGCTCCGTCCTGGTGATACTACCTGTCTCAAACCCAACCAGGGCGCCCTGCTGCCCCGGCCCTCCTTCATCTCCCGAACCATCCAAGATTTGGGCATTGGCACATTCCGAGACTTGGCTGTGGTGCTGGAAACGGCACCTGTCCTGACCGCACTGGACATCTTTGTGGACCGGCGCGTGTCTGCTTTGCCGGTGATCAACGAAACTGGTACCCGTACCTAGAATAGGGCTTGGGCTGGGGTGGGGCAGTGAAGGGCAAGGGTCTATGTGGCATCAGCTCAGGGCCCAGGGTGGAGACAGGGTTAGAAGTCTCTGCCTTGAACCAATTAGCCTCTCTGTGCCTCAGTTTCCGCATGTGTAAAGTGGGAATCTTAACAACACCTTTCCTCTGACTCCCCAGGATGATTTAAAAGGATTATGTGCAATAAAATGAGCATGGTGAGAGGAAATAGTAGATGAGGTTTTTGATTTTAATTTTACCTGGAATGGGCCATGGGACTCAGCCACACCTCAATTTCTTGCTCTAAAAAAGGGTTATAGGAACTAAAAGATCATTTATTTGGTAAATTATGGTTGTAAATTATTTCAAAGTTAAAATCCATTGCCTGGTTTAACTATTGTTAATAATTTTTCTTTTTTTTTCTTTATTTTTTGCTAAAGTAATTTAAAGTAAATTATAGACATCATATCATTTCACTCCTAAACACTTTGGTATGCATCTTTTAAAATAAGTATATTTACTGTATCACCAGCAAAGCTATATTTTATTAATATTATCTAATACCCAATCTTAATTCTCATTTCCCCATTTTCCTCAAGAATATCTATTTTTACAGTTGATTTGTTAAAACCAGGATCAATTAAGGTCTGTACTTTGCATTTGCTTCTTTTGTCTCTAAGTCTCTTTTAATGTTGATCAATTCCCTCCCCACTTAATTTTCATGACATTGATATTGAGAAGCCTGGGTCAGATGTCCTCTAGAATGTCCCACCTCCAGATTTGTCTGTTTGCTTTCTACTGGTGACCTTTACCTTGTTTCCTGTTTCCTGTAAACCAGAAATTAGATTTAAGGCTTGATTGGATTCAGGCTATACATGTGAGGCTAGACTATTTCACAGGTGATACCAGGTATTCACGTTGTATCACATCAGGAGGCATGATGTGAGGTTGTCTTTCTCTCTCTGTGATGCTTTTGATTTGTGGGTTCAGAGAGTGGCAGTCTGAAGCTTCATTGTAAAGCCAGCAGTCTGGAGGTGGGGGTGGGGAACATCAAGCAGTTCATTCCAAAAGTGCTCCCCAGGTCCTTGCACAGTGCCCAGCTTCTGATTCGAACCTCTTCCCTGCCTTTCTCTCACCTCGTCCACCACCCCGCAGGTCGGGTCGTAGGCCTCTACTCCCGCTTCGATGTGATTGTAAGTGTCTGTGAAGAATGGAGGGGAGCTGGGGGTGCTGAAGGGAGGCTGCGGGTGTAAGAATCAGAGGCATCTGGGGACCAGGGGGCTTTTACCAGTGTGTAGGGATATCAGTGGGACTGGAGCCTGGCTGAGGGGGTGATGAAGACCAGTACTTCCCTCCCTGCCCAGCACTTGGCTGCCCAGCAAACCTACAACCACCTAGACATGAGTGTGGCAGAAGCACTGAGGCAGAGGACGCTGTGTATGGAGGGAGTCCTCTCTTGCCAGCCTGAAGAGAGCCTGGAAGAAGTCATCAACCGGATTGTCCGGGAGCAGGTACCCCACGCCCCTCATACATGCTCCCAACACATATGGTCCAATCCTTCTCACGAGCAGCTCCAGTTCTCCCTATGCATCAGGCGCCTGCCCTATCCTCCCAGTTGGTGGAAAAGCTCTTGTTGTCCACACTGGCCTCCTGCCTGTGTGGCCCTTGTGTCATGGGCGACAGCCAGCTAATCACCCCAGAGAGGTCAGAACCACCCCTAACTGGTCTCTAGGAGACACTCTCTTGCTCCCTCAGTTATGTCAAGTTGTTGTCCCTGATTCTTGGTGCCAACCTTGTTGTCTGCCATAGCCACATGGCTCTGCCCCCTTACTGAACCTCTGTGTACCTACAGGTACACCGTTTGGTGCTAGTGGATGAGACCCAGCATCTCCTGGGCGTGGTGTCCCTCTCCGACATCCTTCAGGCACTGGTGCTCAGCCCTGCTGGCCTGGATACTCTCAATGCCTGAGAATATCCGAATCCTCACTCTCAGCCCACCTTCTACACCAAAGCCAATGAGGGAAGCCAGTGGACTTGGCCTTCACCTTTCCCCACTCCCATTAGCTGGTTCGGCTCTGGTTCAGGTAGGCTCTGCCCTGGGCCATTGGCCTCAGCACCAGCCCCTAGGTCTTACTGGGCTCCCAGATCTCAGATTGGGGCACCCTGATCATGGGAGTGGCCCAGCTCATAGTTGAAGAGCTCCATGAAAACTACAAGTATCAGTACACACCGTGGGGCCACCATTTTGTTCCATTCTCAGTTGAGGTCATGCAGGCCTTCATAAGAGGAGTGCACAGGGGCCAGGATAAAGGCAAGGCAGTGTGATGTGACTTCAGTTGCTCTAGGGAGATTGACCTGCCTTCTCACAATTCATGTTGCACCTACTTGGAATTCTACTACTGGAAGGAAGGAAGTTAATAAACCTTTGTTGAATGGAATTTCCCCGCTCAGTAAGACCTAAGACTAAAACAGGTGAGCTTCTCTCTAAGTACTCATCTCAGTATATTTAACATGATCTCAGACGTTTTCCTGGTAGTGTGTTTGGTAGGGGGGTACAGAAGGGTGGGGGCATAGGTTCCACCTACTTGGCAGTGGATGACAAGACTGAGGTTCCCCTATCGGAAAGGCAATCTTCCCTCCCCATTTAGTCACCGCCTTCCCTTCTCTTTTCCTCACAGGCTTCTCCAGCCCTACCTAATTGCCCTTGCCCTGTGTATGCTCCCAGAAACCCTCGGGAATGCCCTGTGCACTGTGGGATGATGAAATTAAGGAGAACAGCTGAGTCAAGCCTAGAGGTCCCTGAACCAGAGGCACTGGGATTACCCCAGGGCCAACTGCTCCATGTCCACCCACATCACTTTCCCTTACCTGGGTGGTGACTGGCCCCAGTGGTGCAGCGAGCCCTCGGCCCATGGGTTTAGTCAGGGGCTCTGGATTCCTTGGCTTCTGGACTACCTGCCACTGGTGTCCCAGCTCCTGGGAGTCCCAGCTGTTCTTCCCCTGGGGGAACTAACTGCCTTAGTGGTGCTCACGACTTGGCCACTGCCCTCCTACTCTCTCTGCAGTGTCATTTCAGGGCCGCTGGGCGCACCGTGGAGCCGTAGTTATTTGTCGGGCGCCTGTGGGAGTGGGGTTCCTCCCTCCATTCTCCTTAGCTCTCACCAGCAAACAATGTTCTCACTCCCCAGTGATGGCCTTGTACTCAGATCCTGAGGATGAACGATCAAGAAAACAAAAAGAACAAGGATAACCCATGAACTTAGATTTTATCAGTTTCCCTCAGAAAATGCTACAATCATTTGACCTGAACTTGTGGCAAGATCCCTGTATGTACTATCTGAATTTAAAGACGCAAAGGAAAATCTGTCACTGGAGAACGCCGCAAGTGGCATTTCTTTTGTGCATAGTGTTATTCCACTGAAATTTCTCTTTCATCTTTTATTTATAACAAAACCATAAAGAGAACATTAGTTACTTACATAGTAGGTAAAATTCACTCCATAAACTCTAATTTGCAAGAAACATAATTTTTCTAATACTGAATGTAATTTCTATGATGAAGCCCATTTTACCAGGTGGTAGAAATTAATCTCAGTCAAGATTAATCTGTCGAGATTCCTCTCCCATCTTTTTCTGGGGTTAAGTTCAGTGAGGAGGGGAAAGCTTTCAGTCATGTAAGACTTTGTTCCTCCCTCAGTCGTCATTACCCATCCATGCTAGCACCTGCTAAAACATCCCCGTTCCATCTGGTTGTCACTTGGTTGGTCACTGGTGGGCATAGCCCCTGCTAGGTGGTCCCTCACTCCTTACCCCAAAGCTTCTTTGGGCCTGCCTGCTCTTGGGGCATGAGGACATTCTAGCTCCTGGCCCTGTACCCCTCCAGCCTTCAAGAAGTTCTGTGGGGCTGTCTCAAGCCCATCTACTGAAATGGACAGCAAGTGGCCTATTCTGCTCTGGAACTTGTAGTTTTCCCAGACTCTACCCAAGAAACATGGACTCTACTATCCTTGTGACCTCCAAACCTCTCTGGGGTACTTGTCATTCTCCCCCCATTCCTTCAGACATAGCTCTTTCTCGGGGACTCAAAAAATGTCTACGCTTTGCTTCCCCAGCCCCCACCAGCCTGTGGAATCTCTACCTAGCGGAGAAAGAGGGGTCCTTTTTCTCTATATTCTTCCAAATCCACTGTGTGTGTCTTGAGTTCTTACTACCTACCTTGAGGGTCAGGCTTTTGAAATTCCAAAGCCAAGACAGCTTCTGCTCTGTCACCCCTCCCCTGTAGCAATGGACACTGCAGGTCTAGCTATCCAGTGGGGAAAGGGAGGCTAATATTTCTAAAGGATGCTCCCACCTCTTTCACCTAACAGAGCAACAGGATGGAGACACTTGTGCTCGATGGGTCAAGCAGGAAATGAAGGCATTTTCTCATAGCATCTCAGTTTCCATTTCCGGCTTTGCTCTAACCCATGGGTCAGGAGCTGGCTTGCTCTGGCCCTACCTGGGAATGTCCCAGGTCTTGGGCTCAAGTGGGAGGCTGGAATGAGAGTGTTTGCTCACTCAAGTGACAGTGTCCTTGAGGACCCTGGGGCAGGCTGCCTCTAGCTGTGATGGCTCTAGGGTAAGTTCAGGGGTCATCTTTTGGGGCGGTGCCTTGGGTTGCTCTGCATGAGCAGACCATCAAAGGTCACAGCACAGGGTTTAGGTGAAAAGGGCAGCCCAAGGAAGGTGCTCTTTCCACCTCCTTCTGCCCTTGAGAGCACATAGGTCTCTACCCTCCTGGGTCCACCATCCTAAAGAAGGTATATCTGCTATGCTGAATTAATGCTTACTCTTCTGCAGTTTTCCTAAAACCTATTATTCTTCTTTCCTTATAGAGTCAGATTAGGGTGGGTTATACGGGAGCCTCACTGACTTTTGGAGACCCAGACCCTGGAGGTGTGGCCCATTATTGCCACTGATGGGCTTTGTGCCAACCCTCAAACCAGAGCTTATGTTTTTCACCCTGCAGAGATACAGTTGCAAGGGAAAGAGCCCAAACTATTACATCACATTCATCCTATAGCTATCATATGTGTTGGAATGAATGCCTGTCAAAGAAAGTAATTTTTTCATTTACATTAAATAAGTCTTGTCATGGCATTATGATGAAATATAAACTGACAGAGGCCATTTCAACCCCCAAGATAAGCAAAAGAATTTCATGTACATTTATAGTATATACATTTTTCTGCAGGTATATTGTATTTCAATAAAAATCTTTTAAAATTAAAAAAATAATAATAACCTGTAGTATAAAGAGAAAACCTCTTCGGCCATGCTATATTTCATTTTTCTCTGTTTTAGGGTAGAAATCTTTGATTCCCAGAGCTGTGTCTATGGGCAAGATTTCATAGTTGTGTTAATAGCTCTTCAGCTCTTATATCTTGTAGAATGCAATAGTCACTTGTCATTGATGGCAAAAATTTGGGGAAGTAGGGAGGAGACTCTGAAGGTGTGTCTACACCTCGTCAAAATGTCAGGGAATATAGCCTGCTCTTTAATTAATGCTCACAAGGATACCATTATTTCACCAACTGCTTAGCTCTTGTTTTGGTTCTGCATCTCTGATCTGATTGGAGGTTGGATTTTCGGCCCTGTGGGTGCACAGTGGTACAGTGTTGCCTCAGAATCTCCTGTAGTGCCTCTAGAGGTATTGCTTACATTGGCAACTCTTTCTACAAACTCATCTTCACAGACTTTTTTTTCAACTGAGAGATAATTCACGTATTATTTAAATTCACCTTTTCAAAGTGTGCAACTCAGTGGTACTTAATATATTCACAGTTGCGCAACTACCATCACGATCTAATTCTAGAACATATTCATCATTCAAAAGAAACTCCTTATCTGTAAACAATCACTCCCCATCCTCCCTTACCACCAGCTTCCGGCAACCACTAACCTACTTTCTGTCCCTACAGATTTGCCTATTCTGGACATTTCATGTCAATGGAATCATACAAGATGTGGTCTTTTGTGTCTGGTTTCCTTCATTAGCATAATGTTTTCAAGGTTCATCCATGATGCAGCATGAATCGGTACTTTATCCCTTTTTTATGGCTGAATAATATTTTATCCTGTGGTTATACATGATCTTCATAGAGTTTAATGAGAAATTAGCCTACACATTCAGACACTGAACTGCGGATCATGAATGGTGACTCCCGTGGACAGATGTTACAAAACCACAATCCCAAATCACATGACATCGACTTCCCCCGACCCAAGCACCAGCACTGAGGGGTTCATGTAGCTTGGACAGCTCAACCCTGGTGATCTGAAGGAGCAGCACACTGGGAGAAGCAGAAGTCTGCTTTGGTTGACATTGTGACAGAGATCCTGGCACCTCTAAGCCCAGCCCCTATCCTCTGCATTTATAAGGAGCTCTCACAGGTGAACCCCCCCCACACACAGGTAGGATTGAGATACATACCTTTATAATCAGGAATTCCTTCCAATTCTCTCCAGGTTTCTCTTCTCAATATGGAAAGCTCAGTATCCTCCCTCTCTTCCTCCCTCCCCTTCCTCTACTCCCATTCTATTCTCATTCAACAAACATTATATAATCACCTCCTAGGTGTTAGACCGCAGAGTTGAACACTGAGATCCAAAAGGAAAGGAGCTTGATTTGTGCCTCCAGGGGGTTCACAGCGGGTTGAGGAGGCAGTCAGGTCTATAACAAGGTGAACACATCTAGTGCTCAGTCCAGTAAACGGACGGGAATAGGAGAACTCACAAGAGGAAGTGCTCATGCTCACCCAGAGAGGCCAGGGAAGGCTTTGCAGAAGCAGTGTGACATTTGAGCTGAATCCTAAGGAAAAGTAAGTTCTCAGGGATGACATGGCAGTTGGTGAAGAGGATGTTCCAAGGAGAAGGGGTATTAAGTACAAAGTATTGAGCCTGGAGAGAGCATTATCTGCTCAGGGAAATACAAAGAATTTGGGCTCCTCTGTGGAAGGAGTATCTGGGTGGGAGGGTGGGGGGAAGAGTTGAGGGCAGGTAGCAGTCTTCTAAGCCACAGTGAGGACTTTGGATTTTGCCTGGGTGCTAAGGGTATCCACTGAAGGATTTTAATCAGGGCAATTACATGCTTTTTAAAATGGGCTCAAATTCAAATCCCCACAGACACAAGAAACTTGACTTTAGTTTTCTATGACTCAGCAGAAATTTACAGCTGAGACTGGGACTCTAGGAAGTTGGGACTTACTGACCTCTCTGGCTTGTGATATGATACATTGGCTCTCAATGCCAACCTACCTACTTTCCTTCTAGTTGGTTTTCTGTACCAAATAGGCTTGAAAGCTACAAACTACAATCCCCAGATTCCCTTACAGCAAGAGTTCTAGGAGGAACTTAGGATCCAGCTCTTAGATGTATGTGAGGGAGATTTGGAAAGTGGTAGTGTGACAAATGCCATGTTTCTGCTACTCCTGCTCTTCCTGATGTCAGGGGCAGTCAGTCAGGAGGCATTAGCAGAGGTTCAAGTTCAGTGACTACTGCTTTCATGGGTATTATAGGTAGGAGCAAGGAGAGCATCTTTTTTTTTTTTTTTTCTTCCTGCTAGCACAGACCTGAGAGACATGGAGTAGCTCTGGGGCTAATAGTTGTATCAAGAGCTTGCCAACTCTCATTCTCCTGAGTGTGGCCAATATGGTGCTCCCCAGGCTAGTCAGTGTCCTAGTGATGTCCTAGGAGCCATTCCTGTAGGCCCAGCCTAGAGCTCTTTCAACAATTTGTGTAGCACTTCGCCTCCTATATCTAAGTCCTTTCTGTTCAAAATAGGGTGCTGCTCTCAGTGCTGGGGGGCCTCCTGCAGCTCCTGCTCAGACAGGCCCTCAGCCAATGCCAGATGAAGCTAAGGCCTCTCCATGAGGTCTAGGGGAGCATACGGCACTCCAGTGTCCATGGAGGGAGGTGACTCTGCCTAAGTGGAGAGAGGGCATTCCCCAAACAGAAAGGATTTCGGAAAGTGGGTCATCAAAAAGAATGACAAAGGTCTCCAATTATCAATAAAAATCCCTTTATTCTGTATTTTCCCCCAAGGATAGTAATGTGACAAGGGTATGGCTCTTTATCTAAGATGGAACTGCCCAAAATTATAGAAGTAGCAAAATCTCAGCACTTCCATGGCATTGTGCTGAGTTTCTCCAGCCTTTGGACTCTGGTAGCCGTCTTTGTTCCCTCCTCATTTGAGACAAAGCTGTGGCCAGGAATTCCTGTGCCAGGGCTGGGACCTCTAGGACCAGCCCTAAGATGGCAGGAGCCCAGCTCAGCACTACCTCTGCAGGAAACACAGGTCCACCTTCTTATTAGGAACCAGGACTACGCGGGCCACACTCTTCACCTCCCCTGTCTCAGGGGTCGGGGCCACCTTGTACTGCTGGATTAGCTGGGAGACAAAATGCACACAGGGCTTTTAAAGTCTGTGATCTCCAGCCACTGCCCTCCACTGCACACACCCACCCTATGCCTCCCCAAGGCCAGCCTCCCTGCTCCCTGATGCACACACCTGCCTCTTCCCACTCACCCTTGCCAGCAACAGCTGCATCTCCAGCTCTGCAATCCTGCGGCCTAGGCAACCCCGGATCCCATAGCCAAAAGGCACAGAGCCAAATGGGTGTTGGGCCCTGAGGTTATCAGGCTCACTCTTCAGCCAGCGGTGGGGATGGAAGCTCTCCGGCTCAGAGAAGATGCTAGGGTCCCGAGACAAAGCATAGTGGCAGAACACGAACTGAGTCTGCACAGGAAGAATGGGCAACACATCAGCTTAGGGGTGTGGGGCACCCTAGGAACCCTGGCCTTCTAGCCCCACTCACGTTCTTGGGGAAGAGGAAACCACCAACTTCAATTTCTTTTTCCGTGATTACCCGGGAGTTGTTGGGGACCACAGGATAGAGACTACAGGGAAAAGAAAGTACAGGCCTGTCTCTGGATCCAAGGAGGGGCAGAGTACCCACCGCTTCGACCCCACCTCTCTGGTCCCTGAAGCCCCTCTTCCCATCTCACCCCTGAGCCTAACCTCCGCTCAACAGCTCCCACTTCCCACTCCTGTCTCTGAGTCCTCCCCACATACAGACCCTGTGCTCCAGGGAATGGCAGCCTACCGCAGCGTCTCCTTAAGCACGGCTTTGAGTAGACGCATGTGGGCCAAGTCCTTGTGCTGGGGCACCTGCCCAGCTGGCACCACGCCCACTACTTCCTCGTGCAAGGCCTCCTGGATCTTCAGGCTCTTTGAAAGATGGTACAGGGCCCATGTCAGTGTGTTGGATGTCTAGGAGGTAGAAGGAGAGATGAAATGAAGAGGGATTTCCAGGAAGAGCCAGTTAGGTAGGGGGAGGGTATGTGAGTGGGTGAAGGCAAAATGTGGGAGAGAAACTAATTTGCCACGAGTATGGCAGAATAAGATGATGGTTCATGGGGGCCCTCCATGCTAAATGTGACTCCACAGTGGTATGAGCAACAATGATGGAGAATCACATTCTAGCAACAGAGGAGACTGTAACAGAGAGAAAGCCAACATGACAGAGGACTGGAAAGAGATACTACAACGAAGGTGCTGGTGGACGACCTGTTAAACTCTCCACTTAAGTTATAGCACAAGAGAATTGGATTAGATGTGAGATGAAACTTTCCAGCCATTTGAGAGGCTCTAGGAGGTGATGGATGAATCTGTCTTACAAAAGGACAATTCCCTGCCCTCATTCTAGTTCTATATCCATGTTACAGAAAGAAAAGCAGGTACCTGGAGGGACGAAGGTCAGGTTCAAGTGGGAGATAATGGGGAATTTGTTTAGGATGGGAGCTGGGAGGCCCTGGTCTCCTCGTCGGCCCCCCTCACGCACCGTGTCTACCCCAGCCATGAGCAGCTCAGAGAGGCTGCCCACAGCCTCATGAGGACTGAGCTGTTTTCCACTCAGTAGGAAGTGCAGGTAGCCAGATATCCGGACCCCATCTGGCCCTGCTGTCTGCAGTTGGGCCTCTATGTCCTTGACTTTCTGGTCAATCAGCTTCTTTCCTACAGGGACAATGAAGAACAGGGGAGTATAAGATCAAAAGTCATGATCTCCAAGGACCAAGAGCCACACCAATAGGTGGTAGCATGAGGGCAAAGATGTTGGGAGAAACTGCTAATGCATAGACCCTGGGACCTACCCGCTAACTTCCTTTCCTGAATTCCTCACCAAATGAGAAGATAGTGTTCCAGCCGTCCAGGTATCTCTTCCAGAAGGGCAACAGGGGACGGGTCCACTTGGGGAGGAAGGTGGCATACAATGAGTTGCGGAACATGAGCCCGACAGAATTGATGAAGTCCTTGGTCTCCTGTGGGGTGGACTGCTCCAGGCAGCCAATACGTTTCTCAAACAGGATGTTGCAAATTGCTGGCAGTGCACAAAGGCCGTCACAGGAGGCAGTGTCATGGCACACAGAACCCAGAAAGCTTTGAGGAAGGTAAGCACAACCTACCCACAACCCATGCCCACCCAGACCCTCTCCCGACAAAGGTACCTTCCAAGGAAAAGTGGTAGAACTGGTGAGCTATGTCAGGCACCTGATCCCCAGAGGCACTCTCCGCCCGCAGCTGTTTCAGTCGAGTCATGAAGCTGTCAATCACCTCATTCAGAGCATCTGCGTAGAGCGCAGCTTCATCTGGCTTCAGCATCCGCTGATTCAGAACCTGGCGCAGCTCGTACCAGTGCTGTCCTTGCCTGCAGGGAATGGAGGAGCAGCACAAATGTAAGGATCTGGGAGGGGTTAGCATAGAGGGCATCTTCCCACCCTGAGACTCCTACAATCTAGGAAAGTCTCAGACTCCTACATGTTAAATTACAGAGTCACCAAACTTTTAAACGACAGAATCTTCAAAGCACAACACTTCAGAATCTCACTATGGCAGAGCGGAAGTGGTTAAGGTGGGCATCTAGAACCAGGTTGTATAGGGGACGAATCACAAGTATGATCATTACTGGCGACTGAACTCCTCTGTGCCTCAGTTTCCCTTTCTGTAAAATGGGAATAAGAGTGTCTCTCTCATAGTAGTGTTGTTCAGATCTATTCCACTACTCGCTAGTTGTGTCAACTCAGGCAAGTGATGCGAAAACCTCTCTGGGTCTCAGTTTCTTCATCTACAAAGTGGGAATAAAACTACTATCTCTTTCATAGGCATGTTATGATGATAAAATAAAAGAATGAATAGAAAGAGACTAGCCCAATGTCTGGTATGCCATAAACACATAGTTACTTATTATCTTCATTGCTGCTACTATTACCACCACCAGGATCAACTTTAATCCCTTAAGAAATGACTAAACCATGGATGTCAAGTGACTAGAGAAAATAAAATGCCATTAATTGTTTTTGGAGCTCTGTTAACATACTACAGCCAAAAAACAAAAACAAAAAACCAGTAATAGATCCAATTACAACCTGTGGCATTGGGAATGGTTTATCACCAGTGATTCTCAATTATTTACCTCCATTGGTATATGGGTATGCAATGTACTCAGCCCATCCTTCAGCCCATCCTTCAATTTTTCACTGCCAAAATAATAATAACTTTTCTAGGTATAGCTTCAAGACAAGACTAAGACTTACATCTATCTCTGTGTGTGGAGAGCACCATGAAACTTACATCTGACAAGAAGCATACAATACCTGATTTGGGGACTATTTTAAAAATTAAACTGAGCCATTCCAACAAACATGGTGATGATATTTTTTCAACTGTAAACAGATATGTCCTATTATGATTCGAGTTGGTATGTTTTCAACCATAATGTAGGATAATGGAGCTGGAAAGGTCCTAGAGTTACCTTGGAGATACTCTAGTTGAAAATTCCCATTTTACATATGAGAAACATAAGGCCAAGGAAGGGGAAATAATTCATTTGTTCAAAGTCATACAAGATATTAGTGGAAAAGACAATAAATGGTCCCTGGGCTTCAGCCCATCCCAACCACTGCTTTCTAGACGGGGTGTCAGGTTCAGAGGATGCAAGGAGATCCTACCCTGCCCATTATCTACTGGCTGCCCAGTGCCAATAACTGTCCTTGAGCCTGGCCCTCTGGGGCCCTGTTCACGTCCCTTCAGGCCCCAGCTCACGTGGTGAAGGGGCCGTACGCCAGGCCCTGCTGATCCCGGTGGTCCTTCCATAGATCCATGTCGTCCCGAATTGGGTACTTGCCCTCTTGTCGCATCACTTTCTCCAGGAGTGGGGCACTGGCCAGGTGAACATAGGTCTGAGACCCTATGCGGGTTGTCCACATTGGACCATACTTGGCCTTGTTCACCACCTGTGGGATTCAACCAAAGCTAAATAACCATGGCCCAGCCAGATAGGCACTTCCTGGAGAGAAGATGGGATGGAGGAGTTCTGATGGCTACACCATAGCAAACGGGCCAGGCAAAATCACATTGTGTAGGAGGTAGGCACTGGGATGGCCTATAGTTCCAAAAGAAGAACACTGAAAAAAAAATAGGCATGCAGGTGTTAGAATACTGAGAGCAATGAGTATCTGGTGTAACTGGAGGAACTGGGGGAGCTGAAGTCCTTGAGAGAAAGAGATTTCAGAAAAATGGGATACATAGCTATAAGATTAACTCAGAACACAGATGGCTTCTTGGCCTACAGCCATAAGGAAGGCAGGGCACAAAGAGTTCTAGACAATGCCTGGCCCTGAGGACGTTTTCTGCTGTTCCCGTGGACATCACCTGCTTGCTCTGCTCAAAAAGGTGGCAGGTCCACCATCCTCATGAACACTATCTGCTTCTGTAACTAAGCAGCACATTTTGCTCCAATCCATCGGAGAAGGTGGCTGCTCCCCAGGTGAGATGACCCCTCTCTCTGCTCGTGGGCATAAACACTCCGTTTGCACTTGGTCAGAAGGAGCCTCTTCTGCTGAAGCTTCCTTCCCTCACCCCTCTGGTTCTACTGGTGGTTTTCCCGGAATACACAAACCTAGTTGCAAGTTCCAAGCCTGGGCTCCTGTGTTACAGTGGCAAACTGAGGTATGTTGAGGTGTAAATACTTAGGGTCTAGGCTTTTTAAAAAACTAAGCCCTTCAGTGAGATATAATAGAAGCATTTAAATCTAGTGCAGCTTGTTGTTAATAAGATGAAGATAAATATCTCATACAACCAACAAGAAAAAAGAAACACATTTATAAACTCCAGGGAAAATAAGCTGAATGAGAAAGTCAGAATCCACATAGGAAGTAAACTATGTGGTTTGAATTTTTAAAAAAATTATTTGTTGTGTTAGGTAATGTAATTCTTAAATATTTTATCTTAGAATTTCTAAAGCATTTGAAAATTGATACCCATAGCATCTATGAAATTGCTATAATGTTTTTATACTTGCCGAACATGAGGAAGAAAATATTTTGGTTTAGTGGCCGGAGGTGGGGCTCAAATTTAAAAAGAATCCACAAATATTGAGACTAAATTTACTGGCTAATTTATACCCACAAACTGAAAGAAAAGGAAACATAATGGTTTCCCAGGAACTTTATCTCTCACAATCTGTTACTAAGAGGTTTTAAGAGGCTCAGAATCTGCTCCAGTGTAGAAACTGGGCTAAAGGACTTCTGTAAAAGAGACATCAAAATTGTAGAGACCTATCATTCAAATTATAGACAGAAACTTTGCCCAACTCATAGTCTAGAAAAACACCAGTCTTACTGGGTCTTACTATTGACATTAAAAACTGAATTCTTCTAGGACCAATGCAACATGATTGCCCTCAATATATTACACAATTGCCCAGAATCCACCCTGACCTAAAGGCTGCCAGTTCCTAGGAACGCAGCTTTGACAAGCCCTCAATGTTTATTTAGGCTTGTTTCCATTTCTGCCTCCCAGTGATGCTTGCCAGTGTGTTATGATTTTGAAAAGTTGATTGTCTATAAACTACAGTGATTCTTGGAGAGAAACAGGCATATTCATACATTACCGGTAGAAGTCTAAAACAATACAAACCTATATGGAGGACAATTTGCTAATATCTATAAAAATTACAAACAAATTTATAAACAAAGTATGGGGCATCTTTATAATGAAATATTGTATCACCTTAAAAGAGAATAAATCAGCTCCTGTGTACCAATATGAAATGATAGATTGTAATATAGAAAAATAGATAGGTAGCCAAGATACATTGTTAAATGGGAAAGTATGGCATCTATTGTCTAAGAAAGAGGGGCTAAATAAGAATACACAGTATTTGCATTTACTTGTATGGAAAAAAGTGGACTGATATATCAGAAACTAATTAAAGTGATTACCCATGGGAGGGAAGAGGGGACAGTGGTGGGAGTAAGACCGTGCAATGTATATCTTGTTTTATTGTTTTGAGTTTTGAACTTTGAAAATGCATTCGAATTTTTTAAATCTAAAGGGGAAAAAAAAAAAGTGTTTGGGAAACAATAAGTCACCTGCCGTTGATCAGGTAACTCTAGAAAACAGGAAAGCCTTGCTGAACCTCTGAATTCATGTATATACTCCTTAGATTTAGAAGTTGGCCCTAGATATTCATTTTGTTTATTTTTCTTAACGTTTCCATTTATAAAAAACTTAACACATCTATTTTTTCTACTAAATTCCTTAGAAGAATTATCCTAAAAGTAAGTTTAATTTGTGTATTCCATTTGGTTTAAGATATTAATAGCAAATACTATTAATAATAATTTCCAATATTTTCATGGAGCTTAGTATATACCAGACACTGTTCCAAGCATTTTAATTACATTAGCTCATTCAGTCCTCACTACAGCGATATGAGGTAGTTTAACATTACTACAATTTTGTAGATGAGGACAGAGACCCAAAGAGGTTACTCAAGGTCACTTTACTGGTAAGTGGCAAGAGTCAGAGGTCAAACTCAGACCGCCTGATTGGAGGCTGTGCTTTCAACCACTTGCCCTACTGATCCCTGAGAAAACTGTCTTACTAACTAGAATCAAACTTATGCCCTTTAAAATTGTGCTATTTAAAACCTCCACAACTCACAACTATGCAACAACCCATGGTTTCTCATGGCACAGTTGATATATATATATTTTAAATTAATTAATTTATTTATTTTAGGCGAGGCAATCCTTGGTTGACCTCACAGATTGCAAGGACCTTGCCATCTTACAATCTCTTATTTTTTTAATTTTTTACGCCTACAGCACCTGGTCTTCCTAGGTGGTCTTCCATGCAAGTACTAACCAGGCCCGATGCTACTTAGTTTCCGAGATCAGACAGGATTGGGCTTGTTCAGGGTGGCATGGCCGTAGATGCACTGTTGACATTTGAGGCTGGATAATTCTTTGCTGTGGGGACCGTCCTGTGCATAGTAGGATATTTAGCAGCATCCCTGCTCTTTACCCACTAGCACCCCTCTCCTTCAAATTGTGACAACCAAAAATGTCTCCAGACATTTCCATGGGGATAAAGACATCCAGGTTGAGAACCTCTGCGATAACCTCAACCTCTTAATATGTCTCTTCACCATTTAATTTTAGAAGACTCTTTTTAAGAAATATTTCATTTTGAAAAAATATTTATCTGAAGTTTGGTTTCTTTTCCTTTTGTTAAGATCAGGTAAAATTACATGTCAGAGTTCTTATAAAAATGCAAACGGTGGTTATCTCTGAATCACTGTTTATAGTTTACTTTCTTCTTTATACTGTGATCTGTTTTTCAAAACTTCTATCACATCTTGGAATCAGAAAAAAAAATGTCATGTTTCAAAACACTGGACCAATAACCATTTTCCCGGGAACCAGCTTTTTCCCTGGAATCTAAAGTCTGTGGCACCACTTCCTGGCTTTCAGTTTGGAGGTTTCTGGGACATTTCCCCCTTCGCAAATTGTGCTTTCTTAGCTCTTCTTTTGCATTCCTCCTCTCAGTTAGTTTACTCAGTGGAACTTAACAGGGATCTATTTACATAAGAACTTATTTTAGAAAGACAACAGAATACTTGGTGAGAGATGTGTGCTCTGTCTGGCTGTAACCTGAGCCAGTTAGAAAGTGCCAAGGTTCTCAGAAAGGTTCTAAGTACCACTTCTCAGAACAGAGTTCCCCAGGGATCCTTTCCAGGATGAATAGTAGGGCTGGCCTCCTCCAGGTGAGACTCCAAAGAGGGAGAGTGTCGAATTCATTCATTAAAAACTGTTATAGAAGTGTTAATTGATATAGAAAGATATCCATATGTATTTTTTAGTAAGTGGCAGATTACAAAAGAGAATACATGTATGGTATACTTCCATTTTTAAAAACACATATATTTGTAGATGACACATGGGTAAAGTGTGGATGCCTAATCAGCAAGGACAAGCAAGCAGGGACAATACTTACTTACCCCCAAGGTTATTTGTGTATTTATGGATTCATTTCAAAAATGCTTATTAAGCACCTATGTGTACAAGGCATTTTGACATGTGCGAGATTACAGAAGACTTGGAGTTTCTTCATTTTGTGTCTTCATATTTTCTGATTTCTCTAAACAACGGTAATTTTTACAGGAAAAAGAGTGGCTGTCTCATTATCACGTGTTTTTATCTCAGCTCAGTTATGCACACAGCTTGCAGTATCAGTTAAGGGGTCAGGGACTACTTGGCAGTAAATTTTGTTCTAGCTCTGGCCCCAACACTAACACCTTTGTCACTTTGTTGGGTAATAACTCCACCATGGTACCCTCCTGACCTGGCATGTATCCAAATACAGAAAGCCTTGAAATCACCCTTCTCTGAGTCTTTAGGCTGATTGCCCTGTGACCCTTCCTACATGCTAGAAGTCTCGATGTCTGCAAGGAGCTGCCTTGAGGCCACCTCGCACTCACTTCCCAAGTCCCTTAGGAGATTGTCATGAGACAATTTCTCATGCTCTGTGGGTTCTGCTGAGGTGTGGGTTTTCTGCCCCACCGCCATCAGAAAAGAGCTGCAGAATATAAAACCAAGTCACTGTAGTCTGAAAGGGACTCCTCAACTACAGGGTACCCCACAACTTGAATTGCAGTGATCAGACTCCTTTTATTTCAGGGTTGTTCTTTTGCACGTGTGGGACAAGGATCTCAGGGAACTGACACCATTGGCTGATTCTTCTTTTCACACTCTATGTAAATAGTAAACCATCCAAATCTAAACATGGCCTGTTGTATCTTTCCTAGAAGAATCTGTTAGGCCTTGGCCTTGTCTTGTCTAATGTGTGGACTTGATGCATTTGGTGCTCATCATGGGGCTGGCAAAATTACAATGCTTTTTTAGAGACCTGGGGCCATGGGCAGGTAGGCAACAACCAGATTCCCATGATTTAGAAGCACATGGTGTGGCTAAGTATGTGTGGAGGTGGGGGTGGGGTGGCAGGAGAAGGGTCTTCTCACTAGGAGATTATGCAGGTCAGGTTAGAAGAAATAAGACTGGCAGTGCGGAGGAATTGGGGTCTTCCCACAGTCCTATCTATTCTGGCAGGCTACTGAAAACCGAAGGAAGTGTAGAAGTGCTCTTACCCACAGAGCTCCCTCCACCCCCAACCGCTTGCCCCTGGATTCCCTGAGCTTCCAGCCACTGTAGAATTCCTCCAGTGCCTGTTTGAACTCTTTGGTCTGTGTTTCTGTAAAAAGCTACAGATAGGTTGGGGTAAGAATTGCAGCGAAGAGAGACAAAAGGGAAAGTGACTTGGTGAGTGAGATGCCTGTGAGCCCATTCTTCCTATGTACTACTGCAAAAATGTGCAACCAGCAATAAAATGTTTAATTGTGAGCATTCCTAAAGTGTTAGGAAAATTCTTCTGATGTCCAAACTTTCCGTTGTATAATGATGCCTTGCTGATTAGCAAGCTGAAGTTCTCAGCAGGAGTGACTGGTCAAGTGGTCAAGTGGTTTCTGGGAACAGTGTTGGCAGAGCGACAAAACTGAAACCCTCTGGCGGGTGAAGAAAAACTGCTTTTACCAACTAAAAAGCAGTATGTTCCAGATACAAAAGTTGCACCGTGCTGCGCCTATAGACTGACTCCATGGGGTTTTTAACCCCTTCCTCATCAAAGCTGATAAGGTCACAACACCCTTTTGTAAAAAAAAAAAGACAATGAGACCCTGTAGGTCAGCTATCAAGGTATGGAACAGGACCTTGGAAGGCAGTAGCAGACTGGGTTGCTGACATGTTTAGTGACAAGGGGACAAGGGTCTTTGACAGTTGTTCCTGAGAGCCCTTGTGAGTTAGTTATGTTGGTATTTAGAGTAACAAAGGAGAGGGCCCCACACAAGTTTTTAAAAGCATTTTATGATTGATTGTTCCTTACCCTTTTGTAAAACTAGGAAAATGGAACTGCTTTGCATGTACAGGTGGCTGTGACCACAGATAAAATACTCCCTGGTCATCAAGGGCAGTCAGTTCCTCAGAGATATACTGAGGTCCCTTCTTACAAGGAAGAGGAAAAGAGGAATTTGAGATAGGTTTGGGCAATAACCTAAAGAGACACTAGAAGTTTGGCTGCACCAGTCAAAGGAAGAGAAAGCCACACCAGTTCTGATGGATGAGAGGGAATGGAAATCCATTCCTCACCTAAGGACTAACCCCATGCTCCTAGCCACCCTGGCCAAGAACAGCATCACTGATAACATCAGCATGGAGGAAGAAGTAAAGACTGATCCATAGTGAAACCATCACTTGATAAGCACCCATGGATGATAAGAGGGTAAACCATAAATTCCCTTAGGACTACTGTCACCCTGGCCTAGAATTACAATGGGAAACATGAGTGCCCAGATGGTAAGATGGTCACTCAGGGTTAGACTGAGTGGCTTGTTCAATGGGCATCACCAGGCTTCTGAGGAGGTTAGGTCTTCTCTTGCACCCCAATGATAGACTCTGTAAAACTATTTAGCTCTGGACAACAAGCTTCCTAGAAGGGAAGCCTGGACACAGATCAAATAAATGCCCTTCAGCCTAAGGGGGTGGTATAGGTTGAACTGTGTCACCCCAAAGTTCATACGTTGAAGTCCTAACCCCAAGTATCTCAAGATGTGACCTTACTTTAAGATAGAGTCTTTACAGAAAGAATCCAGTTAAAATGAGATTATGGGGAGAGTGGAGAAACATGGCAGAGTGAGAGACATCTCCAGATCTCCCTCCTTGAAACAACAATGAGCTAAACATCTAAAACTTGACAAAAAACACCCAAACTTCACACCAGCACGTCTGAGCATGGGATCTGCACATAAGAACTATCACAGGTCAGAACCCTGCCTGTCCGAGGGGTGGACTGGGAGAAATAAAGAAGCTGCCTCTCACAGCCCCCTGAAGCTCCCTGTAGGGGCGGGGGAGGGGAGAAGGTGAGCTCCCTGAACAGCCCTGCCTGGGAAAGCTGTGAGCTCCACAAAGCTGGCGGCAGAGCCCAGTCATCAGAGCAGAAAGCAGAGAAGCAAGATGGCAGAAAAACAACAGTTGATTTTTACTGGTCATATTGCAAAATCGAGGCTGAGCCGCAGCCCCCAACCCCTAACCCAGAGAGCCTCTCCCCCATTACCCTCCGAGACCCAATCACTGAGGAGCCCGAGGGGAGTCCGAGCAAACGCTGCTGACACTGTCGCTGATACTGACAGGGACTGAAACTGAGGGTAGCAAGCATGATTAAATATCTACGAAAAAATTAAAAAGATATTATTAAGGCTTTATATAAAGCAGGGATCCAAGAAGCTTAGTCGCCACCTACTGGAAACCAAAAGAAAAGCACCTTCTTTGCAGCAGGCTAAAGAGACACCTTTATGTAATAAATCTTCTTTCTGTAAAAACAGCAGAATACACTTCCATTAATGCCCAGGAGGAAAAATAGTCTGTTAAATACCATAAACAACCAAGGTGATGAGGCATCTCAGAAAGAAAGAGAAAAATCTCCAGAAAACTAACTTACAGACATAGAAATACGCAACTTAAATGACAGAGAATTCAGGATGGTACTTCTGAAAAAACTCAGTGAGTTCTGAAACGAGTCATATCAACAATTTCAGGAATTGAAAAAACACCTAGATGAGCAGAGCAAGGAAACTAATACCCTCAAAAAGTACAGAATAGATCTTCTGAAGATAAACATACTGCAAGAGTTGAAAAATGAAACAGCAAGCTTGGGAAATAGAGTCAACCAAACTGAGGAAAGGATCAGTGATATCGGAGACAGAAATCTAGAAATAAATCAGAAAGAAGAAGAGAGAAACCAAAGAATGAAAAATAATGAAAGAGAAATACAAGAACTAGCTGATACCATCAGGAGAGGAAACATAAGAATAATGGGCATCATCGAAGGTGAGAAACAGAAGCAGGGACTAGGAGGCATTTTCAGACAAATAGTTGATGAGAATTTCCCAAATTTAAGAAATGAGCTGGAGCTTGGAATTCAAGAAGTCAACAGAACACCCAATTATCTCAACCCAAAAAGGCCTTCACCAAGACACATTGTTTTAAAGTTATCAAAAATAAATGACAAAGATAGAATTCGCAGGGCAGCCAGGGATAAGAAAACAGTAACTTATAAAGGAAAACCCATTAGATTATCATCGGACTTCTCAGCACAGACATTACAAGCCAGAAAGGAAAGGAATCAAATATTTAAACTATTAAGTGAAAGGAACTACCAGCCTAGAATAATGTATCCAGCTAAGCTCTCCTTTAGATATGAAAGAGAAATTAAGACCTTTCCAGACATACAAAAATTGAGGGAATTCTCCACTGTGAGACCTGCACTACAGGAAATACTGAAAGGGGTCAGCTCACCTAAAACAAAATGACAAAAATAAATACATAATTAGGAGTAAAGTGACTATCAGGCAAATAGAAGCAGAGGAGTGCAACCCCCACCAGGAACAGGACATTATAAGCTTAAATAATAAGAAGAGAATTGCTATAGCAAGATAGTAGTGAACATTCAGCATACATAGGGATAAAGTTAGTTAGCAATAACTGAAAAGGGGAGGATTCAAAGATCCAAATTTGCAGAGGGGAATGGAGATAAGGCACGTGCAGAAGAAAAGGGACAACTGCAGATACATATGTGTGTGTGTGTGTGTGTGTGTGTGTGTGTGTATATACACACACATAAAACTATCCTTTCAATATATTTGTAATGGTAACCACAGATCAAAGATTCAGAACTGATGTATATAACATAAAACAAGAAGAACCAGAGGGAAAACTCACAAAAGCTAGCCAAAATAATGAAAACAGAAACATAAGGACAAGGAAGCAATGGAAACACCGAGCTACCAGAAAGCAAAAGATAAAATGACTATAAGAAGACCTCATATTTCAATAATCACCCTAAATGTAAATGGACTGAATTCACCAATAAAAAGGCACAGAGTTGCAGAATGGATCAAAAAACAAAACCCAACCATATGCTGCCTCCAGGAGACACATGTCAGTTCCAAAGACAGATATAGACTCAAAGTAAAAGGGTGGAAAATGATATTTCAAGCAAATGGCATTCAGAGAAAAGCAGGAATATGGTACTGTTTCAGAATAAAAAAGGTAAAGAAAGATACTGAGGGACACTTCATAATGATAAAGGGAATCATGCACCAAGAAGACATAACACTTATCAATATCTACGCTTCCAATCAGAGAGCCCCAAAATATGTTAAAGCAATTATTAACAGAACTAAAGGGAGAAACAGACCAAAACGCTATCATAGTAGGGGACCTAAATACTCCACTGTCAAATATGGACAGATCATCCAAACAGAAAATCAATAATATCTTTAAATGATGCATTAGACCAATGGAACATAACTGACTTTTATAGAGCCTTCCATCCCAAAACAGCTGCTACACATTCTTCTCTGGTCTACATGGAACATTCTCAAGAATTGACCACATACTGGGACACCGAGATAGTCTCAACAAATATAAGAGGGTTGAAATCATACCAACCATATTCTCTGAGCATAATGCTTTAAAACTAGAGATTAACTGTAAAAGGAAGGCAGAAAGAACCACGAATACATGGAGATTAAACAATGTACTACATATTACATACATGGAGATTAAACAACGTACTACCGAGGAATAACTAGATTAGAGAAGAAATAAAAGAGATCAAGAAATACATAGAAATGAATGATAATGATAATACAACATATCGAAACTTTTGGGACATGGCAAAAGCAGTCTTAAGAGGAAAGTTCATATCATTACAGGCCTATCTGCAAAAACAAGAATGAACCCAAATAAACAACCTATCGCTTTATTTTAAAAAACTAGAAAAGGAGGAGCAAATGAAGCCTAAAGTCAGCAGAAGGAAAGAAATAATCAAAATTAGAGCAGAAATAAATGAAACTGAAAACAAACAAAAAAAATAGAAAAAATAAATGCAACAAAGAGCTGGTTCTTTGAGAAGGTTAATAAAATTGACAAACCCTTGGCTAGACTCACAAAAGGAAAAAGAGAAAGGACACAAATAAACAAAATCAAGGATGAAAGGGGAAATTACGACTGATATTGCATAAATACAAAGGATCATACAAGAATACTATGAAAAAGTATATAACACCAAATTTAATAACCTAGAAGAAATGGACCAGTACTTAGAAAAATACAATCTTCCTAGACTGAATCAAGAAGAACTGGAACATCTAAATAGACAGCAGTATGGAAATTGAAACAATCATCAAAAACTTACTAAAAAGTAAAATTCTGGGACCAGGTGGCCTTACCAGTGAATTCTACCAAACATTCAAAGAAAATTAAATACCTAATTCTTCTTAAACTCTTCCAAAAAAAATCAAAGAGGAGGCCATACTTCCCAACTCATTTTATGAGGCCAATAATACTCTGATGCCAAAACCTGGTAAAGATAACACAAAGAAAGGAAACTACAGACCAATATCTCTCATGAACACAGATGCAAAAATCCTAAATAAGATACTAGTGAACAGAATACAGCAACGTATTAAAAAGATTATACACCACAATCAAGTGGGCGTCATCCCAGGGCCATAGGGATGGTCCAATGTACGCGAATCGATTAATATGATACACCACATAAACGAATAAAAAAATAAGAATCATATGATCATATCAACAGATGCAGAAAAAGCCTTCAGCAAGATACAGCATCCATTTATGATCAAAACATTTAATAAAGTTGTTATAAAAACTGAGGTTATTAGGGCAGGCCCAAATCCAGTATAACCGATGGTCTCGTAAAGAGGAAATCTGGATGCAGTTGTGCTCGTATACAGGCAGAATGTCACATGACCATGAAGACAGCCATTTACAAGGTAACGAAAGAGGCCTGGAACAGACCCTCCCCCTCAGAGCCCTCAGAAGAAACCGACCCCGCCAACACCTTGATTTGGGACTCCTGACCTCCAGAACTGTGACACAACAGTATCTGCTGTTTAAGCCACTCTGTGGTACTTTGTTATGGCAGCCCTGGCAAACTAACACAGGGGCAGAATGTAGGAATACGGATGTCCAGAATGCAGGACCATATGAACCTAGCTATTACGCCAGGGGGTCTCCAAATTAGAAATCGATGGTTTGCCCATGAGGGACATTCTTTCTCAATATCAGGCATGAGAGGGCCATAAAACTGAAAGATCCAGGTTGTAATGGGAGAAGCCCCTGTCAAATTTGACCTCTACTGTGGACAAACAGGAGGAGGGCCAAGAGATTTTATACCCCCTTGCTGAGGTCTGTGCTGTTTGGAGCGGTGTTGATCCAACGCCTTCACACCGCCTCTCTATACAGATCTTACCTCCTTCAAGAAAAACAGGATGAAGGCAGAGGCTCAACCAAATCCCTCTTTCCCTAAGCAAGACCAGAGCTCTTATGCACTGGCCAAGCTGTGTTGGGGACGTGATGGCAACTAATGTCAAAACTTTTCAGCCCTTTCGGACACTGGAGTATGAATCAGTATGGTGCCAAGAAATTTCCAGGGGTATGGCTGAAAAATTATTTTAACTGGATTGGACAATGGGCTGATGTAATTTTGAGGGTGTATTAGGCTTTTCCAGAGAAACAGAACCAAAAGGTCTATCTATAGCAGGTCCTCAAATAACATTGTTTCTTCAGCATCATTTCCTTATCACATTGATGAAATGCTCTTGTTTATACCAATCAGCTCATGGTAAATTGGTTTCATTATATGTCGTTTCTCTTAAAGTCGCAGATCCTAGCAACACATTAAGTGGAGACTTACTGCACACATATATACAGAGAGAGATTTATTTTAAGGAAATGGCTCATGCACTTGTAGGGGCTGGCAAGTCTGAAATTTAGAGGGCAGGACAGAAGTCTGGAGATTCTAACAAGAATTTATGTTGTAGTCTTGAGTCTGAAGGTAGTCTAGGGCTGAATTCCTCCCTTCTGGGGACATTAGTCTTTTTACTTAAGGCCTTCAACTGATCGGATGAGGCCTACTCACATTATGGAAGGTAAACTGCTTTACTTAAAGTCTACTTTCACAACAACATCTAGACTGGTGTTTGACCAAACATCATGGCCTAGCCAAATTGACATAAAAAAGGTTCACAGTGGATGAGCCAATACACACACTAAGTGGTTGTAATGGATACTGCTGAATGCACTGTGGGAATAGACGTGTTCAGTGCATGTAATTCTTCTCTTGATTGTCAAGGACATTCCCAATGAGGAAATGCCACATTTGGAACAGTGGTAGTGGACTGAGTGGACCGCCAGGAGTCCACCTAGTTCTCTCTGCTCAGCCATGGGGTATCAAAAAAGTAAGACAGGGTTTCAGAGAAAAGGAAGGGATAGCGGGGAAGATCACTGTCTTAATCAAAGATCTAGTACACACAGATGTACTCAAGAAAACTATCCAACGGACTGTAGAGACTGCCCTTAAACTTGGGCTAGTCAGCACTCATAAGGCTTTTGAGCTACATGTGTCAGTGACTAACAATTCTGCAGACTGGAGTCCGTGGCAAACGTATGCCTATTGACTACAGTAGACACCTTTTCAAGGTATGGCACTGCCCTCTCTATCCACACAGCAGATGGGGGAGCACACTAGTCAAAGACCCTTCCTTAGATACACTGTGCTACATATGCAGATTCCCCAAGAGTCTCCAACCAAACAATGCCGCCACCTTTGCAGCAAAAAGTACCCAGCAGTGGGCAGCTCCCTGGGTCCTTTGTTGGACTTTACGTGCCCTGGATTACTCCCAGGCAGCAGGTCCCACTGAAAGATGAAATGGACTTCAAAAGGAGAAACCTAAAAAGATAACTGGACAACCAAGGCTCAGCTCTCAGTGGAACATACACCTAAAAAAGTCAGTTTGGAATTTTCATGCGGCTATTCACCAGAAGGGTACTTCCCATTTAAACAGAATTTTTCATTATGAGTTGAGGATGTGGGAAGAGGCTCAGATAGGCTGAAAGGGACTCGAGCACTTAATTAACTCTTCTCATACTACCCTAATCTTCCCACATCTACCCCTTGGGAAACCAGGCTATGGAAATTTGTAAGCAGCAAGAAGAGCCAAGGTGTGAACTGCTCTAACTTGGTGCTTCTTTTGCCACCGGCTATGCATGCTGCTCTTGGGCAGTTATGGACATTGATGATAATCATCATGACCATGAGGCGACAACTGAAGTAGTCCCGACATGGCCCACATGTCAGGGAGCGGGAGATATTCTAGGACAGTTTGAGGAACACAAGGAAGAAATGACTGAGGCACCTTAGGAGAAACCAGGGCTCACATGAGGGCAAGACACAAGAAGGACTGGCACAAGGTGTGGACTAATCACTGGAGGGACTGGCCACATGGCTGTGGAAGGAGATGAACACCTCTGGCTTGTGGGACATTAAGGGTCAACCCTTGTCCGTTGTGGGTGAAGGAAAGGACTATTAACCTCTCTTTCTCAGCTCTTGTCTACAGGGTGTCTGGTTAACTTGACCCAGGCTGCTACCACCCACCCTCGACTGCCGGCCAAAGAGAATCTGAATCTTAAAAACTTAGAAACTTCCTAAGAGCCCCTGACTTCAGAAAGAATCAGCCTCCACTAAAGATGACAGAACAGGATGAACTTTCTGAACATGGATTTGATCTCTTAAGCCTCATCCTGTTACCTCTTTTGTTCATTTGCCACAGGTTGATCTAAATTCTTCAGCATCGGTGGCAATAGGTAATCATACTGCCCCGGACTTCTAGGGGTCAGATGAGGTGGGGTATACGTGGTTGCTGCCATCTAGTTGTCCTCCTGATAGGGAGCCTGGCTGCAGCCTACACTCCAAATAGGACTAGTCAACCTACAGAGAACCATATTTGTGGTGACTCTCATCTGATGTTGCCCAAGACAAACAGAACAGATTTTGTACCAGTTCTTATCAGTAAAATTAGAATATCTATCTGAGGGGGTGATATATGCCCCTGAGAATTTTGAGCCGATACCTGAAAAGTCAGGGTGGAGTTGCAGGGCTACCTTGGACATATCCATGCACAAGAAGATTTGAGCCACACCTCAAGAACTCACAACTTATGTAAGGAGCTATTAAGAGGCCAACCCTAACTCACCCCTCTATCTCTTCTGGGAGGCTGTCATGAGACAGTTTCTTATCATTTCCTGGGTTCTGTTGAGACATGGGCTTTCAGTCCACCCCTACAGGAAAGAATATAAAGCCCCTTAGCTACAGTCTAGAAGGGGCTCCTTAGCAGCAGGATACCCTGCAACTCATATTATAGTCATCTGGTTGGAGAAGTTCCAATGGGAGGAATAAGGGTCACCAGGAGTTAGAACTTTGCCTCATTCTTCCTTTCACTACATAAACACTAACATATCTAAATCTAAATATGACTCATTGTATCTTTACTTATTAAAGCAGTCAGGCCTTGGCCTTGCCTTGTCTTGCATGACATTTCCTCATTAGTTCAACAAAAGAATTATACCACTACTTGATCCCAAAGGTGCACTGTGGCTATCCATGTGCTGAGATCATAACCCAAGGCAGCCCATTATGACCATTATCTCAATTATAGGTATAGTGCCTAGAACTGCACTAATTTACCTCCAAGGCAAGGGGTGATAACCTGGGGTATGCACAAAGGCTGGCAGGGAGGGAATGGAGAGCTGAAATCTCATGCAATATGTTGTTCATAAACTCATTTTTTGCTGTAGCAAAGTGCCATAGCTTTCAGATTTTCAAAAGGTAGGCTGCAAATTTAGAAAACTTAGCTTTGGGTGGTGATAAAGATTGTCTCCAGAACTAAATTCTAATCAGGCTCCTCAGCCCTCTTCTCGACTAGGCCTCAACCTTGGCCTATAAAGACTTTAACATACTAACATGGTTTCTAACAGCTCTAGGTCACCTCTAGAATGACCTTCACCCCCCTTAAAGTCCTGCCAAAAGAATTCCTGTTTGTTCCAGCCAACATCTGAAGATAGGGCTCCTGTCCCCCAGTCTCTGTGGGAGGGCAGGAGCCCAAATTCAATAAGATAAGCACCATTTAGCAAACACAGGAGTTTCACAGGGACCAACTCCCCTGCTGTTTTTTTGTAATTTTTCACTTCCTTGACTCTACTCAAGCCCCCACTGATCCTCCTCCCCACTCCCTCACACTCCCTTTAAAATACCCAGTCATCTCTGCATAAATTGGAATGGGGTTTATCTCTCTGTCCTGCTGTCAGTAGTTATTGAATAAAATCTGTTTTCACCACTTTAACTAATGTCCAGCTATGCTTATCTTTGACAGTTGCATGTACCTTCAAAACTCAAAAACTAATACTAAGCCAAAAAGTAGAAACGACCCAAATATTATCCATCAACAGATGAATGAATGAACACATTGTGGTATATCCTGCAATGGAATATTATTCAGCCACAAAAGGAACAAAGTAGTGATACATGCTACAACATGAATGAACCTTGAAAACATCATGCTAACTGAAAGAAGGCTTTCTCAATAGACCACATATTGAATGAGTCCATTTATATGAAATGTCCATAATAGGCAAATCCAAAAAGTAGATTAGTGTTTGCCAGGGGCTGATGAGGGAGGTCAACAGCATAGGGAATGTAGTCATTACATAGGGAGGAAAGCGGGATGCAGTGACTGCTAGAGAGTATAAGGTTTTTTTCTGAGGTGATGAAAATATTCTAAAATTAATGCGATGGTTGTGCAACTCCGTGAAGATACTAAAACCATTTAATTGTTAAATGGGTGAAATGTATAATAAATAAAGCTGTTACAAGAAAAAAAATAAAAAGAACATTAAAATCCTCCAAAATCTCCCCCTGAAAAAACTGATACTGCATTGCAATGTTCTGTTTTCTTACTTAGTGACCTGTTTAGTTTACTGATATCAGGCTCCTTAGGCCGATTGTCAGCACAGCAAAACAACACTAAAACAACAAGTGAACAGCCCTGAGGACAAAAGTGAGCTAGCAAATACCAAAACCTGTTTTTTAAGTGTCAACAAACCTATCCCTAAGAGCTAGTAGCCATCAGTTGGAAAAACAGGAGAGATCTGTCAGATGCCTACACTGACAAATGCCTGGAAGGAGGCCCATTCAGGATCAAAGGTGAAGAGGAGTCCATCTGGGACAACCAGGTCTCCTGTTATCAAAATGTTGTCAGGGTTTTAGCCTCAATCCCCATATAAGAGTGGAATTCACATTTCAAAGTGAATGAAGGTGCTAAATAATTAACACCATTCCCAGGTTTTCTTTGCTCCAAATTTTGCCTTGAATGATCTCCTCCAAGCTCAAACCAAGCCAGTGATACCATCTGGACTCATAATGAGCAAAATTACTTGTATTTTGTTATTACAAATCTTTTAATATGAATAATTAAAGAAAATAACATTATAAACACCCACGTACCTACCCTCCAGAATTAAGAACTCTTAATATTTGTCATACTTGCTTCATATCGTTTTAAAAATGAAAACATTTTAGATACAAATTCCCCTTCTTATCCTTCCCTTCGCCCTTCCTCCACAAAGCAACTTTTGAATTTGAAGTGTATCCTTTCTGTCAATGTTTAAGTAATTTTACTACATATATGTATCCAATGATCGCCTATAGTATTTTTGTGTGGTTTTTATTTTATAGAAGTAGTATTCTACTATACATATCATTCTCTATTCAACTTTGTTTTTGAGTTCTATATTGCTACATAAAAAGCTAGTGCATTTATTATGACTGTTGTATATTATTCCATTATATGAATATATCACAATTTATCCTGGTGGTGGGCATTTGACATGTTTCTAAATATTTTATTTCAAAAAGCTGCCAAAAAACCCACAAAAACACACAAAAAAACAAAAAACACTTTTTTTGTGCAGTGTGCAGCTACTAATTCAATAATCAAAAAATGTGTTTTTGTATAAGAAGGCAGAATTGTCATAAATTACCAGACAGTTGGACAGTAAGAATATCCTTCTGATTTTGCACTCTAAAAGAAATAATAGGTTGAGGGTAGAGGAAGATCCAAGAATGATCCAAGAAAAGGCATTGCCTGGGATGCCCCTCAGAGAAGCTGGGAGGAAAACAGAAGGACTGCCCACCTACCACCCGCAGCCCTCACACACCTAGAGGTAAACCTCAATACCCTGAGCACACCTTGCCTACTAGCTGGGCTGGGAAGGAGGACAATGAGAGTATTCTAAGAACAAGGAATGGATGATCAGCAATAGATGCAGAGTTGAAAAGGATGTCAATACAGAGGAGACACTAAAAGTAAGACCCAGACAGGAGAACAAGAAGAAGGGCCATCAGAAGACCTTAAAATATGTTGGACAAGGAGGCACTTGGTCAGATATCTTTTTATCTCCTGCTCTCTCCATTCTTTTGCTGTTGAACTATGCCTGGGCAGGGTGAAGGCAGAAGAAACTCTGGCGGAGGTTCATATCAGTCCTGCAATAAAAAGTCTTCCTCCTAATTCTCACCTCCAGAGTCCAAGCCCCCCACAGAGAGGCAACCATCATTACAAATTTCTTGTGTCCTCCCAGAAATATTTTATGCACATACAAACATATAAATGCATATATATATTATATAAATGCATATATATATATACCTTACATTCTTTTTTATCTACAAATGATGACGTTATATAGATTTGCACCTTACTTTCTTCACATCTCTTGTCAAGTGATTCATATTAAAACATATAGGTCCACCCCTATTCTTTTTAATGTTACATAAAATTCCATTATATGAATGTATTATAATTGATTTAATTAGTCCCCTACTGGGACATGTTAGTTATTCTAATCTTTCCCAATCAGAGATATTGCTATCTCGAATATGCTTGAATATCTCTTTATCTGTAAATTAAAAATTCTAGAAGTGCAGTTCATAAATTGGTATGATTCACATTTTTTACCTTAACATCTAGTTTCAAATTTCTCATCCTTCAAGCTTAAAGGCAGTACATCTAATTCTGCTATAGCCTCAAGGGCAACCTGTAAATGTTTGCCAGATGAGAATGAAAACGCGTAAGCCAAGTCAGTGTAACTGGAGGATAATCTCTGAAAGGCTTGATAGTAATGTGAGTACTGGGGAAGAAAATCCATCTAATCAATGATATTAGCCAAACTGAAGCAAGAATGTATTAACAGAATGGGAGTGGTCATTACAAAACCCAAAGAGGAGAGCCAAACAGCCAGAACTTGGCAGCCTTTATCTCTCAAGAGAGAGATACTTAACCTAATGGACAAGTATCAGAGAAGCACATTGAATCAGGTTTCTCCAAGGCCTAGATGAAATTCCCTTCTGCATAATTATATTCCTTTAGTTCTAGGGTCCCTTCACGCCAGCAGTCTACTAATGTAGTGACTAATGTCTCTCCTTAGGTACCTAGATTCTAGGAAGAGGATGTGGTAGATCAAAGATAGCCACAGATTCTTTGACACGCTTCCAATTAAGAGGTGAGGTCTACATTTTCTCTAGAATTTGAGTGCGCTCTGTAGCAGCCTTGGTGGGTAATTACAGTGGAAATGATGTTGTGCCAGTTTCCAGTCCCAGGCCTTAAGACACTGGTGACTTCCACTTTCTATCTCTTAGAATGTTCACCCTGAGGGAAGCCAGTACTCTGGAAGAAGTCTGACTATCCAGAGACCACCATGCTGTAGGGAAGCCCAAGTTATCCACATGGAGAGAGAGAGATATTCAGGTGTTCTGGCCAAACCAGCCCAGGCATGAAACAGGCAATAAAAGAAGCCATCTTGGAATTTCCAGCCCTGGTATATGTGACATGGAGGAAAACTGAGGAAGCCAACCAAAAACCAGACCCAAGGACCAGATATATGGCCCCAATTGAGCCACCTTAGCAATCTTCAGATATTCGAATTAAAGGCCAACTCCATTGTGAAGCAGAAATAAGCCATTTCTGATGTGCGCAGCCCAAATTCTTGACCCACAAAATCATGAATATAACAAAATGTTGTTTTAAGCCACTGTGTTTTTGTCATACTTTGTTATGCAGTAACAGATAACTAGAATAGGAAGTTTCTATGTGATTAAATCCCTGTGAGGTCTAACTTTCTCTGCAAAGAAATACGTGGACACTCCAGTCTACTATTTGTAGATATAGCCACTCCTCAGTACCACTCATAGCCCTTGGGCTGGTAAGTGAAATTTATTCATTTATCAAACATTACTGAGAACCTCCCCTGTGCCCTGGACTGTGTCTGCCACTGGGGGGACACAGAAGTGGGAAAAACATAGGCCCTGCCCTCACAGCTTCACAGTCCTGTCTCTAAGCCATATATACAGGTGAAGATATAAAACATGTGCACCTAAGTATATAAAGCAAATATTAACAGACATGAAGAAACAGATGGCTGTACAATAATAGTAAGCGACTTTAATATCCCACTATCATCAACGAATAGATCATCCAGACAGAAAATCAATAAGGAAACATTGGCCTTAAATGACATATTAGACCAGATGGACTTAACAGATAGATATAGAACATTCTACCCCAAAGAAACAGAATACATGCTCTTCTCAAGAGCATATGGAGCATTTTCCAGAATAGATCATAAATAAATGTAAGAAGATTAAAATCATATCAAGCATCATTTCCCACCGCAATGATAAGAAACTAGAAATCAATTACAAGTAGGAAACTGGAAAATTCACAAATATGTGGAGATTAAATAACATGCTACTGAACGACCACTGGGTCAAAGAGGAAATCAAAAGAGACTTCAAAAACTACCTAAAGACAAATGAAAATGGAAATACAGCATACGAAAACTTAAAGGGAGGGTGTTTGGGAAGAGGAAGTCTCAAATGTCTATGTATGGAGTTGAAATCTGATTCTCCAAGACCTGTGGAGATTTCTGAGCAGAGGAGCAATATAAACAAACATGCTCTTAGGAGCACTGACGTGGCAGTAGTGCATGAATAGATTGTAGGGGCAGATCGAGAGGCAGGGGAGGGAGCACCCAGACACCATTCATTCCCAGAGTCACAATGGGGCTGTTCATGCTATTTAGCCAGCAGAGCTGCAGAAAAGCAAGGAGGCTGACCTGGTGGTAGAGCTGTTGGAGCTGGAAATGATATCCTCTGTGTTGAGCAGAACAAAGCCCACCAGGTTTAGAAGGTCATGGATCATCTGGCCTTTGATGTTGATGTCCATTGGACAGTGGGATTAGAGGCTTTGAAGAAAGGATGCAGAGAGTGGTAAAAGCCCAAACTTATGGGTTGTAGCAAAACAGTCCTAAGAGGGAAGTTCATAGCAATAAATGCCTACATTAAGAAACAAGAATGATCTCAAATAATAACCCAACTTTATCCCTCAAGGAACTAGAAAAGAGGAGAACAAACTAACACAAAAGTTAGTAGAAAGAAAGAAATAACAAAGATCAGAGCAGAAACAAATAAAATTGAGACAAAAAAGACAATAGAAAAGATCAATGAAACTAAGAGCTGTTTTTTAAAAAAGATAATCAAAATAGACAAACCTTCGGCTAGACTCACACACACACAAAAAAAGATAAGAGGACTCAGACAATTAAAATCAGAAATTAGAGAGATGTGACAGCTAATACCCCCAAAATACAAAGGATTGTAAAAGACTACATAAACAAGTATACACCAACAAATTGGACAACCTAGAAGAAATGGATAAATTCCTAAAAACACAAAACAACCAAGACTGAAACATGAAGTAAAGAATCTAAACAGATCAATTACAGACCAATGCAATAGAAGGTATTCAAGTCGAAAAGTAGTAAAATTGCCACTATTTGCAGATGATATGACTCCACCAAAAAACTGTTAGAATAAATAAATGCAGTAAAGTTGCAGGATACAAAATCGATATACAAAAATCAGTTGTGTTTCTATACACTAATAATGAACTATCAGAAAGAAAAATGAAGAAAATAATCACATTTACAATTACATAAAAGAATAAAATATCCAGGAATAAATTTAACCAAGGAGATGAAAAACCTATGCACTGAAAACTATGACACTGAAGAAAGAAATCAAAGAAGACATAAGTAAAAGGAAAGATATTCCATGTTCATGGATTAGAAGAATTAATATTGTTAAAATGGTCATACTACACAAAGCAATCTACAGATTCAATGCAAACCCTATTAAAATTCCAATGGCATTTTTCACATAATAGAACAAACAATCTTAAAATTTGTATGGACTACAAAAGACTGAATAGCCAAAGCAATCTTGAGAAAGAAAAACAAAGTTGGAGACATCATGCGTCCTTATTTCAAACTGTATTATGAAGCTATAGTAATCAAAACAGCATGTACTTGCATAAAAACAGATGCAGAGATCAAACAGAACAGAATAGAGAGCCCAGAAATAAACCCATGCATATATGGTCAATTAATTTACAACAAAGGAGCCAAGAATAAACAATGGTGAAAGGATAGTCTCTTCAACACATGGTGTTGGGAAAACTGGACATCCACATGCCAAAGAATAAAATTGAACAACTACCATACATCATACACAAAAATTATCTCAAAATAAATTAAAGACTTGAGCATAAAACCTGAAACCACAAAACTTCTAGAAGAAAACATAGGTAGTAAGCTCCCTGACATCATTCTTGGTGATGATTTTTTTGGGTTTGACACCAAAAGCTTGGGCAACAAAAGCAAAAATCAACAAGTGAGACTATATCAAACTAAAAAGCTTCTACAGAGCAAAAGAAACCATCAGCAAAATGAAAAGGCAACCTACCAAGAAAATATTTGTAATTCATACATCTGATAAGAGTTAATATCTAAAATTATATAAAGTACTCGTATGACTCAATGGCCAAAAAAAAAAAAAAAAAAAAGATCTGTCTAAAAAATGGCAGAGGATGTGAATAGACATTTTTCCAAAGAAAATAGACAAATGGTCAATAGATATATGAAAAGGTGATCAATATCACTAGTCACCAGGGAAATGCAAATCAGAACTATGATGAGATATTACCTCACATCTGTTAGAATAGCTATCATCAAAAAGACAAGAAATAAGAAGTATTAACAAGGATGTGGAGAAAAGGGAACCTTCATATAGTCTTGGTGGGACTGTAAATTGGTGCAGCCTCTATGGAGAACAGATTGGAGTGTCCATAAATATTAAAAATAGATCTACCATGTGATACCGCAATTCCACTTCTGGGTATTTATGTCAAGAAAATGAAAAGACTAACTAGAAAAGATATGTGTACCCCTATGTTCAATGTGGCATTACATACAATAGCCAAGACATGGGAGCAACCTAAGTGTCCATCAATGGATAAATTGATAAAGAACATGTGATGTACACGCACACACTCACACACAATGGAATATTATTCAGCCATATAAAGAAGGAAATCTTGCCATTTACAACCACATAGATGGACCTTGAGAACATTATGTTAATTAAAATAAGCCACACAGAGAGAGACAAATAACATATGATCTCACAGGCAGAATCTAAAAACAAAACAAAACGGAACTCATAGACACAGAGAATAGGTTGGTGGTTGCCGGAAGCAGAGGGTGAGGGGTGGGCAAAATGAGAGAAGGTGGTCAAAAGGTACAAACTTCCAGTTAGAAAAGAAATAATTCCTGGGGATGTAATGTGCAGCATGGTGACTGTAATTAATAATATTGTATTATATATTTGAAAGTTGCTAAGAGAGTAGATCTTAAAAGTTCTATCACAAGCAAAAAATTTTATAACTAAAAAAAAAAGAAACTTGATATATGAAATGACAAGTATGTGCACGGGACTTTAGGGGGCACAAGAGGGGTCACCAATTCAGACAGTCTACAATAAGAGCTACAGAATAGAGAGCTGATCTCATAGTTCTTAGGGTTGACATCTCTGAAAGATATCAATTGCATATGAACTTACATGTAAATTTAACATATATTCACATTTCCTTTTTCTAGTACTCTTCACATTATTTTGGTTAGGAAAGAGAATGGAATTAGCATTTATGGGCTAGCATGATTTTCACATGTCCTAATTCCCAGTCTACCCCCTTAAGTTCTATGATGCGTCCCTAAACTGATTTCATTATTTTTATGTGGGATATACAATTTTGGACCACTGAGCATGTGGGGAACATTATGGTCAGCTTCCCTTATATTAATTCCACTCCTCTCACTTGTGTTTAGAGGGAGGAACCCCAATTCCAGCTTTAGGACATTGCATGGGTCTAAGCTAACGAAAATGCCTGTGGCCACTATGATGGGTTCAGGGATAGGAAATTAACCTAGGCCAGGCAACCAACTTCTGCAAGATGGCAGAGACAAGAGAATTGCAGAAAAACAAAACTGTAGCTTTGATTATCTCATGAATCTCTAGAGCAAACTATACCTGAAGGGCATCCAACTATTAGACTTTTTGGTTATATGAACCAATAAAGCTGCTTTGTAGTTTAAGCCAGTGTGAGTGGCAACTAAATAAATTCAAACTGATGCAAAGTGGGTCACTGGAATGCATTCTTCCTCATTAGGGGTATTAACTCGGTTTTATAGATGTGCAGGAGTCCACTTTTATTAACTCACACCAGTCACATGTGGTAGGTAGGAAAGGCTAATATATTTCCTATAAGATAGCCCAGGTCCATGGGAATTCACATCTTTGGGATGTAAGAGCTAGAGCCAGGGGGCTCTCCTAAATCCTAGCCCTGGCCTCTCCTTTCAAAGGCCACACAGGACGTGGTTCCATAGTGTAGCGGTTAGCACATCTGCTTTACACAGTGAAGGTCCTGGGTTCGTGTCCCAGTGGAGCCACAGTCCGCGGTCTATGGCCATGCCACCCTGAACAAGCCCGATCCTGTCTGATCTTGGTAGCTAAGCAGGGTTGGGCCTGCTTAGCTTAGATGGGAGTCCACCTAGGAAGACCAGGTGCTGTAGAAATAAATACTAATAAATAATTTAAAAATTAATTAAATAAATAAAAGGCCACACATTCCTGGCTTTCTCCGGCTTCTTCCTCCCCCTCCCAGGGCCATCTAGAATTTCTCTGCTAGATACTGCTCTAGAGAAAATCTTGAGCAAAACTTTAGTGAACTCTCTCTGAGAGATGATGAGAAATCCTGAGTCCCCACCCTTGGAACATTCACACTGGGCATCTCAAATTTCTAGAGGTCAAATCAAGCAAAGGAAGTTTATAGGAATCTGTTTTCTTGGTTTCGTTTCTTGGAGCTGACCCCAAAGGGAATAATTTTTCAACAACGTCTGAGTGCCTTGGGATCTACCTATCAAGTCGTAGAAACGTTAGTCCAACAGGGAAGGTCCCAGGGGAGATGGCAGCAGCCTGGGCAAGTATAGAGAGACTATGGTCTGTATAGACCTTCAAACACTCAGGATCATTTTCTCCCGTATCCTCAACTCCCACTCTAGCTTTCTCTGGAGGGTGGGTCAGATAATACCATACCCGAGCCTTTATCATTCACCTCTCCTGTCCAATCCATCCTACTGCATGTATACCATAACCGGGACAGTGTCCATCAACAGCCATCTTCACCTCATGCCTGCTCCAGAGCCCACCATAGCCCCTCAGAGGAACCAGGGCCCTTAGTCTAGTCTTCAAATCCCTCCTCAAAGGCCTATCCTATCCTAGTCCCCACAGCTCTTTCTCTTTTTTGTCTATTGTCCAGTACAGCCACATAGTAACCAGTCTGTTCACCAGACCAACTTGGGGCCTGAAAAAGAAAACCAAATAAGAGACGAATTGGAGCCAACTCAGTGGCATGTAACACACACCTCCCTCTTCCCCAAAGGTATATATAAATCCCATGAGGATGTTGGCTTCATCTCATTGAATCCAAACAGTTGAAAAAGTGCCTTGGGCAGAGTGAGTGCATTAATTTGATTCATTTCCTAAAACCTCTCCAACTTAACCAATATTGGGTTTTCTAGTCTCTGCCCGTTGATTCCAGTCTATATCCATTCACCCCCACTTCCTATCAGTGTTCCACTGAATAAACCCTTCTTACTGGAAATCGATTTCTTAATAACATTTCTTAAAATCGCACCTTTTCCTTAATGTCTATGATTTTGTTTTTACTCCCTTAGCAGCGACATCTTTTTCCACCTAAGTAGAAATTTACCTTGCTAATTGCGAAACCTCTGGAATCCTCCTGAAGCCATTTCCTTTGGAAGAAGTCTATGGTAGCCAATATCACCACATAATTAAACAATGGATCTATAACATCTGGCAGCTTATACACTCGCATCTGTCATTCTGTTACCAAGGCAGTTCCCTCCTCTTTCGAGGTCTGTCCACTTTAAATCTAGCCTCCCAAGTCACCTCCTTCCTAGTATCCTGATTCTTACCACTCCTCGATCTGTTCACTTCAGTACAAAGGGTTCTGCCTACACTTTGCACATAACCCTTACGGATTAACAGTTTACGACCACAGCCCCAGCCGGTTACAAGCTAAGTTCCCATGTTCTTCACTTTTTGTCTAACATCTCCGCACCTTCAGCAACTTTGTCCCCGCGCACACCCCCATTCCCCAGCCGCGAGGCCCTAGCTCGGTTACCTGGAGCTGGTGCAAATGCAGAACGTAGCCCTGCATTAATAGCTGGAAAAAGATGCGCAGCTTCCCTGGTCCTGGAAGCTCCTCCAGACCCCGAGGCCTCCTGTCACCAGGCCCAGTCCCGGGAGCCTCGGCTGTCTCGGTCGCCGGGAGGGCTTTGGAGATCGAGGCCTTGGCTCTGGCCCCGTGTGGGCCGAGGCCAAAGCAGGCCACCCGTGACCCCAGCAGCGCCCACTGCAGCCTCGCGCTGCCCAGTGCAGCGACGCGATCCATAGCTCACGCAGCCGCGCCTTTTGATTGAAAATGCGGAAAGCCTGCAACCAGCCCAGAGCCAGATCAGGAGGGGCGGGTTCAAGGGCATTAGTAGCCCGGGGCGGGCCGGGCTAAAGACCGCCAGGCCTCTTACTGTTTACTTTTCCTCTCAGGCCTCAATCCCTCCAAACAGGACGTAATGCGAGCACACCGAAGCCACCTTCTCCCACTGTATGCCTCCCTGCTCGGGGTAAGGACCAGCCAACACAAAGGCAGAAGATGCACCGGCGGACTTATGGAGACTCAGAGAGCTCTGACGTTGGCCGCCTCTTCCGCGACCCCCAACCTCGCACTTCCGAGAACTCTCAAGAACTTGAAGTTCGCTTGGTCCTAATTCTGGGCAGTAGTGCAAAAAAGTTCTCGGGAATCTGGGAGGCTTCCAAGGCCGGGGGGCCCCACCTAGTGAGACCAGCCCTCGCCTGACCTGCGGGTTTGCCACCCCAGGAACCTGCTGCTGAGATTAAACTGGCCGCTAGCTTTTCCTCAGGACTCCCCTCCCCCACCTCCTGCCCCGCAACTGATCCCGGCGTTTGAGCGCTGAAAGAGAAAACGAAACAAAACAAATGAACGACTCAGTATCCAAGGTCATCTGATATTTTGAGCGAGTAGCCAAGCAAATAGACGAACAAATGTAAATATCAGAGATTTTTAATGCAATTCTAGCTTCTCCCCGTCTTCCTCCCCTCCCCCCCCCACCCCGCACCTCCACCTATGACAGCCTCCTGAAATGTGATAAGGGCAAAAGTTAATTAAAAACTGAAACTAGACAAAGGAAGGCAGTACCTTAGGCCTAGTTCCTGGAACCCTTCATCTCATTATATTAATCATGAAGCTTGTAACAATGAGCTCATACTCTAACTGCCGATTTTTGCTTGCGTGGCATTAGAAACAATCCATTGTATATAAGCTGGAAATTACTGTTTTACTATCGCCGTAGGAACATAGGCTACTAACTATAGAAACGTAACATTCTAACAATGAGCTTTCTGCTTCTGTACCCCGCTTGCACACCTGACCTATAGGTTGCTAGATAGTGAATAGAAGAAAGATAGACCTTTGTGCTCAGACAGAATGAAGAATAGGATTTAGGGTTTGAAAACCTTGTACCTCTCTCTACATTTTAGGGCTGCTCCTGGCAAGGACAGCCGCCGGCTAATAAACAGCCCTAAGAGAGCATATCTGGTTTGGTCTATTCTATACTGGCCACAACATTTTGGAGGCCCCAGCGAGATCTGCACCTTGGGGTAAGGAGATCTGTTGGTTGTGTGGATGGTTGGGTTGTCGCTACTGCGATCGGGGAGGCTCGCATGCTCGGGAAGGCGAAGGCCTCTGGGGATTTTACCCAGCCTAGGCCGGGATCCTCCCTCCTCTTGGCAGCGGCAAAGGGGGAACCACCTGTATGCTCTAGGGCTGTATTGGAAGAGGGCCCAGGGGACCTAGCGAGTCGTCACAGCACGGATCACTGGTCTGGTGGGGGCTGTGACGACAGACCCCCACCTAGGTTTGGTGTTTGAGTGTGCTTATTCATTTGTCTGTTTGTCTGGTTGGTTGTCTGTGTTCGCTATTGCTCTGTTGCTATTGCTTTGTTTTGTGTAATAATGGGGCAAACATCTGGGAAACTGACACCTCTTCAGTGTTTAATGAATCTTTTTAAAGATTTTAGGAGAAGGGCACAGGGATATGGGGCTTTGGTAACTCCTTTTAATTTGCAGAAATTTTGCCCACCTTTGGAGTCGGGTAGGGTAGCCGAGTGAAGAAGGTTCGTTTGACTTGCAAACGGCTTTCCGGGTAAAGGGTACAGTTTATGGGAATCCAGGCCACCTGGACTAAGCCCCTTACATTGATGTATGGATTGACATCGTGTCAGATGCCCCTAAGTATTTAAAAATATGTCAAAGTGCTGTGTCATCAATAATGACAGCGGTTCTAACTAGTCCACCGCAAAAGCCGCCAGTATTACAGGCCCTGCCAGAAGATCCGCCTGAACTAGCCACAACAGAATATACATTTGTATTAGAGATTTGGGTCTAAAGAGCGACTAAACTTAAATTTGATTAAAGGTTCACAAAGTATCTATAAAGCAGAATTCTAAATAATAAAGTGTCCTTTCTAACTAGTTCTTCAGTTTAGAATTTCTTTTTAAAGGAAAATAAGTTTATAAAAAAGCTCAGCTTTAATTGGTTTAGAAAGAAATAAGCACTTATAGATAAAATTAAGTCTTCCTAAAATTGTCAGAAAAATAGAAACTAATTCAAACGATTTTTGCTTTGTTTTATCAAGTCTACATGATCTGAGATAATCTTTGGTAATAAGGATAGTTTAATATCGTAAGTTAAGTCAAGAATAGACCTGACTATTCAGAAACAAAGGGCTTATAGAGAAGCAAAGGGCAAGGCTCTGATTTGGGCCATAACAGTAAAACTATTACTATAATTAGATAGCTATGATTTGAATAAATGTGTGGTCTTGATATTAAAATTAAAATTTTGGATAACAAGAAAGATCTGTATAACTGGAAACATGAAAACCCTTCTTTCTCAAAGAAACCACAGGGACTAATCTCTCCTTTAGAGACTATTTTCTTTACTCATTGGCCCACCTAGGATGATTGTCAACAGTTGTTACAGGTTTTGTTCACTACAGAGGAAAAAAGTAAAATTTTAGAAGAAGGAAAGAAATATGTATTAGAACCAACAGGGCAGCCCACCATGGATCCTGTTCGGATGCAACATGTATTTCCCAGTACTCGTCCCGACTGGGACCCCAACACCACTCAAGGTAAGGAGGCTCTCCAACGGGTCGCCAGTTACTGTTACAGGGCCTAAGAGCGGCTGCCCATCGCCCAATAAATCTGTCTAAGGTAAGTGAGGTAGTGCAGGGAAAGAATGAGACACCGTCTGCCTTTTTAGAAAGACTAGTAGAATCCTATTGCTTATATACTCCTATAGATCCTGAAGACCCAACCAACCGACGGGCAATTATTTTAGCTTTTGTTAGTCAGTCAGCCCCAGATATTAGAAGGAAATTGCAGAAATTAAAAGGATTTGAAAGAGAGAATTTCTCTAAACTGCTAGAGATAATGCAGAAAGTATTCAACAATAGGGATAATGTACAGAAAGTCATGTTTGTAAGACAACAGAGAGGTAGACCCCCTTAGAAAAAAAAACCCCAACAGCAGGGGGAGACCTAATAACAAAGAAGACCAAAATAGAAAACCCAGGCTAGGAAGAGACCAATGCGCCATTTGCAAAGAAAAGACTTTAGTACAAGGAGCCACAGGACAAGGGAAATCTTACCCTTAGACCCAAGCCAGAATTACCGGCCTAGGAAAAGGGACCATCACTTATTCGTTCCTGGTTATGCTTGAATGCCCGTACCCCTTGCTGGGGAGAGACTTACTACAAAAATTACGGGCCACTATCTTTTTTAAAGAAGGACACACTAAACTGACTCTGGGGGCCACTCCATCTGCAACAATGCTCACTTGCCCCCTCTCTGAAGAATACCTTTTATTGGAGGAGCCTGTTTTTGATCCTTCTCCTAACGCATCACTGTTAAAGGAACTACAGTGCAGGATCCCTCGGGTATAGGCTGAGACTAACCCACCCAGATTAACAGCCCTAAGAGAGCATACTTGGTTTGGTCTATTCTATACTAGCCACAACACACCCAGTCCCAAGTATGCTAAGGCAAGGTTTTTCATATTGCAGGTTGAGACCAGGTTTAGTGAGTGTGACCAGAATTATTTTTTAATAGATGGAAAAGAATAAAATAGTATAGAAAATATTGCAAGAAGAAAAAGTGTTATTTCATGAATTCTTTGTTTCACATAAATTTAAAGTATACTTTTCAAAAAGTTAAAAACATGACTCATACAAATATAGAAAAACGCAAGGTCAAAGATTATTTAACCCGTTAGTGACAGAACTGGCAGGATAGTTCTGAGAGCATTGTTTCTGAGCTTGTTCTGAGAGCATTTCTTCAAATTGGGTATTTATAGGCAGCCAGACCTTGGAAAGGGCACTTTTAAGTTCAAAGGGATAATAATTAGACTGACAGCTAATAGGGGTAGGTGTGGATTTGTTTTTACTCATCCTGTTAGGAGTCATAGAGTTTCTTAAATATGTAACTGAATGTCTTTCATCAGTTTGGGGAGATTTCAGACAATATCTCTTCCAACATTGCTTCTACCCATTCCTTTTTCATCTCTCCTTGTAGGGCTTCAAATTTATATATTTTAGACCTTCTGGCTGTTTCCTTCCTCTTACCCTCTTTTCTGTATTTTTCCATACTTTTCTCTCATTTAGCTCATTTATTCTCTATTCGGCTCTGTCTAATCTGCTGTTAAATCTAGAATTCTTAATTTCTATTATTGTATTTTCCAGTTTTCAATTTGATTAGATTTTACAAATCTGTCCTTATTATATTTCTATTTTTGTGCTAAGTTCTTAATTTTCTCTTTGATTATTAATACCCTTACTTTTGTAAACATAACTCTTTTAAGAATTATAACCAATAACTCCCATGTCTGAAACCTATGTGGGACAATTTCTATTGTCTATTGTTTCTAGTGGTTTTTGTTCATGTTGCTATATTTCTTCCTGTGCCTGGTTACTTTCAATTGTGTGCCAGAAAATGTACTCTCAAAGTTTATGGTGAAACTAATTTGAGGTTTAGGATGATTTCATTTTCCTCAGGGAAGATTTACTTTTGTTTCTGACAGTTGCCTGAAGGCACAAGCAATCCAGGATCACCCTAATTCAGTTTTAGCAGTGAGATGTTTTGAAACTCAGCTGCTGTTCATTAGAAAGCTAGTCTTATTTCCAATCCTTAATCCTTTTGTGTCCCAACCCACAGTTTTGGTATAAAAGATCATGGACTACAGATTTTACCCCCAAGCCTGTGAAGCTAAATCACTCACTTCTCAGCTTCTTCTTCTGACAATGAGACATACTTCTAAGAGGAAAGTGGTACCTATACTAAACTTAACTCTGGATTTCTGTCTTCTCGTTCTTGTCCAGTAATTCTTTATTACTATGTTTGTTCTCTGATGCTGATGGCTTCAAGTAAATACTTGTCATGTTTTTTCAGCTGTTCAAGTTATCCTTAGAAAAAGAGTTGTCCAGTATTAACAGAAATGAAATTCAATTTATTCTTTTATCTTTATTAATTCTCCCCTCCCCCTTCTGGGTTTATTTTCTTGATTTAAATTTTTTTTAACCTTTAAAAAATTGTTTAATGAAATGTTCTTATTTCCTAATAAATGCACATGAAGCTATACATTTTCACATGATACTATTTGGGCCATATCCAATAAGATTCAATAAACAGTTTCTCTCATCATCATCTATTTCCAAATAGTTTGTAATTCCATTTGGGTTTCCTTTTTAATTTAAGAGTCATGTAAAAAGGTGTTTTTATTTACTTGTAGTTGGAGTTTTGTTTTTTTTTGTTTTGTTTTGAAAGAGACTATTATTTTGTTGTTAATTTATAACGTTATTACATTATAGTCAGAGCATATATGTTCCACTTTTTATAATTATTGAAATGTTTTTTATGTTCATGCTTATTTTTCTGAATGTTCCATGTGTATTCTGTTTATTAACTTATTAATTTTGTTATTTAAATCCTCTATAGCCATACTTATTTTTGTCTACTTGATTGGTTAACTTCTGAGAGAGGTACATTCAAGTATCCTAAAAATATGGATTTGTCAAATTTTCTTGTATTTCCAACAGTTTTTGTTTTATATTTTGAAGATCAGCTATTAGGCTCATAAAGATTCATGAATTTTACATATTCTTGACGAAAGTACCATTTATAAATTTGAAACATTAAATTGCTTTTTATTTAGTTTGTTTGATTTTATAGATACCCTCACTTTTTTTTTAAGCATTTGTTTGATATGTCTTTATTCATTCCTCTATTTTCAATCACTGTAAGTTACTTTGATTTAGGAGTATCTCTCATAAATAACATGTAGCTACAAGATTTTTCTTATTCAAGAGGATCTTTAAATAGCAAATATTATTTTTATAATTTGAATGAGTTTAAAAATAAGTAAATGGAATGAGAACAATGAATAAATTCATTGAAAAGATATTATAAATGGCTCTTAAATATATGCAAAATGTTCAACCTTGTTTATAATAAAAGAAAGACAAATCAAAACTACGTTAGAAACCATTTTTCATCTCTAACATTGGCAAGCATCAAAACTTTGATGCCACTATGTAGTGGAGGGTGCTAGGGAAATGAACTCTCAATCAGGGTTCAAGGAAGTACAAATTGTTACAAAGCTTTCAAAATTTAAGGTGTACTTACGTACTTCTAGAGATTTAGTCTACAAATAATCTTGCATTTTTGCAAAATCACAAATATACGAGTATATTTATCCCAGATTATTTGCACAGATAAATAAAACAGTGGAAAGAACATGAACACCGATCGGTAGGGGTCTAATGAAATAAATTATGGTTAATCCATGCATTGGAATCATTTGCAGCCTTAAAAAAATAATGATATAATGTACACTTGAAAATTATATAATTGTATTAACCAATGTTACCCCAATAAACTTAATTTAAAAAATTTTTAAAAAATAATGATACAGTCTTTAGGTACTGATATACAACGATTTCCAAGATATATTTTTTAAATAAAAAGAGCAAGATGCGGAACAGTGTTAGAGTAAGTTACCATATAATTATCCCAATGATTGCACATGCAATCTCTGGAAGGATACACAAAAAGTTATAAAACTATCTACTTCAAGGACAAAGGTGGCAGGAATGCTAAGAACTTCACAGAATATTCTTTTGAACTCTGAATTATGTAACATGTATACGTAATATCCAGTTTTTCAACTAGCCTATCCAAAAGTCACATAGCAAGGACATTTTCTTTTGAACTTTCTGAAAATTTGTTTCCCAAAGTGATGTCTGGCTGTCCATTAACTTGGTCACCAGCGCCAAGAACTTTAGAGAAAGCAACAATATATTAAAATAATTAAATCTTTATATACATATAGCACCTTACTTTTTCTTTTCTTCTTTTCTATTTTTTTTTTGAAGTAGGGTAATATCCAGAAAGAATTATGGGGTGAAAAATGTATAATTGAAGATATCCATGAATTAAGTACAAGGACAAGTAGTATCCATGAAAATTGGCTTGAGATGTGAAAGTAGGTAAAATTGATCTGATTATTTTAATTAACTCATGCATTTTGTGATTTTGAAGGTTAAACAAAATTTTTCCAAAGCTCTTTAAAGTAGGAAATTTATGTTTGCATTGCTTTCAAAAGAATTAAACTATACAGGAAAATATCTCCCAAATACAAATCACCCATAATCCTACCATTTAAAAACTTTATACGAAGTAATGAAATGAAAGACCACTGCTCTGCTTCCCCAATTATATTCCCTCAAAATGAAGCACTTTTCATTGTTTAATGTATATTCTTCCAGACCTTGTTCTATATTAATATAAACCTTTTTTCCCTATAGGTGAAAAAATATCATGTTGATAACTTAATACTAATTCCTTTAAATATTATAAAGGCTCAGGGTTGTTTTTTAAAAATGTTTATTGACCATTTCTCTTTCTTCCATGAAGTCCTTAGACATAGCCTTTGGGTTTTTTCCTATTGTATTGTTTGTCTTTTCTTATTGTTTTGTTGGTGTTCTTTTCTATTTAGGAAGATTAACCTTTGTCATATATATTACAAGTATTTTCTCCTGGTGACATGTTCCCTATATCTTGACTGTATTTAGGGTATCTTTTGTTAATTACTGTGTGGTTCAATCTGGCATTTTTTTCCTTTATGAATTCTGAGTTTCATATCTTGCTTTGGACTGCCCCAATATTATTAGGGGAAAAAAACTTATATTTTACCTTACATTTGATAGTTTCATTTTTTACACACTGTATTTTTTTCACAGTTATCAATTCAATCCATCTGGACTTAATTTTTGGTTTTGGTGTGACCTAGAATCTTAATGTATAGTCTAATTATTCCAAAATTATTTATTAAATAATAGCTCAAGAAATTGCTAGGTACTCCCATTTCCTATCTAGGAAAGCATTCTTTAAATTACCGGACTTAGCAGAAGAGTTGATCTTCCATTTCACTCCAGGACATTCCTTTGGTACCATGTAGCTTTTAGGAGCTGGCCCTGGGTCAGCCTCTAATATTGCAATTACCACCTAGAGCTCAGAGTCACAGTCTACCCAAGGGTGACACTCCATCTTCACTGGAGGCCAGGAAGAGATAGGAAGAACTGACCCTTCCTCCAAATGCCACCATGTCTCTTTAGTGTTCATAAGACCAATGTACTAGAAAGCATATGCCGTTATTAAACTCTTTCAAGTCAACAATTATACTCTGAGTGAGGCTAGGATAGCATGGCCAGTTCTTCCACACAAGGCTTCCTTGGAGGTTTGAAATACTATATACATTTTTAATTCAATTCTAATGTGTATTTGGATCTATTTCTGCACTCCTGATCCCAGGGGTCAAAAATCCAAATAGCTTTAAATCAAACAAACCGGGCTGGAGACCAGAATAGGGGAGTGGTGAGAATTGGGTAAACTGAAGGATCCAGCCCCAGGACAGCTACTACCCAACTTTGGCCAATTGTTGGTGTTTCTAGGCTATAAGTTTTTGAAAAGAAGCCAAAAATCAGAATTTTTATGAGAAAACAGGTGAAAAAATTTTTAATTAATCAGGTTAAATAAAATTGATATATGCTAGTTTTCAGCCTCTGTTTTATTATGTTCCACTTATCTCTCTGTCTATTCCTGTGCCAGTGTGACCCTCTTTGAAGTACTGCTCTTCATGGGTTCAAGTGTGTGCCCCAAAATTCATATGTTAAAATCCTAACCCCCAGTCTCTTAGAATGTGACTGTGTTTAGAGATATGGCCTTTAAAGAGATAATTAAGGTAAAATGAGGTCAGGTGAGCCCTAAACCAATATGACTGGTGTCCTTATAAGAAGAGATTTGGACACAAGCACACACAGAGAGAAGACCAAGTGACAACACCTGAGGAGGCAGCCATCTACAAGCCAAGGAGAGAGGTCGTAGAAGAAACCACCCCTTCCGACTCCATGATCTCAGACTTCCAGCCTCCAGAACTGTGCTAAAATAAATCTCTGTTGTTTAAGACACCAAGTCTGTGGTACTTTGTTATGGCAACCCTAGCAAGTGAATACACTGCCTCTTAATAAAAATAATAATAATAAATAATTTTTTTAAAAAACACACCTTCCTGCTCACAGCAATTTGTTTGAATATCACAGCCTCCCTGAATAGTTAGAGGTCATTATCCTTCTTCTCTAGATAAGAAAAATTAAGTTCAAAGATATTAAAGCACAACAAGTGGCAGAGCTAGACTTGGAATCCAGGGCTTTAGGTACTGAATTTAATGCTCTTTTGACTAGATTTTAGGTAAGAAGTAAGGACTAGGTAGTATGAATATTTCTACTGCAGGGAGGAGCTCACTATTACTCTGATGACCAAAGGCTGCGTGATGGTCCATAAGAAGGTAGAACCCCTTGCCTGGCCCTGCATGATGGCATCTGCCCAGAGCAAATAGTACTCTCCAGTCCTAGTGACTCGAGCCTCTCTGGGGGTGGTAGCCCACTGTTACCCCAACCAGCACTGCCATGCTGAGGTCTTTAAGAACAACCTCAAATGTATATACTGGCCTTCGAAATCTGGCAGACTCTTATTTAGAATTCCATTTTGTATCAGAGAGTTATCCTCAGTAACTTTGAGGACACCCACTGCTGTATAATAATCTGTGTAGTCTTCCCCAGGTTCCTAAAATGGAACTTCTAACTCCTGAAATTTCCTGAGTGATAAGAGTGTCTTTGTTATGTATCATAAATTAAATCCCTAGGATAGTTTCAGGGTGGAGGCTGGTTAAGCTGGAAAGACTGGTCAGATGATTAGTGGGTTGGAGCTTCGAGCCAGATGATACCAGCCTAACTTCTGGGAAGGAGAGTGAAGCCAAAGATTGAGTTCAGTCACATGGCCAATGATTCTATCAATCTTGTCTATGTAATGAAACTCCAGTATAAACCATAACACTAAAGCTCAGTTGAGCTTCCTGATTGGTGAACATGTTAGGTAGTTAGACAGACATGAATGATGGGAGAACAAAGAAATGAAGGCCCAGCCCAGAAACAGCCCAGAGACCACCCAAAGAACACCCCATTTGTAGTTAAAGAATCACTCCTGCATCCTGAGAGACAAAGGACTGGAGGGCCTTAAATCTATGGCTGGTTTAACCAGCCACAGATGCTTGCACAAAAAATACCTGCCCATAACCTCAGCCTCATTATTCCATCATTATAATATCATGCCTATGCCCAGAAGTTCATGAATCTAATTATAACAGACTGAATTCATCATGCACAGTAAGCAAAGGGTTATATGGTAGCCAACTGTCAGTCAAGGCGATCTCACATGCTGATCGTCTAGGACCTCCCATCACAGTCCGAATATAAACAGACCTTCCCACGTCTGCACTGTTACAGCCCTCTTCACTGAAAACTTGCTCCTCCCTCGGAGTGTACTCTGTCTTTTGTCTTTTATATTTTTGCCTCCCAAATTCCACAGGGCTTCCTTAGTGTGGCCAATCTCCTTCTAAAACATACTTTTAATAAATCTTCTCCTAAATCTCGCTGTGCTGGAATTATCTCTGCATCAGCGAAAAGAACCGAGAATCTCCAGTGTTACCAAGGCAGTGCCGGAGTTCAGATTATCCCATACGGTACCAAACACATCAGTATGCCAAGGAGCTGGCACATTCTGATTCCACGGGCAAAGGACACAGAAGGACCATGGTCAAGACTCTCCTAGATCTTATCCTACAGGTCCCTTCTCTTGGCTAGTTCTGATTTATATACTTTATAATAAAATTATAATTGTAAGTATAGAGCTTTCTCAAGTTCTGTAAGTCATTCTAGTGAATTATCAATCTTGAGGGAGTTGTGGAAACACCTGAATTTGTAGCCAGTTGGTCAAAAGTACAGGTGGCCTAGGGACCCCCAAACTCGTGGCTGACATCAGATGTGTGAGCGGTCTTATTGTAGATCGTGTCCTTAACTTGTTAGTCTGCATCAACTTAGAGGAGTGTCAGAATTGCAGTATTTTACCTGCTCTTTCCTTTCTCTGTGGTTGGGTCTCATTTTGAGGGATTCCATTGTGCTTAGTATATATGAGGATCCCAGTCAGGTCCTCTGCTGCTATTAGCCCATGCTTCCATTAACTGAAACATCCTCATTTCTGCCTATCTTCACCTTGTACCCCTATTCCTGGCCATAGGGCTCTCAGTAACTCTCATTAACTTTCTCTCTCTCTCTCTCCCCACCCCCACTTGACCCCCCATTTCCACATCCTTCATGGGCTCTTGGGAGCATCTGGCTCTTCCAGTACTCAGGGCAAAGAGAACTTTAAGGACATCTCAGGCCTTATCTGCCTACATAGCTCACATGTCCTCTTACTGAGCATGAGAGAACCTCTGGGATTTACCTTCTGGGAAGCAGGTATAGGTCTTTTCTGTTCTCAGATTCTCAAAGTTATCAGTAGAAGAGATGTGCAGGGCAAAGGCCCTGATCTCAGGGACACAGATCAGCCTAGAAGCAAAAGGAGAAGAAAGAAGAAAAGGAAAAGAAGCAGAAGGGAGGAGAAGAAAAAATTAACATTTGAGGGTTTACTATGTGCCAGGCACTGTTTTGAATACTTTCTTAATATTAATTCATTTGTTTCCTGTATCAGCTCTAAAACTTAGTAATATTTTAGAAAATAGAGGGACAGAGATTAAAAATAATTGTCCAAGTCATAAACCTAGTAAAGTCAGAGCCAAAATTCAGAAACTGGGAGCCCAAGGGATTGTGAATGCTCTCGAATGACATCCTTTTGCTAGACCTCACTGTCATTGCCTCCCCTTCTACCACCTAAGGTAACTCTTCTACTCTTCAGAACAGGAAATTCTGGCTTTCAGTAATCAAATTTTTAATAAATATTTCATCATATATCTGAACTTTAATTTTTGCAAAGCAAATAATTGACTACTTTTTTCTCTGCTATGTCAGTCTCTCCCTAAAGGGAATGAGATGAAACACTCCAACCACTGTTTCCTTAATGAGGGAGGGCCACTCAATTAAAAGAGAGCATTTAGGGGTGTTGTTATACTCTGACACTTGAATAGGGCTCCCTATCTCAAATAAAAGAATTTATTGAAACAAGATGCAGCATGATATAGTGAAAAGAGCATGGGTTTTATTAAAATGCTCACAATGTTGTATTAAGAAATAAAAACAAGTTACAAAACCATTTCGGTCGACCTTTCTCTTTCTCCTCCTCCACCCCCAAATGTTCACAATAGTAAAGAACATTAGGACTATGGACATACAGTTATACAGACGTAGATTTTAGTCCTGGTATCGTCATTCACCATGAGACTTTGGGCAAGTTATATAATCTCTTGCGTAAGCTTCAGTTCTCAACTACTAAATAAGAATAATCGACCGAGTCATATATGTAGAAAAACCAATGATTTGTATTAAACTTTTACTATTACTGCATAACAAACTGCCCCAATATTTAGCAAATTAAAACAACAACCATTTCATTATGAGCACGAGTTCTGTGAATTGGGAATTTGTAATGGGTACAGTGGGGATGACTTGTTTCTGTTCTATGAGGTCTGAGACCTCTGCTAGGAAGACTCAGAGGCTCAAGGCTGGAAGAATGTGAAAGCACTTGATGACTCAGAGACAAGAAGTGCTGCCCAGAGTGTTTCCACATGGCCTTTCCTTGTGGCTTGGCTTCTTCATAGCATGGCAGCTTCAGACTAGTAAGACTTACTACATAGCAGCTCAGGGCGTCGAGCATACATGTTCCAAAGAATAAGAAAGAAGTTGCATGACCTTTTATGACCCAGCTGCAAAAGTGATGAAGCACCACTTTTGCTATACTTTTTTCAGAACAGTCACATGTTTTCCCAGATTCAAGGGGAGGGAAATTAGACTCCATTTCTAATAGAAGAGTGGCAAAGGTCAGTTGTGGAACTGCATGTGTGTTGAAAGAAATCGTTGAAGTCACACTTGAAAAAAACAATCTCCCACATTGTCATCAGAGGAATGAAATGTAAAACCACTACAAGGTAACCCTATGCTTCCACTAGAACGAATAAAATTTACAAAGACAAATGAATAAAATTAGACACACTAAAATTACAAATACTCAAGTGTTGCTCCACTTCAACTGCTGGCGAAGTGTCAACTGTCACAAGTACTATGGAAACACAGCAATATTTGTGAAAATTGGACTGCACCTACCCTTTGATACTGTAATTCCACTCCTAGATGCAGATCCAACAGAAATATGTAAATATGCTCACCAAAAGATGTGTATAAGAATGTTCTTACAATGGAATTACATACAGTAATGAGAATGAATGAACTGCAGCTACACACATGAATGAATCATATTAGCATAATGTTGACTGAAAGACACCAGACACAAAAGACAGCATACTGCATGATTCCATTTACATAAAGTTTAAAAAAGATGAAAGTAATGTATGATGCTAGAAGTTGAGATCTTCCTCAGGAAGGAAGAGATCTGCAATTAGAGGGAGCACAACGGGGCTTCTGGGGTTCCGATCATACCTATTTATTGTTCTGAGTGCTGGTTTCCTGGCTTTGCACAATTCCTAAAAGTTCATCAGACTGTACACTTATTATTGTACAACTTTATACATGCTATATATCTATTAAAATTTACATTAAAAAAATTAAGAGGATATCAGTAAAATGGTGGAGTAACCAGCTCGAAACTTCCTTGCCTTCACAGAAACATGGGGGAAAAAAAACAGAAATTGTCAAGACCAACTTTGTCAGAACTCTGAAAAATAGTCAGAAGTTTACAGTAACCAAGCAAATGCGAAATCAAGAAAAAGGCAACTCAAAAACAGTAGGAAAATTTTGTGGCAGTTTTACTTGTCCTCATTTACCCCTTTCCCAGCTGGATGACGGTCTTGAAGACAGCAGCCAGTGTGGGACCCTGGCTCCTGGTTCTGTAGGGAGAAGAGTAGACTTTATGCACAAATTATTGTGCTTGTTCTAATCGCTCTGAAAGACTGATACAAGGTGCTCATCTCTGTTTCGTCTACTTCAGAACCAGATCAGGGCGGGAAAATGGCAGTTATTGCTCAAAAACATTGCAAGGCAAAACTGCAGGATACAAAATCAGCACACAAAAAGCACTTGTATTTCTATACACCAGCAATGAACAATCCACAAAGTAAACAATTCCATTTACAATAGCATCAAAGTGAATAAAATGCTTAGGAGTAAATTGAATGAATGAGGCAGACAAAATGATTAAGATGACAATATTATCCAAACTATATTCAAATTCAGTGCAATCCCTATTAAAATCCGAATGGCATTTTTTTACAAAAATGTCAAAACCTATCCTAAAATTCATATGAAATTTCAAGGGACCCAGAATGCCCAAAATAATCTTAAAAAAGAAAAAGTCTGAGGATTCACACTTCCTGGTTTCAAAACTTACTACAAAACTGGAGTAATAAAAATAGAGTGGTACTGGCATAAGGATAAACATATAGACCAAAGGAATAGAATTGAGAGCCCAGAAATAAATCCTCATACTTTTGGTCAATTGATTTTCCACAAGGATGCCAAAACTATTGAATGGGGAAAGAATGGTCCCTTCAATAAATGATGCTGGGAAAACTGGATATCCTAATGCAAAAGAATGGAGTTGGACTCTATCTTAAACCAAAAAAAAAAATCACCTCAAAATGGATCGAAGATTTAAATTTAAGAGCTAAAACTATAAAACTCTTAGAAGAAAATGGGAAATACATATGACTTTGGATCTGGCAATGGTTTTTTAAGTACAATGCCAAAAGCAGACAACAAAAGAAAAAATAAATTGCACTTCATAAAAATCAAAAACTTTATGCATGAACAAGCACTATCAAGAGAGTGAAAAAATAATCTGCAAGACTGGAGAAAATATTTGCAGAATATTTGCAGAAAAATATCCAGGCTATATAAAGAAATACTACAACTCAAAAATAAAGACAACCCAATTTTAAAAACAGGCAAAGGACTTGAAGGTATTTCTCCAAAAAAGATACACAAATGGCCAATAAGCACGTAAAAAAACTTTCAACATCGTTGGTCATTAAGAAAATGAATTCAAAACCACAATGAGATACTACTTTATACCCACTAGGACACTTTTAATTTAAAAAGCAACCAAAAGTACAAAAATAGAAAATCACAAGTGTTGGCAAAGATGTGAAGAAGATTATAACTCCTGTACATTGCTAGCGGTAATGCAAAATGATGCAGCTGCTGTAGAAAACATTTTAGTCTTTCCTCAAAAAGGTGAACATACATTCACATGTGAGCCAGCAATTCCATTTTTAGGTATATACCCCAAATAATTCAGAACAGAGACTCAAACAGTTACTTGTGTGTCAGTGTTCATAACAGTATTCACACAATAGCCAAAAGATGGAAACTACTCAAGTGTCTGTCAGCACAAGAATGGATAAACAAAAGCTGGCATATACATAAGTGGAATATTATTCATCCATAAAAAGAAATGAAGTTCTAATACATGCTACATCATAAACATTGAAAACATTATGCTAAGTGAAATAGCCAGACATCAAAGGACAAATATTGTATTATTCCATTTCTATGGAATATCTGGAGTAGGCAAATTCATAGAAAGAGAAAGATTAGAGGATATTAGGGGATGGGAAGTAGGCAGTGGGGAATTATTAGTAAGTACAGAGTTTCTGTTTGCGGTGATGAAATATTTGAAAGTAAGTAGTGATAATGGTTGTGTAACACTGTAAATGTAATTAATGCCACTGAACAGTACACTTAAAATGGTTAAAATGGCAAATTTTACGTTATATATATATTTTACCACCATAAAAGAATTATACAAAAAGAAAGAAAGAAAGAAGGAAAAATAGGGAGAGAAGGAGACCAAGATCAGCCCAGGGCTGAAGGAGGTAGTAGTTAAGTGAGAAATTAGGCATGGCATTCCATTAAGCCAAGCTGGATTCGATGTCCATGCTCCTACCTGTGCATGTAATTTATACTCCCAAGATTCCTCACTCTAGAAGTTTGTTAAACTGTAGAAGCAGAGGGTTGGCTGGACCCGTGAGAGGTCATGAATAAAACCAAAGGACCCACCTCCACTTCCAAACCCACAGTTTGGAAATACACCATAAATAATATTTGAATAATGATGTTGAAAACCCCATTTGACAACTGGCAGAGGTTTTTATTTGGACATGTACTGTCTATTTCATCATTTTCAATGAGGGAAAATGTATAAGAACCACATTATACAGAAAAAAAAACACTAAAAATATCTTTTGTAAATTATTTATTACTTTACGAACTATTATTACTTCATGACAGTGAATCGATCATATTAATTCACTGTCACATTTGTCATTCTCTTACTATCCTTTCCTCTTTTTTAGCTTCATATTCCATCCTTCCTTCAACCCAGGTCTTTTCATTGATTTCTGAAGTCAGAAACTGCTACAAAATAATAGGAAACAAGGTGGTACATGCATTCACTAATTCATTCAATAACTTTGGCCAGTTCATCTAACCTCTTTGAGACTTGTTTTTATTATCTGAAAAATAGAAATAATAATAATAATAATAATACCAATATTGAAGGAATTTTTGCAAGAACAAGTGTGTGTGTGTGGCTACATGGAGAGCAATACCTAAATCATAATAGAAATTCAATAAATAATAGCTACTATTTGTTTTGCTCGAGCATCGACTGTAGGAAGAGAATTACACTTGTATCAATAAAATGTCTATAATATCTCTTCCGGTGACTATGATTTTTCTTCTGAAATATATCATGATGAGATTCTCATGTCAAAGACCTCATCTTTTAATACCCCAGCCAATAAGGAAAGTCATTTGTACAGGATAGAGATGGATTGTACAAAAAAAAAAAAATTCTTATATCTCTAAGGATTTGAGCCTTTTATCATCTGGTAGGGACAAGAGAGAGATCTGGTAAGAGAAATCAGTCATGTTTATCTCTGCTATTGTCTCAGATATGATTGCTGAGATATCTGGTCCTTATCGAGCCCATAGATTCTGATTTTGAGTGAGTTTCCAAAAAAGAGAGATGTGTCTTAAAATTTATATTTCTCTGCCAATGAGCATTCAAACTTGAGATGTCTGATTTCAATCACAGTCTTTCCAATTCTACATATACCATGCACTCTAATTATCATGATTATCTGCATACCAAGACTGATAATGTCATTGTCACAGCATTATCAGTAGCTGATCTGACCTGGGAACTCCGTTCTTACATATATACTTGTGACGGGTTGAATTGTATGCCCTCCAAATTCATATGTTGAAGTCCTGACCTTCACTACCTCATATTGTGACCTTATTTGGGAATAGGGTCATTGTGCATTTAATTAGTTAAGATGAGGCCATACTGGGGTCAGGTGGGCCCCTATTCCAATATGATTGGCGTCCTTATGAAAATGTGGGTTTGGACACAGATATGCACACAGGGAGATGACCATGTGAACATGTAGACAGAGATCAGGGTGGTGCATCTACAAGCCAAGGAATGCCAAAGATTGACAGCAAACCACCAGAAGCTAGGAGAGAGGCATGGAACAGATTCTCCCTCACATCCCTCAGAAGGAACAAACCTTGACGACACCTTGATCTCAGACTTCCAGCTTCTAAAACTCTGAGACAATAAATTTCTATTTTTCTAAGCCACTTATTTGTATTACTTTGTTATAGCAGCCCTAGCAAACTATACAATATCCAAAGGAATTGAAAATGGGTACTCAAACAAATACATGTACGTGTACGTTCACAATAGCGCTGTTCACAATAGCCAAAAGGTAGAATCCAGCCAATTGCCCATCAGTGGATGAATGGATAAACAAATGGTGGTATATACATACAATAGAATATTATTCAGTTATAGTATTCATATTATATTCCATACAATGAAATATTATTCAGCCATAAAAAGGAATAAAGTACTGATGGATGAAACTTGAAAATATTATGCTAAATGAAAGCCAGACACAAAATATCACATATTGTATAATTCAATTTATATAAAATATCTAGAATAGGTAGATCCATAGAAAGAGAAAACAGAAAGCAGAATCTGAGAGGAGAGCTGAGGTTTCCTTTTAGGTTGATGAAAATGTTTTGGAATTAGATACTGGTGGTGATTGCACAACATTGTGAATGTACTAAATGAATTATTCACTTTAAAATTATTTTATGTCATTTTCACCTCAATTTCTAAAAAAAAAATACTCTTTACAATGCATAGGTCTTAAATGTACAATTCGATGACTTTTAACTAGTGCATTACCTTTATAAACAACACCCAATAAAGAAAAGAACATCACCATCACTACAGAAAGTCCCCTTGTGTCCCTTTTCTCCCTATACTATTAACTCCCAGAGGAAACAATTGTTCCGATTTTAACCTCCATAGATTAGTTTCCTCTGTTCTTCTACTTCATATAATTAGAATTACACAATATGTACTCTTTTGTGTCTAGCTTGTTCCACTCAATATAATGCTTTTGAAAGTCATCCATGTTGTTGTAACGCGTGTGTGTGTTGTCTATCTGGTTTTAGTGTCAGAGTAATGCTGGCCTCATAAAATGAGTTGGGAAGTTTTCTCTCCTCTTCAATTTTTTGGAAGAGTTTGAGAAGGATAGTATTAAATCTTCTTTGAATATTTGGGAGAATTCACCAGTGAAGTTATCTGTTCTTGGAATTTAGTCTGGAGGTATTTTATTATTGATTCAATCTCTTTGCTAGTAATTGGTCTATTTAGATTTTGTTTTTCTTCACAATTCAGTCTTAAGAGGACTTAGTTCCTGGAAATTTAACCATTTCTTTTAGGTCGTCCAATCTTTTGGCATATAATTGTTCACAGTGGTCTCTTATGATCTTTTGTGTTTTTTGTCATATCAGTTATAACTTCTTTCATTTCTGATTTTACTTATTTGAACTTTTTTTCTTGGTGAGTCTAGTTAAAAGTTTGTTAATTTTGTCTCTTTTCAGGGAACCAGCTCTTATTTACATTGATCTTTTCTATTAGCTTTTAAATCTTTATTTCATCTATTTCCACTCTGATCTTTATCATTTCCTTCTACTAACTTTGGGCTTCATTTGTTCTTCTTTTTCTTGTTCATTCATATAGGTGAAAGTTAGATTGTTTGAGATTTTTCTCATTTCTTGAGGTAGCCCTGTATTGCGATGATCTTGCCTCTGAGAATCACATTTGCTGCATCAGTAAGTTTTAGCATGAGTATTTCTGCTTTCATGTGTTTCTAGGTTTTTTTTTTAAATTTTTTTTATTTTTTATTTCTCCTTTGATTTCTTTGATGACCTATTGGTTGTTCAGGAGCATAGTTTGATTTCTAGTTTCATACCATTGTGGTGGGAAAACATGCTTGATATTATTTCAATCTTCTTGAATTTATTGAGACTTGTTTTGTGGCCTAACATGATCTATTGTGGAGAATGTTCTGTGTGCATTTGAGAAAAATATGTATTCTGTTGCTTTTGGATAGAATGTTCTGTGTATATCTATTAAGTCCATCTGGTCTATTTCATTTAAGGTCTTATGGTTCCTTAATGTTTCATTTCAATGTTCCTTTACTGATCTTCTGTCTGAATAACCTATCCAATCATCTAAGTGGTGTGTTACTACATTGCTATCAATTTCTCCTCTTTGGTCTGACAATATTTGCTATTTATATTGTGACGTTCCCATGTTGAGTGCATATATATTCATAAATCTTACATCTTCTTGATGGATTGATCCCTTTTATTATTATATAATGCCTCCTCTTTGTCTTTTATTACAGTCTTACTTTAAAAGTCGATTTTATTTGAGTATAGCTATACCAGTTTTCATTTCCATTTTCATGAAATATTTTTTTCCATCCCTTCGCTTTGGCTACGTCTCCTTAATTCTGAAGTGAGTCTCTTGTAGAAAAATTGAGTCCATATACATTTAAAGTAAATATTGATAGATATACATTTATTCCCATTTTGTTAATTGTTTTCTGGCTGTTCTTGGAGTTCTTCTCTGTTCCATTCTTCTCTCATCCCTTGTGGCTTGATGACTTTAAAGTTATGTTTAGCTTCCTTTTACATTTCCTTTTGTGTATTTACTAAGTTTTTTTGTTTTGTGATTGCCGTGAGGTTCAAACATAACATCCTATGTATATAACAATCTATTTTAAGTTGAAAACAACTTAAATGTGAACACATTTCAAAACTACATTTTTACCCATTTTGTGTTTGATGTCATATTGTACATCTTATTTTATGTATCCCTTAACTAGTTATTGTAGTTTTATTTAATTTTATCTCTTCACCTTCATATTAGCTTTATAAGTGACTAATCCCCTACCTTTACTATATATATACCTTTTACAGTGAGATTTTTACTTTTGTATGTTTTATTAGTGTCATTTCTTTTCAGCTTAAAGAAATTCCTTAAACATTTTTTTTTAAGGCCAACATTTTGTAAGGCTGTAGTTTTCTTTTTATTGCTGAGTAGTATTATAAATCAGTTTATCTCCTGTTGAGAGGCATTTGGGTTGTTTCCATTTTTTGTTATTATAAACACAGCTGCAGTAAATATTTTTGGCGGACAATTTCATTTGTGGGGGAGGGAGGATTGAATACTTAGGAATGGAATTGCTGAGTCATGGGTAAATATGTTAAGTCATGAGTAAATATGTTAACTTATATGAACTTCTAGTGTCCCATAGTAGTTGCAACATTTTATACTCAACCATCAGTCATATGAGAGAACCTCAATTGTTGCACATCAACTTCAACATTTGGTCTTGGCTGCCTTTTTAACTGTTCTAGTGTTATCTCATCATGGGCTTAATTAACATGAAATGGTATTCCTTGTCCTTTTATATGTCAAATCTATTTACTTACATACAATAAAACTCACCCATCTCAAGTGTGATTTGGCGAGTTTGAACAAAAGCACAATTATGTAACAATCACCAGGAAGATACGGAATACTTCCAATGCCCCCCACCCCCTTATGGTCAGTCCCCTCCCTCATATTTAGTCCTTCGCAACCACTGA
>CM053503.1:156483651-156507020 GCA_028627145.1 Eidolon dupreanum | reverse complement strand
TGGGCATTTTTGCATCCAGGTAGGACAAGAGGGAGTTATCTTCAAGGACCTTTCTTGCTGGGATGAAACTGAAGTCCTTACTATGGAATAGCAAGAGCTGTCCCAGGAGTCTGCCACCAAGTTTTCTTCACAACTGTCAAGACAGCCTTCATTTTGGCCGGCACAATCACCTGTGGGGCCTGAAACCCAATCAGGGCTTAAGTGATTTTTCCCTGGCTCCATCCTAACTTGCCACAGAACTCCAGGAGAATAAAACAAGGTAGTTTCCCCCTTTCCAAAGCTCAGAGAGAATGAAGGCAGAGAGCCCAAGGTGAGACCATAAGCAGAGCTTCCTGCTTGACATGCAAGGGTGAAAACTTGGGAAGCACAGACAAGAGCCAGTTGGCTTTTTCTTGGGCCCTGCTGCTAGAAAAATGGAGTAAAGGGATTGCAGGGCTGGGGAAGGGGCAAGCAGCAACCAGGAAGTGCTGGGTTAAGAAAGAGCACAGTTCAAGAGAAAACAACCTTTCCCATCCACACTCTGCCACCTTGGCTTCCCCTGGGCTCCACTTGGCCCCAGGGAAGAGAAGTAGAATTTCTGGTTCAGGTGCTTGTGCCCTTGGAGACCACCACCCAGACAGCTGACGCAAACATTTTTTGAACACTCACTACTTCACTGAGTCTTGGGGAGGGAGGTACATTTGGTCAAGAGTACAAGTTTAGTCGGTAGGCGGACTAGAAGCCCACCGTGCAATGGTGGCTGCTCTTGAAACACAGCTGCCAAGCCAGCAGACTGTTTGCCCTGGTGACCTGTGAGCCAGACCCTGCCACTCAGTCACGGCAAAGGGAGTAAGCAGAGCATGAACCTTCCTCTGGGTTGCAGGGAAATCACAGTCCCGTCTACCCTCCCCCAGGACTGTGTCCTTTAATATATGGACAATAGCGACTGGGATTATCTGGGCTCCTTCACTGGGGCTACAGGAAATTCATAATGTTCACAGAACCTCTCACGCTTAGAAGGCCAAGAGCTGAAGAGGTAACATTCTAGAGAGAGAAAGTCTAGAAGGCTGATCTAGTAGGGATACGAGGTCAGACTAGGAAGACCTAGGGCTACTGACATGGTGGACATATAAAAAGACAAGTGGTCAGGTCGGGGGGAAGCCCCAGAGACTACTGTGATGGAAACGGGTTCATCACGTCATGGCCTCTCCCCGTCTACTGAGGAAGTGTGAAGGTGTCTAAAAGGGGAGCCTCAGGACAGAGGGGGATGGAAGGAGGGTGAGACCTGAGGAAACGAGGACCCTCAGAAGCACCTCAATTATAAGGGACTTCAGGCCAAATACATCCACTATGTTTTCTCCTCTTGAGCTCTAATTCAGTCACTGCACCATGGCCTAAAACAAACCACACGTGGCTCTCTGAAAGTAGAAACCAAACCCTGCTTTATAAGGCTGAGTGGCCATCATTGGCTTCTCTGCTGAGATATGAGGTACCAGCCAGTGAACCTTCCTCACCTTTTCCCCGTCCCCACCACCCCTCCAGCCCTCCAGATATCCATCTGCAATTCAACCACTTCAAAAAATACTCTGAGGAGGGGCAAGGTGGAGGGGGCGGGGGCTCCGGCTGGCCGGTTCCCCTGAGGTAGTTAACACTGGTGCTCCCGACAGGGGGCTAGTGGACAGAGGCCAGTCATGGGCTCACAGCAGCCAGAAGGCAGTCACCAGGTGACTGGGAGGTGGGAGAAGCAGAGAGTCTGGAAGGCTGCCCAGAGTTCTTGATCACAGGTAACATCTGAGTGGAGAGGCTGGGCTCTTTGCCAGTATCCTCACTGTCCTTTGAAGAAATGGGTTTCCTGGGGAAAGAGGAAAGGCCAGCTTGAGTCTTCTTGGGCTTGGGTGTGATCCCATCTTCAGAGGGTAGTGTGATTTCCTCGGAGCTGTGTTTTCTGAAGGGAACAAGTAGGGAAAGAAACGGCTGAGACACTGTAGCTGAGACCTCAACCTGTGATCTGCCTTCAGAGTCTGGACCAGGCATTCACAACATTATGGTGTTATAGACCACAATTATATGAAAGTATAAATAATCACGAAATATATTTTATTTGTCTTAAGGCTTGAGAGCTTAAGTGCAAGTGTGAATGTGTATGAGGGTACGAGGGCTAGAGAGTTCTACAGTTAGTGGGTATGGCTGAGAGTGGACACTGCAGGTGATTCTGCGCTCAGCTCAGCTTCGCTGGGCATACCAAGAGCCACCAGGAAGAGGTTATCCCCAATCAGAGAATGCGGATCTCATTATAATGAGAAGAGAGGAAGGAAGAAAACTCCCTGGACTCACACTCAACACCATTCCCTTGCCCAGGTAACACTCACCCCAGCTTGCTAGTCTCCGATTTAAAGAAAGCAGTGAGTGCCGTGTCACCCTTTGGGACGGTCAGAAGCGAAGTCGGGAGAGACCACTAAAAGCAAAGGAAGCAACGAGGCCAAAAGGGTGAGGCAGAGATCAGGCAGGAGTGTTAGGGGTCCTAGCACTCTCTCCCAGCTCTGCCCCTGAGTGGTTGTGGGGCTCCCCCACTTCCATACCCTTCACGCATGGGCCCATATGGGGAAAGGACTTGGTTCTCTCCCAATTCAGACAAAAAGTTGAGGCTACAAAGCACTTTTTGATCCTTGAAAGAAAAGCACTCAGGGAATCCTAGGAGGAATTATTTCCTTGAAAAGGAAGAGTAGGTCATGAGACATAGGGGCAGAGCCTAGGGGAGAAGTGAAAGGGTCTGGACCTACACTCGACCCATGCTGTACTCTTCAGGCAGAGGAGGGAGGGGCCTGAGATAGAGCTGCCCCCTCCCCGCAATGGCATCACTCACCACTGGAGCAGAATCAGAGATGGCTCCTGTGTGGAACCCTTTGTAGCACCAACTGCGAAGCAGATCTACTCCTAGGACAAGATTAGCAGGGATGGGATTTAAGAGGGTGGAATCAGTTGGCCAATTCTTCTTGCCAGGGAGGCCCATTTCTTGGTCTACTGGGATTTAATCTCTTATGAAACATGGTCTCCTTCGGGCAGAGAGGACACATCACCTTTGAGCTTGTTGCCATGGTACTTCTGTTCCCACTGGGTGGTAAGAATGTTGAAATATCGTGGCTGATCAAAAAAGCGGAGATAGCGAGAAGCAATTCGAGAAGGAAAAATTCGTTCGAATTGACCCCGGCGAGAAAACTCGTCCTCCATCTCGACCAGAACTCTAACGTCATCCGGCGTCAGGACATCCAGCACAGATGCATAGAACTCCTGTGACCCAAGGGACAGGGAGGAAGAGGGTGTAAAAGTATAAGCCAGAGGCAGAGAATCAAGTAGCTGGGGAACAAGGAGCACAACTCTGGGGTCTTAGGACCCTACGAATGACTCTCAGGGGACCACCAAGGCAGCCTGGTAGGCCAGCTCTGGATCTCGTTTGTTCCCAAGACTACTGAACTTAGCTGGGGGATGAAGATACTCCCATTTGGGGTGAGGGAGGCCACCAGGGCATAGGGGTTAAATCGTTTGTTGGATAGAGTTGAGATCAGAATCCAGCAACTCAGATTTCACAATAGCCTCACGTCGGCCACTCTTCCATCTGGCTCCCTCACCTGCTCTAAGAAAGACAAGTCTTTCAGGGGCTCACTGCTCCTCAGGGAAAGAAACCCAAAGGCTTTACAGCTCAGAGAACAGGGGTAGGCTAGTACAGCATTTTGCTAAGAGTGGCAGTTCTTGAACACGTGATAAAGGCCATCAACTCTCTCCTGGAATGATGTGCATGTCAACATATCTCTGCCTACCAAGGGGATCACGGACCTGGGTTGGAAAACCCTGCCCCAGACAGAAGAAAAACTGGTTGCCTTCATGCTCCAAAAGTTTGAGCAGGGAAGCCTTCTGCTGGCCCTGGGAGGGAAGGTAATCCCCTACCTGATCAGGAGTTTTCTGGGCCAAGTAATAGGCTTTCTTCATCTTCTGTGCAGTGAAGTGCTCTGGTGCCATTCGAAATTTGTCCCTGGGGGAGCTGGGCAGGCTAAGGTAGGGGGTGGAAAAGGAGAAAGGGGAAGGTCAGCAGCTTTACAACCTGAAGACATGTGCAGAGAGGGTCCAGCCCAGGAAGACTCCCTTCTCAAGAAATGACAAAGAAATATGGGCAGACGTTTGTTACTTGAGTAGATCAAAATGCAATGCTCTCCATTCAAGTAGCCTAAAAGTCAAGTACTATGGAAGAACTAAAAGACTACCAAGTACCCTCTCTAGGTTGTTCTTGAACACGTGATAAAGGCCATCAATGGTAAAAAAAAAAAAAAAAAAAAAGAAAAAGAAAAAGAAAAAAAAAAAGACAGAAATTCTGGAATAATTGCTGTATACCTCAGTTTAGTTTAACTGCATCAACACCACCGGCTGTGTGACCCTGGGCAAATTACTTGACCTCCCTGCATCCCAGTTTCATCATCCACATTACTACAATTAGTACTGAGAGATGCAAGGACAGCCTTCAAGAGGATGGCAGGTGTCAAAAGACAAATAACAGCACAGAGCCAAACATGAGTCTACAAGGTGTGACAGGGAAAGCAAGTTTTGTTACCAGCAAATCGGGAATTGAATTCCAGCTCTACCACTTTTTAGCTGACCTTGGATGGGCTACTTAATCCCAGTGTTTTTCAGCTTCCTCATCTGTAAACTGAAGATACCAATATCAGCCTCATGGGGCTGGTTTAAGTTACAGGTTTTTCCTTACAGATAGCAGGTACTGACTAAATATTTGTTCCCTTCCCTCGAGAATGGTTCCGAGTGGTGAGGAGGAGAGAGCCCACACTGAGGTAGCTTCCCAGGATGGTGCCTTGAGCTGGGCTTTGCTACATGGGTAAGGTCGCAATAGGGAGGTCTGGTTGAGGGGAATTTCAGGAGGAAGAAACCTCACAAGCAAGTGAGGGGACGCTATGGGGCAAAGTGAGAGGCAACAAACGTTTAGAGACTGGATTAACTGATCTTTAAGGATCCTTCGAACCCTGAGTTCTATGAGTGAAAGGTCTGTCAGAGTACAGAAGCCTACAGAGTACAGAGCAAAGGGAAGGGTGCCTGGGAAGAGGAGTCTGGGGCCTTACATGTCTGTGTGAGGAATTTAAAGCTGATTCCTCATGCCCTACAGAGGTTCCTGAGCAGGGGAACAGTATAGCCAAACGTGCTTTTAGGGGTGCTGACGTGGCAGAGGTGTGTGGGTAGACTGCAGAAGCAGACTGAGCAGCAAGGGACAGCAAGCAAGAGGGAGCGCCCAGACACCATTCCTTTCCAGAGCCACAATGGGGCTGTTCATGCCACCAGCTGAGCTGCAGATAAGCAAGGAGGCTGACCTGGTCAGGGAGCTGCTGGAGCTGCTGGAGCTGGAAATGATATCCTCTGTGTTGGGCAGAACAAAGCCCGCCAGGTTCAGAAGGTCACGGATCATCTGGCCTTTGATGCTGATGTCCAGCGGAGAGTTAGAGTGGAGGCTTCGGGGAAAGGATACAAAGAGGGGTAAAAGCACACTCCAAAACTGTTTCCAGTCACATGTCTAAGTCAGTGCTAGCCCCATGTACTCCCTGGCTTCCCTAGGATGAAAGGACTCTGTCAAATTCATGAGCACCATCATGGGTGTCTTCTTGCCCCACAGATAGTGAATAACCTTACTCAGAGTGGTTCTGCCTATGACCTTCATTTGCTAGGGGAAAGCAGGTGGTGGGATCAAGTTCAAAAGAACAGCTTTTAAGAAAGAACCTGGAGATAATGGCAAAGAATAAGTAAATGAGCAAACATACAGATGATACAGGGAAAACTCAAATCCTAGTGAAGGAAAGGTCTGCCCAAAGTAAGCAAGACTAAAGCAGAAATAGGATCATGAGGACACAGACAGGGTTCTACTGTGAGCACCCTGAGACCACCACCTACCTCGGGGAAATGTTGACTTCCAGGACCCAGGGCTTGAGGTTCTCATCCAGCATGATGTCGAAACCAAAGAGCTCATGGCAGCTGTAAGGTCGTCGCACGTACATCTTTAGCAGGCTGGTCACATAGGGTTCTGACCTGGTTATAAGGAGGAAATATTCAGCCCAGCTCTTCCAGACGGCTTTACCCAGAGCTGCCCTGCCAGTGGAGTGGCCTAGAGATGAGAGACCAGAAGCAGGGCAGAAAAAGCTGCCCTCAGGAGAGGCCTCTGAGTAGGCACCAGCTTCTGGGGATGAACTGCAGTAGAAGAGCAGAGTTAAACTCTATCCACTCCTTCCTATCCTCTGTCCCCAGGAACTGAAGCATAGCATGGTCAAAGTCTGAAACACAGCAGAGTGCAGGACCATGAGAAAAGAGGGGGTTCAGTGGCAGGCCCCACACCAAAGTGGCAGAGTGACTCACGAAATGATGGTTTTCACAACAACATCCTTTATCTTCTCCCAGATAGCATCGCTATTGACTCCCTTCTGGCTCAGGTAGTTCCACAAAGCCTTCAGTGCCCTGCGAAGTGGGAGAGGGGGTGTGAGTATTTGGAGTTATAGTCTATGAACTGAGTTATAAAGAAAAGAGAAAGAAAAGGGAATAAGAAGCCCATATCTTCATATCTCTTCTTTTGATCTTCTGAATTAAGAAAGATGAGCCTGGATGCAAACAGACCAATTATGAATTGCCAAGTGTTTATATAATCTTTAGATCTCATATTAATCCTCCACTCACCATCTTCCTGAACCTCCCCAAACCCCAGAACCCTGTGCTTCTCTAGACCTCCACTTGGCAGGGACAATGCCTAGGTACCATTTGTGGCCCTGGCAGGCCGTTTCATCTGCATTGGCTTGGTACTCAGTATTCTTTTTATTGACACTGTAGTTGGTCAGGTGCATGAACTTGTTGCCAAGGCTCTTCATGGAAGGGGAATACCTGAAAGTGAGGAGAAAGGCAGAGGTGAGATGGTGAGGCAGCAGACGGACAATGGGTTAAATATTTTCCCAAATCTTGAGGAGGTAAAGGACAAGTGAAGAGATGTTTTCAGATGCACAAGAGCCTCAGAAGTATGTCTGTTGGTAAGGTTTCTAGAACACCACAGCTAAACTCATCTCCTTTATCCTACACCTCAGTCCTATAGGAAGACCCTCCCCAGATTCAGTGAAACAGAGAACCTCCTTATTTCCCATTCCTCATGTGATACTGTGATTTATATTAAGAAATATATATATATCAGTCTCTGCTCACAGTTCCTGGAATAGAGCTCCTAAAACCCTTATAAGTCTCTAAGTGATAAAAGCATTGAGCATCCTTTGTTCTAATGTTTGGTCCTTGACCCCAGTTCTGGACACAGGGCTCCTTAAATCCTTGTGATTTTCTGGATGCTAAGAGTGTCTTTTTTCTAATGAGGTGATTCGGGGTGGGCGCCTGGATGAGAACTGGTGACCAATCCATGACTAGAAGCTTGGAATTTTCAACCCAGCCCTCCATTCTCTTGAGAAGGAAGATGGGCTGAAAATGGAGTTAATGACTGATCATGCCTATGTGCTGAAGCCTCTACAAGGATCCCAACAGTATGGGATGTGAGCTTCTGGGCAGGTGAACACGTGGAGGTTGAGCTGGGAGAGCGGCACACCCAGAGGAGGAAAGGAAGCACCACACCCCTTCCCACATACCTTGCCCTACGCATCTCTTTCATCTGGATGTTCGTCTGTATTTTTTATTACACCCTTTTTTTTTATACTAAACTAGTAAACATAAGTAAACTGTTTTTCTAAGTTTTGTGAGCCGCTCCACCAAATTAATCGAACCCAAGGTCATGGGAACCTCTGATTTATAGCTGGTAGGTCAGAGGCACATGTGGCAACCTGGATTTGTGACTGGCATCTGATGCAGGAGGTTGGGGAGCCTCGTGAGACTGAGCCCCTGACCTGTTGGATCTGACACTATCTCCCAGTAGATGTTGTCAAAATTGAGTTACACTGTAGGACACCAAGCTGGTACTGCAGAGAATTGCTTGGTGTGGGGGAAAAAACCCACATATTTGGTGAGCAGGAGCATCAAAAGTGTCATGTGTAAAAGTAAAGGAGCCACAAAGGAGGAAAGGAAGACTAGGTTTTCCCAAATACCCCACCTTCTCCTTTGCTAACAAAAACTACCAAAACATTTGTTATTTTTGTTGGGTATCCTCCAGTTTCCCTTCCTCTCAGAAAAGCAAATCTCCAAAGCTATCGGGGTGACACCTCACCACTACCACATACTTGCAACTGGCGAAGCGGACAAGTCCATCTGAAAAGAGGTAAATCCGTAGAGGATCATAGGAAGTGACGTAAACATAGATTCGCAGATCAAACTTGCTGCCACTGATGAGGTAGGGTTTGTGCAGATACCTACACAGGGAAAGGCCAGCTTCAGAGACATGGCGGACGAGAGTGGGCTCAGTGAGTAAGTGAGCCATGGCGAAAGCCAGCTAACAGTCCCCTAAATAAAGATTTAACACATTTCCCATTTGCCTCGAGTATACTTGCCGGTGGCACTTGCAGCTGCAGCATTTGCCCCGAGATAACTCACACATTACAGTCCTAACCTAATCCCCGAAGTCTGCCACAAAATATCTCCCTTTTATTATTATTTTCGCATTTCTCTAGTATAGCGAAAGTCTTTGGAGACAAATGATATCATTCTATTTATAGCATTCTGTTTTTAATAGTGGTATTTCCATTTACAAAATTTAGTAATTCTCAACCGCTGAAACTGTCAAAATCCTAGAAAATGTAGCATTCCTGTGTGTGATGTTAATTCTGGCAGCGAGCTGCACTTTTTTTTATAAACAGGAAAAGGGTTAAAACAGTTGGCTGAAGAAAGTCTTTGGCTTGGGGGACAAAGGACAGAAGAACATAGTAAAAAAGGGACCTTTCAGGGGGAAGAAATGAGAAAATGAAGAACGGATCTGAGCTGGAGGCAGGCTCACCTCTGTACCAGAAGGGGCCTTCGCTTGGGGAGTTGACTCCACTTGTGAATGACCTGGATGCCAATGCCTCGAGCTGACGCTGGCTAGAAGTGAAAAGGAGATGAGATTTGCTCCTGGCCCCACACTCTGCTGTTCCCACTCTCAGACCATGGTCTACTACCCACCGTGACCCACTCACTGGTTTAACAATCCACTTTTGGCGGCTGCTGCTCTCCCAGGCTTTGCGCAGGAGCTTGGCATCCTGGGGCAGGATAAAGGACTGGGGGAAGAAACTGAACTCCTTCTTGCCAAAGCGGCTCTGCATGCGGGACAGGTTCCGCCACAGTCGGTCCTTTCGCCCAATCTGGAATGAACCTGGGAAGTGGTTTAGCTACCGGAGGGACAAAGGGTAAGAGCAGGGAGAGAACCCAGGTAAGATCACGAGGAAGACAGCAGGACACACTATCCCATTCCAACTTCCTTAGCAACTGAGCTCCTGATCCACCTTCTTATCACTAATGGTCCTTAAAATATTCAGCTGCTGAGCACTCACCAAAAGATAATTAAATCACAACAAAATTCAGTGCCCTCAAGTTGATGGTTCATGACATAATAGTGATTTGGACAGACAATATATCCACCTTAAGTGCAAAGAAAAAGTTGTTAAGTCTTTTTCCACAGCAGCCTGTGGGACAACACAGGCAAGCACCTGGCCTTCAGTAGGTCTGCGGACAAGGGATTCATTCATTCCAACATGAGACCAGAGTCCTCTTTATACATATTTGGCTTGGAAGAAGGGAGATAATGCGCAGTGGTTATAGGGGAAACATAACAAACTGAAAAGACACTGCATCTTAAGACGTTGGAGAAAAAGTGTCTTTAAGGGGCTATGACAGCTGAACTGCTAGATGTGTGTGATCTGCTAGGGTCTCACACTGCACCTTCTTCCTGTAGTTTCTTCCCTTCTCTATAAACCTTCCTGCTTCTCCGTGGTCATCCACCTCTTCCCTCAATACCAGCCTCCTCCCGCCTAGTCCAAACTCCTGGGGAAAAGTGCCGCGGAAAGGGCCCCTACCTTCTGATGCTCCCGAATGGATCGGAAACTAGGAGACTTCATGTGGTGACCCCAGCAGCCCAGCCAGTCATCATTTTCTACAGAAAGCACATCGGGGAGTCAGTCCTGCTAGCAGCTCAGTTCCTGGGACAGAGAGGCCCAGAGGTCCCAGAAATACCCACTGGGCCTGGGCGTAGCTCCCAGACCTTGGTTTCTAAGAGTTACTATGGAGCTGATCTATGTGAGATCCTGGGGTCAGGGGCAGAACAATGGCCCTCTGTCTTCCAATTTTGAGGAACAGGCTCCAGGCCAGGGAGTTCAGGGCTATGTCCTCCTAAGAGGTTGGAAACTTTAGGACAGGGTCTCCACATAGCAGGAGGTCTCTAGGCTCTCCTCCTGCCCAAAGCCCATCTATTGGGGCCAAGGACAGGCTCGCAGTAAAGCAAGTGACTCACTCTTGCTGATTTTGAAGTGGGACCTTCCAATGGTCTGCTTGACAATGTTGGGGGTCACTGCACTCATCTTCCACCGGAGCAGCTTCCTCTGTTCCCAGGGAAGTTTCTCCACTAAGGAAAAGGGGGTGAGGGTGGTAGAGAAGAGCAGGAGTGTCATGTGAGAAGAAGAAAAAGAAGGCACTACTGCTCAACCTTCCTTGGGTAGGCAAGTCACTAAGCATTATTCCAGATGAGAGTTTCAAAGGAGCGCACTTTGGGGAAGAAAAAGGGCTGCATGGGGATGAAGAGCACAGAAAGGAGAGAAGGTTGAAGGGCGGGGGGGTGGGGGTTGGGGAGATTAGAGGGCAAGAAAGAAGCATGAGATTATGGGGCTGAAAAGGATCAGCTCAAGGACAAACAAGGAAAGGTCCCCATATCAAACTGGTGAACCAGGTGGGGAACCAAGCACCATAACAGCCATTCCAGAAAGTCCCTCCTACCCTTCTCCCACCTCCTCCCTTCTCCCGGGGGCTCTTCTGGGCTCAGACACTAAGGTTTACCTCTTTCATCCCGGGTGCCAAAATAGATGGTAGGGGGCACGTTGGGAAAGAGACTATAGATGAGAGCTGGCCGGACAACTTTCTCACTGGCAAGAGGTTTGGTCAGAATCTCCATGCAGCTTCTAAGAAGAAAAACAGACACATAGTACAGAAAGGGAAAGCCACAGTCCTTAAGTGTCATCACTGTTACATACACTTTCTTTTAGGGTGCTTTCTTTCAAATTATATTTCTACAAAGATGAGTGCTCAATAATTATTTTGCAAATATTATTCAGTAAGGTGCTAGGGCTAACCTATATACAACCACACCATTAAATGTCACCTAAAGACAAGGCTTTCCAATATTTCATTTCTGTGATACAGAAATTTCCTGTGAGAAGCCACGTGGCCTGGGGAAGTCCCTGTAAAGAGTGGTTCTGAGAGCAGGTAATGAGTTTGGGTGGATACCAGTAGAAGAATATGCTACACTACGACAAAGAGAAATAAAGTGAGAAAAAAGCAGGAAAAGGAGGAAAAGCAGAAAAGACCTCAGAAGAGGTATAGAGATTTTTAAAAAGAAAAATGGAAAAGGCAACAAAGAAAACAAACGGCAATACTTCTAACTCATTTTATATTTAGGTGTATCCGATAATATACAGTTGATTAATGCTCTTCTCCATTTGGAAGATGATTTGTGACACCAGATTTTTATGTAACAGTGTAGTAATGCTGGTCTCAGAATCTGGGGCAGTGGGCCATGGGGTCCCTAGTGTTGCTCCAACAATGGCTCAGCCAAGGCTTTCTCAGGGGTCTCAAAACAGAGACTATCTCGACTATCCATTGGGTAGAAGCTGATAGACCCAGACCATTTCTTTAAATAGCACTGAAAATGAAGAAAATAGTATTACTCTCTGTACTGAGCTGATATGATCTACAAATATTAATATTTAAGATATTTGGCTTATAAAAAGCCATTCTACTTATTATTTTGCAACACAACAGAAATAGGTACTGTATGTAAAACACTACAGTGTTTTAAACCTTGGAGGTTTTTAATGAATTTTATTGGGTCAAGTTAAATATTAATTTCCAATTAAATAATTCCAATTAATTCAGTTATATTCCTTATTTCCAAAAACTTTTACTTCAAAGGTTTTTAATTTACTGAGTATCAGAATTTAAGACTGGTGAAAATCAAGGAGAATGAGTTAATTTTTTTTAAAAAAAGACACCTGAAACGAATATATTGTATGCCAGTTGTAACTGACAAATAAAACTAAAAAACAACAACAAAAAAACCCCACAAAGATGGGAATGTTAAGTGGTACAGCCATTATGTTGGCAGTTTCTTAAACTAAACATGCAATTACCATAAAATTCAGTGACTGCACTCCTGGCCATTTACCTCAGAGACAGAGACATATTCACACAAAAATATGTACATGATGATTTATTCATAATAGCCAAAAAGTGGCAACAACTGAAATATCCTTCAACAAGTGAATGGTTAAACAAATGATGGTACATCTATACCATGGAATACTACTCAGCAGTAAAAAGGAATGAACTATCGATATGTGCAACAATCTGGATGAATCTGCAGAGAATATGCTGAGTGAAAAAAGCCAATTCCAAAAGGTTATACACTGCTATCATTCCATTTGTAATAACATTCTGAAATGACAAAATTATAGAACAAATCAGTGGTTGCCAGGGGTTAAGGCGGTGCTGGGCGTAGGAGGGAAGTAGGTGTGGCTACCGGGGCAATAGCAGGGACTCTTGCAGTGCGACCTGTATCTTGACTCATGGTAATGCCTTGATTATACTATAATTATCACAGTTTTGCTAGATGTGACCATAGGGGAAACTGAGTAAAGAGTTTGAGGGAATCTCTCTGTATTATTTCTTACAACTGCATTTGGCTCTATAATTGTCTCAAAATCAAAAGTTTAATAATTTTTTAAAAAGACAGAAAATCTTCATTAGCTGCCTCTCAAGAGTCCTGGACTTATCCACAGGGGGCCTAGCTTCTGATCTATCAGTGCTGGAAACTATGACCTTGGAATAGCTACTTAACTTCTCTGGTTCTCAATTTTGACATCTGAAAAAAGAGGCTTGATTTGTTGACCTCCATCTTTAAAATTACACGATTCTTAGAAAAAAAATATGGAACTGGAAATGCAATAAACTACTGCTGAGTAGAGAAAGAGAGGCAGTGTTTTCAATGATCTTTCTGTAATTGCAAAATTTTCTGTAATAAATACATAAATCTTTCATAATTGGGAAAAATAAGATTTAGCAATCCAAAAGAATTTCTGTTTTAGTCATCCTTAAAATGCAAAGTGGTTTGGAATTCCTCAACCTCTATGTGCTTGAAATCCTATGTTTTAAGCCTCATACAGATGAGAAGGCCTGTGAATTTTGTAGGAGTTAAATTAATTAATGAACAAATTATTAACAAACACCTTTTGTGAATTTTATCTCATAAATCAGAGAAATTAAATAAAGGAATATGCAGCTGTCTTGAAGTAGGCCTGAAAAGAAACCCAGATCACCCTTAAGTAAGGAAGAGGTGGGACTCCAAGTAAATTACATGTTTACTATCTTTCCCTTATGGAGAGTGGAGGTGCTTAGTCAACATCCAATACATACAACCAAAAAGAGCTTTGCTTTTCTGAAAGGAGGATGAGTTAGGCTTAAAGTAACGGAATTTATGCACCAGACTCAGGGTACCTATGACAGGATTTCTATCCACCTTCACAAAAGTCCCAGTTCTGTCTCTCCACCTGCCCAACAGCTTTCTTTGCCTTTCTGGTTTAGGGTTCTAAAATTGTTACAGCTGCTGCCACCATCACATTCACAGAGATACAGTTTGCTTCGTCCACACTAACCAGGCATGGATAGCCCCCTTTCCTCTTAGCTTCATCTAAGGCACAGATGACACAAAGGAAAGCAACCTGACTCTGGCAAGCCTACACACCTAGCTGGATTTTAATTAAAATTAGAAATTTTCTATTAATAAAAGAAAAAAAAACTCACCAATTTTCTAGATTTATATTTTGTTTCTTTTATATTTTCAATAGAAGTTATTTTTAAAGAGAAAAAACTTTATTTAATGTTTAGTACTTTAGGAGTTCTTTTTAATAGTCAGTAAAACAACATAATGATGACAGAGCCACCTATTGAGGCAAGGTTGGGAGTGGTGCGGGAAACACGGAAGATTATGCTGAAGAATGTTAACTTTCTATCCAGAAAGGTGGTGTACAGAATCCTTTAGCAAGTTCTAAAAATATTTAGCACGGTAACATGTCCTCGTTCATAGTAATTTCCTCAGTCCTGCATTCCTTCCTCTCTTCAACTCCCCATCTCAGTTATGCAGCATCCCACAATTACCTGTTTCACAAAAGGAGGGGCTACATTAAGAGACTGACTCTGGTTCCCAGAGGCCGATATCACTTAGACTCCACCAAGGGCAATCAATTACATAATGTACATTAAAGCTACAGTTTCTAATTTGATTTCTTATTAAGGTTAATGCCACAGTCTTATTTCCAAATATAAAACTAACCTCACAAGGGAGTAAAAGAGCATTTTAAAAAGCTCCAATTAGTGGTATATCTATCTCAGAACTGTTTCTGACAATAGGACACATTTGTAATGCAAGGTGGCAAATAACCACACGTGGGTGGCCTAATTAATAATTTACCTCAAACTTCATGTTTCTTCATTAATTTCACTTCTTGAAATTATTTGCTTTTGACTTGAACAGTTTCTTGGAGCCTAAAGACCAAATTGCTGTGCAAGAAACATGGTACTGTTTTTAAACCCAACCGATGAAATACGTTTTTGGTCCCTTCCATTGTTTTTTGTTTGAAAATTAAAGCCTCGAATATAAAAATTTGAAAAAAATTAATTAGGGTTAACAGGATCATTACTTAGGTGATTAATCTCTTTATAATCCTAAAGAGACAGAAAATGAGTATCTACCAATGATCCACACAGCCAACACTCACCGAGAGATCACTGCTATCGACTCGCTGGGGGAGACAGCACTGAATGAGGAGCACTCTGAGTCTCCTGCGGGGGAAGCAGAGAAGTTCTGAATGGGAGAGGCTGCTACACAAACTCACTAAGCTTAGGCAGCTCTTCATTGGACATCTTGGCTCAGCCTTTTCATGAAGCCACAAGCACCACCCTGCTGCCTTGCACTGCTTTCCTTGAGCAGCAGGGAGAAAGTAAGACTGGTAGGAAAGGAGGACTAGAGAACAAAGTCCCCCCAAAGCCACTTGCCACCACCCCTGGACCCCCGAGGTGAATGAGTAATGTAGATCATAAAGTGGGTCACAGACCTGGTATACAATTATTAGCTTCCCTCCCCCAATGGGTGGTTACCAATTCCCAGTTGGTGGTAAGAGGGTCCCCTACTCACTCTCCTCCTCTTCATTCTCATCATGGCTGCAGCAGTCTTCCAAACCATCTACTAGCTCTTCTTCTAAATCTTCAGCCTCAACCTGGTCTAGCTGCTGGTCAGTAGCTGAACTATAAGAAAGAATCATGCCCCCAGCCCAGCCAATTACATGACAGAGATCACAGCTAAGATTCTCATTCCTTCATCATCTCCCAACGATTGTCTCTTTCCCAGCCACCAATCTGCTGTCTCTTGCCTGGGCATCACAACTCATTTCTTTTGCCCGCAGAGCTTAGGTCTAGCCATAGTTCCTCAACCCTACATCCCGTATTCTATAGAGAGGTACTATGTCTTCCATCTTCTCTGCAGTCCCTCAGAGCACATAAATACAAAATTCTGCATTCAAAACACCATCAATGAACATCTGGTAATTGACTTCAAAGGTCCCTAGACCTCTCTCTGAACAAGGCCTTGGTGAACCAACATTCCAGAAAAGTAACAAGGAGGCAAGAGAAGAAGCCAAGTATATGTATGTCCTAACTCTGAAATAGCTGTCACACTAGGAGTGTCTGGGAACCTGATTTGGTTTGGAATTAAGTAGAAAAGTCACAGGCCGCAACAACTGGTCTTGAAAATTCTTATTTCTCCCTGGTTATAACCGAAAGCAGAGGGCAGCAAACTCTTCCTCTAAAGCAAAGGTCCCCAATCCCCAGGCCAGTCCGTGGCCTGTCAGGTACCAGTCCACAGCCTGTTAGGAATGAGGCCACACAGCAGGAGGCGAGCAGAGAGCTAGTGACCAAAGCTTCGTCTGTATTTGCAGCCGCTCCCCAGTGCTAGCATCACCACCTCAGCTCCAGATCAGGCATTAGATTCTCATAGGATCACCAGTCCATGGTGCCAAAAAGGTTGGGGACCACTGCTCTGAAGAACTAGATAATAAATGTTTTCAGTTTTGTGGACCACTCAGTCTGTCACAACTACTCAACTCTACCAGTGTCACAAGAAAGCAGCCATAGACAGTAGTAAACAAATGGGCAAGGCTGTGTTTCATTAAAACTTTTCAAATGTAGGCAGTGAATGGGATTTGAACTGCAAGCTGTAGTTTGCTGACCTTTGCCTTAATGTGAAAACCAAAATTCTAGGGCAGCTAAAAAAGAAAACCAACCTTCAGAGACACAGGGTCAGTGTCACCAAATTATGATGTACACATGCTACAGCTCTAAATGAGCCAAAAGCTTTCTCCGACTTACCCAATATCCCTAGCAGAAGAGTTCAGCTCCCTGGCTTCTTTAGGCCCCTCCTTCCCAAGCTGGTCCAGATGGATGGAAGAGAAGCGGGTGGCCACATCAGCTAAGCCAAAGGGCTGAGTGGGAGAAGGCAGAACTGGAGTTTTGTCTTCTCCAAGTGGAGGGGAGTCGACTACAGATCCAGAGGCAGGGCTGCAGCTGAGCCCATTGGCGTGTGAGGCAAGGAGGTGAATGCTGATGCGTTTGGTACAGAAGACTGTACTATCTAACTCCGAGGTGTCCGAGGATCGAGGGAGGACCCTACTGTCTGCTCCAGCATCCTCCTGAGGGAACTGCTGGCCTACCACAGGAGGTTTCCACCGTCTGTTCCTGTTGAGGAGATCCCACTGCAAGCTGGGGTTCACAAGACATGACTGATCAAACTGACAGCCTTGCCTCGGCTTCTCAAAGCCTCTTGCAGTCAACTTCCTCACGGCCTCAGTGAACCGAACCTCCCTGGTCACATCCTGGGAAACAGAGTCACCATCCAGGCCACAGGGATGTAGCTTTGCCCTCATGGCTAAGTTATTCTGGTTGTACTGAGGAGAGGCAACACTGGTGGTGGAGGTGTCTGAGGAGCTAGGGGTAGACAGGGTGCTATGGGCAAGGGTGTCATACAGCTCAGTGCCATTGCTCTTGGGTACCTTGTGTTCAACAGGGTGCAGTGCACAGTCTCCAGTGCCCCCTGAATGATGCCAGGAGACGAGCTGAATCTTGGGTGAGGACACTGGCTTCAGGCCCTCTGTGGCTTGTGATAAAGGCACTTTAGTGCTATTTGGCCGCATGAAGGAGTTGTTATTCAGCATGGGCTTGTAGGAGGAGGACGAAGGGAGTGGAGAAGAGATCTTCCCTGAGATGGCAGAGGCCAGGCTCCTCCCTGAGGGGATTTCCCCGGCTGCTCCCAGTGAGAGGTGTGGATCTGTGGATGAGGATGCCATGGGCTGGGCCATGGGGGAGACCGTGGAAGAAGTGGTTTTATTGGCAGTGAGTCTGACAGGGAGGCTCTTTTGAGGGAGAGAAAACGGTATTTTCTCAGACAGGCCTGAACGCAAGCAGAAAGACTCCAGCTGCTGGTATGTTTTGTGCCTGTAGTTGGAGCGCCGGTACAGCAGGGTACTGCTGAACAAGTCCGGGAGAGAATGCAGGTAACAGGCGTTGCTGTGGCCTGCAATAACTGCTGTGGTCCCAGAGCTACATAAAGTGCTAGGGCAAAAGAAATATGCTGGCTGGGGTGAGACACCCAAGAGGCCTGGGCCCAACCCTGCTGAAAGTGTCCCCACGTGTTTCCTTTCCAGCTTCCAGATTGGCTTCACCTGCTGATGAGCCTGAGCCCAGACTTTGCCCTCAGAAGGTTTCTCAGGTGGCGGGGCAGGCACTGTGCCCGAGGGACCACTCTGCTTAAAGCTGTTTGCCTGGCGGAGGCCAATACTGTAGTGCTCTGTTCCTGCTGAGGCCATGAGGGGCCCACATCATGGCCACACGGCCTCATGGCCTGGCTTAGGTAAGATGCCACACACCTCCAGTAGCAGCAGCTGCATCCTTGAAGTCTGTTGGCCTGAAGGGGAGAAAAACAATTGGGAATGTTACAGTCCCAGGGGGACAAATACAATGCTACAGTCGTCCTCAGGTGAGAGATACAGTTCCACTTTAGTATTTCTTGGGTGGCCAGTCTTGGTCATCATTTGGGGCCCTGGGAGAAAAACACTAGATCCCCGGAGTGTTTTCAGTGGGTTTCCTGCTGCTCTTATGCTATCAAAGCTGGCTGCACAGAGGACTGGGCTCCACCACTGTGTGTTTGCTCTCCTGTTGCCACTCTCTCACTCAGAGAGCTACTGACTCTCACTCCAAAAAAAAAAAAAATCTCACCATTCATGACTTTACATGAGTGGCTTCCTCCCCTCGCCTAACACTGGTGTAGCTAGGAAAAAGGAAAGTATGGGGGTGGCAGAGAAACCAGCCAATTACATCCTCCTCCCTAACCAATTCTGAAAGGTCAAAGACCATTTGAGAAACATATTTTCATTTACTGCTCCCTAACCGACCCCCAGCTACCTATGGTATGGTCTTACGTGTGACAAGTTCAGATACGAGCAGAGAATCCCCCTGCTGACCTCAAGTTCATTCTGGAACTGGGGCAGTAAGTGCATCTCTTCAGGAATCTTGCCAACTGTATAGACTTAAATTCCCTCCCGTGTGTTGTGGGAAATAGGAGAAACAAAATGGAAGTAGATACTAACATTATTTTTAGTGACATTATTTTAAAATGAGTTTATTTCTTGCAGCCACAGTGGGTCTGGAGAGGTCAAGGAGTAGAATATAGAGGGAAGAAGAAAAAGACAGAAGCTCTCTTTGCTCTTAATTCCAGGCTTCAGTCTGGGTCGATCCCAGGGATGGAGAGCCTATCTCATCCGTTTCCTCATTCAATGTTTCCTCGAACGTAAAATCTCTGAACTAGCCTGTAGTTTCGAGTCCTAAACAGTCAGTTCAGCATGGTGACTTACTTTCTAAATCAAATGCACAAAATTTTCTCCAGTTTTCACAATTGCAGGGAACAATGCGACTGCTTTCATGACAGCATCTGGGGGGGAAAAAAGAAGACCCTCCTATAAGAAGTCATTCATTTTGGATAATTCTGAATGAAATTCTGGCCTCTTCATCAAGTATTTTCAGAATAGGTAGAGGGAAGGAAGTAGCAGATAATTCTTTTGTTTAAGTTACATTTAAAATATAAACTTCAATGGGGAGAGGACCTTGTATCCTGATAAGAGAATGGTCAAGGAAGATCCGCAATTCCTGTTTATAGCTACAGGAACTGTTGGTGTTGTCTACCAACAAAAAGCCTGTAGAAGCCACATGACATCGCCCTCTTCCTGCAAAGGCTGACCTATGTGGATTCTTTTCTCAAGTAGAGTACAAAACCCAAACTCATCACTGTTGATACTCAAAATGATACTGGGCTAAAATAGCGTAGGTGCTACAACTAGATTTTGATGCCAGTATCCTCAAATTAAGGTGACCAAAACAAAACAAAACAAAACAAAAAAACCCTCCACCCAGTCCAAACTCTGGAAATACTGTACAGGGGACAATTACATTCTGTGCAATAATGATAGAGAAGCACATACAAAGGGAAGAGTCAAATCCTGCCAGTGACTTTATAAGACCCCACATGGGAGTTTATGCTGTGTACACTCAACAGATTCCCAGTCCCAGTTCACTTAGTCCTCTTTTGGGAATCCACATCTTGTCCTACTGATACAACACAACTGACACACCGAAGTGATGAGAGAAAAGGGCTAAGGAAATGAAATTTCAGGCTGGCACGCTCTGAGAAATACCCCACTTGTGGTTCTTATTTGCATCCTGTGATCTCAGACCTTCACATCTTATAAGTGCTGCTCCCTGGAGCCCCTTCCTTCACTTTCACCAGACTTTATACCAGCTCGAATACCACCTTCTTTAGGTAGCCTTCCTGGACTCCCTGGTTCAAACAGGATGCCACCATCATTGTTTCTATTACACTGAGCTTTAATTATGGACTACTCATCTGACTAGGAGCAAGGAATGCATTTTCCTCCAGCTGATGTCACCAGTACAGGGTGTGGCACACAATAAGTACTCAATATTCTGTTGAATGAATAAACTGAAAAGTATAGTAAATGAAAGAGAGACACACTGGCACTGATGAATGCCAGTTTGGGGACCTAACAAATGCCAAGTACCATGCTAGGCATTTTGCCTGTATTATCTCTTCAATCCTCACAAAAACCTCACATTCATTTTACTGAAGATGAACCCAAGACTCAGAAAAGCTAAGTAACCCTTCTATAATTAAACAACCAATACGGAGTATTACCTAAATTAAAATTTGAGTTTGCCTAACTCTACACTGCCTCTTAAACAGGCATAAAACACACACTTCGGGACTATCCCCTCAATTATCCCTAAGCTCCTGGTATAAGACAAAAGCCAGGTTGGAAACACTTGTCCGCTGTTTATACTGAGCCCCTTTGTGGGTGAAATGTCCGAGAGCATGCCACTACATTCTTATCAGCACCACCGCCCATCACACTTTCCCTTGTAGCCACAGGTGCCCACTAAACACCACGCTTCCTTTCGCACACCCTGCTCAATGTCTGCCTCTGAATTCTATCGTATGAATCCTCAGTGCCAGGAACACTGAACGCAAGTAGCCTGGCATCTAGCTGACTTGACCTGCCATGCAAATGAGGAAGACGGAGGCAAAGCTGTGGGTTGCCTGCTTCCAGGCAGAATGTGAAATAGCCCAGCAGGGATAGTGCCTAAGTAAAGTGGCCATTTCCTATTCCTTGTTTCCTCTCAGAATCCCCATGATGTGTATAGGATGGCAACTTGGAAAAGGGCCACATGTCTTTCCAGGGAAGCACAACTAGACACAGGGGCCAAGTGGGTAAGAAGATACTTCTATAACTCTTTTTCTGGGAAATAACTTCACAGCTAGGTAAGAGACATCTAGGGTTGGCTAAGATGGCTATGTCAGGAACTGCTAAGTAAGGACAAACTCATCATGTCAGATATTCTGTAGAAAGTAGCTTCAAAAACATCAAGTAAACAGTATCACTCATAACAGTATCACACACAAATGCTCTGACCTGTTATCACTGTTTTTGGTTCAGAAATAAGTGTCTGGGGTAGACAAGGAAATGATGGTTACTAAAAGCAACTTTCTTTTTTTTTTCTTGCAGAGATTCCTGATGAAATCAAGACTCCATGTGCTGGGAAAGCAGACACTGAGCTAGAATATCCAGGCAGCCTGAGTCCTAGGCCCCCTGACTGCTATACAGGTCACTTTTCCTGTATGCTGCCCTCAGCAGCATAGCACTCAAATGCCAAGAAATGGCCCCATCACCTTACAGGAATTCAGAGTGACAAACTTTAAAAAGCCTTAGAAGGCCCAAAATATAATAAATGGAGGAAGTGAGAAAATAGTTTTAAAATCCAACACACTAATAATAGTGGTTTCTGCCATAAGTCAAGTCCAGATGGACAAATAATGTCTGGCACCCAGACTCTACAGACAGCATACACTCAGAAGGCAGTTTTTCTGCAAGGTCACAAAGCCTGTTCCCCCGTAGTGTACTCGGGGCCCCTGACACAATGTCTGTGAGATCTTTCTCCCAGCTTCCTTAAAATTTCTAAGTGCACTCCGAAGATACAAACTTGCTGTGTCTGTCTGTGTGTGTGCCTTTAGAATCTAAGTCAGGTTGCCCATCTCCCAGGAGATATTTCAGGATGAGATAATGAAAGAAAGAGAACAAGGAGAAAAAGTGTTTATATATGTAGAAGGCCTCACACAGGCCACTAATGGAAGGCTTATTTCAAAAACACCCAGTGTAAGCAAATCTAAACCTATAGTAATTGGTGATTATGTAAATTAAAAGCAATACAAGTTCCATTATTTTCATTCAGTTTACATACATTTTTTAGCCACATATAGCTACTACTTAAAGATAAGCAAAGGCATTTCATACCTACTCTAAGTCCAAAGGATATATCATCAGTTGACTCTCCAATCAACAGCTTAAAAGGAACTTATTTTAGGAGCAAATAAACTGACTTCACCTGGAAAATAATATTTTGAGTAATCTAACTTATTTTAAAGAACTACTAATTTTACACCTTTCTTGATCCCACACATTATTACTCAGGAACAGGAAGACTTAAGGGGCAAACAGGGAGTACAAAAGTTCAAGTTCAGAAGAAACAAGCCTGTTTCTGGCTAAGTTCCTCAAACTCCAAACAGAAAAATGCCCAGCTGAAAAGAAAGGTTAGTTGAGGGCAGAGCAGCTGACGAAAGAGTTCTTGGGACAAAAAGTTCCTCTGAAAACAACTCTCAGGACATTTTTTTATATGTTTATGAAAAAACAAAGATCTGGAAGAATATAAACTACACTATTAGGGTGGTTATGTTGAGGATAAGGGTGGGATAAAGGATTAGACAGTGGAGGGGAGTGGGCCACTTTTCCAGTTTACTTCATAGGCATCTGTATTGTCTGATCTTTCAAAACAACCAACCAACCAACCAATCACATATTACTTGTGACGTTTTCCAAGAGTCTCCAGGGCACTACCACTACTCCCAGACATGCTGCATCAGCAGCTACCACCCCTTGGTAACTGAAATTAAGCAGAGCTCTGATGAATAGTGAATACATTCAATGCTGAAACAACATAGCTGGAATGTTTGGGAAAAGATTAGAGAGGAAGTATCATAACCCCTACTGGGTAGAAGTGAGATCAAATTAGAAAATTTACATAAAGCACCCATATGTAGCCCACACTAAACATTCGAGGGATGATAGTTTTCACACTCACTGTTATGGGCACCAAATGATCTGACCTCCTCTTCAGCCCTTTTCTCAAGCTGCAATGATGGGGGAGAAACACATGGAGCAGGCAATAATTATTCCACCACAGAATTTCAGCTAGTACAAGTAATGCTCTTTCATAACTGTCTTGTCATTTGGGGCTTTTGTGATAGATATATCACCAGTAACTAGATTTTTCATTCAGCTGCAGGTATGACTTGGCACTAAAAAGCAACCAAAAAGTGCTTTGGGACAAACTAGGAGACCCTTGCTTCTGGTTCTTCTTATATTTTTATAACTAGATGTTGGGGATTTCTGAAAACACTAGGTGAACAGATAAAAAGTAAATGTTACTCACCTAGTGCCCAGATCCTGGTTCCCACATATCATTTG
>CM053503.1:156368968-156483151 GCA_028627145.1 Eidolon dupreanum | reverse complement strand
CTTCTTTCTCAGTGCATAACCTCTGCCACAGCCACACCCAACTCATTCAATTATATACCTTTTCTTCCTCCTGAAGCCCCCTCCAAAATTCTCCACAGCATCTCTTTTATCTTCTCCATATCAAACCAATCTGCTCCCACAATTTCAACTATTATCTGCAGGAGAGCAGTCACTTTTCAGATCTGACCTCTCTCAAGCTTCATGTCCTCATCACTGACTGTCTGCTCCACCTTTTCCAGATGCATGCCCAACCACTTCAGTTCAGCGTGTCAAACTAGGGGCACTTCTGACTTTTCAGTTTCTTTCGGTGGAAACTCCTTTCTCTCTGTCACTTCGCGTAAAAGGAAAACCTATGTCACTTCTGCCTTCTTTCTTTCCCTTATTCCCCAAAGCCAAACCAGTCACAAACTTATGAGATTCTTTCTTCACAGCATGCTTCCTCTTATTTCTACCATTATCCTCTATCTGGGCTATTGCAACAGCATCCAGACTGAAGTCTCCAGGGTCCGCCTCTTTTAATTCCATCCTGTGCCTCTTTTAATTCCATCCTGTGCCTGTCTTAACACTAAACTCCTGGAATAAACCTTTCAAACCTGTCTGCAGGACTCTACTCCACTAAGCCTCTTCCTTCTGAATCTTCGTCATATTTTACTTACCTTTTTTTTCCAGGCCTAATTCAAGCCCCACTCTCTCCATGAATATCTGTTGTGTATTTATTCCTCTAATTTGACACTTTGCAAAGGCTATCTTTTACCACGGTTCTCCGTTCACCTGGATATGCCTCATAAGCTCCACAATGGTTTGCAGAGAAAAGCCCCTACGTATCTGTAACAGACAAATGCAGAACTAACCTGGCAGAAGAGGGGCGATCACTGCCCTGGTCTGGCTTCCTCCTCAGCAAAGCTGCCCAACTCTCCTCCCCCCAACAACTTCATAGGAGCACTAAGCTTTAAAAAACAATGAACTTGGGAGTGATGGATATGTTCCATGTCAGTTATACCTCCACAAAACTGTTGAAAATTAAAAAATAAAAAACAAATTTAAAAAACATTGACTAAATGGACAAGAAAGGACGGTAAAGAACTGCAGAGCATTCTAAAGATAAACAAAATGGCCTCAAATGTTCCTTTCTTTCAATTTGCATGACTGGCTCAGCCCAAACCCTAATTTCCTCTACCCACCTTATCAAGTGCAGGACTGTCACAGTAGACTCCTGACAGATGACCCTGGCTTCAGCCTCTCCCCTTCGAAAGCATCCAGTCTCAGGAATCTTAACATTCTGCCTTGTCATCTTTATACAGCATTCAGAAACAGCCTATCTCATTCTGCTTCTACTCTTTGTATTTTTGCCTCAAGTTTCCTCCTTAAGTAAGAGTGAATGAGCAGCCTAGGCTTGAAAATCTATGGCTGTTGTCTCAAACCATCAAGTCTCCAGGGGCCAGGCCCAGATCAACTTGGACAAGGTATTTTTTTCTAGAGAAAGCAATTATTCATTACCCACTGATTATATCACTCTCTTCTATTACAGGATATGTATGACTCTTGGGATCTGCGGTTTCTTTCTCCTCCTCCATCTCAGTGTTTCCCTCAGTCACCAGGGGGAACTCAGGACTTTAGAAATACTTCAGAGTCTACGATTCACAAGATCCCTGATGAGATTACTTTAATTGCTCAGTATTTGTGTTAGAACATAGAACTGACTTATGTGGAACCAAATAAATTGGGGAGGAGTGTAAGAATCAGACTCATTTTCTCTCATGAGGTAAATCCCAAGCTATGCTTCCCTAAAGAAAGTTGAAAGCATACTAAACTTCTTAAAGTCCTACTGGGAAAGGTCACTACTCTAGCCCTAATGAGAAGGAAGGGTCAGTAGCACAAGTTAAGATAGGTAGCTCTTGTCGAACACAGTTCAGTCCTATAAAAGGAGCTGGCAAACCTGAGGGAAAAATACAGGTCATACCTACTAGAGCTGAGGGAGGTAAATCTACAAATTACTGAAAAGTGAAAAACAATTGAAGGCTTAACATAATTAGGTGACTAGCTCTCCTGAAGCTCTGACCTTTATCGGTTTCAGAAAGGACCTTCTTTCCTCCTCCTGAGGTGAGTTCTAGAGCAGTGGTCCTCAAAGTAAAGACCACAGAACCTGAGGGAACCCTGAGACCCTTTCAGGGGTTCCACTATGTAAAATTCTTTTCATAACAAAACTAAGATGTGGTTTGCCTTTTTATTTTTTTTTAACTGTGCTGCCTTTCCAAAGATGGTGCAAAAGCAATGGTGGGTTAAAACGGTACCTGAGCAGGTATCAGAAAATGGCACCAAGTCAGATCTTTCATCACCATGCACTTCTCAGCTGCACAGTGAAAAAATAAATGCCAGCTTTCCTTGAGAATGTCCTTGATGATGCAGTAAAAATTAAGTCTCAATCCTCCAGTGTATCTTTTTAATATTCTCTGTTATAAGACGAGAAATACATATAAAACACTTATGTGGCATACAGATGATGGATGTCTCTAAGTAAAACCACTGTATGATTATTTGAATTGCAAAGTTTTTCTCTGAAGAACCATGTTTACTTGAAAGAATGACAAATAAGTGACAGGTTAGTGAGACTTTGGTATCTGGCTGACATTTTCTAGGGGGAAAAAAATACAAAGCCTGTCACTTCAAAGAAAACAACTGACAGTGTTTGCTGCCAATGATGAAATTTGAGTTTCCTAGAGAAAATTAGAATTTTGGCAAGTCCTTATATGCCACCTTGAGCTTGACAGCTTCCCAATACTTAACCATTTTTCTAATGACAATGTGGTGATAATATATGATTTTTTGATACTGTATAATAAAAGATGGCAATATTCAGAAAATCTGTACAACTCAGTGAACCAGTATTTTCCAAATAACTATGACACAATGTTACAGAATCATGCATGGGCAAAAGATCCTGTCAACGTGAGAAACAGACCAACAGACTGTAATATAACAAAGTTTGAAAAGTTCACTGATACCATTTCAGATTCCACATTGCAACTAACCTTCACAAAACCACCCTTTGTTAACTTCTGTATAGTACCAAAGAATACCCACAATTACTTAAAAAGGGTGTAGAAATACTCCTCCCTTTTCTAACTAAATATCTATGTGAAGATGGATTTTCTTCATAATTCAACCGAACAACACATCACAACCAACTGAACGCAGAAAGAGATATCAAAATCCAGCTATCGAGCCAGACATTAAAGAGATTTGCAAAAACAACGCCAACGCTTCTCACTAATCTTTCTGAAACAAAAGCACTTTCATTTAAAAAATGCTACTTATGTTAACTTGTACTGGATTTATTATTATTCCTAAATGAATTAATATTTCAATTTCTAATTGGTAAATAACTATATCTATATCTATATCTATATCTATATCCACACACTAAAAAATATACTGGAGACTCCAAGAAGTGCATAAAAGAGTCCTGAGACCAAAAAGTCTGAGCACTTCTGGTCTAGAATACCACTGCCTGTCCGTGATATCTATGAGGGCTCCTAAGGACAAGGTCTTTGTATTTCAGGGCCTAAGAGAAATTAGTACTCTCAGTATTTGCTCCAAAACGCCAGGTCTGGCTTCCTAGTTCTTCCAGAAGAGGGTAAGAAGTTCAGGGCATTATAGGTAAATTTTCTCTAATATTTCACTGATGGATCAAAGTATCTGATCCCATGCTAAAATCCAGGAAGCCTATGATCAGTCAATTCTAAGGTCATAAAGAAATCTAGTGGGAAAGCTAAATTCAACTCCAGATCATGAGTATAAGATACATCCTGAAGTTAACGTTTCATCTAGATACAGTTTTTAGCAAGTGACTTTTCATTTACATACTAATTTTTGTATTTGGTTATAAATTCCCTGCCTCCTTCTTCCATCCCCTTTCCTCTGCCAACTCTTTCAGTTACTGTTCCTCTGAGCTCAGTCTTCTCACTTTGCCTGGCACATAGTAAGCACTCAATAAATGGAAGCTGCAATTATTATCACAAACTCTCCCACAGCAACCTGTTTCATCCCATGACTTCAATCACCTCCTACATTCTTAATTTTATATCATCACCCGGACCTCTGTCATGAGCTCCAAACCTACAGAATGACCTATGGGGCCTTTCTTCCTGGATGTGCTACAGGGACTTCAACTCAGCATGTCCAATGTTTAACTCCTTTATCTTTCTCCTCAAAGCTGCCCCTCCTGCTAATAGTTCCTCCTGCATCAATAGTCACTAAAGTCTGAAACTTACAATCATTCCAGACTGTTCCTTGTACCACTCTCCCTGCATCTACTCTGCCACCAGGTTATGTCCGTTCACTCTACCATCTTTAACATCTCTGAAAACCCTCTCCATTGTCACTGCAACCACTACAAATTTCTCACCATCTCTAGTCTAGTTTCTAGTTATCTTATTGGCTCCCTGCCTCTAAGCTAAAATCCTTCCTATTCAACTCACACACTGACACTACAATAATCTCAAACGCAAATCTGATGCTATTTTCCTAATTATCTTTCTGTGGTTTTCCTGCAGCATACTCTTTGAATGGTTTTACTCATGTATCCCCAAAAGAATTTTTAAAAACATATATTCCTTGTACATCTTAAAGTTGAATTCTAAAATTTTTCATCACAAGTTTAAACAAGTTTATTCTTTTGTTAAAAGCTCTTTCTGTGCCCAGTGCAGCCATGGCTCGTGGTCCCAAGAATCATCTGAAGCAGGTAGCAGCTTCCAAGCACTGGATGCTGGATAAACTGATGGGTGTGTTGGCTCCTTGTCCATCTACCAGTCCCCATAAGCTGAGAGAATGTCTTCCTCTCATCATTTTCCTAAGGAACAGACTAAAGATTGCCCTGACAGGAGATGAAGTAAAGAAGATCTGCATGCAGAGGTTTATCAAGATCGATGGCCAGGTCCAGATTGTCGTGACCTACCCTGCTGGTTTTATGGATGTCATCAGCATTGACAAGACCAGAGAGAATTACTGTCTTCTCTATGACACCAAAGGTCACTTCGCTGTTCACTGGATTACAACTGAGGAGGCCAAGTACAAGTTGTGCAAAGTGAGAAAAATCTTTGTGGGCACAAAAGCAATCTCTCATCTGGTGACTCACAATGCTCACACCCTCCGCTATCCCGACCCCCTCATCAAAGTGAACGACATCATTCAGACTGATCTGGAAACTGGCAAAATTACTGACTTCATCAAGTTGGACACTGGTAACCTGTGTATGGTGACAGGAGGTGCTAACTTGGGAAGCACAGGTGTGATCACCAACAGAGAGAGACACCCTGGCTCTTGTGATGTGGTTCATGTGAAAGATGCCAATGGCAACAGCTTTGCCACCGGGCTCTCCAACATTTTTGTTATTGGCAAAGGCAACAATTAGTGGATTTCTCTTCCCCGAGGCAAAGGTATCTGCCTCACCATGGCCGAAGAGAGAGAAAAGAGACTGGCAGCCAAACAGAGCAGTGGGTGAAGTGATCTCTACGTAACATGATTGGAAAAGTCTTTGTGCCTAATTAAAACTAAATGTAACATGATTAATGGCCAAAAAAAGGGGGGGGGGCAAAAAAATACTAAACATTTTATAAAAAAGAACTAAGTTATGGATTAGCTGTAATTGGAATAAACATTTTATGATAAAATAAGCTTTAAATATTTTATTGAATAGCACATACCTAAACTAAAAAAATTCTTTAAAAAATTTTATGCAAGTTTTACCCAATATAGCTTGAAAAAAAAAACAACCTGTGGTCCCAAAGAACATTCCAGTCACATTTAACTGTTGTGTTCCCAACAAGGAACAAATTCACCCTAAAAACAATTATTAGACAAGGAAAAATAGGAAGCCTTCTGGGTTTTCAAGGTAACTTAATCACCAAAGGTGGCCTCCCTGAAATCAGTATTTCCAAAATACTCCATTTTGCAACAGAGGTTTTTGCACTTGGCACAAACACTGCAGTAAAATTTGGGAAGCCTGAGGGATATGACATTCTCACTACCATCCTTTTTTTGGTAAGGTCAGTTTTTGAAGAGTTCATTAGGAAGCTAAAGTTCTAGAAATTGATTCTTCTAAAGCTTTGTGTGCAGGAACTATATATCCCTTGGAAGTCTTGGGCACTGATTATTCCAGTTTGTAAACCACAGCTCTAGAGGATACAGCTCTAACTCATTAGCAAAATATCTAACGCCCTTTGTGATCTAATCCCTATTAATTTCCCTCTTCCTATTTGTCAGTGGATGGCTCCCGTCAAACCCAGCTCGGATCTGTCAAACTGTTTCCAGTTCTCCTTTCAGGCCTTGTTGGTATCTTCTCTAAAGTTACTTTATATCTGGAGTGTCCTCATCTCTTTGTTCCCAGAAAACATTTGATAATTTCTCAAGGTTCCATTCAGTCCAATGGATAAGCAGCTGGTAACTAACTGAGCACCAAAGGGGTGGTTCTTATGCAAAGTGTCTCAGAAGTTTTTGCAAGAAGTGAAAGATAGGATTAAACATTGTCCCAAAGGGTCCCCCAGCTGCTTGTTGATTGGCTAAATCAACAGGTGCTGAAGTTAAGGAAGATGTCATTTGGAATCTCGTAAAGAGCAGAGATCACTCCATAAGGAAGAATTCAAACATTTCCTAGATCCAGAATAGGACTGTGAAGACCAAGGACTAGGGATAATAGTTTTTCAACTGTCTATGGGTTAAATAACTTTCTAATGTTCTATCAGAGCACACACCACATAGTATGACAAACGCTTGTCTACTTGATTAAAATCTCCCCTAGACTGTATACAAGCTCCGTGAACACCTGTCTTAATCACCACTCTATCCCCCCAGCGCCTTCCATAGTGCCCTGGCTCATTAAATATATGTGTTGATGTTCATGAAAAATTGTTGAATGATTAAATGAAGGAACGGACGGACAGATGAATGATTAAATTCCACAGGTTCTCAGATACTGTTTGAATCTCTACAGTTTAGTATTTTTCTATAGATACTGAAGGTGAGTAAGTAAAAAAAGGTATCCATGTTAAATTCACCCATGAAGCCTGAGAGGAGCTTGGGCTCACACCCAAGGGAGAATTTAAACCCCTGAGAGGCGGGAAAGAGGTACTGAGGCCCAGTGCGAGTGCGAGGGGATGCTGCAGGGTTCGGGTACCCAGAGGCGGAGCCGACTAAGTTCACGAGCGTGGCGGAGGGAAAAAAAGGGTTGGGGAAGAGGGGATGGGGGGTACGGGGGGAGGGGTGCGAAGTCCCGGCCGGGTGGAAAGCCGAGCCCCACGGCCTTCCAAAAAATCGAGAAGTTGGGGCCAGGAAGCTGGGCTGGGGCGGAAGCGGCTGGAGGGCTAGAGACCCGCGTGGATGGAGCGGGGCAGACGGAGGGGCGGGACAGTAGGGCCGGTGGAGAGTCTTTCCCCCAGCTCCGCGGTCACACTCACCTAGTGGCCCCAGCTTCGCCCCGGCACCGCACGGGCTCCGCGTTGCTTCCTCCCTTTGGCCTGCTGGGCGAGTGGGCGGCCTTAGGCGCCCCTAGCAACCACGCACCGCCACGCGACCCGCGCTCAGCCGCCAGCGCCGATACTGCCTGCCACGCACTGCGCGCGCCCCCAGTGGACGGACTGAGGGCCTGGAAGGAGCGATCGCGGCGACCGAGATGCAGGCGCGCGAAGTCTCGAAGGGTTGTGGGCCTGGGAGGATAGGCGGTCACCGGCCTTGCGCACGCGCGGTCGATTCAGTGAGGGTGGAACCCGGAGAGCGGAATTCTGGGAGATGTAGTGCGAGATTAAAGCCCAGAAAGGCTCCGTTTTGGTACTCCAGGACTCTACCCTGATTCTACCAAACCCATATGGACTATTTCGTTGGCCGTGCCTTAATTAGTTCTTCTAAAATCAAAGATGTCGAGCTTTATTAAAGAATTTTCTTAGTAGTTCTTTCAAGTAAAAGTCTTTGTGTTTGAACTCGGGAAAGGGGAGATCGCCAAATCTACTATGCTTCCCTCCAACCCCTTACCCCTACTCCCACCCACCCAACAGAGTACAACTACAACCACCTGCTTTATGGGCTTCAAGCGTGAACTTTAGGAAACACTGATTCAATTCGTTATTTCTGCAGGCAAGACAGATCGTGCCCCCTCAGTTTCAAATGTCCCTAGACCTAATGGATTTGAAAATCTAAACAGAGCTGGAGAGTAAAATGATCTTTTCTAGTCTATTATAAAAATAAAAGGGACAATAAAAGATGAAACTGCCCTAATGAAAATAATCTGGACCAGAGCGAGGATGCATAACAAATAATTGATTTAGGCAACAGTCATTGATGGATGCTAAAACCACGAGAGGATTAATGGGGGAATTTTACACTGGAAGGCTGTCTGCCAACACCTGTATATTTTAAATAACCTTAGATCATTAAATGTGGGACAGCTATAAATTATGTCTTCTGACGTGATGCAACTTGAACTACAGTGTAATATTTAGGTAGTAGTGTATTTTTGTTGAAAACTTAAAAGTTGAATCTGAAGCTAATCAAGATTTTGGCTTACCACAAACTTCTAGTTTGTAGTAAATAAAGGGAAACAAAACCATAAAAAAGCAATCAGACAAATCCAGAATGTGGGCCAATGTACAGATGAATGACCTTGTTTCTTCAACAATTTCAGAGTATAAAAAATGAGATGTTCTATAGGAGATGAGACATAATCAAATGCAACGAGTGGGCCTTCTTTGGATCCAGATTCAAACAATTTGACTGTAAAAAGATATTTTTGAGACAAAAGAGAAATCTGAATATGGACTGGGGACATAAGAACATACCCAATATTAAGAAACCATTATTTTGTTGTTGTTGTTCAATGAATGGTGTCCCCCCCCCCCAAAGATACATCCATGTCTAATTCCCATAACTTGCAAATATTACCTTATACTACGGCAAAAGATGTGATTAAGGATTTTATAAGAATGGTTGTGAGAGGATTAAGGAATTTTTCTGGGTTGTCTAGGTGGGCCCTAAATCCAATGGCAAATGTCCTTAGTGAGGCAGGAGATGTGACAGACACAGAAAAGAGGAGGCAATGCGACCACGGAGGTAGAGATTGATGAGGCTACAACCCAAGTAACACCTGGAGCCACTAAAAGTGGAAGAGGTAAGGAATGGATTCTCCCCTAGAGCCTTCTGAGGGAACTGGGTCCTTTTGAACACCAATTTCAGACTTCTGGCCTCCAGAACTGTGAGAGAATAAATTTCTATTGTTTTAAGCCATTAAGTTTGTGGAAATTTGTTGTGGCAACCACAGGCTATTTTGACATTTTGGTTAAGGAAATATCCTTATTTTTTACAGATACAGACATATGTTTTTCATGATTAAATGACATGATGCTACAGGTTTGCTTTAAAATACTACAGCAAACACCTCAGTAGCAATAAGCAAAGAACCCAGGTCTTAGTTTCTAATACAGACAGTCCCCACCTTACCATGGTTCGATTTAGTGTTTTTTTTTTTTTTTTCAACTTTACAATGGTGTGAAAGTGATATGCATTTAGTAGAAACTATACTTCAAATTTTGAATTTAATCTTTTCCCAGACTAGTGATATGCAGACTACTCTCTTGTGATAAAATTAATTTTAGTTCAATGCTTCAAACACTCTTCAGACCCAGGGTGCTTTCAGCTGTGTATGTTAATTGTGAGTACCCTACAAGCATTGTTTTTCACTTTCAGTACAGTATTCAATCAATTACATGAGATATTCAACACTTTATCATAAATAGACTTTATGTTCCATCATTTTGCCCAACTTTAGGCTAATGTAAATGTTCTGAGAAGGGCTCCTTGGAGAACTAGGTTTCTAGGACTAGTTTCTAGGACGAGGGCAGGAAATACACAAGATGAACCTGAAGTATCTTGTAGTTCCAGAAAGGTGTTAAAAAAAAAAAAAAAAAAAAAAACCTAAACAAAACCACATTGTTGGGAGTATGTCACAGGAGCTAACTAAAAGAACTCTCAATGACCAAAGCTGGAACAATGTGAGCAACAAAGTTAAATAAAGCAGTAGTTTATAATCCAAAGTATAAAACAAATATCCATGAGTCCCTGGTATAAATAAATGGTTGAATATATTAACAAATGCGATAAAGAGGCAAATCTCCTGTGCAGAATTTCAAATAAATTATGTAGATACTCAGCCCTAAATGAAGAGGAGCATTACTCTTTACTCCTTAAGTGTGGGTTGTGCAGTAACTTGCTTTCAAAGACCACAGTATAGAAGGGGGAGTGGGGTAGGGCAAAAAGAGTAATGGTAGAACAATCTGACAAACACTACTTCAGCTAGGTAATCAAGATCAACATCAAGAGGCATGAATCATGTAGAGAATAAGTGCCCTTGATATGTAATGAAAATATCACTTTACTTCTGTAGTCTTCCTCCCCAAAACCTATAACCCTGGTCTAGTCTTGAGAAACATCAGACAAATTCCAATAGAGGGACATCCTACAAAATACCTGACCAGTACTTCTTAAAACTGTCAAGGTCATCAAAAACAAGAAACTTCTGAGAAAGTGTCACAGCCAGAGGAGCTCAAGGAGACAACTAAATGTAATGGGTAATGAGATCTTGGAACAAAAAAGGGATGTTAGCTAAAAGCTAAGGAAATCTGAATAAAATATGGGTTTTAGTAAATAATATATAAATATTGGTTCATTAATTTTAACAAATGTATACTATAAAATGTTAATATGGAAAATTGTGTATAGGAGTGGGGTATAAGATGTGAGCTGTGTATGTACTATATGCTCAATTTTCTATAAACCTAAAACTTTTCTAAAATAGAAAATCTGTTTAATAAAAAAAGCTATAGCCACAGAAATTTGCCTAGCTTACCTTACCCAAGTGATCAGAGGTAATTTCACCAATAATGGGGCAAAGCAACAGCATCAACCTCCAGATATGATGTACTAAGAGGATACATCATCACTTACGTCGTGTTTCTGACAAAAATATGTAACTTGAATCAAATCACAAAGAAACATCAGATATACCCAAATTGGCCAGTACTCTTCAAAATGTCAATCATTGTCATAAAAGACAATCAAAGGATGAGGAATGGTTCTAGATTAGAGGCTAATGAGAATCACAACCAAATATAAATCATGATCTTAGATTGAATCCTGGACCAGGAAAAAAAACTGGTATAAAAAACATTATTGGAACAATTGGCAATATTTTAATATGAGCTGTAGATTAGTTAATAGTATTATGCCATGTTAAATTTCCCAATTTTGTTAATTGTGTAAGTGTTTATATAAGTAAATAGCCTTGATCTTAAGAAATTTACATTTAAGTATTTAAAGGTAAAAGGGCCTGATATTTACAACTTACTCTCAAATGTTTTAGAAAAATATGATAAAACTAATTGTGGCAAAATGTCAACAATGAATCAGGGTGAAGGGTATATGGGAGCTCTTTGTTCTATTCTTAGAACTTTTCTTGAAATTTTAAGTTATTTCAAAATAGAATGCTTTTTAAACTATAGCAATGACAAAATTAAAAAAGGAATAGGTAGAACCAGTGTGGCAAAATATTGATAACAGCTGAATCTGTGGGATCAGGGGTATGGAGGTTTATTATGCCATTCTTTCTACTTGTATATGTTTAAAAACTTTAAGCTCCCTCTCCCTTCCAAAAAAGGTAAAACACATACAGTTATACACAGGCACAAATTCTCAAACCTTCCATTCTCTGAATTCCAGGCACTACTCAGACCGTTCACTCCAAATCCTCTCAGCACCTTGTGCAACGATTGCTAAGTATAAAATTGTTTTCAAATTTCTAATCCTTTAGATTGTGTGCTCCCAAGGATGGGAACGTGTTTTCTTATTACACATCATCATAAAATGATTAACTATTGCTTTATTCAATAGCCTAGAGTGTTTGGATGTATTTTTAATTTCTCTGTATCAAATTGTTTATGTATCAGATAAGCATGGTGTTTCAAACTAGTATTTAATGATATATTTTGGGAAAAAAAGAATAATTCTTTCATAAGCTAAATTGAATTTATCTTTTAGAAAAAAATCCAGATTTTAAAATACTGTATTTGCCTAAATCCAGGCAAGTCTTATGAAGTACTGTGGTTTGGTTAAAAACAAAAAGTTCTGATCTGTTAGAGATACACACCAAAGTACTTATGAGTAACAGCATATGTTGCCCAGGATTTGTTTTAAAATACCTGAATAGAAAAATAAGAGATTGATAGTATAGCTGTTGAAGCAGTGATGTTCACCGGACTCTCTACTTTTGTGTGTGAAATTTCCAACTAATACACCTGACATGTTCAAAAATGAACTTAAGTTTTCCTACCCACTACCACTCCATTAATAAATAGCCTTGCCCATTTCAGCTAATGGCAATTCTATCCTTCCAATTGCTCACGCCAAAAACCTTGGAGTCATCTTTGTTTGCTTTCTTTTGTTAACACCCCCACATCCAATCAGTCCAGAAATCTTCTTTGCTCCAGGTTCAAAACATATTCAAAATATAACTACTTTTCACCACTCCATTGGCACCACCCCAGTCCAGAACACTATTATCTCTCACCTGGATCATTACAATAGTTTCTTAACTGTTCACCCTGCTTCCCATCCTCTGCCAGGCCATTCACAACACTGGAATGAAGAGTAATCCTTTAGAACATAAGGCAGATCACAGCCCCGCTCTGTTCAAATTCTCCAATAGATCCCTACTCTATTCAAAATACAAGTTCTACAAGGCCTACAACATCTGGTCCCCATGACATCCCTGGCCTCATTGCCTATTGTTCTCCCCCATCTTCACTTCTTCCATCCAAACTGGACTCCTCATAGCTCCACAACCATGCCAGGCATCTCAGGGGCTTTGAAGTGATCATTCTCTTCGCCCATGCTTTTCCCTCAAATAGCTGCACTGCTCATTCCCTCATCCCTTCAGGTCTTTGCTGAAATGTCACTCTCTCAGTAAGGCCTACCCTGAACATCCAATTCAGCATTCCTCACCCACCTTTTTCCAGAGTTTTTGTCACTTTCCTATATATTATATATAGTTCACGCATTTTAATAAGTGCAGTTTTCCCTACCAGAATGGAAAGACGATGACAGCAGGCACTGCTTTATATGCCAAGAAGAGTTTCTGGCATATAGAAAGGACTCAATAAATGTTAAGTTGAACTGAAATAATTTAGATAGGAGGAAATTATGTAGTCTCTAGAAAAAATGTTATTTTTGCTAAAATATAAACACAGTTGGTGGGCAATGAAGACAAGGACTAAATAAAATTCCTTGTAAAAATAAGGAACATCTTTCAGGTCTACAATTGGAATTTAAGGAAGGACAAAAAGTAGTCTCCTATTTTATGAATGGAGAAATGAGGGTCCTCGGAAGCTTGTCACAAGCCAGCCAATGAATCAAGTTTTAAGCTTTTCCAGCTGGATTATGATTCTACCTAATGGGTCTGCCGAACTCCCCTTTATAGCTCATTGAGATGGAGGAAGCTGGAAAGCAGGAAGAGACAGAAATTATCTCCCACACCAGGACCTTGTGTGAACAAGACACCAGTTCTTCCAGCACCACATAAAAGCTCAAGAGGAGCTAATCCTCCCAACCCCTTACCCTGGCAGCTGAAAGTAAGGTGAGGCAAACCTTTTATTACAAGAGTTTACAAACAAATCTTAAAAAAACAACAGCACAACTCCACACTCCCTCTCATGAATGAGAATGTGGGCTATAGGCTGGAGAACCCTCCACAACAGGGACTGATGGCATTTATCCCCAGAGCCTAGAGCTGAGACAGGCTGTCTTCATCACTGTCCTGGGGCCAGTGCACCTAAACCCAGAACCTGCTGGGAGAAATATAGGAGCTCCAGAAAAGAAGAGCTCTCTCAGATAGATGGTGTCTCCCTAAGACTTGGGAGGCATGTTCCTGGGATTAAAGGCATAGTATTGGAGAAAATACCCCTGGATGTAGAGAAGGAAGGAATCTTCTCTGGCACCAACAGCAATGAAGTTTACTAGCTGAAATCATCTTGAATCTGGGGGGAGAAAGAAAATTAATACAGAAATCTCTTCTAGTTTCTCGTTCTCAAATCAGTTGAGTTGGCAGCTTATCTCTCTTTTTAAATCTCTTTTGCTCTTGGTTACCAGTTGGTGGTTTGTATCGTAGAAAAAGTTGGCAAATGTAGGGCAACGAAGGTTGAAGGCTGGACCCCAGAAATCTGGGATCACGTGCTGTGGGTTGGCCTCAGGAGATGAATGAGTTTCCTGCAGTGTTTGGCAGAGGCAGGCCTGGGACTGCTGTGCGGCAGTAACTGATTCCCCAGAGAGAGCAAGGCTAATTTCTCACTGGCACCTAAGGACACCAGCACCTGTGGGACAGAGAGCAGATGACAGAATATGATGTGCAGAGCACTCTCATTTGGCCTAGCAATTCCCACTCCAAGAAAGGAAGAAAAAGAAAATGGGCTCTTGGAGACCCAAAATAGATTGTATGGGACAAGAGAAACTTTGGAGACAGGAATTGTCAGGACCAGAGGTCTACTTCCATTCTCCCTAGTTACAGACCATGAAACCAAGGCTCCAAGGGATGCATGCACTTGACCCCAGGAAAAGGTAACGAATGCAGCAGTGACAGTAAGCCAAAAGATGTGATTCCCAGTGAGTGGATCTGACCAGTGAGGCTTAACCTCATTACCACCAAGAATCCCTTTTATTACGTCCCCACACGGATTGCCAGAAAATCCTGTAATATATATCACTATCCTATCAAAATTTCATGAACCACACAATGCTACCACACTGAGCTATTATAACTTGTAGGTTTAACCTGATTATAGGTAGGTATGTGATTTCACTGGGCTCTTTACATACTGAAAGTTGAGGAGAAAAAGCAGAATAAAGCAATGATTAAGAGTATGGACTCTGGAGTCAGACTCTTGAGTTCAAAAGTCCAGTCCTATATACTAACTTTGTAATTTGGACAAGCTATTAAATTCTTTGTGTCTCCATTTTATAGCCTGCAAAATGAGGAATATAATAGCTTAAACCAGATAATAAAGGGAAAATGCTTAGCATGGTGCTTTTCATGTAGTAAGTGCTAAAAAAAGATAGCATTTTCATGGCCCCTAGAATGAAACCACCCTATATGTCAACATCTCTAATCTTCCTTCACCTCCCTCCCACACAGCCTCTGGAAGAGAGAAACGGTGGTCCTTGAGATTCCAGGCATTTCCCAACCCAATGGAACCCTCTTCCAGGTCCCTTCCCTTCAGGGTGGGAGACGGTAGATGAAAAACTAATCTCCAAGACACTGCCCCTGAGTTTCCTGCTCCTAGAGAGGGACATGACTTGGGTTTCTGCATGTCCCAATTCCTCAAAGACTATCTCGGAAAACTGTTGTGAAATATAACCGATCGTCATGGTTCCTAAGTCCCCTGGGGTGTACCTGATGGATGCAGGGCTCCTGGCGGAGGCTCCGGAGAGCAATAAGGGCGGCCTCCTTCACATTTGGCTGGGGGTCTCCACACGCCATCTCTAGGAGCCGCTGGGGTACTTGGCACTGCAACAGCTCTTCCCCCAACCCCTCAGGCCCCAAGTTGCCCAGAGCTGACACAGCATTACACCGGATTCCAGCCTGAGGATCTCCAAGCAGCTGGGTCATACCGGGTACTGCAGCTGCCAGGGCAGGTCCCAGGGGACCAGCATGGTAGGCTGCATTGCCCACAGCAAAACTGGCGCTGCGCCGCACAGCAGGGTCCTTGTCTCCAAGCCCCAGCAGCAGGAGGTTGAGCAGTCCAGCCTGGCTCTGCAGTGCCCCACGCAAGGCCATGCTGTGTTGAAGCAAGTGTCCCAGGAGCCCATAAGTACGGGCTCGCACAGAATTCTCTGGGTGGCCCAGAAGGCTGCGCAGGGGCCGATAGGATTCATCAGAACCAGCCAGAAGTTCTTGGATGAAGGACAAGTGGCTGGGAGACAGAACCCGGGCTGTGTGGGCCAGAAGGGAGAGAAGGTCAGAGGTCAGCAGCGGCTGGTCACTCAGGAGGGCAATTGAGAGGAACGAGATGATGGTTCTAGGTGAGGCAGCCACTGTATTCACAAACTGGTTGAGAGAGATGGGATCTGTGAGGGCCAAGCGTGTGAGGAGACTGATGGGCAGCTCAGCTTGTGGCAACGGAAGATGGTGGCAGCAGACCTGGGTTGGGGGAAGGGAGCAAGCAAAAATAGTTCAGGAAGACAGAGAATACACTGCAGCTCGATAGTTAGAAAAAGCCCAAATTTGGGGGGAACAGCCAATCGCCAAGCTATAAGAAATACCACAGGGAGCTAGGAGAGCTGACCCACAGCACTCCACAGGAGACACAATGTGGCCCCCAAGAGAACAGGTCTTTTCTGAGTTCAGTCATTGCTCTTGTCAAAGACCCACTGCTTAATGCCAAGAATTGCCAGAGAAACGATTCCTCACTGAGGAGCTGGGTCTCCAGTGTCTAGACTGGGATGTCCTTCCCACTGAGCTCCAGATAAGGGCTGATGAAAGCACCATCCCCAGCTCTAACTGCACACCTCTGCTTAGGCCTGAATACTTTCTCCACTCCAACTCTGAACTCAAGCCAGATGCTCCACTCTTACAGGGGCTAAGGAGAGCCCTGGAGCTGCTGGAAAGTGAATTAGAGTGTACAAGGGGGTGGGCTGTCTTCCTCTCCCACCTTCATGCCTGGGTAGCTTCCAAGTACCTGTAACAGGTGGGCTGCAACTTCTGAGTCCGTGAGGTCAGCCAAGACACCCACAAGGAGGTCAGCATCCACATCCAGGGCAAAGGGGAAGCAGAGGATCTGGCAGACAGAGAGCACCACGACAGGGAGAAACTCAGACCCGTGAGGCCTAAGGAGGGAGGTGTGGAAGAAGGAAGGATTTACTCAGTCTAATTTTCCTACCTTTTGTCATTCTCCCTCACCCTTCTCAAATTCCCTAGTCCATCTCTCCCTCCCCAATCTCAGCATTTCTTGCCTCATAGCTCAAGCCATCAGCTATTTCTCTCCTGCCTTTTTCTCCCTGCCCCCATCACAGACTCTCTGGACCTTCTGGTCTCCCTCCTCTAGCTCAAACTCACGCCTGGCCCAGCTGATGCAGGAAGCTGGGGGAAAGCAGATGCTTCAAGGTGGACATGAGGATACTTCCACGCTGAGACAGGTGGCTCAGGCATAACTGGGGTTCCTGGGTGAAGGTGGCCATGGCCAGGCTCAGCAGGGCTGCCATGCCTGGAAACACCAAGAATAAAGACCCAGTGGAGGAGGCAAGAGGCCCAGATGCTCTTGCTTCCCCTTGGCTCCGAGGGTTACCACCTACTCAGTTCCATTCCCATCCCTGAGCAGTTCCAGCGTACAATCTGCCATCCTCTCCCCAGGCAGCAATCTCCGTGGGCTAACCCAGTCCAAGCAGCTTCTCTTAAAGAATTTGGGTAAAACATTGGCCCCACACAGGAGGGCATGCTAATGGAAAGATACCTTGAGGTGAGATGAGCGTCCAGTCTGGCTCTAGGCTTTGTGGACTGGACAGCAGCAGCTCCTCTTCTTGGGTAGGTACCTCCTCGGGGAGCCTCAGAGCCATGGAGAAGCGGTGCCACAGAGCGGTCCACATTTCTGAGCTAGCCAAGTCCCTTATCAGGCTACCCTTAACCTGCTGGAAAAAAAAAATTGAAAAAGGGTAGGTGGGGAGATCAAAGTCAGGAATCAAAAGGCCTTTTTTTCCACTCCTGTCCCTGACCTATGAGGAAAGGAAATCCCAGAAATAATTCCTTCTGTATTTCCCACCTAGGATTTCCCTGTTGTTTTAATTCCCTTTCTGATTACATCTTAACCCCCAATCTCTCAACTCACGCATATATCTACTGAAAACCAGGGAATTACAGCTTTTCTTCCCACTGAATCCCAAGGGATATAGCTGAACAGTTCCCTTTAAAGGATCCAAGGGCAGGTGGGCCCCTTCTATTACAGGCATTATAGGCACAGTAGTTTACAGGTTGCTTCTGTGTTCCTAAAGTCCAGTAGTACCTCAAAATGCCCAGTTTCTCTCTCCTTACTTCCTATGCATCCTAAGATGAAGCTCTACCTGCGTGAGGAGCTGCAGCAGCAGGACAAGAAGGCCGTCGTAGAATCCACAGCCACCTGGTGGAGTCAGCCGGACCTGTCAAGCAGAAGTAGGAAGAATGCAGATCCCTGAGAGGAATGAGGTGGCCTCACAGGCCTGTGTTCCCAACTCCTGGTCAGGTAGAAAGAGCTCTTCCTTGGCCTGGTGTAGAGGGGAGAGTGCTGGACTTAGGAGTCTTGGGTTCTGCCTATTTGGTCAATGACTAACTCTGTACTAAAAACACACAGTCCGGTAGGGTAAGCTGACACAGAAACAGTTATAGTTTAGAAAGATACTTTCTAAACCAGAGGCTGGGGTGGGGGTGGGGGTTTGCAGTTAAGGGTGTCTAACTCCACCTCCCGGAGGTAAGAAACTGAAGGGATTAAAGGTTTTAAAGGCAAACTAGAGAAGGTAGAGGTGGAAAGGAAGAACATCCCAAGTAGGAGTCATGGCATATACAAAGGCAGGTCATGAAAGACCATAATGAATTTTGGAAATGGCAACTCTTTTGGTATAGAATTACAAAGCTCTGAGGCAACAGATGAGGTCTGAGTAGCCTGCTGAAGAATTTGGACTTTATCCCAGAAGCAATGGGAAACCACTGAGGACTTACAGAGCCTAGAACAGTGTTTGGTACTCAATATATATTTATGCATTAAGTAATTCTTGTTTGAACACATGGCCAGATTTCCCTTAAGAGCACTCTGGTGGCAGTGAAGAAAATAGACTGAAAAAGAGAGAGACTAAAGAGATATCCTTTAGCAAAGACACTGCCAAAGAGAGAGATGATGCCTCCCTCCCTCTTTAGAAGTCCAGCATGTTAACAACAGAATGGAAGCCCTGATCAGTCTGGGCTCAGAGCAGTCAATTATCTGGGGGCAGAAGGGTAAAAAAGACTCTTTGATTCCTTTACCACGCCTTGGTTTACTCTAGGCTGCCTGGCATTTCAGTATTTCCTCCAAGAATGCAGTCCTTGTTTGACTCGCAGAAAACATGTGTGTGCATTCCCTGGCAGACCTCACCTCCGCAGGGGCAGACAGGGCATGTGTGGCTGCAGCAATCCACTCCACAGGCTGGAGGTCAAAGGTCACCCCTTGTTGTCCAAGCTGTCCCAGCAAACAGGCTGCTGCACTCTGGAGAGTTAGAGGAGGAGAAGGAATGACCAAATCTGAATGATATTCAACACAGGCAGAGACAATTTAAGTTAGTCGTGGACCAGAAGAACGTCTCATAAACAGCTACAAAACAGATAATGACTCCTCTGCTCCCAGAAGGGTTGGATGATAGGATGAAAAGGGAGAAACGGGAAGGTTGAAAACTCACCACAAGAGAGACGACGTGTGAATGGGTAAAGACAGTAGCAATCTCATTGCCTAGCTTCTCCATTCTGGAATAAGGAGAAACATCAAGGGGTGCAGCAGTGTAAAAGGAGGCTGTTGAGTGGCCTCCTCTTCCCTTTCATAGCGCTCTCCACCTAGGCTGCATGTCTGACTCTAAGTCACAGAGTTAGCTGGAATTCAGTTCTGTTCTTTGTAGAAAAGCCTTCACTCTCTCTATCCCAGTCCCTCCCAAGGATAGGCTGCAGGGTACCATTCCCCATGTTCTATGTCAGGGCGAGCTATGTGGGTAGAAGACTTTAGTGGCGAGCGAGACCCTACTTTATGACTCACCCAGAAGGCAGATCTTGGAGCTGAAGGACAAGAAGGGAGAGGAGGTAGAGTGTCACTTCAGTAGACTCTTCCGAATCTACTACCTTTACCTACAAAGGAAACCTAAGATATCAGAGCAACCTCTAATTTAGACAGTGGGGACACCATGATATGTCCACCTGTGTTGCTGGCCTACCTTGCCCTGGACCAACATCAACAGCGACTCCAAGGCCTGGGGCTCTCGCCCTAGAAGACGGCACAGGCGCTCACTGACATGGCAGCAGGAGTACAGAACCTAAGGGAGTGGGAAGGTAGTCTGTCAGTGAGCAGAGCAGCACCTGGGCTCTGAGAGTGGAAGGTGCAGCTGAAAGCAAGTGAGCCTCTGAACAGATCTGATATCCATGTTTGGGGTTGTTAGAGAAGTTTGGGTCACTTCCACCTCTTGCTGTAAGATAGAGATACTTCTCAGTTCTGGTGAGGACTGGCTCATAGTAAGGCCATCTCAGGTTGAACAGATTTAAAAGTAGAAAAAGGTCCTGAAAGAGAGTTTCTCATCTCTCTCAGTGTCTCTCTGTCTCTCAGTCCTGGGGGTTAAAAGGAAATCTGAAAGTTATGGGCAGGCAGTACCTTGAGAAGATGTAGGCACAGGGTGGGATGCTGCAGGCCAGAGATGAGGGATGGCCTCAGTTGGTTGTTGTCTTCAGTGAGCTGATTTGCCAAATGCCGAGAGATCTATTAAGATATACCTGAAGACTCAATTCCATTTCCATCATTCCAATCCCTCTCATATTCCCAACAATTCAGGATTCTCAAACCCTTACTAGTCACTTTGCCAGCTTCACCAGGAACCTTAGACTCTATCCCATTCCCAGTCTTCAAGGCCAATGGAGAACCAAAAGTCATTGCCTTATTTAGCCCACATATGCAGGTACAGAGGGAAGTGCTGCTAGCCAAAAGGGAGAAGAAAGTCTGAATCCTGAGCCCTTAAAGAAGCATCACTGGTGGCTTCAGTGTGGCTACCCTAGCACATGGGAAGTTTGTCACTGAGCTCTCTAACCAAGGCCTCTGAGATGTGGGCTATATCATGTTGTACAAATGGCCCAGATCCAGGGTGGGGCCATCTGTTTCTGAAAGAACTGAGTAAGGGCAGGCACACGAGCTTATTTTCCTGCTTTCCTGAGAAGCTGGGGCCAGCCTCCCCAGCTCTGGCAAAAGGGATGAGAAGAATAAGAAACTGCAGCTCAGACCTGCTCCTTGGCTTCCCAACAGCCAGGCAGCCCCACAGGAGCAAAACACATGGCTGCCAGTGCAGAGGAAATGGCTCCAGGCAGATCCTCACTCTGTTCCCGCAGCGACTGGCTCACTTGAGGGGCTCCTATGGAGAAAGCAAAGAATGCAGGGTAGGGTCTAGTTGTTTCTCTCAGATCCACCTTCTATCTTTCAGTTCACAGTTATTTATTGGGCACTTACTAAAAGCACAGAGCTGGACTCACTCAACAATTAAGTCCAGAGAACGCCCCCTCCCCACTCTGGTTACCTGGAGGTGTGTGGAAAGGGAGCTGTGGAACTGTCAAGCCATGAAGGAGCCCATCCAACACAGCCCGCTGTGTAGTCAACAGACTGGAGTAAAAGGCTTTGGAGATGGTCCAGCTATTCCCATCCATGGCTTCACACAGAACAGTAAAGCACTACAGGAGACGAGGGCAGGGTTAACATTGGGGCGTCAGAAAACAGACTGGGCTCAGAGTAAGGAGCAAGAATCCCCGGAGAACCTGAGAAAAGAGGAGAAAAACCCAGGGGACCAGCTGTCTAATTCTAAGTATTCCTCATACAGAAGGTGCATCATAACTACCTTCATGTTTCAAGAACAGGAGTTTGAGTGTCAGTCCTTCTTTTCTCTGATCAGCTGCTCCCTAAATGATGTTTCTCAAAGTGTTATCTATGACCGCAAGTGTAAGAATTGCTGGGGATTCCTGGGTCCTTCCTAACCTAGTCCTCTGATTCGGAATTTCAGGAGGTGGGGTATTTATTCCAAACTCCCCATGCTACTCACTGCATGATGACATATGAGAAGTGCTGATCAATAATGTGAATCTCTGCTGGCCAAAATTTAGGTTAGATATTAAAAGCTTCCTGACTTGAAAGGGTGAGGGATGCTAAAATAGGCTCAGACTAGAAATTGAATGGACTGTTAGCTAGAGACAGGAATGTAGCCTAGATCTGTGTTCTCAAGTACCAGTTTGAACAATGACCAGGCAACTGTTTACTACTACTACTTCTTTTTTTTAATGCCTACAGCACCTGGTATTCCTAGGTGGTCTCCCATCCAAGTACTTACTAACCAGGCCTGACCCTGCTTAGCTTGAGAGATCAGATGAGATCGAGCACGCTCTGGGTGGCATGGCCGTAGACCAATTGTTTACTTCTTTGCATATGTTCCCTTCTATCTCCAGAGATTTTCTGGTTCAATCCTCCATTCCTGGTCCTCACTACCAGGTATAGGCGAGAGAACCCATACAGGTTACTAATCCATAGGTCAAACAAGACTGGGAAATACTAGCTGATCTGCAAGTCTCTTCAAGAAGAAATAACTTCTATTTGTGGTTCCCTGAAACAGGCCACACTGCTTAATGCCTCTGGGCTTTTATTAGGTTGCTTTTTCCACCTGAAATGTCCTTTCTATTTTCCTGCCTCATCCACCTGGCCAATTTCTATGTATTCTCCAAATCCTAGCAGAGATTATTTCCTTATTCAGGATTTCTTTTATGACCCTCCAAATAGTGTTAATCTTCTTCAGCTGTGCTTCTGTACTTTACACAAAATTCTAATGTACTTTTCACACTACTGTCCTTAATCACTTTACATCTCCCCTACTTGACTGTCCCTGATCCCTTAAGATAGGAACTTTCTCTTACTCAAATTGCATATGGCATATAGTTGGCATTCAACAAATTTTTGATATATCACCTTGATCTAACCCTATCTAGCCATAAGAAAGGGGAGAGGAAAAACACAGGGAAAGACAAGGGAGATAAAAATCTGGAAATAGGAGCCGATTACCATGAGGCTGTCCCTCCTCAAAGTCTGCTCGGAGTCATCTGGTTGGGCCAGGAACTTCCCCAGCAGGTCCAGAAAGAGGTTAGCAGCTTCCTGAAATACCTGTAGGCTGGGGGGAAATGGTTTCTTCTCATCTCTCTAAAAGCCCAGATGTGGTACATGGGTCAGTTATGGGTAGGTAGGAGAAGCTCTTCAAGGGAACACATAAGAATGCTCCCTCCTCTTTTCCTAGCTAAGCACACACACAGTCTCACATACACATCCTCCAAGCCGTTTCTCTAGGTTATTCACATCTTGATCCTTTCATTTAGTGTACGGTGACTGCTGACGCTTAGAACCTGAAAGATTTGGGGCAAACTTGGAGGTGTCTCAGGGTCCTTAAGAGGACTAGCTAGACTCTAAGGAGTCAGTCAGCTGCTTCCTAAACCTGTCACAAATCATGGCTTCTCCTCACTTAGCCTCTTCCTAACAGAGAAGGTAAAAAATGGGAATAGAAATTGAAGCCAAACTGGCCAACAGGGCAAAACTGCCTGTCATCTCACCTGTCACCTACCTGTCACCTGTCTGGTTCCTCTCCAGATTAAAGGTGCAGGCAAAGTAGGCCTGAATCACAGCCATCAAGTTCCGTAAGAAGGTCCCATACCAACATTGCTGCCAAGGAAGAGGACAAAGAGTAAGAGCAATGTAGGGAATGGCAACAATGTAGAGGATGGAGACAAAGAATAGAAAAAGCAGTAAAAAAGGCATCAGATATCCAGACAGAATGAGAGTATTTGGATAGAGAGAAGAGATCTGGAGGTAACAAGTGGTAACCAATGGGCTACAAATAGCCTGAAAATGTGTCTTGTTTGGCCTGAACAACACTGTGGAGTTTAGACAGTTCTGTTTTTCGAAACAGCTCAAAATTTTTCCTAAAAATCTTAAAACACTCAAGATTAATACTCATCAGAGTGCAGCTTTCTCATGCCTGAGCCTAGGTTCTCTTTTTCTGTCCTCTTAGCTCATCTGCAGCAGGACACAGCTAGGGGAAGTAGAGGTTTGTCCCTAAATACATCGAGTCTCAATCCTAGCTCTTCCACTATCATCTCCATGACCATTTATTTGCAAAGTAGTGCCCGTGTATGAGTCAGTTAATCTCTGAATTTCAGTACCCTGGCTCTGTAAAATTGGGTCAATAAAGCCACGGATTTAATATATTTCGAAGCACAGTGCTCTAAATTTTGGGAGATTACACATAAAAATCTGGATTTCTAGCTTCTCTTGGAAAACTGGAAGATCTGGCAACACTGGACCCATATCCCCACTAGCAACAGTGGGCTAGAGCCAAGGAGAGGATGTCTAATTTAAATAGGGCATGAGACCTCCAGTTTGTCATATTCCCCACTACTCTCAAAGTTCCACATAGTCTACTTCACTGACTGACATCATCTGCTTGGCGTAGAAGGTATTTGAGTTTGTAATTCATGGTCTAATAACTAGAAAGAGGAGGAAAGAAAATAAAAAGCAATTGGGCCAAATAGAGATGGCAGTTCAAAGACGAGAAATCCAAGGAGAAACAACTCCTGGAAGTGTTTAGAGGCTCCTTGAGTAGTACTTACCTGCTGAATACTGTTGCTTTCCTGGCTGTGTCTGAGTAGGCTGAGCAGCAGCCCAGGGAGTCCTGCCTCACGGCAGAAGGAGTACAAGGGAACAGAGTCACTGCAGCTGGACAGAAGACTGCTCAGGACCCGGAGTGCAGGAAGGATATGAGAAGCACCCTCCAGCATGCCTTTCAGGATCTGAGTGACATGAGGGAAAAAGACAGTAATTGATATTATCAGAGGTAAAAGGAGAATCATAGATACCAAGTGTTCCCAAGAAGTTGGCAATCAGACCAGATGTTCTCATTCCTTTCTTTGGGAGTCCAAAGCCCAAAGGAGAAAAAGAGAAATAGGGAAACTGAACCAGGGAAGAAGAATATAGATGTTCAGATCACGTGACTGTTAATAGCAGTGAACAAGGGGGAGGGGACCGCCTCTCAGGATCTCTCTGGCAGACCAATGCTATTCCCATCTGCTCCCTCCCTTCTCCAATCTTTCATCTTAAAAACAAATCAAACATGCACACTCACACACACTCATGCACACACTTCTGAAAATTAAACAGACACAAAACAATGTTTTTTAACTCTAGATGAGGGGTTAACAAACTATGAACCACAGACTAAATCTAGCCTACCACTTATTTTTATACCAGCAAGCTAAGGACTATATTTTTAAAGTTATTCTTTAAAAGGTTATTCTTCTAAAGAAGAATAACATTTATATCAAGTGCTTTACAGTATGCTATTCACTGTTATAAACCTTTTCACTAATTTGCTCATTTAATCTTTACAATAACCCTTTGAAGTAAATACAGTTACCCATTTTACAAGTGAGGAGACCAAAGCTTTTAGATAGGTTATGTAGTTAATAATCACAGAGCTAAAGAGTAGTTCAGATAGAATTCCAACTCAGGAAGTCTTACGCTAGAAACAGAGCTTTTAACCTGCTTCCCTACTGAAAAGTTGTCCAACACTAGGAGGACAACGTGTAAAGAAAAAAGAGAGGTGCAAAGTGCCAGAGCAATTCACCAGGGAAAGAAGAGTCTTTTCAACAAATGGTGCTGGGACGACTGTACATCCACACGCAAAAGTTGCATGCAAGATCCCTCACACTGTATACCTCACATTGTAGACAAAAATTAACTTAAAATGCATCAGAGACCTAAATGTCAGAGCTAAAACTAGAAAACTTTTAGAAAAAAAACATAGGAGAAAATCTTTAAGATTTTACGTTTGGAAAACATTTCTTAGATACAATACCGAAAGTATAATCTACAAAGGGAAAAACTGTAACTAGACTTCATCAAAATTCAAAACATTTGTGCTTCAAAAGATACTCTTATGAGAATAAAAAGATAAAGCATAGACTATGAGAAAATATTTGTAAATCACATATCTAAAAAATGTCTGTATCCAGAATATATAAAGAAGACAGCTCAATAAGAGGACAACCCAATTTAAAAATGAGCAAAAGAACTGGATATTACATCAAAGAAGATATACAAATGACTAATAACAAGAAAAGATGCTTGATATTAATCATTAACAAAATGAAAATTAAAATGACAATTATATACTATTTCACACTCACTAGAATGGCTATAATCAAAAAGACAATCATAAATGTTGACAAGGATGTGGAGAAATGGGGACTCGCACACATTGCTGGTGGGAATGCAAAATGGTGCAATCACTTTGGACAATGATTCAGTAGTTTCTTAAAATGTCAAATATAAATGTTCCACATGACCCAGGAATTCCACTCCTAAGTACCCACCCAAGAAAAATGAAAGCATATGTCCACACAGATTTCCATGTGACTGTTCATAGCAGCACTATTCATAAAAGCCAAAAAGTGGAAACAGCCTCAATGGCCACCAACTGGTGAATGGATAAACAAAATGTGGTATATATCCATATAATGAAGTACTAACCAGCAATAAAAGGGAATGGATTATTAATACATGCTATGGCATGAATGAACCTCAAAAATATTTCGCTGAGAAAAGAACCAGACATGAATACTGTATACTGTATGATTGATCCCATGTATGTAAAATGTCCAGAAAAAAAAAATCTATGAGATAGAAAGTAGATTAATGGTTGCCTGGGACGGGGGGTAGAAAGGATGATTGTAAATGAATATGAGGGATCTTATTGGGGCAATGAAAATGTTCTAAAACTAGATTATGGTGATGGTTTCACTTCTTGGTACATTTACTAAACATCATTAAAAAAGACTTTAAAGAGAGTGGAAGAGATGCAGGCGATGTATTTCAGTGAGTTCCCAGGAAGGAAGATCACTGTGCTTCAGAGAAGCGAGGAAAGACTTCATAACAGGGAATACTAACTATGAATGTCAATTAAGCAAAATGTTATTTCCTAAAAAAGAATCTCATTCTTCTCATTAGTATACCTATACTAGAAAACATTATATACTTTTTACATCTATATTTTTCATTTTGGTGACAGATTTTTTTTTAAAGCCTATAGCACCTAGTATTCCTAGGTGGTCTCCCATCCAAATACTAACCAGGCCTGACCCTGTTTAGCTTCTGAGATCAGACAAGATTGGGTGTGTTCAGGGTAGCATGGCCATAGACAATAAAAATTTTGTAGAAACGTGTTTCCTCTCATTGTAGAAGTACTTACGTAATGTCCTCCATTTTTGCCTCATAGCCCACAATGCCTAAAATACTTACAATCAGAAATTTGCTGACCCCTGCTCTACAAGGATATTTTTCCCTTCAGAGAGATATGAGGCCTGCTATTTCTGTGTTACTAAAGGAGGTTAGCAAATCTCCTTGAATTAAGCAGACAGACTGAAACAGAATTGTGAAGGGACAAACTTTCTCTTTCTCCTTATGTCAATCACTGTTTTTTAATGCCTCATCTGTGAAAAGAGTCTCAAATTTTCTCCACGGTATCCTTCTGCCCATCACCTGTGCTCCAGCCTCATGCAGCTGACTCTGGATGCGTTGGCAGAAGTCAGGATTGCACAGTAGGGTGAGAGGGGCCTTCAGCTGGATGGGCACAGGTTCGGTGGTCTCTAGCAGGTGTTGCCACTCATCGTCACTGTCTGGCTCCTGAAGCACAAGGGAATAAAAGGGGTCAGGAGGAATGTGTAAGATTGAGGGTAGTAGCTCCCGGCACAGGGGATCACGGAGTAACTGCACGAAGCAGTGACTCCTCTGACACAGATGTTATTTTTTTAGATACCAGTTTAGAAAGCTATAGTTGGCAGTATATGAGGGGTCTTGAACAGTCTCTTGGAGAACACTGGCATGTGTGCATAAAGAGATACTAAAAAAGATGTCCATTGCAGCATGATTCATATTTTAAAAAATTGGAAATGTCATAAAGCCAGTCAGTGAGGGAATTAAAAATAAAAATAATGGTATATTCATATTAGGAAATACTATAAAGTTAAGAAGACTGTAGTACTGAGGATGCATCACTTATGTATATGTAGTATTCCTACCAAAAATGCATAAAGAGATTTCAATTTGAAGAACATTCTACAAAATAACTGGCGTGTGTACCTCAAAACTGTCAGTTATGAAGGATAAAGAAAGATTAGGAACTGTTCCAGATTAAAGGTGACTAAAGAGGTAAAACAATTAAATGCAATATCTAACACTGGATTGGATCGCGGACCAGGAAAAAATTTTGCTATAAAGAACAGTACTGGAGCAACAGGCAAAATTTAAATCTGGACTATAGATTAAATAATAGAATACATCAATGTTAAATTTCTGACCTCTATAACTGTACTGTGGTAGAGGAAGCAAATGACCTTGTTCTTAGAAAATATGCACTAAAATATTTAGGGGAAAAGGGGCATGTCTGCAATTTACCCTGAAATAATTCAAAAAGTTGGTATGTCCATATATAGAGAGAGAATCATAAAGCAAATGAGGCAGATTTTAATAATTGGTGAATCTGGGTGAAAGGGTGTACAGAAATTCTTTGTGCTCAAAATTATTCTTTAAGTTTGAAATTATTTCAAAATAAAATTAAAACCCTAAAAAACGCAAAAGATTGAGGTAGAACTACATGTTCAGACGTAAAAAGAGCTCTAAAACAGACCACATGGTAAGATAGCCATGATGTAAAACAATACATATGATATGAACTCAGAAATGTAAAAACAGTCAAACTATATTTCTATGTGTACATATACTCACATATGTACAAGTACAAAAAGTTTGCAAGAAGACAGACAAAATTAATAATAGCAGACACCTCTGGGACCTAGGTAAGGTTCAAGAGGGACTTTATTTTTTCCCTATGTATTCTAATTTTTTGATAATTACATGTTCAAATAACTGTGCAATTAAAATCTATAATTAGTAAGGAAGCACTTTTTAACACAGGTAGCTCATACCTGGAGGGCTGGGAATCACTGTTCTAGAAAAACATCTACCCAGACCCAACAACCCACAGCCAGGAGAAGGCTGAGAAGAGTCCCTGGACGCACCTCATTTTCTAGGTCCACTGCATCAATGCTCCGCTGGCCCGCTGCCTCTGGACTCAGCTCTGGGAATGCTCGTTCACAACCCTGGGTGACCCGGTTTTCTCTGCCAGAGGAAGCAGGGAGTAGGACAAGTTCTAGATCTATTAACTTGTCCCTCCCTCTCGACCCAGGAACGGAATGAAGAACAGGTCATATAGGATTGGATAGAAGAGACCTCTTTCTAGGATATGGCCAGGACAGGACATGTCAAATACTACACACTCATCCTTGACTGTCCCACCCACTTTGGACCTTATTCTTAAGTCTACCTTGGTGGTATACACCTATGGCTCCCAACTCAGATAACTTTCATTTTGCATGGAGACAGTTCTTTCCCTTTCAGTTAATATACAACTGAGGCACAGAAAAAAGGAAAGTTCCCACATTTCCTGATACAGTATCTTGAATTAGAATACAAGAACCCAGCACTCAGATTCCCAGGGCCCTGTCCATATTTAGGCAGTGGCTAGTGACAGGGATCATGTTGTGTTTGCTTTGGCTAGAGCCAAAGATACACAAGATACCTCACTCTATAAATCCCTGGCTACACCCTCCTCACCGAGGTGTAGGGGGGGCCTCTCCAGCCCCCCACTCAGCCCAGCTGCTCTTCGTTTCTGAGGCCATGATCCCAGCCAAGAGACCTGGTTCCTGAGGAGTGTTCCTTAGCCTGGGCAGAGGGGCTGTGCCAGAAGCCACCTTACTGGTCTTGTCTTCTTGCTCAAGGGCAGGTCCTGTATTCTGGTGTTTCTATGGGAAGTGGACAAGAGACACTGAATCAGAACTATTTGGTTGCCATAAGGCAGTATAAATCCTATTTGTGGTCCTTTCCCAACCTTAGAAAGTCACCCTCCTTCTCCAGTAACCCCAGTCACCAGCCTGGTTATGTCACACGTTCCCCAATATTCCCACACACCTTCTTCTTGGCCTCCTCAGCCATGCGCTTACAGGCTTGACGCAAGATGCAAGATCGATTGCCCTTGGGGGCCAGCTGATGTGCCTGTTGGTCCTTTAGGACCTGAAGTTCTGGGGGGAGGCGACGGGTGAATGGGGTGCCCAAATCTGGACTTGCTGGTTCAGTTATTACTGCAGGGAGGGAAGAGGGGAAAGACATGATCATACTGGAGCTGTGCCATGTCCACTTGGCCACAGACATCTTCAGTGTCTCCCGGCTTTTGAAGAAGGAGATTATTTTGACAAATTGACGAAAGGGGGGCGGGTTGCAAGGGAGGTGGCAAAGGTTAGGCAAAGGGCTAGGAAGAAAGTTCATACTGGTAGGTTAAAGAAGATATGTTGAATACAGGTTGGGAGAAGGAGGGTAGATTGGGGAGAATACTAGAAAAAGCCCTGGGAACCCTAATGACTAACTTGTGACATGACCAGCAATAAAAGGGTGATGTAAAAGGTCTGGCCAGGCCAGGCGCTGCCGAGGATCCTTGGTCAGCAGTCCCTGCAGGAAGTTCTGTGGAGAGAAAAAAATCCCCCATCAGCCTTCACGTCTCTATAAGTTCTAACTCACCAGCAGAATCTGCAAACTAAGACTCCAGAATCCAATCTTACAGCACCCTCTCTCACCCTATCCTTAGGCCTTATTTCATTGGCTGAAATCAGAGACAGAATTCACTGCCTCATCTCCTGGGGAGCCCCAATTCCAGTCCATAGACATTTTGGAACCCCAGAAGTAAAAACAGAAATCTCAATGTCACTAGCTTTGTGAAGAAGTGAGGAGAAAACTAGAAGAGAGGGATGTCACCTTCACAATCATCTTCAGAAAGCCAACATTCAAAGGAGTCCCAAATTGCTCACTTTGCCCTCTCTCTGATCGCAGTTTGTTTACAGCTGGGTACGAACAGATGCATTTACAGTTAAAAGCACACACACATGCACATGTCATTGTGTAAAGATGTGTTTGGGAGCACTCAAACCAGAAATCTTTCAGCAAGTCTTCAGATGGTAGAGGGGTAGGGAGACAGTCTCTACACTGTTATGAGGTATCTTTGGGAAAATCCTCAATTGGGCCTGAAACCGGAATAGAAGGTACTAGATTATGACCACTACTCTAAAACAAGGTGATTAAGCATACTATGGCTCTGGCTGGAGATAGCTGCATATCTGCCCTAAGGGAAAATGAATATCTTATGTATAGCACCAACTGAAGTTTTATTGTTTAGATCCTTTTTAGTAACTACTTGGGCCTTCCCAGCTAAAAAGGTTGGGGAGAAACCTGTCCCTTTACATCTTAGATAAAGCAAAGTTATAATGAGATTTCATCCTGGCAGAAGGTTACATTTAAATTCCACTGAAAGCCAAATCTTGCCCCAGATAAGAAATAAAAAGGGTCAACTTTTTTTCCTCCCTCCTTCCTTCCTGCAGCCTACTGAAAGGAGCAGGCACCACCTCTATCATCAACTCCTAATCACAGAGCTAGCCCCACTAGCTCTGGCCATTCGGATATCTGAAGATTCCTTCTTTCAGGAAGAGAACTGAAAGCTACGTTGGCAAAGCCAGATATCATCTGGACATTGCATCTGATAGGAAATAAGTAGAATAGAGGGTACATAAAATGACGAGTATCTGTCTCTGATGTCTTGAAATCATATTTCCATTGTGATATAGGACAGTCTGGCCCAAGGAGGAGCTGCTATTCCCAAGTTTGGCAGACCTCAGAACACCCTCTCAGAATACGCCCCTGCAGTACAAAAGCAAGACAGCTTGGCCCAGCTCCAGCATTAATTCAGCAACTGCAAAGTCTTGCCCTAGCTCTCGAAAAGGATTTTGGAAAAAGAAACAGAGCAGAGAGAGACAGGTTTCTGACACAAAAGTAATCTCCCTTTCTATATTCATTACCTTGAAGCAAGGACTAATGGTGGGGGGCCAGCGCACAGGGTCCTTGAGAATGAGGTTGACCAGCTCAAAGATGCTTGTCGTATAGAAGGGAGGGGTGCCTACAGCCAGCTCATACAGTATGCAGCCCACAGACCAGAGGTCTGCAGTGTGGTCATATGGTCGCTCTTCCACCAGCTCTGGAGACATATAGAGTGGTGTGCCTTTGATGGATGTCAGCACCATTGTGTTGGTGCTCATAGCCCGGGCAAATCTGCAGATGATGGAATGAAAATGGAAAAAGAGAAGATAGTCAATAAAAACTAGATCTGGTCACTACTCCCTCTGATTATCTGAGCCATCCCAAATCTGGACAGAGAGAGCACCTTCCGAAAGACTCAGTAGGAGTCTCAGTCTCCAACTCAGGTTCTAAAATGAGGCCCAAGTAAGCCAAGCATATGTTCTAAGACACCCTGCAGAACTAGAAGCAGAGATGAAAGGCCAGGGTCCTCACCCAAAGTCACAGAGCTTGATGCCACCACCCTTAGCAAGAAGAATGTTCTGGGGCTTCATGTCTCGGTGGAGGATGCGGTGGGAATGCAGATAATACAGGGCTGACACCAACTGGGCAGCAATGGCCTGAACCTAGGGGGTCAGTCAGGTGGGAGGAAGAAAGGAGAAGTCAGAGGAAGGAACCTACTGATAAGCCTGATATTACAGCTGATGTGATTTTTCTCTTCCTTCCCTTTCTTCCAGAGCCTCACACGATACCTTCCATAGTTCTTGCTCCCCTATTCATGCATTCTTTCATTTGTTCATTTATTCATTCATTCAAAGAAACTTTATTGAGTCTCGCTAGTTGCAAGACCATGGGCAAATTATTTTGTGCTGCTCAGATTCATCATGAGTAAGGTGACAATAATGACACCATCTACCTCACAAGATTATTGTGAGGATTAAATGAGTTAAAGCATGTAAAGTAATATAATGCTCAGAATAGTGCCTGGAACTTAGTAAGCATTCAATATGTTCCCTGTTTTTAAATAAAACAAAATCTCTTTCTCAAAAGAAGTAGTCAAACAAGACAAACAAAAGGAATAAGATGGTGACTTACCAGTAATGATGAGTGCTCATAAGGAAATAGAATGCTGTGACAAGAAGTCCTGAGGGTGGCCTACTTGCTAGAGTACAGAGATATCCCTAGAATAAGTGTGGCTGGAAATTGTTCAAACAAATCCCACTGCTAACCAGTATGTCTTGGTGGCAAATCTTGCCTTAACCACAACCTTTATACCTTCCTGCCCTCTCTGGTACCACCACACTGGCCCTTCTTCCCTAATGGTGTCAAATAAAAACAACACTTATAATAGGTAACTAAGTTGCATACTGTGTGTCACACACTCTTTTAAATGTTTTACATGAATTAACTCATTAATCCTCACATTAGTTTTATGAGATGGACACTACTATTATTTCTGTTTTAAAAAGAGGAAACTAAACACAAAGAGGTTAAAGTAACTTGCCCAAGAAAGTAGCAGAGCCAACCTTTGTATTCAGACATTTTGGCTCCAGAGTTGATATACTTTGCTGTCACACCATACTTCCTCTGTATATACCTAGGCTCTTATATTTTTCTCAGTTTTCAAAACAGAGACTCTCAGTGCCCTCAGCTTTCCCTACCAGTCCTTAACCTGGAGAGAGCCAGGGGTGAGGAGAAGTTTGAGCCAGGAAACATACTTGGTCTTCAGGAAGTTTTCCGTCATCTTCCAGGATCTGAAAGAGCTCTCCCTCAGCATAGTCTGTCACTACTACCACCTGAAGGGAGAAGGTAAAGGCACTGATGGCTCCGTATTTATGCATTCTGAGGTTGGGAAATCCCTGTGACCCTTCTTCTTGGGGAGAGATGACCCCAAACCAGAATGCACCTCTTTATCAGTCTCAAAGCTGTCCAGCATATGCACGATGTTGGGATGCCGCAGGCCCCGCATGATTTCAATCTCTCGTTGCAGATTTCTTAGCTCCTTCTCTGAGCGTCCCAATTTTGGAATAAACTTCAGGGCCACCACCTGTCAGTGGTTAGATGAAGAGTCAAGGACTAACCACACCACTGAAACATCAGCGTCAGATCTCCAGAACTGAGACTTTAGATTGAGCAACTCTCATTATACCTGTTTGTCTCCCATTCCACTTTCCCCATAGTACCCTGGCCTTGCCCAAGCTTCCCCTCCTCTTGCCCTAGGAAATAGCATCTGCCAAACAGATCCCTTTGGTGGATTCTGGGAGAGGTATTCTGAGCTAAGTAAAGAACTGAAGACATAAGGGATTTAGGGGAGATGAAAGGAAGAAAAAAAAATGAAGAGAGAATAGAGTTCAGATGGTTTATTTCTTCCTGCATGGTAAGATAGAGATTAATAGTTACAATAATGTTTAATTATTATTTACTAGGTGTCAGCCACTGTACTAAGCCATTCAGAGTGATATCATGTTTCGTCCTCAAGCCCCATCACTCAAATACTGTTCTTATCTTCACTCTATAGATGAGGAAGCTGAAATGGTCAGGTTAAGTCAGCGGTCCCCAACCCTTTTGGCACCAGGGACAGGTGCTCCTATGAAAGTCTAATGCCCCACGATCTGAGGTGGAGCCTAGGTGGTGATGCTAGTGCTGGGGAGTGGCTGCAAATGTTGACGAAACTTCACTCACTCACCTGCCGCTCAACAGGTACTGGTCCGCAGCCCCGGGGTTGGGGATCCCTGGGTTAAGTAACTTGTCCCTAGTTCTAAAGCTAGAAAGTGGTAAAGCTAGGATATGAACCCAAGTAATCCAATTTCAGACCTCATACTCCATAAGAAGTATGAAGGCATCAGTGTCTTAGGAATACAGATTGGTATGAATGCTTCCCTTCTAGCCCCATTTTCCACTGGAGTTGGGGGTGCGGAATCCCACCCAAGATATCCCTCTTTGTTCGCCACCTGAGCGCTGTATTTTCTCCGACCCTTGTACACCCTCCCAAAAGAGCCTTCTCCAATCATCTCCAACACGTGGTACTTTTCCATGACAGAAGTTTTGGGATTCCTCCGAAGGAAGAAGGTAGAGATGGTGATGAAGAGCTACAGCTCGAGGGGCAGCTCCACACATCTGGGAGGCCTGGATCGGGCATTGTAGAAAGGTTAATGTTAGCAATCTTGCCTTTTCCTCTTTTCCATATTAATCCAGGCCTCAAAATCATGGTAGGGTGGAGAGGATGAAAAGATGAGATCTTGAAGCAAACAGAGCGCCTCCTGTAGTTCTCCCTCCCTTTCATTCCCCTCCTGTCCCCCAAATCAACTTCGTGCCCACTCAACCCCATGTCTCCCTCTCCCCTACCCACAGCCGACACTCTCTCTACCCACCCTCGTCACCTGCCCACCTCCATGCAGCCTCGCCCACCGACCCTGCCTCTCCCAGCCTCCCCCAAGTTTTTGCCACTGCCAACCTCCTCACCACCCCAGCCCACACGCCCCCCTCTCCCCCCGGCCTGTGCTCTTTGCAGACCGGAGCCCTTTACTCACCCCCAGCCTAGGAGCTTCAAGCTCCTCAGGCCGAGGGATGCCGGCCTCGGCCTTCAGCGCTGCCCCTTCTGGCTGCCTGCGTACTTTGCCTGACTTATAATTCTTCTCCACCCTCACTGAAGGTCTCTTGAGACTCCAGTTGTTACCACTTTTCCTCGCTAGAACTAGTCAGAGGTTCAGAGGACAAAGGCATTCAGAGGTCTCGGGGGAGACGGTGAACCTCCCATAGGCACTTCCTAAGGCACTTCCGAACCGTCTCTTGGCTGTCAGGACCCACTAAGGACCCGGAGTCTGAGGTTGCCTAGAAACGGCCCCTAGCCACACTGCCTCCCGCGCTTAACTTTCCGCCTCCGACTTTCCCGAGAATATTTCCGGTTCCGGCTGTGGGCCGGAGAGGACATGGCGGCGTCTGCGTCGGCTGCTGCAGGGGAGGAGGACTGGTAACTTTGGGGCATGGGCTTTGGCTGACCGACTGGACCCGGTCCCGGAGGACTGGCGGCGGCCGCGCACGGTCACTACGGCGGGCATGTGGGGTGGAGCGAGGGATGAGGGGTGGCAGAGACGCTGACATCGCTGCCTAAGAGAGCTTCTGGACTCGGAGGGGGTGGGTGGAGGGTTGCTGGTCTGAGCGAGAGGAGACCGGATCTGCGCCGGCCAGGTCGGGTCACACTTTATCTGATTTGATCTCCTCTCCGGCCTCATCCCATCCCGTTGTCTTCTCCTGAAGTGTATTTGCTCAGGGTCCCGGGGGATGCTTGCATATCAGATCGCCCCACCTCCCTTTTACCACCCAGAACCGATGCCCTCCAGCTCACGTCCCCCTTTCCCTTTGAATCAGCCTGTTTCCTGAGAGGCTCTCCTTAATCTCCTTCCCCGACAGCATTAATGAGGACTATTGTCTGAATAAAGCTTTACACTTCACAAAAAGCACTACTAGTCTTCTCAAGCATTCTTAACAAGAGACCAGAACGTGGAAGGACTCTTGGGTTTGGAAATAAGATAAATATGGGCTCACTCCACATTTTATTAGCTGTGTGATGCTGACCAGGACACTTACCTTCTGAGTCAGTGTCCTCTGCTGTTAAAAAAAAAAAAAGTGGGTGTGGCATCTGCCTCATATAATAGTTGGTAGGATTACTATGGAATTGTAACATATATAAGCCCTTTTCATTAATAACTCTGAGATGTAGGCATCTGAGGGGACTAGAGGAGGCCTGAGAGGTAAAAATGATTTGCCAAAAGGTACATAGTTATGACTAGGAATCCAGGTTTTATAACTCCAAATCTTACATTCTTAATACCAGGACATTCTACAATCACTCCCCTCCCCCACCCCTTTTTTATTACCACCTCACCACATCCCATCCATATCTCACATCCAGTTCCCAAGTCACATCTAGGTGAAGTATTGAAGGGCCTCTTGATGGAGCCTACACCTCAGTGTCTCATTGGTTCAGGAAGTCTGCCTAGTGAGTGCTAGTCTTTATTAAGACCATCTAGACTGACAGTTTTCTACCTATTCATGGGAACTTTAAGATTCCGAGGAGACACTTTGAGCCATGGAGAGGGCAGCAGTGATTGGATGGCTAACCTGTGATGCTCTGAGGCTCCCATGTTCATGTCAAGCAGACCTACTCCACTGCCATTCTTTTATACTTTGAATTGTCTGACTAAGACTTAAAAAAAAAAAAAAGTGTTGAGAATCACTAATAAAAATGTCATGCTAGGGGTAGCCCTGCTCTTGGTGAAGAGGGGACAATATACCTATAAGAAAGCAAACCAAGCATGTACCTTTCCATGTATTATCTGAGTAAAGCTTGGACTCAAGCCAGTTACTCATCTTCAATATCATTACAACTGCTGTTTCTGTGATTAAAAATGTGTGTCTTCTGATTTCCATCAGGACCACTAGATTCTGACCTGGACAGGTTGAGCTAGATAAATTAGACAGCAAGGGTCATAAGTACATTGAATACCAACTACATCCTTTACTCTTTCCTTTTAAGGGAGGTTATATACAAATAGGAAAAAAAAAAAAAAAAAGAGGATACAGGCTAGCTACTATGGCCAACATGCTATCAGAGCTTTAAATAAAAACACCTTTCATCCTTACAGTAATCCTAGAGAGTAGGTGGTACTATTATCTGTTATGGTGGACAGGGTAACTCAGGCTTATAAGTAACTACTCAGATCACATGGCTGGTAAGCGATTGGTACCTAATACTGACTCCAGGGCTGATGGCTCTTCCACTACAACACAGCTTTTATACCACAGAGATCTGTTCTGTTTAGGCTGGTATTTCCTTTGAGAAGTTTAGGGTGACTGATATTGGCAGTGTATAGACACGGATCCACATAAACAGTGGTGTAGGGAAAGCCAGGAGTGGTACTGGTAACCTTAATGTTAATCAGTGGATGTCATATTTGTGGATTAGAGAGTGGTCTCTAAGGAACAACCAACAGTGCAGTGAAACTCAAAGGAGGGAATCAGGAAACGAGGCTCTGGTCCAAGTTCTGCTTCTGTTAAGCCTTGAGATTTGGGCTAGTTATTCCACCTTCCTGGGAATGTTTCTTCATCTCTTCACAGAAATGATCTCTAAAACTCTGATTCCCATGATTCCTACCTAGCCATTTGACAACTTGAAACATATTTCCCCCATATTTATGAAGGTTAGCAAGAGGATGCACTCAGGCAGGATGCTGTTTTTCTACAAAGCTAGCCTTCATTGGCCTTAGTGGGCTTTAACAGAGAGAGCATAATGGTGAGTCAATCTCCCCTGTCTCTCTAGGGTCCTTCCTTCTGAAGTCGAGGTGTTAGAATCTATCTATCTGGATGAACTACAGGTGGTTAAAGGAAATGGCAGGTACGTATTCAACTAAAGGTGGGCAGGAGTCCCCTTAGGAATAAGATTCCATGCAGAATCTGTGTGCCTTGATTCAGAGAGAACGTTTCTTTCATGTACACAAAGACTGTTCCTTTAATCCTCACCCTCCAAAAGAGCAACTCCAATGCTCACATCCTCAGCCTGCTTTGCTGTCTCACCCCCATCCTCCCTAGCCCTCAAGCCCCTGCCCAGTCACATCCCAGTTCTCCACTTCATCCACCTGCAGATCTTCACCATGGGAGGTTTATATCACCTTGCATCCTGCCACAGCAGAAGACCAAGATTCACAGTATGTCTGCTTCACTCTGGTGCTTCAGGTCCCAGCACAGGTGAGGTCCCTAGCTTATGGCAGCAAAGGGGAAAGGGGACAGGCCCTGGGATGAAAAGCTTTAGCAGTAACTTGTGGTTTTCTCCTACTAGTATCCCCATGAGGTGCCACAGATCTCTATCCGTAACCCCCGAGGACTCTCAGATGAACAGATCCACAAGTAAGTGGGCTGGTCAGAGCAGGGAAAACTCAGAATACAGCTCAGTTTGATGAGGGAAGGGAGCGGGCCTAATGTCTGGTTTGCTTTCTTCCTCTAGGATCTCACAGGCGCTGAGCCAAGTTGCCAAGGCTGGGCTGGGCGCTGCCATGCTCTATGAACTCATTGAGGTAGGAGGTGTCCTAGCCTGGGGAGATGTCCTTCCCTTCAGGCTAGAGCAGTTTCTCTCAGGGGAAGCCATCGACCTAGAATTTTGAATATACCTGGATTTACTCATTTAGTTCTTGTTTAGGTAAGGTCTAAATCAATCCAGAAAGATGAAACTCTTGTGTTTCAAAAAATCTCCCCAAAAGACAGTTGTGTAGCTTTCCCAAGTTTCCTATTCCAGCATCTTGACAGAAAACTACTTTTCCCCTTACACTTGCATTTTTCTTCAGTTTACGTGCCTTTCTTGTTCTCTTGGCACTGGGAACTGAAAGTAGCAAGAGATACAACCCTGCCTGGAGGGTCTTTGCCATAAATGAACACCTGAAAGCTAGTCTGCCATTAGAGCTGACTAGAAAAACTCATGATTCTTTTACTCAGTTTCTATCCTAGTGAAGGAAACAACCCAGATGAAGCAACACCTAGAGCTACAGGCTAATAACACACAGATAACATTTGCTATTTGAAATTAAAAACACAATTAAGTAGTCTTATTTTCCTCTACTTTGCATTTTTAAGAATGTTTAGAAAAGAATGAAAGTCAGTGGTCTGGTGGCAGAGACAGTGGGCATAGACAGACCACTGTATCCCTCTTGAGTCAGAACTCCACAATGCAGCTTTGAACTTTGGGGAATTCCAGAGCATTAGCTATTCAAATCACAGTGCAAATGCGTGTTTCACAGCTCAACTCAATGCCTTTTGAATTCTCTGCTCCTTTGAGTTGTCCATGCCTTGACTTTTTTTCTGAAAGCTACTCCAGAACAGACTCAGTGATGCTTTAAGGAGGTCAACCAAGAAAGGAAGGCCTCCCAGAAGATGTATTTTATTTTTTTATTTTTAATTTTTCTTTTTAGAGAGTATGTTTTAATTGAACATTATTTTTCTCTCTAAAGTGTATTGTTTTCATTTCCAAGAGCTATTAAAGGTGACTAAATGAGTGGGGAAATTATTAAATTGTATTTTGAAGCCAGGCTGACTTGGAAGGAGGGGTGGGGGCTTAGAGCAAGGTTCATTCCAAGCAGAGGGAGCATCACCAAGACAGAAAGGCATGGACACAAGGTAACAGACTGGCTTGGTTGGAGATCATCCAGCCAGTCACTCCTGGGAGTAGTAAACAGTTCTTGCCGCTGCCTCCCTGTTTGAACAGTGTCTTCTCTCCTCTCAGAAAGGAAAGGAAATTCTCACAGATAACAATATCCCCCATGGCCAGTGTGTCATCTGCCTCTATGATTTCCAGGTGGGTTTCTCTCTTGGCAATTAGGTTCTCCTTGGGATGGGCAGTGGAGGGCTTGTGAAAGAGCTCGACATTGTGCCCTACATCCATCCTCTCTCCAGGAAAATGAGGCCTTTACGAAAACACCCTGTTACCACTACTTCCATTGCCACTGCCTTGCTCGGTACATCCAGCACATGGAGCACGAGCTGCAGGTTCAAGGACAGGAGCAGGAACAGGAACGGCAGCATGCCACAACCAAACAGGTTGACCCACCAGTCTCTGCTCCCATTTGGCACCACTGACTCTCACAGCCTTTTCTCTTCTAGTCCAGTGGCTCTTAACTTTTTAAGGGTCATAGATCCCTTTGAGATTAATGAATGCTCACCTCTTTAGAAAAAGGGCATCTTTATATACTTCTAATCATACTGCACGTGGTTTCAGAGGGTTCCACACCTCTAGCTAGGCAACCCCTGTTCTATCCCACCTCACTTCTGAACAGGTATGCTCGTGCCCTTCCGTCCCAGCCCTCTACAGATTAGGCTTGCTGACTGGGTCAGGCAGCTGGGGATCCCCTGGGCCATGAAGCAGGGATGTGATTTCTCCTCTTTAGAAGGCAGTTGGTGTGCAGTGTCCGGTGTGCAGAGAGCCCCTTGTGTATGATCTTGCCTCACTGAAAGCAGCTCCTGAACCCCAACAGTCCATGGTAAGAGAACTCACTTCTAATCTGAACCAGAAATAATGGCATTCTCCAAGGAGGGAGGAATGGCATCTTGTTTGCCTCGAATGGGATCTCTGGAATTGGGCTCGACTTACCTGGGACCTCTCTGCAAAGCTACAGCTCCCATTGGGAGCCCAAGGCTTCACTCGGGAGCCCAAATCTAAGGGATAAAACCAAGGACCTTGTGCAGACCTCCTGAGGCAGTCCTGGAAGAGTAGGGGCTCGTCTGCCACCTTCTGTTTGTTCCCCCTGCCATTCTGTGCCCTTGCTTTCAGGAGCTGTACCAGCCCAATGAGGAGAGCTTGCGCCAGCAAGAAGAGCGCAAGCGGCTCTACCAGAGGCAGCAGGAAAGGGGGGGCATCATTGACCTTGAGGCTGAGCGTAACCGGTACTTCATCAGCCTCCAGCAGGTGAGGAAAGGGTTTCCTACTCCTCCCCTAATGACACCAACCTTCCTACCAACACCCCTCTGCCATGGCCATAGGGGGAGCTTTGTTTTACCCAGGGAAATTATAGACTGAAGTTATAGACTAATTATGGTAGTTGGCTCATTTAGTGGGCGAGGGACCTGTAGTTAACTGCTTTGAGATGCTGCATCTCCTTCACTGCATCTCACTTCTTTCTAGCCTCCTGCCCCTTTGGAACCAGATTCAGCTGTAGATGCCTCCAGAGGAGCCCAACCACCCAGTGCCCTTGCCACAGAACTATCTACTTCATCAACTGCCCAGCCCACCCTGTCAACTCCTCTGCCTATGGCCTCCCAGTATACTTGCGAGAAGATTCCAAGGGCTGAGCCAAATCAGCAAAGGTTGGGCGAAACCCAGAAAGCTATGCTAGATTCCCCCCGGGCCAGTCGAGGCCCCTGGAGACAGCCTGAACGGAGGCACCTAAAGGGAGGGGAGTACAATGTCTCCAAAGGTACCAGTGACACCCAGGAACTGCCACCTCCTGAGGGGCCCCTCAAGGAGTCCATGGACATAAAGCCAGAACCCCATAACCAAGGAGTTGAAGATCCTTCCCAAGAGAAGGGGCCTGGCAACTGGCACGGTCTCCCACCCCGCAGGACTCGGGACTGTGCTCGCTGGGAGCGCTCCAAGGGTCGGACACCGGGTTCTTCCTACCCCCGCCTGCCTCGGGGTCGGGGAGCCTTCCGGCCTGGTACTCGAAGGGAGACCTTGAGCCTGGAATCTGAGGATGGTTCCTAGCAGTACTGTTGGGGAAGAAGGAAATGGGAATGGGGTAGGGGGGGGGAATAAAGAGATTTGGCCTTGGTTGGCTTTCTTTGCTCAGTAGTGCCTAGCCTGTGAAGTTCTAAATTCCTAGCAAGGCTAGAGTGTGACAGGAGCCCCAAAATTTCCCTGAAGTCTGTTCTCCCACAAGATCTGGGTCAAGAGGGGTCTGACATCTCAGCTACTTTAGCAGGTTTCAAGGAAAACTAGTCGATACCAGTATGCAGGAACCACCCTGCTGGGTAACCCACTGTATACAACCACATTATATATACCTACATCGTACACACACATATTTGGAAGGGATGTCTTTAGGTGGAAGATTACATACTTTTCTGTTTACTATAGTGTCTCCTCTTTCCCCTTTGTCTTAGGCTATACTGCTAGCAATTGTATATGTTCACACCTGATGGCCCCTGTAGGCATCTGTGATTGCAGCCCCTGGTTTTTACGTAAGTACCAATAAAGAGCAGGAGGAAGGGAGGTCAGAGACCAGAGTAGTGTGGCAGGTGTTTATTGATTCTCCTAGAGGAGAGCTTTGCACAGCCTAGCTGTCACCTCTTCAGGGACTCAGCATTGTGAATTGCCCCTTCAGGGTCATTTTTATACAGCATGAAGTAGCCCTGCACCTGGGCAGGACTGATCTGAGTTGTAACTTGAAGGACATGTTTTGCAAAGGCCTCAGCCAAGGAAGGTGCTTGCCCTGGATAGAATCTCTGGAACATCTGGGTCAGCTGCCAGTGTGAGCAGTAGCCCACATACTCCTTCATGTCTACTCGCCCAGGGCGTATCAGGGCAGGATCCAGTCTAAGAGGACAAGGCAGCAAAAAGTAAATGGGCAGTAGTATCACTGGTACCCAAAATGATGGTCCCCTCTGACCCTCCTGATCCTCCCAAGGCACTGAGGTGGTGGAATCTGGCCTCATAATCTCAGAGTAGTACCTCACTCTTTCCTACCTGTCAACATGGTTGGTGGTCATGAACACAATGCGGGCCTCAGTGGAAGCCACACCATCCAAGGCATTGAGCAGTCCACTGAAGGTGAGACGACCGAGACCCTGGTACTTGACTGGATCTAGAAGAAGGCAGAGATAAAGAAGCATGGGTGGCTGGTCATAGCCCTACTTGAAATTAGCCCCTTCTGTTCCCCCCACATTCCCCTACTTATCTGTGCCTCTTGTAGGCTCTTGTTGCTAAGCCAAGCATCCTCTAGATTTCTACTTTCCTCAACCATCTCTCATTTAGAAACATCCCTCAACTCCCTTCACTTACTCTCCGCAGCCAGGTCTCGACTGAGAAAGGCAGCATCCACGTCCTCCAGGAGCACCAGGCTTTGTTGCGGGGCCACACTCAGCAGGTGGTTGAGCCGGTCATCAGAGAGGCTGGAGTCTGTGAGGCTCAGCAGGCAGATGCTGTGCTCCAGTTCCCCAGCCAAGGCTGTGCTATGGAAGATGGGAGAACAGGTGGTTGGCAACATGGGAATCTGTCTTAGCAGTGGGAAATTGGGCCCAGCTGCTCGTTCCTCACTCTACTAGGTGTTTCTCTGGCCTATCCCCCAACTCCACCCTAATGTTCCACGTCTCATGTTTATCTTGGCCCTGTTCCTCACATTTATTTCTCTTTCCAATCTTAACAGCCCAGTTTTTCTTCAGTTTGAAAGTTAAGAGAAATGTCGACTACTCACATAAAACTGCTCTTTCCGCAACCAGGGGGCCCATAAAGCAGGTAGCCACGTCTGTAGGGAATGCCTAGGAATATAGCCAGGATGATCAATATCTAAAAATGAATCAGGTACTCTGCCCCAAATGTCCACATTCATTGCTAACCCTACTCCCTGAAGACCTGAGGACCTTGCTATTGGAAGAAATCATCATCCCCATAGGCAACTTTCCCTTTTATCTCTGGGAACTGAGCTAGAACTTTATTCACTCCATCTGGCCACAGAGACTGGCCTGATTTCCTCATATTCTAACACCACACCCAAAACAGCCTGGCCAAGACTCCAGCTGCATCTCACCTCTGTCAGTGTACCACTTGGGGTTATCGATGAATTCCCGGATGTCTCTGACAATTCGGTCAGCCAGACCCTGTTCTAGAACCACAGAATTCAGTGGCCGCCGCCGGCGTGGATAGCCAAAGGCGCGCCATTCAGAGCCCATGGCTGTGTACATCACTGTCTTCCCTTCCTCCTGCTGCAAGGCTAGCTCTCGAGCTGGGAGAGGAAAGATAAGACAAAGCCAATATTCCTCTCTGCTGTGCCACTAAGGCAGAGCTGTTCCAGAATAGTTTCCCTCAGCCCCTGCTCCCAGGGGCTCATATCCTCCAAGCTTCTCTTCTGATGTCAAATGCCCCCTTTCCTACAAACCCGCATAAAGCCTGCCTATGCCATCATCCCACACCTTCCTCCAGGATGTTGAAGAAAACCTTGCGGTCAGTGCCCAAAGCTGTAAAGGTGACAGATTCCCAAGGAGTCCCCGTCTGCAAGTCTACCATCTGCATCTCTCGGCTTCGTTCCACTCGGATCCATTTCCCCTGATACCTGAATAAGAATGGTCAAAATGGAGTGAAAGAATGGGTCACACCCAGCTCCCCTCATTCTCTTTTTCGACTCTCACAGTCCTCCCTGGCTCCCAGCCTTACCAGATAAAGTGGTTTCCAGGGCTGGGGACAAATTCGAACTTAGTGGAGATGCGGCCACTCTCATGCTGAAGGTACGAGGTCTCGACACTGAGGTGCTGAGTACGGGTACTGTGACGGGTGAGCCAGCTAAGCAACCAGGCATAGCTCCTGTCTCTAGCAGGGACTTCCAGTGTGATCATGTAATGACGCCGGAATGCCACCAGGCCCAGCTGGGCACCCTTCCGGGCCAGGGCCAGAGCTGTGCCCACACCCACCAGCCCAAATCCAGCCCCAAAGTAGGGATTGTCCTTCAGGGTCAGAATAAAGTCTGAGAGGGGCATCTTGAAAGGGAAACACCAAATCTTACAGGCCCTGAGGCACTTTCAAAACCTGGGGATGGGGAGCAGTAGAGATGGGACAAAGCACAAGATTAGTTTAGAAATTAGACTCCAAAGCCCCTCTCTTCCCCAAGCCCTCCCTCCTCAGCAGCTGGGAGCAGGAAAGACAGGTCAGCTACTGGGTGCTTCAATGTCCTCCCTTTGTGGGGTGGCCATGGTGCTGGAATGCAAGTGCTGAGACTCTTAGCCCCTTGTCTCATTTTGCCCTTCATTATCCTGTTCATACCTGTTTCCTGCCAGAGGACTATGTCTGGAGACTGCTTAATCCTGAGAGAACAATGTAATGGGCTTGTCTCTTTAGAATTAATTTTAGCTTTCTTGAAACGGCATCTTAATGTATCCCCACCTCCAGCTTCACCAAGTTGCTATACAGGGGTCCAGGTGCTTCTTCATAAAGATAGTTTCAATTCTATTACTATCCCTACTCCAACACCTCACAACAGACCACTGAATTAGGTAAAAACTCCTCTGCCTGGCACTCAAAGCCCTCTATAACAGGGCGCCTACCTTTCATGGCTTAGTTCCTAGAACTAACTCCCTGTTGAACAAATATGCAAACCACCTCCCACCTCCTGGCTCAAGCAGTTCTCTCGACTCGGAAGCCCATTCTAATTTATTTTCTCCAATTGAAGTCCTGCCCATCTGCTGCTTCCTTCATGGAGATTTTCCAGAAGTCTCTGCAATAAAACAGGTCTAATTCTAGACTGTAAGATCCTGAGGGGTAGGAAGCCCAATCATTTCCAGTACCCTCCCCGGCCCTCTGCCACTTTGCTCTGAGCCTGGCACGCGAGGCGGTGAAATGACAGCAGTGACCTCGACTGAGGCTCAGAGTTGGACCCAAAATTCTAAAATGCCTATGTATGGAAGGCCACAAAGCCCTATCCGCTCTGGGTCCCTGTCGGACGCCCGGAAGCCCCCTGCGAACCCCCTCCACGACCCAGCTCGCGCCTCTAGCAACATGGTTTGAAGTAATCGGTCACTCCGCCCCTTACCGCCATGACTCTCTGGCCCTCCCTCTCAATGGTTTCACCTCTCTGCACAAGAGGGAAGCGCCGCTCGGCCCCGCCACCGAGTTCTTTCATCTACTTCCCGCCACGCCCACTACAGAGGCCCTGCCACTCTGCTCCACAACTCTCGATGGTACTCCTCGGGTTTCACAGCTAGGGGAGGTGAGGAGGAAAAACGATAGAGAAAACCATAGAGTGCTCCGCTTGAGGAAGAGAGAGCAGCCTCCAAATGCCCGATGCCATAGAGGCCACTGGGCCGGAGGCGGTCGCATAAAGGGCGTCCCGGGGAGGCCGCTCCGGCTTATGTCGACCATAGAGATGCGGCTCCCGCTGGGCTTGGGCCGGGAGGTGAGTGAGCGGCTGCTGGGCTGACTAGTAGTGAGTGCAGGTGGAGCGGGCTGGAGGCAAAAGTTTCTTTAACCCCAGCATGAGGGCGGGTCTGGGAAGTGGGAACCTCCGGGGGGAAGGTGCTGAAGGGAGCACGCCGAGAGCTGAGCCCCCGTGCATCACCTCGCGCCGCCGCGGTGCCTAAGTCGCGTCATTGCCCTGGACCCCACCCGGTTATCCGCTGCCTTTCCTCAGGACCGTAATCATGACGATGCTCCATCCCAAGCCTTGCAGGTTACAATTGGCTTTCCCATTCGTCGGCTCTTGTGATTCCCGCTCCCGCTCAATGATGTGGACGCTGTCATCGCCTCCACTTTACAGATAAGAAAGCTGAGTCCCAGAGAAGCGAGGTGACTGTCCAAATCCATGCGGTGAGTCAGCCCACAGGCAGGTGGAAACCGAGTGCCTTGGTCCACAGGCCAGGTCTCATTCATTCCTCAGGCCTTCTTTCTGCCTTAATTGTCAGGAAGCTTTCATAGTGGAAGTGACATGTATACAGATTCTGAAAGGATAGTTAGGAGTTGATTAGCCAGACAAGAAAGATGAAGAAGGGGGAAAAAGCCCATCAAGTTGAGAGACCAAGACAGATATGCATGTGTGCAAGTATAGCAACAAAAGAGAATATAGTGAGTATGGAGAATGACTGGTTCAGAGATCTGTTGAGAGCAGAAGTGAAAGATGAGCCTGGAGAGGTCAGCAGGGACCAGATCATGAAGGAAGGGTCTTATACCCATGCTAAGGAATAGTGAGATGAAAAATGTTAAGAGGAGAAGGGACCTCTGGGATCGCTTGGCCCCACACCATTTTGTTGCAGATAAGAAAACAGACCCAGATTGCTTCATGATTTGACCAATGTCCCTTAACTCCAAAAAAACATAATCTGTAGTCTTTACTATATTGCCCAAAACTTGTTGGTTCTCTCCTAATAATTGATCCCTATTATAATTTTTATACTTTTTTGTTCTAGTCATTGTCATAAAAAGAAAACTTCTAGGTTGACTAGATGTGGCATGCTGCCATACAAGGAAATGCTAAGTGGGCAGGCACAAGGCTGTTCACCCATATCAATTGGGAAGAAAATGAGAGATCTAACTATATTTTGTTTGGTTTCTCTTCTGGTTGGTTTATCAGCACTTAAAAGACCACAGCACACAAGTTGGTGGTGATGACAGATTCTGTGTTGGACTCCCAGCCCACCAACAGCACTGGGGAGATGGACGGACTGTGCCCTGAGCTATTGCTGATCCCCCCACCTCTCTCTAACCCTGGAATCCTGGAGCCCATCCAGAGCCCCTGTCCTTCCGAGAACCCTACATCTTTGCCTGCTGACCCAGGCTGCCTGCTGGTAGAGGCCACAGCAACTGAAGAGGACACAGGGAACATGGAGATCATTGTAGAAGCAGTAGCTGGAAACCTGTCCCCAGGTGCTCCTGGAGAGACCCCAGGTACAAACAAGGTTGCTAGCAGATCAGTGGACAAACAGCCCTGAGATTTTGCCTGTGCTATTTTTTATCCTTCTATATAAATATGATGAGAACACAAGGTAGCATCCTATTTTTATACTTAGAGATGTAATTTGATTTGCAGTTGGTAAATGTTGATTGAAGGCTGGCGAGGTGGTGCACAACCTTGTACCAAGCTCTTGGCAGTCTATGCCTGCAAGGGCTTTATGTCTGCTAGGCAGTATTCCAGAAGGGAAAACCTTTCTGACACCTCTGCCCAGTCCTTACTCCAGTAGTCTTCAGAGATTCTTTCCCCCATATTGACCCTCCCACCCAGGAACTGCAGCCAGGGATTAGGCAAAAGGTTCCAGCCTCTACCACCCTAGGTTTGGCAGAGCTTCCCCGAGGTAATCTGGTATTTCCCTGCCCTAGTTTCTTGTGTATAACATACTTACCTCATCTAAGGCATGTGGTTAAGAGCTGGAAGAAAGAGCTAGAAGAAAGATTCTCCCTTTTATTCTTCCTACATCTACATCTTCTCAATTTTAAGTAACTTCCCTGTTTTTTAACTGCCATCTTCCAGCTACAGTTGTTACAACTTCCTTTGGCAGTGTACAAAGAATATTGGGAAAGATTAGCTAATTTAATCATGTAATATTTCTAAACCTCTATGTGATCAAATAAATAATAAATAAAAAACGATCCTGGGAAAAACATTTGCAATGTATAAAAAAGAGTTACTATCTTTAAAATTTAAAGAGCTCCACAAAAGAAAAAGAAACAGTATTTAAAAGGGGTGGGGGAAATCTACACGAAATGCAATAAAGAGGAAATAAAAATAATAACTAAGGATGTTTAATCTCAATAACGCATAAATTCCAGTTAAAAATAACTATGAGATGTTATTTTTGTTTCGGCAAAAATCAAACATTTTTTTATAATAATTAGTGTTGATGAGGCAGTGGGGAAACAGACACTATTTTATTGCTTATGGAGAGTATAAGGTCAATTTATCTACATAACAAATTTTAAAATGTGCATACTTTGACCCAGTAATTCTACTTGTCGGGATCTGTTTCATAGACTCACACACATATACAAGGATACAGGGTTAAGGATGTGTAGGCTGGCTTTCTTTGTAATGGTTGGAAACAACCCAAATATTCATCAGTAAGGGCAAAATTTCATTTTGATTTACCTGTGTCTGAAGCACTATGAACTGGACAAAAAAAAATGTACTCATAGATAAAAGTGTCTTTGCTATATAGCAAGTGTAAAAAAAAATTCGCAAATTGCAGAAAAATGACCCAAGAAAGTCTGAAAAGATTTAGACAAAACTGTGTGTATATGGTGGGGTGGATATTCTTTTTTTATATATGTATGTATAATTTGAATTGTTGCATTGAATATTTAAACAAAAATTATAAAGAGCAAAAGACCACCAGAATAAATGGGCTTGAGTAATGGCTCCACCATTAACAAACACGGTGGCCTTAACCTCACAGAATCCCAAGTGCTTCTCAAAGGACAGCTGGAGGACCAAGGAAGTGTTTCCTGAACCTTTCTTTGTCAAGGTCCTGCCCATTGCTTAAGAAATGGTAGTTTTTATTATGAACATGATTTGGTTCCTTTCGAAAAGCATGTTCTCCATTTTATGAATTACTGTACCTATGAAAATCTCTTTACAGAATATGAAGGTAACACTTTGTCGTCTATATTGCAAGATATTATCCCCAGATTGTCATTTTCTTTTTTTTTTTTTTTTTTAGAAGATTTTAACTTGGGGGCAAAATATATTGCCTTTTCTTAATGCTTTCTGGATTTTGGTTAATACTTGTTATATTGATTTAACAAATATTTATTAAGTACTTACTTCATACCAAGTATCGTGCTACATACTGGGAATCCAACCACATGTACACAGTAGACTGTCCCTCCCCTCGTGGGGTTTATGGTCCAGGTGCAGAATCAGACTTAAAGTCCATCTCCATTCCATTAATATTAAAATATTCACCTATGTTTTCTGCTAGTAACTAACTTCTCTGAGTCTTGTTCCATCTGATTCTGTGGCTTTCTCTGTCAATCCTCTACCTGCAGGTGTCCTGGTAAAGGTGGTGGAGGTGTACTTCTGTGAGCGCTGTGAGCAGAGCTTCGCAGAGCCCACTCTGTTGGCCCTGCACCAGTGCACTGAGACCCTTATACAACCTGTGCAGGGCCTTTCTAGCCCCCCATGCTCTGTAGAGCTGCCTCCCAGCAACCTCACTCTCTCAGGCCCTCTGCAGGGCCAGAGCCAACCAGATAGCCCTCTGCCATGCCCTGTGTGTAGACAGGAGTTTGCCCAACCCCAGGCCCTGAAGAGCCACTTCAAGATTCACCGGGGCACTCCTGACACCTTCTCCTGCCCAGAGTCTGGCTGTGTTTTCTCCGCTGAAGATCGTAAGGGTCTGCAGCACCACCTGAGGCAGACCCACAGAGTGGTTCCTGTGCCCTGTTCTTTCCGGGGCTGCCCCCTGCTCTTTGGGAGCCAACAGGGCATGGAGCTGCACCGGCAGGCCCATTACCCTTTCCACTGCAACCATTGCAGCTTCATTGGCTCCAACGTCAAACTCTTCCGGCAGCATCGGCGCAGCCATAGGGCCGGGACACAGGGAGAACTGTCGGCCGTTCAGGAGCTGCTGCCAGGTATGAGGCCAGGGGCCCAGCAGTATGCTGCCTGGAAAAGCAGTTATTTCTAGTGCCATGAATATATGCCTGAATACAAGAGAATCCAGAGTAGTGGCTCAGGAGGACAGAACTGCTGGCTGACATGGGAAGGTGTCTAGAAACCTTGCACCAGTCAATATATGGGATACAGAGAAAGTCCTTGTCCATGACATTGAGTAAAATTTCCCTTCAGCTATAGTATGGCCTCGAAGTTACTTAACCACTATTCTCTTCTGATCCATTTCAGAGCTTTCTGGGGCAAAAGCTAAAATGCCCATCATTGGCTGTAGCCACTGATAGAATGCCCATAGACTGCATTTTAGAGCAAATGGGGTTGGTTAAGAGAACCTAGAGTTATTTTGAAAAGAAACCTTTAAGGAGGGTGGTACTTCATGATTCTTGTTCCTCTTGATCTCAAAAAAAAAAAGTTACGGGGTTGAGTAGAGAAGCAGGAAGAAATAGAGAAATCTGGCCAGGAGAGGCCAAGATTCTGATGAGGGAATTTGGCTTGTTAAGACTCATTTGTGCTGTTCCCAAAGAGAAGACCTTTTTTTTTTCTGAGAAGTATTCATAGGTCTGTGCTTCACCGAAGCAGCTGCCTCTACTGAAGGAGAGAAGGACTGGATTTGAGGGGGACAATGTGACCCCGAGTTGCTGAGTTGGGTTTCTCAGAACAGTTCAGAGGTCAAGATTTGTTTACCTGCACTGAGCCACCAGCCAGTAGCACTGGGGACCTGAGCCATGGAAGTGTAGTCCACCTATTCTCTACTTCTCTGTCCCCTACCCCTACTCCAGTGACCTCAATGCTCTTACCTTCAAGGAGTCTGAGAATGTTATCTGAGGTGTGTGATTTACTTTAGGCTGGAGCATTACCGATAGCTCTGGTCTTCCTCTAAGAACCCGAGATTCCCTTATGCTAAATGGGGAGGGTGATTCTGCCAGCCAGTAAGAGATGTACAAGCATTCAGTGCTGTCATTGGCTCCTGTAGACTTCATCAAGTTTTGTGTGTCTCCAGTTCCCAAACTGCCCCCAGGAGGAGAGCCTTCAGAGGAAGCAGGTACACCCCTGCCTGGGCAGGAGTCAGCTGAAGAGGAGGATGCAGAGGAAGAGGAGGAGAGCAGCATCCTGAAGGACTCCCAGAAAGCCCTGGAGAAAGGCCATGGGGCTCAGCAGTTGGAAGGTGACGACATGGTTAGGCTTGAACCTTTCAGTGGTGGGAAGGAATGGTTTGTGGAGAGCCGGACATTGAAGCTGTAGGGTTTAGTTTCCTGAGCTTTGGTTCAGATCTTTTCTTAAGAGTCTACTTTGACATGTCTAGTGGGAAAATGATAAATGGCTAAAGACACTATTAGGGGTAAACAGAGTTCGCATTCCTGGGCCTGTTTTCCTCAGGCAGAAAGCTCTTTTGCAGGGAAGGAACCGGTGATTACCATAGTATAAAGACATCAGAGGTTATTGATAATCAGTGTCCTGTCTTATCTGGTATTGATCCCCCTAAGATTTTTTTTTCCTGAATCCTTGCTTCTCAGTTTCCAACTCAATAGAACAATGTTAGAAACCCATTGCAAAAAAAAAGAAAAGAAAGGAAAGAAAGAACCCCCCCCCCCCATTGCCCAGGGAGATATTTACTGTCAGGTCAATAGGAAAGATCTGATTATAGTTATTAACGGCTCCCCATGACCGAACTCACAAGCCAGTGTTTGGAAATTGGAGCACTTTATCTTCTCTTCTGTTCACTCCTTATGGGGTTCTTTTCCTTACAACCAACCCTGCTGATCCTTCCACCTGCCGCCATGAACCCAAGCAGGAAGAACAAGAATGCCCCATCCTGACTGTTCTTTAGAGAAGCTCTAGACAGAGCTTAAGAATAGTGGGTTGCTTGGAGAAAGCACTTCAAACAAGCAAGATCTAAGAAGTCTTTGTGATTTTGTTTCTTTAAACACTTGAATATCTCATTTCTTCTTTGATACTACAGCATTTGAGATGCTATTGTTAGGTTTCCTGGAGAGAAAATGGAAAGGCCACATACTGTGTTTGGGAAAATTGTGTTTCTCCTATAATCTGGCCAGCTTCTGACTTACAAAGAATCTCAACTGTCAACCTTCTCTGCCTCTCGCTCTCACAGGGGACATGGCTTCTGGCACCGAGTCCCTCTTCAAGACCCACATGTGTCCAGAATGCAAGCGTTGCTTTAAGAAGCGGACCCATCTGGTGGAGCACCTACATCTCCACTTCCCAGACCCCAGCCTCCAGTGCCCCAACTGCCAGAAGTTCTTCACCAGTAAGAGCAAGCTCAAAACCCATCTGTTACGGGAGCTGGGCCAGAAGGCCCACCGCTGCCCACTGTGCCACTATAGTGCTGTGGAGAGGAATGCACTCAACCGTCACATGGCCAGCATGCACGAGGATATTTCCAACTTCTATTCAGACACCTATGCCTGCCCTGTCTGCCATGAGGAATTCCGCCTCAGCCAGGCCCTTAAGGAGCACCTCAAGAGCCACACAGCAGCAGCGGCAGCGGAGCCATTGCCCCTTGTCTGCTTTCAGGAGGGCTGCAGCTATGCAGCACCTAACCGCAAGGCCTTCGTGAAGCACCTGAAGGAGACCCATGGGGTGCGGGCTGTGGAGTGCCGCCATCACTCATGTCCCATGCTCTTCGCCACAGCTGAAGCCATGGAAGCCCACCACAAGAGCCACTATGCTTTCCACTGCCCCCACTGTGACTTCGCCTGCTCCAACAAACACCTGTTCCGCAAACACAAAAAGCAAGGCCACCCTGGCAATGAGGAGCTGCGCTGTACCTTCTGCCCCTTTGTCACCTTCAACCCAGTGGCCTACCAGGATCATGTGGGCAAGATGCATGCTCATGAGAAGATCCACCAGTGCCCTGAGTGCAACTTTGCCACTGCCCACAAGAGAGTGCTCATCCGCCACATGCTGCTGCATACAGGTGAGGTGGCTTTTATCCTAACAGTAATACAATAGTGGTGGTGGTGATGGTGATGGTAGATGTGAGCTTTTATTGTGTACCAGACACATGAAGGCTTTGCAGCCCATTCATTGTCTCATTTGACTTAGTATCCCTAAAGATAAATCTGGTATTTGGAATTTATGAACCTTAAGCCAAGTTTCATTCAGCTAGTAAAGTGGTCAGGGTAGGATGTGAATCCAGGCATTCTGATCCAGAGCCTGTGCTGTAATCACTGTGCTGTTGTGCCTCACCCTTAAGTTCCTGTCCGTTTCTGCCCGCTCCTAGTCTGGCTTGGGGAAGTCAACACTGAGCTTCTCAAAGGGAAGAATCCCAGATCAAGACAGATACCTTCCTTTGCAATTCAAGTTTTGGGATGTGCTGTGAAAGGCAGGGTGAGTGGACTGAGCCATTCATACACGTCATGGCTTTGGCAGCCATGACACTGAAAGAGGATCACGTCTGGTGACCTGGAAGTTTCAGATATTTCAAGTCTGACTTTTAATTTGTTACCAGTGTTACTGATGCTTCGAGTGACAATGAAGTCAGGCTTCCTGCTATAGCATTATCCCATTTCTGATCTCTGTAAGCATAGTAGAGTGATAAGACACTAAAAATTCTCATCAGAGACTCTAGTTTGGGAGGACAGTTTTAAAGCAACTAGGCCGAAGTCATTGTTGTTCTCACTGAACAATTCATTTCTATAAATGCTTTAGTCACAAAAAGCTCATTTTTTTGAGGCCTTTCCTAAAACCTTACATCTATATAATACTTTTAGTTTACAAAGTTCTTTCATATTATGTCATTTAATCCATAATAATAATCTTTTAAGGAAGACAAGTAAAAATGAGAAACTCTGAAAATTTAAATTGCCTATTTGAGCATCACACACCTAGTATCAGAACCAGAACACCACCTTGCTTGCCTTTCACCATAGGGAAAGGGGCTAAGTGAGTGGGCAGGGATAAGAGGGAAGCGTCCTGAAGGGACATGACCCCCAGCCTCTTAGTGCCAGGTCTTGACCAACTCCATGGACAGCTCGCCCTCGAGTTCTCACTGTGCACCACTGAGGACTTTGGAACATCTCATTTAATCTTCATATCAGCCATGTGAGGTCAGTATTTTTGTTGCCCTCTCTTTTGGAGACAAGAAAACTGAGACTTGGAGGGGTTAAATAACCTGCCTAAGGCCATGTAATAGTAAGCTGGGATTTGAGCCACCACTTAATAGCGCTATGATTTCTCTGTGCGTCAGCTTCTTCCTCTGTAAAATGGGATAATCATAGCACCTGCCTCATAGGGCTGTTGTGAGAATTCAGTGAGAGGAAGTATTTTTATAATGTGCTCAGAAAGGTGCCTGGCACAGAGTGAGCACTGTACACGTGTTTGCTATTAAAATCTTTAGTGCTCAGTTGTTGGATTGTCTAAGGTTTGTTCCTCTTACACATAGAGAAGTGCCAACAAGCTGTATAACAAATCAGGAGTGGACTTTAAAGCCAGTTTTGCAAAGTTCAGTCTTCACTTTCCTCCCATCTTCATTGGTATTGGAGTGGAGGAGTAGTTGTCTGACAGGGCATTGACTTTTGTGATCAGCATGTGAAAGTTTTGCTCCTGCCTGGCATCAGGACAAACTTGGTGAGGGAAATGGTCTGTATGCTCACTGGATCTGTGTGTGACCTGTGTTTTCTCCCCTCTTGTTCTCACCCTTACCACCCACCCCTATGTAAGGCGAGAAACCTCACAAGTGTGAGCTGTGTGACTTTACATGCCGAGACGTGAGCTACCTATCAAAGCACATGCTGACCCACTCCAACGCCAAGGATTATATGTGCACTGATTGTGGCTATGTCACTAAGTGGAAGCACTACCTCAGTGTGCACATGCGAAAACACTTAGGAGACCTCAGGTATGAGCACATGCATGCCCCCATCCCTATCCCAAGAGCCTTATGCTAAGCTAGCCTCCTCTTAATTCACCTGTGGCCCCATTGTTCTTCTGGCCCCGGGGAGACTAATAACGCCCTTCTCTGCTCCTGTCATCTCAGCTCCATTGCCAACAGCTGGCCTCTGTGCCTGTGGCCCAATCTGCGTGGTGAGAGATCTTTGGGCTCAGGGAAGAGAGTACAGACCCAGAATATAGGTCTAGATACTAGGGTGTCACTTGAATTCTCGGAGACCAGTCCCAGGAAAGTAGATAGGCTATACTGTGGCCCCGATCCTGACCATGTCTAAATTCAGGCAAGCTTCCCTCTGATCTCTAGCTAGAATATTTCTCTTTATCTTTTGTACCTCCATGAGAGAATGGGAACTAGGCACAGAAACCTGCTCCATGAGGCTGTAGGGATGTCAGCTCCTTAAAAGTTCACAGTGGGTTGCTGATTCATGGTATCTTCCCTTTAGGGAGAAATATAGAGTAGGGGCTAGAACAGCAGCCCTGAAACTAGACTGTCTCTGCACTTCACTTTGTAACTTCAGGCAAGTTATTAACTTCCATGCCTTAGTTTCCTCACTTGTAAAATGGATATCTGTATGGTAAGGTAGTAGCAAAGTGTAAATTAGATGTTTTGTTGTATGTACAATACTGAGTGTAGAGCCTGACCATGTAAGTATTTAGTGACTGTTAGTTATTTGATTGAGTTATAATTGTGATTTTGCTCCTCTCCTCCTCCCACCTCATCCCCTCTTGCCAGATACCAGTGTAACCAGTGCTCCTATCGCTGCCATCGGGCTGATCAGCTAAGCAGCCACAAGCTGAAGCACCAGGGCAAGTCCCTGATGTGTGAGGTGTGTGCCTTTGTTTGCAAGCGCAAGTATGAGCTGCAGAAGCACATGGCTTCCCAGCACCACTCTGGCAAGCCAGCCCCACTCTACCCCTGTCACTACTGCAGCTACCAGAGCCGCCACAAGCAGGCCCTGCTGAGCCATGAGAACTGCAAGCACACCCGCCTTCGTGAGTTCCGCTGTGCCCTCTGTGACTACCGCACCTTCAGCAACACCACCCTCTTCTTCCACAAGCGCAAGGCCCATGGCTACATGCCTGGGGACCAGATCTGGCAGCTCCGCTATGCCAGCCAGGAGCCAGAGGGGGCTAAGCAATGCCCAACACCCCCACCAGACCCAGAGTCCTCAAGCCAGCTGTCTGCCCAGCCTGCTGAGCAGGACCACGACCCTGGGACTGTAGTGGACCCCAGTTTGGACCAGGCTCTGCCAGAGGCCAGTGAAGAGAACACTTCCAGGAGACAGGATGGCAGTAAGGTTCCCCACGGGGATGACCTGGTCGGTAGCCCCAGTCCAGCACAGGTAGATGAGGGCAGCTGCACACTACACCTAGAGGCCCTGGGAGTAGAGCTGGAACCTGTGGCTGAGCCACCCATTGAGGAGATCTCTGAAACAGCCCCTGAGGAGTTCAGGCCCTTGGATCCCTCGGGGTCCCTGAGACTGGAAGGGCCAGATGGAACTTTGACAGTGATGTCTACCTTTGAAGGTGCTGGGACTTCTGGCTTGGGTGCTGAAGAAGAGCCCATTCTGGAAAAACCAGTCCCTGAGTCCCCCAACAATCTCCCCTCCTCAGAGGAACCCCCTGACAGCTGGGTGGAAACCTTCAAGGCAACTCCACCCACCGAGACAGCACCCTTGCCCCAGTTCCCTGAGTCAGAGTCATTGCTCAAGGCCCTAAGGAGACAGGATAAAGAACAGGCAGAGGCGCTGGTGCTAGAGGGCCGGGTTCAGATGGTAGTGATACAAGGAGAGGGGCAGGCCTTCCGCTGCCCGCACTGCCCTTTTATTGCCCGCCGGGAGAAGGCCTTGAGTCTGCACTCCAGAACTGGGTGCCAGGGCCGCCGAGAACCCCTGCTGTGCCCTGAGTGTGGGGCGAGTTTCAAGCAGCAGCGTGGCCTTAGCACGCACCTGCTGAAGAAATGCCCTGTTCTACTCAGAAAGAACAAGGGCTTAGCCCGACCAGATTCACTCATCCCTCTGCATCCTCTGCCCTCAGGCACCCAGGCCTCAGAGGCTGCAGAAGGTGGGAGGCCCCCACCTGCACCATTAGAAGTAGAGTTAGTACTCCCAAAAGATGCTCCTTCTGAGCTTCCTGGGGGACCAGAAGAAATAGAGGAGCCTCTGGCCCCACCCTCTGGCTCTGTAGTACTTCCTGCAGGAAACTCCTCACCCCCTGAGAAGTTCTACTTTGAACAGGGCAAGTTTCATTGCAACTCATGCATGTTCCTTTGTTCTCGGCTCTCCTCCATAACCTCTCATGTGGCTGAAGGCTGCCGGGGAGTACGTCGTGGGGGAGGAAAGCGAGGGACCTCACAGACCCAGCCTCTTTTGTCCCCACTGAGCAATGAGTACTCTGCTTCCCTAAACAGTGGGAGTACAGCGTGCAGCCCTGGTGGTGGGGACTCAGCTCTGGTTCCAAAGCAGAAGGGGGCTCGCTTCTCCTGTCCCACGTGTCCTTTTAGCTGCCAGCAGGAACGGGCTTTGAGGACTCACCAGACCCGGGGCTGCCCCCTTGAGCAGTCTAGGGAGTTGCACTGTGGCCTCTGCTCATTCACCACTCCTGCCGCTGCTGCCCTGAAGCTCCACCAGAAGCGGAGGCACCCCACTGTGCCCTCAGCCCGCAGTCCCCGGCCCCCTCTTCAGTGTGGGGACTGTGGCTTCATCTGTAAACAGAGCAGGTGCCTACAGCAGCACCGGCGGCTTAAGCATGAAGGAGTGAAGCCATATCAGTGCCCTTTCTGTGACTTTTCTACTACCAGAAGGTACCGGTTGGAGGCTCACCAGTCCCGACACACAGGTGTTGGCCGCATCCCCTGTAGCTCCTGTCCCCAGACATTTGGTACTAATTCAAAACTGCGCTTGCACCGGCTGAGGGTACATGACAAAACACCCACCCACTTCTGTCCCCTCTGTGACTATAGTGGCTACCTTCGCCATGATATCACTCGCCATGTCAACAGCTGCCACCAGGGCACCCCAGCTTTTGCCTGTCCCCATTGTGAGGCCCAGTTCAGCTCTGAGACTGCACTCAAGCAACATGCTCTGCGCCGGCATCCTGAGCCTATAGCCCCAGCCCCTGGCTCTCCTGTGGAGGCCACTGAGGGTCCTCTGCACTGCTCACGCTGTGGGTTGCAGTGCCCTAGTCCTGCCAGCCTGCGAGGACACACCTGTAAACAGCACCCACGGCTCGAGTGTGGGGCCTGCCAGCAGGCCTTCCCTAACCGGCCAGCACTGGACGAGCACCGGAGACAGCAGCATTTCAGCCACCGCTGCCATCTCTGTGATTTTGCTGCCCGGGAGCGGGTGGGCCTAGTGAAGCACTACTTAGAACAGCATGAGGAGACTTCAACAGGAACAGCAGCCTCCGATAGGGATGGGGATGCTGGCCAGCCCTCTCTGCACTGCCCCTTTTGTGACTTTGTGTGCCGCCATCAGCTGGTGCTAGATCACCATGTCAAGGGGCATGGAGGGACCCGGCTCTACAAGTGTACAGATTGTGCTTACAGCACCAAGAACCGGCAGAAGATCACCTGGCACAGCCGCATCCACACAGGAGAAAAGCCCTACCATTGTCACCTCTGTCCTTATGCCTGTGCTGACCCCTCTCGCCTCAAGGTAAGGTCAGGGACCATGGGGGCCAGGAATGGAAGGGATACAGTCTATGGAGTTAAACTACCTGGATTCTCTAAGCCTGACTCTCCCGAGTATTAGCTCTGTAACCTTCATCAAGTTCTTCTCCAAGCTTCAGATTCCTCATCTGTAAAATGGGGATAATACTTCATAGGGTTGTTGTAAAAACAGTCTACATTTATTGAGCACTTACTGTATGCTGGGCACTATAATTTTAATCCTTTCAAAAATATGAGCTATAGTTACTTTTATTAGTTCCCATTTTTACAGATTAATAAAATGAAAATTAGGGGTTAGATCACCCAAAGACACAGATAAGTAGCAGAGCTGAGATAGAGCAGAGCTGAGATAGGGCAGACCTGGGGTAGGCCCAGGAGGTTAGGTTGATGTCAAAATGGCCAGACTGGGGAAGCTGATTGGTAATGGGAGTATGGGTAGGATGGGAGCAGGGATCAGGGTTACATGCCAACAGTTTCTCTGCCTGCTTCCCCTGTTTCCACACCCATTGAGTACCCAGGGATGCACATTTTCTGGGTAAATTTTTTGCTTTTCCCTCCTCCAGTACCACATGCGGATCCACAAGGAAGAACGGAAATATCTATGCCCTGACTGTGGCTACAAGTGCAAGTGGGTCAACCAGCTCAAGTACCACATGACCAAGCACACAGGTGAGTCTGCGAGATTTTGACAGGCCCAAAGGGTTCCCATGTTCCCCGGCACACCCAGCCTCCAGAGGTGGTGTGGGCCTTACTCAGATTCAGGGTACACATCAGTTAGTTTTCACATTGGGGGTAATGAGTAGGCCAGATGTCCAGAGTAGCTTCCCAAACAACTGAAGATGTATCAGAAACAGAAGAAAGGTGTACCTGAGAGCCTGGGCATGTGTACTTTGCAAAAACTTCCCAGGCGATTGTGGCACCAGGTCACCCACCTCTCATTCAGAACCCCCCAAATTAAAAATGAATGATTGAGGACCAGGTCTGCCTGGTTCCTGCAGACATGATGGAACTATCAGGAGGAAAGAGGAGGCAGTGGGAGGGTTCACCTGTGTTAATGTATCCTTTTCTTCTCCTGGGTATGGAGTCCACAAACTTCAAGTTCTCAGAAGAGGGTTAATGATGGTGTGCCTGTGATTTTTGCATATGATCTCCCTGTGTAATGGAATTGACCTCATGCATTCCAAGGCCCTCTGTGTCTATGAATGCCACTTCTTTCACCTCTACCAAGTTCCATGAGTACCTCATGACCAAACGGAGGTGGGAATCTCCCATTTGGAGACTCTATCATATTTGAGAATCCATTGCTATCGAGTGACTATTCAGGGGTCCAGTTATCAGCATTCATTGAGCATCTGTTGTATACAAGGGGATGGCTGTGTTGGGAGTAGGGCACAGAAACATCAGACAAGACTAGAACATTCCAAGATATAATCATTAGTTAGCTTGCTGCTTGTGTTCTCTATGACCTAGGATCATAATGGCTCTTATGGTCCACTGAACTTTCTCCCACCCCCTTCAGTGGTGATTGTTCTCTGTCCTTGCCATGACCTACAGGACTGAAGCCATACCAGTGTCCTGAGTGTGAGTACCGCACCAACCGGGCTGACGCCCTGCGAGTGCACCAGGAGACACGGCATCGGGAAGCCCGGGCCTTCATGTGTGAGCAGTGTGGCAAGGCCTTCAAGACACGCTTCCTGCTGCGCACCCACCTCCGCAAGCACAGCGAGGCCAAGCCCTATGTGTGCAACGTGTGCCACCGTGCTTTCCGCTGGGCTGCTGGCCTACGCCACCATGCCCTCACCCACACCGACCGCCACCCCTTCTTCTGCCGCCTCTGCAGCTACAAGGCCAAACAGAAGTTCCAGGTGGTGAAGCATGTGCGCAGGCACCACCCCGACCAGGCTGACCCAAATCAAGGCGTAGGCAAAGATCCCACCACCCCCACAGTGCACCTGCATGATGTACAGTTGGAGGATTCCAGCCCTCCTGCTCCTTCTGCTCCCCCAACTGGACCCGAGGGCTGAGAGCCTCTGACAAGAAGAGGGTGTGGTCCAAGATGTGCAGACTGGAACCAGAGCTAGCCTCAGAAGCTCAGAACATAAGGAAGGGCTGGTTTTGGGGTATCAAGGTGGCTGGAACCCTCCTGGGACTCTGGCTATAGTACTTTGAAGTTGATGGCTACATAGAAGACATGGACCACAAACTGATTTCAGGTTGAGGCACACTGTTTTTAACCTGTGAGGTCCTAGTTTCTTTACCATCACTCCACCAAAGTTCCTGGCTATAAGAATTTGGTTTTACTCATTCCATCTTCTCTTTCCTTTTTACTATGTCAAGTCCTAATTTCATTCAGCATCCTCAAAAGTTGTATCTAACCGCATGTGCTGTTGTGCCTAATGCTCTATAAAGCATGTTAAACAGAATGATTACTAGCTTATAGATTCCTCCAAGTCCCTGTCTTAACATTTCCAGCTGTCATCTCGATCTGCCCTGTCCCCTGTTAGACCTCTGCCTCTTTTTTGTCTGCCTCTTTTTTGTCTCCTTCCATCTTCAGTGAATGATTGATTCTCAAACAGGCCCAGGTCTGCCTTCTTTGTCTTGGTCCTTGCCCTTCTCCCTATTTCCAAGCCACTTTGTCTACCTGTGGAGGAAGGTCTTGCACTCATTAAGCCTCCCTGGAAGAAGCTTTAATTCAGCATCAATCTTCAGACTGAGTCAGCCGCTACACTAGAGTTAAAACACAAAGATGGTGTGAAAGGCAAACGATTGGGGGAGGGGGTGGCAAATCAAATGCAGAATTCTATGAGTGCCTCACAGTGACAGTATAATTAATCATCTAAACTGGGACACACTGGGAAGATTAAAAAGGGTACTATTAATAATTATGCTGGGACAGCAGACATAAACCAGGACTGTTCCAGGCAAACTCTTCAGGAGGGCTGGCATCATGCAACCCATTGTCTGCTTCTTTTGCCCTGCCCCTTAGAAGCTATACTTCTGTATCCTTCCTATGTAGCACATGCAGGGGGACCTCTAGAAAATTGTTTTTCCACATTTTCCTGCCCCACCTGTCTACCCAAATGTCCCCCAACCCTCATTCCTCCCTTCCATGCCCAACAGTGACAGACCATACCCAAGCCAAATTAAGGAGAGCAGCTCTATTTATGCTGGTAGGGATAGGGAGGAGCAGTCCAGTGGGACTCGGGGCTGAGCAATTTCTTGAGAGTCGTACAGTCGAAGTCAGTTCTCCCTCTGCAGCCTTTGCCTGGGAAGCCTTGAGGCTTAGTTTATCCTTTCTTTGGCTCTGGGCTTTGAGGAAGTTAGGGTGGAGGGGATAATGCCTCTGGTTTTCTCTACCCCAAGCCCCACTAGATTTCTAGTTGCAATCTGCCTTTGAGCCAGAGTTGATAGATGAGATTAGTCTTCTTCAGCCTGGGTCTATAGGATTGAGCCCACAGCAAGAATTCCAGTATAGAGTACACAAAGGGGAAGGGCAGGAAAGATCCAAAAGGCTTGTGAAAACAAAGGCAAGAGAAAGAAGGTGAATAGTCCTAGATTTGCTTGTTAGGAAAGGTGAGGTAATTTTGTACCTAGAAATGCGCAACCCACAGTGCAGTTTTCACTTTTGTTTGCTTTTTAAAGTATTTTTCTAGGTTTTTCTTACCACATAAAGTCAGATGCACCCACCCTTCTCACAAAGTGCCCACCTTAGGATTCATCCTCCTCCGACTCTTCCCGGATGCAGATGTACACAAAGATGGAAGCTGGATGGAGACTAGTGCCATCCTTGGAGAGCAGGTGTATATGGCGGTAACCTGGAAAGGCACAGGAGGACAGCATTAGGAAGGCAGCCAGAGCTGGAGGGTTGGCCAGGTGTTGAAGGACAGGCTCACCTTGTTGCATGCAGGTCCAAGGCAGGGTGTACTGACCCACAAAGTCATTTCGGGATTTCCAATTGTAATCCTTTACCACAAAACGCAGCAGGGCCAGTTCAGGCACCAGGACCCGGAAGCATAGTGTCTGCCCCCAATGCGGATTAAAACCTGAGATGGGGCAGCAGTGTGAACGAGGGTGGGAATGAAGTAACAGACATTGTTGACTTTTCTTTAGGCCCGTGCTGGGTTGCTTCCCCTGTGTTCTCCCTAAAATTTCACAGCAGTCAGCATTTTAAAGGTGAGGAAATTGAGGCTCAGTGGGTAAGCAATTTGCCCAGGTCACTGAAGCTTATAAGTGAGAGTCCAGGATTCAGATCCAAGACATCCAAGCCCTGATTCTTTGTCGTGTTCCGCACTGCCTCCTGTGGACGTGCGGGGAGGGAGGCTAGTGACATGGACTATACTTAATGGAGGGCAGGATGATAGCAAAGTGACAGTCATACTCCTTCCACCTCCCCGCAGCACTACCCATCCCTCACCATTGTTCTCCACGTAGCTGGTTTCCTGCCGGCTTGTGTCTGGGCGGATGCCAAAGATCTCCACTCTCACCAGTGGATCGATAATGGCCCTCTCTTTGGTCTGGTCCACTTTAGGGAGTTGCTGACCACTGATCACCTGCAACCAGGGCTCTAGAACCTCAATAGTTCCTGCTCGGCCCACCCCCACTCCAGCCCTCGCACCCCGGGAGAGGGGAGAAAAGATGAGGAAGGAGGATACATAGGACCTTGTGCTCTAGCTTTGGGTTTGCAAGGCCAATCATCCATGGGTAATATATTTCCTTCTAGTAATCTATGTGCAATTTAAAATGCATCCAAGTCAAAGTTTAACAAGGTTTTGAAAGGTGTGTTGACAGCAACCCCTTCTGTAGCACTTACTGTGCACCAGGCATTGTAAGCACTTTATTTTAACTAATCATATCTCCATGAGGTAGGTAGTAGTATTATCCCCATTTTGCAGGTAAGGAGACAAAGGTTAAGGAACTTGCCCAACGTTACACAACTAGTAAATGGGTTTTAGCCTAGACAACTGGCTCGCAAATCCATGCTGTTAACAATCAGCCTGCCCTGCCTCCCATAAGGAACCTTTCACCCATTACACTCCTGTCAGGCCTGACCACCTCTTTCCCCTGCTTCTATCCCAACTAGCCCAAGTTTCTTCCCAATAGTTTCACTCTGTACTGTACCTGAATTAGGAGGATCTTGGCTTTGAAAGGGCTGATGGGCCTCTCAGGATGGAAAGAACTCTGGGTATCACGTAGGAAGTCTGGCTTCAGCACATACCCACAGCCACCGTTCTGGCGGAAGAGCCCATCATAGATGTCCATCTCAAGCCCCGCAGTCTGCACATTCATAGCCACTGAGGGCCCCAGAAGAGAGGGGAAGGATTCACCTTGGGGGCCATCTAGCCCCTCTTTTAGGGAGTTAAAAAGACATTTGGTATAGAAGGGCCTGCTGGGAACACCTCCATGAATAACTTTCTCAGCCGAGCACTCTCATTGGAGCATTCCTGGCCCTACTGCCACCCCGGGACTTACTTCCTATCTGTCACTCTTACTTCTTCCCTGTTTCTACTGCCTCCTTACCCATTTGGCAGCCTGCTTTCCAGAGTTCTAGGGGGTTGTAGTTAGATGAATCTGTCCTCAGACCACTGGGATACACACGGCTTAACTGCCAGGCATTGTGCTGCACAAACTCATTGCCTGTAAAAATAGTGTAGGTAGTGAGATGGAAGTGGGGTGGATGTTCCCCCTTCCCTGGTCCCAGAGACCCTGCCCACTGACTTCACTCTTCTCCCCAGCATCTCCTGAGGCTGGCTGCAGAAAACTTCACTGTGCCTCTATTCATTTCCATCCAGACCATCTCCCCTAGTTGTCTTCTCCCTAGAGCTTTGAGCCTACTATTTATAACTCCTGTCTCCATGCCTGCTCTGAGGAGTTTCTTAGCTCCCTGATCCTTCCTTAACTCCATTGTCTTCTTTCTTGGGACTCATCTGCTTGCGCATCATGCCTGACCCTAGCCATCCCTATCTCTTCCTGTCCCTCCCTTTTGGTCCTGACCAGCCTCCTTGATGAGGCGCTTAGCCTTGGCTTCAGGGAAAGATGATAACTCATAGAAGCGATAGTGTTCCTTTGAATGAGTGAAGCTGTGGAATGAGACAGTCTTCATGTAGACAACCAGGGCAGAGAGGGATGGACATATGATGGGTGTGGCTTTCTGGAAAAGGAGAAAGTAAAGAGGAAAGTGGAATTGAATATCAGCAATCTGAGAAGGTAGAAGCCAATGGCCAAGATCTGAATTTCCCCACCCAACCTAAGCCTCTGCCCACTTCCTCCCCAATGCATTCTCCCTTCTGCCTCACCTGCTTGGGAAAGAAAGGGGGCTTAAGCTTGGGAAGAGGAGCCTGGATCATAATCTGACAACAGATAGGCGGACATAACAGCGGGCACATCACAACCTGGGGGTAGGAATGGGAATAAAGGCAATCTGCATATACTGATGGGATCAGTTTCAGCCTCTGGGCTTAAAGGGTCTGCTCTGTGTTACTTTCTGAGTACCAGGTTTTTAATTTATTGTTTTTAAACAGGTCATCCTCCCTGCTTCTCATCTTTTAAGACAAATTAACAATAATTTTTGGTTAAACTGTACATGAACCCAGACAGGCATGTCAGGGTATGCAAATGGTCATGGAAGTCACAGCTGGAAGGATGTGAGGGTCCCAGAGTAATATCTTTAGATTCGCCTCCTGAATTCCCATTTCTATCCCTGGACATGGCAGCAGCTTAGATACCACAGCCCCAGAGAGAACAGGATAAGCTAGACATCAATCAGCTGAGCCAAGCACATGCACAAGAGAGAGAAATGCAGACTTCAAATCAGGATCTTGACAGTCCCACAAATGGCTCCCTTTCCCCACAGGGAGCTGGATATCTTAGGTACAGACTTCTCAGAGCCTTCCCCTTCCCCATCTCTTCCTGCTCCTCTTTGACTATTTCTGGCCCCTCCGCTGACTCACCTTTTCCAAAAATCTTTTTCTAACTAAGCCAACTTCAGTTGAGGTCATGGCTCAACTAATAATGACACACACACACACACACACACACACACACACACACACACACACCCATCAGTGTTTTTTAAACTGGCCTTTAAAGAGACTGAGAATTAGTACAAAGATGTCTCAGGAGTCACCCAAAGGACCCAGGAGAGAGCCAAATGGGTACTTCAACTAGGATGGCATTTATTTTGTATACTGAGCTTCCAGATAAGATTTCATTTAAAAAGATTTTATGACCCAAAGAAGTTGGAAAGCCACTGCAATATATCTATATATGGCAATAAATAGCATAGTGATGCCGAGTATGCATTCTTATATCTCTTTCACTGGGGGAAAGGGGCATTTTGCTCCTCGGCCCTCTACCCTGCCTGGCTCTAGTCTCTTCACATGTGGGCTCTCAGCTAGTGGTACAGACTGACCAAATGCCAGAGCAGAAAGAGCAATTCCCTGGCCTACCTTTTCCTTTTTGTCCATACTGCGAGGGCTCAACTCCTGGGTCTCAGATTCAAACTGGGTCTCCAGCTCCAGCTCAGTCTCCTCCTCCCCCACTGGTTCAGACTCTAGCTCTTCCTCCTCTTCCTCTTCCTCAAGATCCTCCTCAAGTGTCTTTAATTTCTTCCCCTTTATCAGGATCTTCCTTCGAAGCTCCTAGGGGACAAAATTCAAGGAGCCTGTTTACCTGTCTGCTCTGGGACCCTCCTGGGGCTCCCTGCTTTCACAGAGCCACCTCAAAGGCAAAGGAAGTAAGTGAGTGGTCACAAGTTCCCACAAAAAGGCTGCTTTTTACATGCAGCAGGGATTCCTGTATTTTTAAGCAAATTATTAACATCTCTATCCATATGGAACAGCATTAAATGGGGACCCCTACCTCACATCTGACACATAAAGATTCCTCCTAGATTAAAGATTTACATGTAAATATAAGGAACATAAAGAATATTAGAAGAAAATAAAGAATCTTTTTGAATAATCTTAAGGTGGGAAAGTCTTTAGAACATGAAATGAAAACTCAGAAGACATAAAAATGACTGACAGATTTGATTACAAAAAGCTTAAAAACCTCTGTAAGGCAGGAGATGTTTTAAATAAAAAAGAAAAATAGACTGCAAAAAAATATTTTCCAAAGCATTAATATCTTAAACATTTAAAAAATTGTTATGTATCAGTAAAATTTATAAACCTTCAAAGTAGGTAATATCAATTAAACCAAAAAGAAGAAAACATAAACCTTTCTTTTTAAAAATATTTGACTTTTTTTTCATGTTTGCCTTTATGAATCATCTCACTACTGGAGTTATTTGTGGTCTCTCTCTTAATAGTGTTGGTTGGAGTATAATTTGGCATTTTTTCCAGAGGGCAATTTGTCAATAATAACCAAAATGTCAACATGCGAACCCTTCGACCCAATGATTTTGCTTCTAGGAATCCATTTCAAAGAAAAAGTAAATGGGCAAAGCTGTACATACAAATTATAAAGAACCTAAATGTTTACCATCTACTGATCGAATAAATTATGATCCATAACATAAAATGGAATACTATAGAGCCATTAAAAAGGAAAAAAATTATATGTGAAAAGGCACCTATGATATATATTATATGTGAGATATAAAGGGATATCAAGAATAATCTTTTCACTTTTTTAAAAAAGTGTATATATGTACACATTTATGTTTATATAAGCATTTAAAAATCTATTGACAGCAGTTATTGGGAAAGGTTGATTTTACATTGTGGGGAGTTCCCTTTCTCTATATTGTTGGTATAGTCTACAACAATTACAAACTATGAGGAAAAAATTAAGAGATTTCCATTGATAAAATAAATATTAAGCAAATAATTGATTTACAATTTAGAGAACTATAGATAGAATTCTGTGTTCAATTAGATTTTTAAAAAATTAAAGTCACTAATTATCTCTATGACAAGGATATTAAAGAGCAAGATGGTTCATCTAAGGGTGAGAAGAAGGGAACAATATGGAGGAACCAATGTGGGGGATATGGAAGCCATGGTAGAGTCTGGGCTGGGGGCGAGGGGTCCCTACCTCAGGTGAGGGCAGCTGAGTGGGCAGCAGCCCATCTAAGGTGGTGCTCAGGAGCTGCTCGCCCAGGATCTCGGTCAAATGTTGTGCCATGATCTCCTGCTGCTCCCAGGTACAGTGGTTCTCCAAGGACAAGATGACTGGATAGTCTGATGTCTGATGGGGAGGGAAAGGGACACTGGAGCCAAAGTTCTAAAGCCTATATAACCTCCTTGCTTCTCCAGGCCCACCTAGCTACTCACTCAACTGAGTACACTGTTTGCTAAACTCCTTCGGTCTCATTCAAGGCCTCAGGGAGGTCTTGCTGGGTCTGGAGTCCACCCCACATCTAAAGGTCACTTGGGACCCCACATCTCAGACCCGTGCCAGGTCTGATTCTGATTTTTTGGTCTTAGAGTGTGAAGGCCAGGCTGCTCCGCTGGTTATGTGTTCATGTTACACTCTCAGGCTTTCATCTTCAGATTCCTATTGTCCCCCAGCCGTATCCACCACTTTCTCTGTCTGTTTCCTTATCTACTCTCTCCCAGATAGGTGAAAGAAGATGTTAGAAGTAATAGTTACTAATCTCTAGCAATTACTTCTATGGCGACTAATTACTAGTAACACACTCAACAGTTATTCATAATAATTCCTTAATATTTGCTCAGTACTTCACCGTTAAAATCTCTTTTACCTATATGTCATTTGATACCCTCTCTTTTTCCCTTTGCCCTCTCCAAACCCAGAGCCAGCCACTCTTCCCTCAGATTCTCTTGTCTCACCAGTGTTCCCACCCTGGGTCTCCTACCTGGAAGGCGTACTGTGCTACAGTGGCCACAACTTCTTTGAACGGGATACGGGAGGTCAGGGTATGTCCATGGTAAACGATAGGTTCCCCATTAGGTCCATCCCATATATCTACCTCCACGCAGCGGCAACCCCGCTTCAGGGCCCTGCAAGAACCCCAACCCCCAGAGACAGGAGAGTCAAGTTCTGATCTTCCACCTAGGGACCTTCTCCCCACTCTGGAGAGAGCAGTGCTCACACGCTCTTACTTGTCAAGACCCTTCAAGCTACATCTCCATGGACCCTTCCCTGTCCACTGGAACACTGCTGCAGCTCACACTATTCTCTTCCACCACCACCACCCCACCCTCCCACCCCACCAACCCAACTTACAATCTTTCTTTAGCAAGCCATCACATACTGCCTCGTGATGTTTCTGGTGTTCTGGTTGTATTTTGTTATACAACATCTGAGCTATTCAAACTGTCAGGAAATTTATATCTTATTTTCTCTACTAGAATTCCTAGGGCAGAAACTATATGTTCCACTCATCTTTGTATCCTTTGAAGCTACTAGTTAAGTTTGCAGTTCAATGCAAAGATATCTTGACTATTGAATCTAATTCATGATTAATCACAATAAGAGCAGGTACCATTTATCAGCTATTGATACATAGATTATCTTATTGAATTCTCACAACATCCAGACAAAATAGACAGTTATTATCCTTATTTCATAGATGGGGAAACTGAGGCATAGAGAGGTTAAATACTTAGTTCCAGAGTACTAAGTGAGGGAGCTAGGATTTAATCTCAAGTAGTCTGACTCCAGAACCTATGTTTTTAACTCCTATACTCTATTGACTTCCATTTAACATTTAGTTTATTTTTATTTATTCAGAATAAATCTATCAGGACCTCTGAGTTCCAAGAGAGTTTCATAGCCTATAAAAGAGAGAGAAGCTCCATTTACCCATAGGGCTTCAATACCACTCTCCCACCAGTCTTCAATATCTCCTCCAAGTCTCTCAGATCTCCAGGGATCCTCAGCCCCAACCCCCAACCCCACTACAACATCTTTTCAATCTGTGTTATCCACTATCAGCGCCCCTCAATTTCCCACAGATGGGCCCTTCTCATGAGCTCAGCCCCTTCTCCCTTCTTCCCACTACACCGTATATATCCCTCGACGCTGCTCTGGCCACAGAGCTGGTCCCCCATCAGGTAGGTGTTATGAGAGGAGTTGATGTAGTAGTGGTTCAGGGGTTGAGTCATATCCTGGTAGATGGGGAGGTATGTTGGCTTGAAGATGTCTCCGTCCTTTGAGTAGAGGTAGCTAAGGAAGCCATCCATGCTCAGTACATGCCGCAGTTTGCCTAGGGTATGAAGTAGGGGGACACTAGAATAAGAGAACTCTAAGTGGGAGCACTTCAGCATGCCTACAGCCTGTCCTCCACCCAACCCCTCTCCAGGGTCCTGCCTGTTAGATGGTGTCCACTCCCAGCTTCCAGATCCCACACTTGCTCCCCATAGTGTCTGCTATTTCAATCATCCCCACCCTCAGAGAATGTTAAAGCCACAAGGGGAATCATTACAATCATTCTAGTCTAGTGTTGGGCAATAGAATTTTCTACAATGATTAAAACATTCTATTCTGCCCTGTCTAATATGGTAGCCTGTAGACACATAAAGCTACTGAGCATTTGAAATGCAGCTACATGACTGAGGAACTGAATTTCTTTCAACATTTTGTTTTATTTTATTATAGTTTCAAGTAACAGTACATTGGATAGACATTTATATAGTTTATGAAACAATCCGCCTGATTATTCTATCACCCCTCTTACTCTACACATAGCCATTACATTACTGCTGACTGCATTTCCTATGCTGTGTTCCCCAGCCCTATGACCATGTATCAACTACTAATTTGTACTTCTTTAACCCTTTACCCCTTTCTCCCAACATCCCAAACCCCCAAATAAAAAATTTTGATTTTAGTTAATTTAAATTTAAACTGTCACTGGAGCTCATGGTTACCATAACAGACAACACAGTAGTCAGTCTAAAGGGCTAATTTTATAGATGGGGAAACTAAGGCCCAGAAAGAATCAAACTCAAAGACTTATTAATGACATGACCAAGGCACCTTTGTTTTATTCCCTGGGTTGTGTACTTACTACCAACTTTGACCTGAGGATTTCTTCCTATCATCAATTCCCACATGATGTTTTGAGGAGTTTTGTTCAACATCCCCTTGGACTACAATCTGTTTGAGGGCAGGTCCCTGTCACTCCTTCCATAGCTCTCACCTATTTCAGCACAGGCTTCATATAATAATAACAATAATGACTAATAGTTATTGAGCACTCGCTCTATGCCAAGGACGTTATATGCAGTATCTCTCTTAATGCTCTCACCAACATGATCAGGTAGATGTGATATAATCTGCCCTGAGAGGTTAGGTAACTTATCCTAGATCATATAATTAGTAAGTGAAGGAGCTGGGATTTGAACTCAGGCAGCCAGGTGTCAAAGCCACGCCCTACACCACTGGGCTGTGCAGTCTCACTGAGGTAGCATTACTGTGGCGGGGCTCCGTTGGGGGGCAAAACAATTTGACTCTCATGCCCAGCTTCCAGGTTTGACAAGGCCTGGAGATGGTAGAGAATGGTAGGAAGTTGGGCAGGAAGTTTCATTCTTGACAATAATAACTTAAATCATTAGGGAAAATCCACAGTTGCCAGATACTTTTCATGTGCATTATTTCATTTGATCACCAATTATTTTACAAACAAGAAAATTGAGTCTCAGATAGGTTATGTGATTTGCTCAAGGTTACTCAGTAAAAGGCAGAGTAAGAGGCAGAATAAGGACTCAGGCCCAGTTCTCCTGAATCATTATATATTCTGCAGCCAGAGTGTAGTCTGATAGTCAAGTACAAGGGAAGAAAACACTAAGAAGGGTGGGAAGTAGAATTAATGTAACTAATGTATACTGGATCCCGAACTGGGAATAGAGGATCTTATTTCTCAACCCTCTGACATTCCTTTCCTATGTAGTTTTCTGAAATAATTGCTTTACAGCCTCCTTTCTTCTCTGAGCACCCACGCGAATCTGGAATCACCGATCCCAACACTTTCTACTTGACTCTATATTCCATGAGGGCATTGTCTACTACTGTATCTCTGGTGACTAGCATAGGTCCTGGCACATTATAGGTGCTCAATAAACATTAGCTGAAGTGAGTGAATAAATAAAAGGAAGTGGAAGTTGGGTCATTTTTCCAGCTGTCCTTCATCTCATCTCTAATCCTGATTCTCAAGAGTGGCACCAGGTAAGAGTCAGATGACCTGGGTTTGAATCCCAATTCCTCCTCTCATTAGCTGTTGGCTTTGAACAAGCCATTTCATTTTCCTAAACTTCAGTTTTCCTCTCTTGCACAACTGACTTAACAATAGATTCTACTTTAACTGGTCATTGAGAAAAGATTAGAAGAAAAAAGTCATGTAGAAGTATTGGCACATTATGGGATACTTAGCAAAGGCCCAATCAAGATTATTGCTTTTGATTTATAAGGCTGTAGTGAGGACTAAATGAAATAAGGCATGTGAAAGTGCCTTGTAAATCATTTATTAATAATGTAAATTCCTCACATTCTGAAGGGAATGGAGGGCAGGAAGACATCTACTAAAATGGCAAGGAGAAAGCGTTGAGGGCAAAGAAGATATATTTTAGCTGTGTTTGTTAAAAGCTAAATGATTGGCCTCATCATTACCCCTTCACCCAGAGGCTGACTAAGCTTCCAAGGGCTTTCAGGGGCTTAGAGGCTTCAAGAACCATTTGGTGAATTTGGAGAAATCCCAGGAAAGGGCAGAGAGCCAGCATTTAAAGAGACAGCAAACAGGAAACATGAAGGGAACTAGGAGAAAAGGAATCATACGCATTGGAGGAGAAGAGGCCAAAGCAAGAATACCAAGGATTTTCTCTTTCCACTCAGGCCAAAGACTGAAATCAGGAAGAACTTTCTAGAAGTGAAGGATGTGAAACATAAGCATGGTAGAGGAAAGGGGGCTTATGTGATGTTATCCCTCCTGAGAGATCTAGCATTACAGAGGAGACTCCTGTCTTATTTGAGCAGGAAATGACAGCTCTCCTTGCAGAGGAGTGGTTGAATGAGATGAAGATGACTGCGGAGGGGACCAGAGTCGGTGTGGCCTCAGCCTCCTTGAGTTAGGCTGCTGGTCTCTGTACCCTACTACTCACAGTCACCCCTGCTCTCTCCAATGTCTGATGCCGCTCTGCTCTGGCTCTCTTACCACTATCTGAAGGCTCGTAGCAGTCGATGAATTCCAAAGCAAGGTCAGGAGCATGATCTCCTTCTTTCTGCTCCTCTCGGAGGAAATCCACAAATTCCAACAGGGTCAGCTTCTGTCCATCAGCCGAAAAGTTTTCAAATAGTTCCTGCACCTCAGCACGCTTAGTCAATGCTTTATAGAATTCTATAAATTCTTTTGCTTCCAAAGTATCAGAGTGGGACCCGTCTGCTGCCTGCAAGAGGAGTTAGAGGAGAGTGGACGAACCCTTTAACAGAAAACTTCATGGCCTTGACTTGTTTTGTAAGGAGAGTCTTGCTGACAGATGAATCCTAAATGCTTCCAAAGAACACCTGATGGTGTCCATAGAAGAAACCAACAAGACTGAAGAGTGAGAATCATGGCCTACACTTCCCCTTGAGCCTGGCATAGTGCTAGGGCGCATAGTAGAGGCTTGATAAATCAGTGTTGCTGGATAGGATTGGAGTATTTCTGGTCAAGTGAAAATGTGGCTGACACTGGCTTCTGCAAATCCTTCTCCAGAAGACTCACCTGAAAAAGCTGAAAGGCATATTCTTCTTCCATTTCCACATTCATCAGGTGCAGTAACCGCTGGACTTCTTGGAAATTCATCCGACCATCCTGGTTTTTGTCTCCACGCTGGAACCAGTCACTCAGCCATCCAGGTCCGAGTCAAGGCAAAAGCACTGTGTGTGTGTTTGTGTGTGCAGATGTTTGTGCATGTTCATCCACTGTCCTCTCTCCTGTCTCTCCTATCTCCTGCCCATATCTCTCCTACACCAATTAATTTTCCACGTTAGCTTCCAGAATAATCTCTTCAGAATACCAATCTATCTTATTCCTGCATAGCTCAGGTACCTGCAGGGACCTCTCTGTTGCCTGCCGAAAGAAACCTAAATTCCTTAACAAAGTTAAGATCTCCTGCACTGCCATGATCTGGCCCCTACCCAGCCTTCTCAACACATCTCTGTTCTCTCTGTACTTTAGCCAGACCTTCAACTCTCTGCTCTCTGATGTCCCTCTTTCTCTCCAGCTCTTCAATTTCCTATCTCTGGGCCTTTACTCACACTGTTCCCTCAGGCAGAAATGCTTTTTCCTCCTCTTCTCTTCGTATTCAAATTCTATTCATTTTCAAGGGTCAGCTCAAATGCTACTTCCTCCCTAAAGCTTTCTAAGAATTCTCTCAGCTAGAATTATATATTTCACCTTCCTTCAAACACCCTCTAATAATCTAAGTATCATAACACTTCCATAGTACTTAGATTATTCACAAAACTCCATCCTTTCTACCAACAAAAACAAGATCTGAGTCTCATTAATCTTTGTACCCCAAAAGCCTGACATAGTGCCTGATACATTCTGCTTAACAGATGGTGAATGAATGAGTGGATGGACGGATGGATGAATAAACGAAAAAATGAACAGGCATAGAAGGTGAATACAATCTAGGAAACTTGAAGCGAGTCGATACCACTAAGCCCTTTAAGGGGTTGCTTCTCACCCCTGTGGTAATTAATGCCACTGGGATCTTCTGTTCACCTCTTGGGATCAGTACCCTGTTTGGTTCTTTGCCTTTCACTGTCTGTTACCCCAATCCTAGGGGGCTTGATTCATGCCCAGACTTTGCTTGGGTACGTCTCAAGCCTTCATTTCTCCATCAATATTCTCAGCCTCACATCAGCCTGAGTTGCCTCTGCCACCCCATCTGGACTCTTGGGCCTCCCTAGCCCTGCACCCCCCCCCACCTGTCCCTGGCCCTGCAGCACCTGCTCCTTCAGTGGCCCCCAATCCCACTCTGGCTCAATCCTGCTGATACTGGTCCAGCCGCTCCTGTTGGTCCATGCTGGTGACAAAGTCCACCAACATCTGGAGCCCCTGCATCCAGGTCTGGGCCTCCTCAGCACTGTTGGCCACGAGGTCCAGGTTGGAGCGGCGGCCATGGAAAACGATGGTGAAGCCCTGCTCCAGAGGGAACTCCTCTGCCAGGCTGCGCAACAATTCAGACTCATTGCCCTTACGTACTGTCTCCACATCAGAGATTGAGACTGCCAGGGAAGAAGCAAATGGGGACACTGAGGAAGAAGGTCTGCCAAATCGCAGGGGCTAAGGGTCAAAGACCATTATTCTCTTTTCTGTGAAGCCATAGAGTGGAGGGACCCCAGCTTACACAGGCTGAAACCCCAAAAACCGTAGTCTAGGGAGATGCAGACTTCTGGGATTCAGGATTGCAAATGTATCATCACTGTTTTTATAGACAGCATGGCAAGGGGCGTGTATTGGGAATGACAAGACCTGGCTTCCAGCCATCAGCTGGTAGTATGACAGAGACCAAAATGACTTAACCCTCAGTGTCCTCATCTTACGTAAAGGATGGTCCTTTACATGGACAGTGCACATGGTGATCACAAGGGGACAGGTGAGGCTGACAAATGGAGATACACTTGCAGGGTAGAAGCAGTTACACCAAAGCACAATATGCCCAAGTTCAATTTTCCCATTCCAGGTTTGAGGACTTCCTCTTTCTAGCTGTTTAAGAGGGAGCCAGAGAAATTCTTCCACCCCATTCCTCATCTGGGAGTGGTGTGGATTGTGAGCTTTGATTGTGTCCTTAAAGTAGACTCTCTAGGATGTGTCCTGTGATCAGATTTTTAGAGGGATCATAAAGTTTAGCCAATAGGATGCACACTTATGATACATTTATGATATTTTGAAATAGTCACCATAATAGCTAACGTTTACTAAATGTATCCTGATTTCAGGTCCCATGCTTTAGACATTAATTTATTGAGTCCCTGTAACCTACTAGGCAGGTACTGTTTAATTCCCATTTTATAGATGAGGAAACTGAAGCTTAGTTTGAAAGTGGCTGAGCCAGGACTTTAATCCAAGCAGTCCAATGCCTGAGATCATGCTTTTATTATGATAATAATAACAAGATATAACCTATGATTTCTTGAGCCTTGCTAAGTGCCAGGACTCTTCTAAGCCCCTTACATGCAATAACTAATTTAATCTCATAACAGCTGTAAAAGCAAGTACTCTTATAATTTCCATTTTATAGGCTCAGACATAGATATAAGTGGGACAGTACAAGGACACATCATAGAACCCTGGTCCCTCCCCTGCTCTCAGGATGCTGGGCTCCTCAGGATCCTATCCACCCATGTGCCCTCCCTAGCTATCCATGTCACTCACAGGTGGGCTTAGCTTTGCCTCCAGCTTGTCGAGAATGCCAGACTGTCATGCCATCTTGCTGAAGTCTGAAGAATCTTAGTCTCTTCCAAATTCTGGACCTCACCTTGCGCATCAGCATGCCTTTCTGCATCAGCAGCACATCTTGATTGACAGGCAGCCCTAGGCCAGGAGAAGCATGTACTAGATAGCTAGCCAGGAGGATGGAAGGCCCAGGAGGAGCTCTTGAACCCAGGGTCTAGCCTCCTTCCTGTCCCTGGGCTGTCTCCCCAAGCCCTCTTCTTCAGGGGTACTCACGGCCTTGTAGCAGGGATGCCATCACCTTCTGCTCCACCAGTTGGCGCCAGAATCACCTAAAAGAGCAAAAGACTGTATTAATCTTGGTGGTCTTAGAATAACGGATCTAAGAAGGAAGAGAAGGAAACCAGTGTTTCCGGACTGCCCACTATGTGTCAGGCATTTCATCTACACAGTCTGTAGCTCTTTTCACATCTAATTTGAATTTAGTGACTATGAAGCTTGGAGAGGCTAAGAAACCTGCACCAAATCATATAGGGATTCAGAATTTAAAGCTAAATGTGTCCGATTTCAGATTCTCTGCTGTTTCCCATAGCCTAGTCCAGAGAGAGCTAAACCAGGGCTTTCTGCCAAATACCCCTCTCCTTCCCAATACCCCACAGTCCACAAGGTAACCTCATGTCATACTGCTCAGGAGCTGGCTGGCTACTCTTTCAGAACCTAGAATCTCTCTACATCCTGGCCTTCTCCATGGAATCATCCCAGCCTCCCTATTCTGGGAGCCCTCTCCATGCTCCCATGTAGATCATCCAGCTCCTGAAGGGTTAGGGCAGAGGATTTCCTTTATCACTTCTACAACACAGTGTTATATTTAGCTAAATAAGCCATCTTTTTCTACCTTCACATGGTAAAACATATTTTATACTCCTTTTCATAACAGTTATTCTCACAGTTTTGATGAATCAGAGAAATTACAGTCTTGGAATTGCATTTTCTTCTCCACCGACTAAAAAAGAGTATCTCCTTTATTATACATGCTAATTTAGGAACTGGTTCAGTTGTCCTAGTAGGTAACAAGAAAGTTCCCTTGAAACGAACTAGAAATTTGATATGTGGCCACTTTGATTCTAGCCATGCCCCTATAAGAAATACTCAACTCTTGACCAAATCATTCTGAAATTGGCAAAGCTCATGAAACATAAAACTCTATGCTTTTGTATAAACAAAGGATCTACATTTGAATAGAAATGTTGTTTTTTAATTGATAAGCTTAAAATGTTGACATGGCAAACATCCAAAAAAACTAAATAAATCTCTGAAGTAATCATTCAGTTAATGCTCCATTAAAACATCCTGCAGCTCCTCTCTATATTTTACAAATGAAAAAGCAGAAGTCTAGGAATATGATGTGACTTCTCTGAGGTCACACAGGATATTAGTGCCCTCTCTCTCTCTCTCTCTTTAGTGAGAAGAGCCTATAACATCAGCTGGGGATGACAAAGTCTTTAGGAAGAAGGTACAAGTCACTGAAAATACATGCTTCCCTGACTGCAGGACCTAGGGAAGGCTTTCTAAATGAATAGACTTTCTAAATCAGAGGGAGAGGGGGAGGTTGGAGATCAGTCTGTACCTAAGTGGGAAAGAGAACTCAAGGCAGGTCTCAAGAGAGAAAAAACCCTGAATGGTTCCAAGAAGAAAGGGTTTTGCTGGCTGAGGCTGAATATGTGAGAATGGGTGAGAGAATTTTGGATCGAAGAAGGGCCCCAGAGTGCTTCCGTGGAGACAGAAAATCATCTCTGCTTTTCTGAGTGGAGATGCCCAGTTTAGAATCCGAGGCTTGCCAAAGCTGTATGAAAACTGAAGTAGAAAGTAACAGGTCCCTCCTTAAGTGTCTCAACTCCTCAGACTGGGGAGAGTGGTGGGGTCAGCCTGGGGTTGAAATCTAATCCCACTTGCCAGAATCCTACCTCATCTCCTTTCGAAATTTCAGCTCCCGTGTCTAGGGCTTAGGGACTCTGGGATGGGGTGGGTCTTGATCTTGGGAGAAGATAGAATTACTTTCCCTTACATCTGGATCCAGGAGCCTCACAATGAGGTCCTAAAACAAGGGAAGCCTGAGAATAGAGTCCAAGTGCCAGGATGGCCCTATTTTGAAGCCTACTTCCTCTCAGACCAGCCTTAGAAAATTATTTCATTCTCTTTTGTCAAATGCTGCCAACCCCAGGGCTTGGCATGCTCTTCAAATCCTGCTCCCATTTCTGAATCACTATTTTAAACCTGTATCCAGGTGACATGTGGCCATAAGAGGGCCAATTTCAATACAAGGAGCCAAAGAATGTCAGAGCTGGAGTTCATTTATAGAGAAGGAGACTGAGGACTAGAAAGATTAGCTGACCTGCCAGAGTCACCTAATGAATTAAATGGCAAACTCAGAGACAAGAACCAAGGTCTTCATATGACCAGCTTAAAGATCTCACCAAGACTGACCCTTCCTTTTCTTTCTCCCCAGCTCACTCTTCTCTTTCCTGATCCCCTCTCTGCCTCTTTATTTGCTCACTTGTCAGCCTCTCTTTGCTCTCCTCTTCTCATTCTTCCCATCATCCTTTCTCCCCATCACCTCTTCCTTTGTTTTTTATGGTTCTCTGCCCCTGTGAGGATTTTGAAACTGTGGTCCAGTAGTACATCCCTCTGCTCAGCCTCACTTTCTCCCGTATCCTAGGAGACTGCCTAAACAAACTGTCCAGAGAATGTGACTTAGAACCCAGGTGTTCTAGGTCTTGGTGTTTCCTCTGGTGTCTGAGGGTAGGATGAAAGGATGGTCACAGCTGATGCAGGTGCATCAAAAGAGAAGGGAAAAAAGACTTGGGATGGAAGCAAGAGACAAGGGACAGAGGATGAAGACTGAGAGTAAGAGATTGGGTCATAATTGTTTACTCCTGGACACGTATGTGGAGATCCTTGAGGGTACAGATAATTTCCTCTGTAATACAGATGAGAAAACAGAGACACAAAATAAGGTGGGAAGTGGTCAGGGCTGCAGAGCAAGATTTGGTCCTCAACTTCCAGGTGGCTATGTTACCTAGAGATTGACTTTGGCAGAACTGCCAAAGGTGCTAATGACATTACAACGGAACTCAGAGTGGCTCAGGTCTCTCTGAGGAACAGGAAGAAACAGGATCATTTTGCTCATAGCTTCTCTTTAGCTTCTCAGCAGGAGTATGCCTGATCTTGTTCATACAAAGAGGACAGAATAGCTCCAGTCATAGGTTATAGCCCTCAGAATGTTAGAGCTTGAAGACTTTTATAACGCATCTAATCCAGAGGTTCCTGGCTATCTCAGTCTTCAGGTGTCTTAAAACAAAGATTCCTTAGCCCCACCCCAAATCAACCAGATCAGAACTTCTAAGGATGGGGCTCAGAAAGATTTATTTTTAACCAAGCACCCAATACATAAGCAAGTCTGGAAAACCCTAAACTGTCTCTTATCACAGATCAGGAAGATGCTATTGAAAGTCACATAGCTAGTTAATGGCAGAGTCAGGACTAGAAGCAAGTGCTCTTACCAGCATAGCGCTGGGGCATGCCAACAGATTGCCCTGGCCCATTGAGCAGGTGAAGAACAAAGTATAGAACTTGCTCTTTCCAAGGGAGTCTCATACTCCTCTCCCCATTACCAGGGGTTTCCCATAGATCTCGGCCCTCATCTGGTAATCCTTAACAGTCTGTTAATGAATCTACTCTAAAGCATAGCTGCTCCAATTCTCTCTCTTTCCTCACTAGGGTAGAGCTCACATCTGAGTGGCATCCCTGGGTAGTTAAGAGGTCCCATATAAAGAGGTGACTGACACAGCCAGCAGGAAAACTGTAAGCCAAAGAAAATAACCTTTGAGAGAAACAAGAGGTGAGAGCCTTGTAGACCTGTTCTGACACAGGAGTCCAGGGTGCAATTAAATTAGGATGGATGAGCATGTGGAGGGCAGAGTTAGGACTCAGGCAGGTCAGAGCTTGGAGCAGAGGCTGGTCAGAGCCTCTAGGCGCTTACCGTGGGCAGGATAGCAGTCCTGTGTCTGTGAGCTCTGTGACACTCTCCTCTGTGGGATGAGGAAACCCGGCCAGCTCCTTTTCTCTTTGTGCACCCGCTGGCTTCCTCCCCTCTTCTACTGCAGTTTGCTGCTGTGACTGGCAGTTAAGCCAGAGGAAAGGAGGAGGGTGGCGAGAAGTGTGAGCTCTCTCCTCAGTCCAGCCCATCCAATTCTTAAAGGCCCAAGACACTGGTCAGTGAGAGAATCGTGGAGGCGGAGTGGGTAGAAAAGGATTAAGGAGAGGGATTGGAGCACACATCTAGGGAGGAGGAGCCTGGCTGCCCTTCATCTTGATGCCAGCCCTCACTGACCCCCATCCCGCCAGAGCTATCAAAGTGAAATCCAAGGAGTGTCTAAGCTGCAGTACTCCATGAATCACTGCTTTTCATTCTGGTCAGTTTCTCTCTGTATGTTATACAGCTGTCTTTGCCCTTATTTCACCTGGCTCCTTTCCATGGTGTCCGTTTCCACCAGCCAGCCTGCTTCTGTGTCTCTGCATCCTGCCTTGCAGGGCACAGAGAAAGGAAAAAAGAAGGATTATGGAAAAGGAGGAAGATGAGGAGAAAGAAAGGAGAGGATGATCTTGGAGTGTAGAGGGACAGGTTAGTATCTGTGGATATATCAGGCACCCACTATATACTGAAGGAATGTATACAGGAATTCATTTGTTCTTTACATTAATTCATTCTATGAGCATTTGTTCAACACCTCCAATGTGCAAGGACATACATGCCTGTTTATAAAAGTGTGTGAGGAGATGAAACAGATTGTTGTGTAAAAATCAAGAGCAAAAAGAGGAGCACAATACTGAAAAGACATCTAACTGGGAAAGGAAGGTAATGAGCTTCTTATGTGGGTAAATGAATAGGCAGCTGAAACAGAAACCAAGATTGAGGAAAGGGGAACAAGTACGAGGGGAACAGGTGATTGTAAAGGGATTTATATGGCCCCATACTTCACAGTGAGAAACTGAGGCTCAGAGAAGTTTAGGTAATGTCCTGGACTTCCATTTCAGCAGCAGACAATCAGTCCCTTGTACTCTCCCAAGCACTGTGAGCTGGGACCTACTTTTGCTCTGCCTTAGAAAGACTACAAATTATGGCTCTGTCTGGACCAGTGGATGACAATAAGGCAGCTGAGGGCATAGGTCACAGCCCTGTACTTGGACTTCTGTGGGATCCATTTTTGCGAGGTATGTCTTAATTGCAGGCACAGAGTGAACTAACTGCATGAAATGATGTGATTTTAAGTGTGCTGAGATCAGGCTGCCTCTCTTGATTCCCCTGAACACTCCTCAACTGCCTAATATTCTACCATTAGTGATTATTTATAGCTAAAATTTTAGTCCCATTAAAATACAATCCTCCTAAGTGATTACCATAAATGTCAGGGTAGTGGTTACTTTTGGGAGGAGGTGTGGGTTGTGATGAATAGGACATGAAGATGGCTTCTGAAATAGCTGGCCAAGTTCTATTTCTAGTTCTGGGTGCTACCAAGGGTCTTCACTTTTTATTAACTTATTAAGCTATACATTTTCTTTAAGTAGTTTTTTACACTTGTGTTTCCAATAAGAGGGTTTCAAATCTTTGCAACTGGTAATTTCTGAAGCCTTACTAGTTTTTCACAATTAAATCTAGGTTGAGTTTACCATATTCTACTGAGAGCAGGTTTTGATAATAGAAGAGTAGTATACAGAGAGGGGAGGCGGAAGAGGGAGGCCATTTATGGGAACAGAATGATTGGGGGGGGTGGGTCTCAATATTTAAACAGTGCTGACTTTAAATTTTATTCAGTAGAGGCCATGTCTCACATGCTTGTCTCACTCTCTCATTTCTACCTTCCTGGCATCATCATGACCTTATTTTTTCCATGCTTACTCTTCGTATTCCCCACTCTTCTTGAACATTCCAGGACTATGCATGGTTTACTTCTGAGTCACTATTTGCTTCACCTAATTGCTGCCCAGCCTCTTTCCCTTCCAGTTGTTCTTTGAGGGGTATTATCTCTTATCCTGGATTTTCTGGGAGAGTCCAGATCGCAAATATTCTGTTTCGGTGTCCTTGTAAACATACCAGTGCTCCCAGATCACGTGTTCTGATTTTGGGAGCAGGCACTTGAAGACCTTCACAGGTCAGAAGAGATCCAAAGAGTGGCTTAGAAGACATGGCCTTTGCAGGATGCTCTTTAGATTGGGGAGGGAGCAGACAGCAGGGCCACAGGCACAGGAACTGTCCTTCTGGTTTGGTTGTTCCTATTTCCATAACTATCCTGACCCTTCCCCCACTGTTGTCTATTATTAACAGATCTAGAAACCTGATCAGGGAGGGCAGCAGCAGTAGAGGGACTTTCTGGGAACCATGCCCAGGAAAGGCCAAGAAGCCCTATATTGAAATGAAGATATGGCTAGAAAAGAGGAAGACCTAAACACTCTACTCTTATGCTGCCACCCAGAAAAGCCTAGAATCTCCTTCTGAAGCCCAGGGGAGATGCCCTAAACATTTTGCTTTTTGGGACAGTCAGGCTAGGGAGTCAGAGATAATAGAAGTTAGAATAAAAAATACAAATGGTGTAATATTCCATAACGAGACCTTTCAGAAAAGGTCATACAACAAAATATAAGTGTGTGCTATTTGTAAGACTCGTGTACAAAAAGGTATTACTAAAAAGTTGAAAGTTAAAGAAATGTGTAGGGGAATGAGAAGGCTCCAATTTTGTTCTTACTCAAGACTGCCTTGGCTCTTTTGGCACTCTATTTCCATACAAATTTTAGAATCAGCTTATCGATTTTCACAAAAATAAACCTCCTGCGATTTTAGTTAGAACTGAGTTTAACCAGATCAATTTGAGAGAATTTGAATCTTTATAATATTGTTTTCCATCCCACAGAAATAATTCTCTCCATTTATGTAGGTGTTTCATTTTTTTCAGAATGTTTTGTTGTTTGCAATGTAAAGGTTCTGTATATCTTTTGACATATCTATTTCTAGCTACTTGATTTCTTAAATGATTAAAATTTTTTTCTCTATATTGTTGTATTTAGAAACAATTTTTTGTGTGTATTGACTTTGCATTCTGTGACTTTGCTAAATTTACTTAATTCTAATAGCTTGTTCAACAAATAAGCAGGACAAACAGACTTATGGACATGGACTATAGACTAGTGGTTATTAGTGAGGTAGGGGATGAGGGGGGAGTTAGACTGGGTAAAGGGAGTCAAATATAGGGTTTAGGGGGAGGGTGAAGCGGGTAAAAGGGATCAAATATATGGTAGCTGAAGGAAACTGGACTTTGGGTGGTAAACATACAATAGAATATATAGATGTCAAATGATAATGTACACCTGAAAATCATGTAATTGTAGTAACCAATGTTACCCCAATAAACAATTAAAAATTAAAAAGAAAAAAAGAGCTTGTTGATTCTTTTGGATTATTTAAGTACACAATCATGTTGTCAGCATTTTTTCCCCTTTATAATCGTCTTTTATCACATTGGCTGGGACCAGTATAATAAATGGAGGTGTGATAGTGAACATCTTTATTTCATTCCTTATCTCATGGAGAATGATTTCAATATTTTATCACTGAGAGGTTTACTATAGGGTTTTTGTTGATACTTTTTATTAGATTAAGGATGTGCCCTTCTATTATTGGCTTTCAATTTTTTTTTTTTTAAATCATGAATAGGTACTGAATTTTCTATATCTAGGTGATTGTGATTTTTCTCCTTACATGTTATGTGGTGGGTTGCACTGGTTCATTTTCAAGTATTGAATCAATCTTATATTTTTGATGTAAACCCAAATTAGATAGATATTTTTATCATTTTTACATAGCTGTATTTGATTTGCTTATTTTGTCTGGGAATTTTATGTCTACATTCAAGGGAGTTTAGGTCTGGTTTTCCTTTCTTGTGATATTCTTGACAGGTTTTGGTGGTTGGGTCATGCTGCTTCAAAAGTGAATTGAATGTTTCATTTTTTCTAGTCTCTGGGTTTATGAAAGATTGGTGACTCTAAGAGTGATGTCTTTTTCCATTTCTAATATTTGTTGATAATTTTTTTCTTCCTGATCAGTTTTCTAAGCATTTATCAACTTTATTAATGCTTTCAAGGGAATAATTTTTGGCTTTGTTGATTTTCTTTACTGTACATTTATTTTCTAATTCACTGACTTGCTTTTTGTATTCTTTCATTTTTTGAATTTGGTATTCTCTTCCAGTTTCTTGACATAAAAACTCAGATCACTGACTTCAGCCTTTCTTTTGTAATGTGTGAATTTAAGGTATCTCTTTTAAGCACTGCTCTACCTGTATACCACATTTTGATATGGCATATCTTCACTATCATTCAATTAAAAATTTTCTCTAATTTCCTTTGTAATTTCTTCGGTGATCTAGGATTATTTAGAACTGTACTATTTTTTTTTTTTTTTAAAGTGAGGGACTCCCCAGTTTCTTTTTCCTAACTTAATCCCATGTGTTCAGTTCAGAGAACATTTAATTATTTTAATTTTTTTGAAATTCTTTGAGGCTTACTTGGTCCAGCTATGATCAATTTTGGTAAAGAGCTTCCAGTGGAAAGAGTATATATACTGTTGGTTTAGAGGACAGTGTTCTACATGTCAGTTAAGCTAGGTTTGTTGTGTTGTTCAACTTATGTTATATCTGCTTTTGAAATAAACGTATTAAATTGTACTTAAAAATTAAATTCCACAACATTCAGGACAGAAATCTCATTTCATTCTATGGTTTCCTATTCCAGGTGTTTTTCTTGGGCTTTTGATAGCAATAACTTTGCAAACCTCCCCTTCCTCCCACCCCCCGCCACTGAACAGCAGGAATAGTGGGCAAGGGAATCACATATAGAGAAAGGAATGCATGCTCTGAAGGCTACCAATGCCCTGCCTTGCCCTTGTCCACCACTGAAAGTCACAGGCCCTCCAAAACCTTGGGAAAAAGAAGCTGGAAGCAGAAGTTGGTTCTGTTCCACTGAGAGCCAAGAAGAGGAATAGAAACAACTCTAGAGATGCACACGAAATTCTGAATCTCAAGAAAATGAATATTAAAGCCTGTGATGGAATGTTTCAAGTGTTATCTCTCCCACACTAAGTTCTAGCCACTAGAACCAGAAGTGAGGTTCTGTTCCAGCAAGAGATACTTTATCAGGCAAAAGGCACCATCCCAGTCTCCCAAACAGCTCTTATACGTCAGCAAGACTCCCAAAGGACCTATCCAGAAATTAATCATTACTGCCCTCTTGGCAGGGCGGTGTGTTTGGACAGAAAATAGAGGCAGGGATGATGAGGATCACCTGACCAAGGTGCCTAGGTAGCTCTATATTGACAAAATAAAACCTCCAGTTTACAGGAAAAGTTATTTTTATAAAAACAGAAGCATGTTTTATTTCAATCCTGTTGAGGGAGTGAGAGGGATGGAAAACACAAAATGTAGGGGAGAGGTCTCTTTATACACACATGACATCAGGACCAATTACAAGAAATAATATCCATTTCCATCCCTCCTCTACAACTCCTATATGGGGTCCAAGGCCAGCTGAGAACAGATAGAACAAGAATTAAGACACTATTGGCACAACAACATGGCCAATGCACCGAAAGATGGAGAATTTCCCAGGGAGCAAGGCCCTGGGCCTCAGCTGCTTCCCCAGTGGAGGGGGAATGAGAAAACTTTGGCTCAGCAGGAAGGTGGTTGGCAAAAATCAGGGTTACCCTAGCTGGACACTCCAGGTACAAACTATGGGTTGAAGGGAGTGAAGATGTTTATCCAGTCCATGTTGTTTGTTTCTTCAAGACCTCTCCTCTTCAGGCTTGAGATTATTGAGAGCTGGCCTGCTTCTCCTCTTCATTTTGGAAGGCAGGGGAATAAGTGCTTATCCTACTCTTCCTACATCTATTTAATTACTACTTCCTTGGCTCTAAAGAGACAGAAGCCAACTAACAAGGCCGGCTCCCTTTATGAAAGTCGGCTTGAAAGAGCCCTTGTGTTGGCAAAACTGCCTCTGCAAAAAGGTTTTTCTGAGCTTCTCCCTTATAGACCTTCCCCAAACTTGTTCAGAGACGCCTTCAATTGTGTGAGACGTGGACAGAAATACTTGGTCTCTCTCTAGAGTTGGATTAACAATCCCATATTTGATTGGGGATGGAGATAACAGAGAGAGCAGGTGTTGGTAGGGGGAAGGGTTGGGGGAAAGCAAGGCATTTTACAATGGATTGTGAACAGAGTCATCTAAAGCTCCAGATAAGGAACGGGGATTCTATAACATAATATGAACAAGTGGAAAATATTTTAGTGGCAACCCTGTAATTCCCATAGACCAAAGGGAATGTGTCAAAAAAAAAAAAAAAAAAGAAGACTGAGTGGACTACGATAGTGGACTCAGTCCTCTATTTTAAATCAATAAAATTAATTCAGGTAATACTGCTTCAAGTACAATCATGAAGACAGATGGAGCTCAGAAATTCACACTAAAGCAAAGAATGGGATTAAGTAGCCTATTCTCTTATCCCTCCCTTTTAAAAGTCATCCAGAAAATAGCTTTGAGGACTTGAAATGAAGGTGAGATCCAGCAACATCTCTCCTCCTCTAATGTAATACCCTTCTAGAATACTCTGATGAATTAAGACGTCTGTTTAAGTTTAATAGGAGGAAAGTGAAAAGAGGGAAAGCACGGAGATTGGAAAAAGCTAGCAGCTAAATTCAGCCAAAAACAAGGTTAAGGTCCTTGTGGCATCCACAACTGAGGGCAGAAGAATGGGAAAGGGAAGGGAAATTGGCGGTGGGTTCCCGCTGTCCTTTGGCTTTATACCTTTCTCCAGCCTCCCATTCCTCCCAACAGTTCATGCAGCTATTGGTCTGCTGGAGGGGATGTAATGCCCAGACCAATTTTTTATTGAGCTTATGCAGCTAACAGACTTGTAAACAGTGCCAATTGACAAAGTTTTGCTGAATATTACAGCTTGTGTCTGCTAAACACACCTCTCTCTGAGATTAAAAAAAACACACACACACACACACACACACACAAAACAAACAAACAAAAAACTAAGTAAACAAATACTGAGAGAGAGAATGAAGAGACACATCTTGAGTCTTCCAGAAAGGCAAAATAAAATATGCCACATGGCTTGGTCCCAGGCGTTCACCAAGCCTAGAGTGCTGCTGCTATCGCCACTGTCTCCTCTCCCTGCCAATAGCTAGGTAGAGGTGGGGGAGAAGGGTCGTCTTGGGCATGCTGTAAATACAGCATTTGCTGGTGTTGACACCCTCCTGGGGCTGCGGTGGCAGACTGCTGTGTCAGGAGCCCATTTCCTGGGAGTAGTAGAGGGAGCCCAGGTCCTTGAGGCAGCCTGAGAGGGCAGCTTGCACACCTCGGCAGGGCACCGTGCCCCTTTTCTCCAGTGCAGTTCAGCATTGAGGTTGTCTATTCCCGGTCGGCGATAAAACCTGAGCTGTTTTCCTCGAAGGTTCCCCCTCCCTTCCCCAACTTGTGGGAGCAGTGGGAGGGGACAGGGGAGGATCACTGAGGGGGCAGGGGGATACCCCGGGGATCGGTGACCTGGCCCTCTTGCAGGTTCTTCACCAGTTGTGCAAGCCAGCGTTTCGTGGTGGTGTCATCTTTTAGCACCTGGGCAAAGGTTGTGTCCTTCAGCTGGTCAGGGAGGCACTGCCTGAGCGCTTCACGTGCCCTATGTCAGAAACAAACAAACCAACCAGGGAGACCAACAAATAAATCTACATTTGAGAAACAGGAAAGAGCCTCTGTCCTAGACATAAATATACAGAACCCAGGGAATCTATGGCTCTGTCAAGTTACTTGAAGAAGCCATGAAAATTCTTTAAAGCTTATATGAAGTATAGGCTCAGGATCTCCAGGATCTGCGGTCTGCACACATTTTTAGAATGATGCTCCAATGTAAAACTTCATGACAAAAGAAAATGGAGTAAAATGGTACAACAGTTTAGTTCAATTCGAACTGCTTTCTGATTTATTACAGTAAATACTGTCAATATACTCATGTTAGAAATATGAGTTATAGTAAATTAGACATTTCCAAAATCAGCATATTAACACTGAATATGACCCAAATCATAGTATAATGAATTAATGAACTTTAACTCTAAACCAATAAAAATCTGTGTCTTTCCAAAAACTGCTTCAATTTTATAGTTAAAACCCTTAAAAAGAGATGAACAGTAAAAGCAAAAGTTTGGTAGCAACATTATCAGACGAACTTTTACATGTTTCTTTTTCTTTAACAGATGACCAGCAGTAAGTCAAATCTGAAAACCTCAAAAAGGTAAATGTCAACTATGAGGCAGTTTTAGCAAAGTTATGGCTTTTGTACTCAGATTAGTTTCTTTGTACAAGTAGAATTTCAAATAACATATTTTCAAACTTTGGTGCAAACAGGAACCAATGAAGAATAAGACAAAATTGTTGAAGAAACAGCTAGGTCTTGAATAACCTCAGTGGCAGGAGGCTAAGTTCACATTAAATCAAATTATCCTCCCTGCTAGGAACACAGAAATCACCCCATTATGTGGTTTAGCAGAATCTGAGCGAGTGGCTTTCAGCATAAATTATGGATTTACATAGCAAAAGGTCAAATATTTCTAAATACATTATACCTGGGAGAAAGACTATGAACATAGGGAAATAAAATAAGTAGCTCAAGGACTTTACAGGAATCAAAGAGAGAAGTGAAAATATAATAAGAGCCCTCTGGGCTCTGTTCCTTTTCCTAAGAGATCTTTGAACTTTTCTCTTTCTGATCACTAGGAGTAGTAACAGAAAGCTCAAACTACAGGGGTAATGTATCCTAAGGTTCTCTGGGAACTGTCTGGATTCTCTAGAATTTTAGAGTAGGGTAGAGAATTTTACTCTGGAATTTTTCAATAGTTACAGTGGGGAAATAAAAATCTGATGGATTTTCTTAAATTCAGCATTCAGATTTTAAAAGTAATTAATGAAGTTCTGTCTCAGACAAGTTAAATCTAGTAACATCCCTTCCCTGTCCTAAAGATACAGAAGCTATGCCATGAGATGGAGCAACAATTCATCAGACTATTTCCCCCAAATTCTATATATCCTGGAAATGTTTACCTGGGATTATCTGAGAGTCGAAGGTAACATCTCACTACATGTTTCAGCAGACGGGCAGAAGGCTCTTTGGACAGCTGCAGGACCATCTTACCCTGTTTCCCCCCAAAATGAGGTGGAGTAGGAAGAAAAACACAAACACAAAATAATCCTAGTTGACAACAGAGATCAGATATTGCAAGAATCATTATACACAGTTCCAGGGTTGTTATTTCTAAGTGGAAGGCTGAAGCTGCTCAGTGTCAACTGCAAAGGGACTAAGCTATGTGTTCAGAAGTAGTTGCAAAGAGGGTAGATAAAAGAACTCACCAAGATCATGGCAACATGGGAGAAACGCTCATATGTCTGACATATATAAGCCAAACCGGTGTCATCTAAGAGGATCTTCTGGAGTATGAATGTGGCAACCTGGAGTAAAACAAAATTAAGAAGTCCAAAACATTGCTCAGACTGGTCTTACAACTGCCTATTCATCTCCCAGGAATAACGAAAATCAGAAAATTAAGCAGAGACTCTTACGTTACATATAACTTACTTGACAAGATATGTATGCATAGTACAAAAAATTAAGAAATATTACCATATTGAATGCTTATTATGTGCCAAAATTTCTCCTAAAAGTATAACATGCCATACCTTATTTTCACAATAAACCTATGAGGTAGGTTCCATTGTTATTCTCAGATTCTTAAAAAGTAGACTTTCTCAGTTACTGAACTCTTTACTATGTGCCAGGTATAACTGCTAATCAAAAACTTGCCAAGGTCCCAAGTAACAAAGCTATTAACGTGCAGAGTTGAGATCCAAAATTAGTTTGAACTAGAGTCTCCTTCTTTACCATGGGCCAAGATGATTTTAGAGATTCAGCTATGCCTCATCTCTTCTATATGAGGTAAATCTTTTCCTGTTCTTAAAGGATCTTTAAGAAATAAGATTTTTAAGCCTCTCTTCAAAACTCGTTTCAAGAGTAGTAAAGAATATCGCCAACTTACACTCATTAAGTCTTACGTAGAAGGGATTTAATTAACACTAGTTTAATTCAAGACAATTATTACAATGATTCTGCTCATCAGAATCAACTTTGGGAATTATTAAATTTTATGGGGTATAATATTGGGATTAGCAAAATAATGATTACCATTAGGACCAAAGAGATCTGGGTCCTAATCACCAAACCTAGTGAATGTTACCTTATATGGCAAAAGGGACTTTGCAGGTGTGATTAAATTAAAGATCTTGGCAGCGGGGGGTAGGGGGGTAGGGGGGGTGGAAATGATTAATCATCCTGGATTATCTAAGTGGGCCCTAAATGTAATCTCAAGTGTCCTTATAAGAGGGAAGCAGAGGGAGATTTGACCACAGAGGAGGTGACATGACAGAAGCAGAGTTATGAACATGCTACATAGCTGGCTTTGAAGATGGGCTGTGGGGGAGGGGGACAAGAGCCAAGGAATGCAGTTCTAGAAGCTGAGAAAGACCCTCCTGACACCCTACCTTTCGCTTAGTGAAACTTCTAGCCTCCTGAATCAAAACAGAATAAATTTGTGTTGTTTTAAGCCACCAAGCTTGTAGCAATTTGTTATGGCAGCAATGGGAAACTAGTACAAACACATACATGGTAAAATGTGTAACATGCACAAAGTACACTAATCTTAAGTATATCTTAATAAATTTTTACCTATGTACACATTTATGAACCACAACCAGATTAAAATATAGAATTTTTCCAGCACCCCTAAAGATTCCTTTGTGTCTTTTCCCAGTCGATATCTTTCCCAGAGAAGTAACCACTCTTTTGACCTATCCCCATTGACTGCTTTTGCTTGTTGTTGAATCGTGCATAAATGGAATCATAGAGTATGAACTCCTATGTGTCTGGCTTCTTTCGCTCAACAAAATGCCTATGAGAATCATCTATGTTGCATAAATCAGCAGTTTATTCTTTCTTGCACACATGATGATGTATATTAGAGCTCTTTTCTCTTGGGTGGGACTGCTATGTCATAGGGTAGGCTTGTTTATAGTGAATACTGCCAAACAGCTTTCCAAAATAGTTATACTATATACCATAAAGAAGTAGCCCAAGAGCCAACGCAATGTAGAATCTAATTAAGTTAAAAGCACATACCGTTTTAGAGAGCTCGCTTCCTGATTCCATAATGCGCAAACACAAAGGGATAATTTCTGTTGTCAATAAAAAGTTGATTACTTCCTGCTCATCTGTTTTCACCAGAGCCCCTAAAGAAAATGTGGATGAACAAAATTATTTCAGAATCAAGGTTTCAAATTAAAATTAACTTTGTATTGTTCATACAGCTAGTTGTGGAACTTAAATAACACAGTACACAAACTGGTTTATATGACAGAGGACCAGTCATACCTATGTAAAAGAAAAAGAAAAGGAAGAAAAGCACAGGTTGACTATTATCAGTCAGCACTAAAAGATCAGGTACCAAATTTGGTCCTTCATATAGTTAACAGCAGTTCGGCCATCTAAATAATTTCTCTATCATTTTTGGTAGACAATCATACAATAATATCACTATCCTCCATTTATTTTAGGTAAGAGAGAAAAATTCTACATTAGAATTAAAGCATATTACCCAGTAGCAAAGAAATGATGTCAGTCTGAATCCTACTTCATAATGGACATAAACAAACATTACTTCCTGACTATTTAATTGCTCCTCTTTCCCTGAAGAGCATAAACATTGTGGGTATATCCAAACAAGAAAAACACACACACACACACACACACACACACACACACACACACACACACACACACACACACATCTCACCCCACCCCACCCCCAGACCCTGGATTCTAATTCTGGTTCCATAAACAGTTTACTTAAGTTTGATAAAGTTACCTTCACTTTGTAGGTCTGTTTCTTTATAAAATAGCAGTTGGAATAAATGATTTCTAAAATTCATCCCAATTCTATTATTCTTTTGGTTTCTAAACTGACACCATTGACCAGGTGACCGACACAGTTCAGTGCTATCTTCTCCATTCTGTACACAGGGAAGCAGAACCCCATGAAACAAATGACTGTTCCTGCGCTGCCTAATGTATCACTAGTCTTTATATGAAAGGCCTTGCTTGGTTAACTGGACCTGTAATAACTAACATCAATTACTTTAAGAGAGAGTAAGGAATATCATTGGTTTTAACCAGAACTGGCAATCTATATATGTTACATTTCTAAATCCCACAGCAAACAGCATATACCATAATTTACTAACAGGACCTATAGTAGATATCAAATTACTATTTCATTTAGATTTTACATGAAGGTCTAAAATCCATTTTGAGTTAATTTTTGTAGAGTACACAGTATGGATCATGGTTCACTGTTTTACATATGGATATTCAGTTGTTCTAGCACTATATTTGAAAAGACTATCCTTTGTCCACTAAACTCTATACCTTTGTCAAAAATCAACTGGCCATCGCTGTGTGGGTCTATTTCTAGATTCTCCATTCTGCTTCATTGATATACAAGTCTATCCAATACTACACTGTATTGACTACTATAGTTTTCCAGTAGGTCTAGAAATTGGGTAGTGTATGTCTTTCAACTTTGTCCTTTTTAAAAAATGTTTGGATATTTCAGTTCACTTGCCTTTCCATAAATTTTAGGATCAGCTTAATTTCTATTTAAAAAGTCCTGGTGAACTTTTTCATTTTTATTTTTTTGAATTGCTCTAAATCTATAGATCTGTTTGGGGAAAACTGACATCTTGAAAATATTGAATCACTGATATATCAATCAATGCATGTGGTAGATCTCTATTTATTTAGGTCTTTTTTGATTTCTTTCATCACTATTTTGTAGTTTTTAGCTACTGAGCTTGCATATATTTTGTAAGATTTACACTTAAGTTTTCCACATGTTTTATGCTATTATAAATGGTAGGTTTCAGTTCTAGTAGCATTTTTGGGTTGATTCTTCAAGAGTTTTATATGTAGTTAATCATGTTGTCTATGAATAGACAGTCTTGTTTTTTTTCTTTCTAAGCAGTATGTCCTTTATTTTTTTCTCTTGCCTTACTGCATCATCTAGGTTGCCTCAAATGATATGAACAGGAGTGCTGAGAATGAATATCCTTGTCTTGTTCTCAGTCTTAGGGGACTACATTCACTTTTTCACATTAACTAAGATCTTTACTGTAACTTTTGTTTTTTGTACTTTATCAAATTGAGAAAGTTCCCCTCTATTCTTACTTGGCTGGAGTTTTATAATGATGAACAGATAGATGTTGAATTACGTCAAAGGCCTTTTTAAAAAAAACTACAGAAATAATCATATAATTTTTCTTCATTAGTCAATCATATTGACTAATTTGTGAAAGATGAACTAGTATGCATTCCCAAGATAATCATATTGATATGGTCAATCATATTGACTAATTTGTGAAAGATGAACTAGTATGCATTCCCAAGATAAACTTCAACTTGGCCATGATGATCCTTTTTGTATATTGTTAGATTTGATTTGTTAGCATTTTGTTGAGAATTTCTGCATCTGTGTTCATGAGGAATACAGGCCTATAGCTTTCTTTTCTTAAAATGTCGTTTTCTAGTACTATTATCAGAGAAATGCTGGCCTCACCAAGAGTTGGGAAGTCTCCTCTCTGTATTCTGGAAAAGTTTTATAGAATTGATATCATTTTTTCTTTAAATTTTTAGAATTCACCAGTAAGACCATCTAGGCCTATAGTTTACTATGTTGGAAGGTTTATTTGTTTGTTTATTTGTTTTGTATACTTAAAAGTTTTATTGAGAGGGTAGATCTCATGTTAAATGTCCTTTTCACAATTAGAAAAGAAAAAGAATTCAAAAGAACCCTTAGGATACCCAGTTAAATTACAATGATTTTTAATTACCTATGCATATATACACTGAGATAAAAGAAAAATATTGGGAAGGTTTTTAACTACAAAAATAATTTATTTAATAGATGTAAGACTATTCAGCTTGTTTATATTTTCTTGAACGTGCTTTGGCAGGCTGAATCTTTCAAAGAATTTGTCCATTCCATCTAAGTTGTCAAATTTATGGGTATAAAGTTATTAGAAGTATTCTTTTATTATCCTTTTAATGTTTGTAGAGTACCCTTCTATTCCTGATATTTGTAATTTGCATCTTCTCTTTTTTCCTCAGTCTGTCTGGTTAGAGGTTTATTAATTTTATTGACTTTTTTTCAATAAAAAATTAAGGGGGTGGATGAAATGGGTAAATGTGGTTAAAAGGTACAATTTCCAGTTATAAGGTAAATAAATCCTAAGGATGTACTGTACAGCATGGAGACTATAGTTAACAACATTGTATTGTATATTTAAAAGTTGCTTAAGACCTTAAAAGTTCTCATCACAAGAAAAAAATATTGTAACCATATGCAGTGATGGATGGCAATTAAATTTATTATGGTAATCAGACTAAATATATACATATACTGAATCATGTTATACACCCAAAACTAATGGTATATGTCAATTATATCTCAATTGTTTTAAAAATCAGCTTTTGGTTTCATTGGTTTTATCAAGTGTTTTTCTGTTCTCATTTTCATTGATGTCTATTCTTTATTATTTCCCTCTTTCTGTTTGCCTTGGTTTAATTTGTTGCTTTTCCTTGTTTCTTAGAATGAAAGATTACCTTATTGATTAAAGACGTCTCTTTCTAGTATAAGAATTTAATGCTAGAAATTTACCTCTAAGCCCTGCTTTAGTTACATCATTCAAATTTCGATGTTGTTTTTATTTTCATTCAGTTCTAAGTGTTTTCTAATTTCTCTTATACATCATTCCATTTATACTCAAACTTGTCCAATAAAGTTTGAACTATAAGCAAAAGGTCTAGGCCTAAATATTCACCTTCTGCTTGTTCTCTCAACTGACTTGAAGAAACGAAGTTTCAGAAAATATATGCAAGGGTAGACAATTGGCTTAATATTGTTCTCTATTACTGTCTTTATCTTAACATCTCATAAATGCATCATCCAACCTCAGTGCTCAAAAAACCAGCAGAATTAGGATAATCTGAATCAAAAAATTAAGAATAAAAATATTTTCTTTTGGCTGGAATCCTGGTGATATTTTAAATACTATATGAAAAATTTTTAAAGCTTAAAAGCAGAAAAGAACATACTAGAAAAGTTTCTAATTAGAGTCCCACTTAGGAGGAGGTATAAAAAAATAACATTCATTTGGAGTATATGAGATAATAGTTACTCCTTAAAAGTAGCATAAAATATCTCAAAAATATGTATTAGAAATATCAAATTTTAAAATTATACTTCCCGATTCATGGTTTATAATCACATGCATGTGAACACAGGTTGAACATAAAAACGACAACCTAACAAAATAGAATTTGCACAATCAATGTTATTATTGTTTGGTCAGTACATAAGCAAAAAAATATGAGAAAAAGACATTTAGAAAAGGAATGGTAATTTTGGAAAGAAATTCTTGAATATATTTGCACTTCACACATCCAAAGACAGTTCTTTACTACTCAGGAGGCTGAGATCTGAAATGGCTGAAATATTATTTCCTTGAGTAAAAAGAATTGTAAACCCATTTCCCATAGTAAATGTATATGGAAACATTAACTTGAACATGCAAAAATTTTAACTAGGGGAAATAGAAGGTAAATCGTTGGAATTAAGGGAGAACAGTTTAGAAGTGAGAAAGACAAAAAACAAAATAAAACAAAATGAAAAACAAATTCAAATTCTTATTCCTATAATTATAAATTTATTTGTTGACTGAAGTTCTTGTTCTTTACTCTCTCTACAATTCCAATAAATGCTGAATTTAATCCCAAATGTTGGGCCTTATTACCACTCAGAATGATACTCGATAAGGGTCATAATGTTCCTGATACTCATTTATCAGCAAAAACAGACTCGATTTCAAAGACAAAAGCAACTGATGAACAAAAGCTATAAAATACCAGACAAAACACCCAAGTTAAGACCACTATTATGAATTAGGATTTCAGGCTTGCTAAACAATCCTAATAACTCACCAATAACTCCAAGACTGGTTAGCCGAAGATATTCAAAAGGACGCGTTTTGCTGACAGTGTGCAAAAAAGGGTACAGAAAAAGTGGGATGTGTGCTGCAAGAAATGCTGACCTGGAAGAAAATAATAATCAAATTCAGAGCCCAGAGTTAAGTTCTAAGGATTCTAAACATTCAAATTTCCAGTTAGTTAATTCTGTAAGGCCTATAATATTGCCTGACCAAGGAATATTTAGGAAAGACTGTTGTTGGTCATTAGCCTAGACCAGTAGTTTTCAACTGGGATGATTTTGCCCCCCATCCCCACCCCCAGGGACATGTGGCAATGTCTGGAGATATTTTTGGTTGTTAAGCTGAGGGACTGTTTTATTGGCATCCAGTAGACAGAGGCCAGGGATGCTGCTAAAAGCACAGGACAACCTCTGTCCTCCTCCCTCCTCCTACCACAAAGTCAAGATTTAAAAACCCTAGTCTAGGCCAATGGTTAAGAGAATACATAATTTTCCCTTTTTACCACACCAAATACCTTAAAAACTGATGAAATATCCACGTGCAGATTAAAAAATAGATCATAAATGCAATCAAGTGTCTAAGAGATTCTCCTAGATGCCCTCTCTCACCTAATTTATGGCCAAATAATAATATTCACAGGTATAGTCAGACAAAACCTTATAAACCAAAACAACAAAACAAAGCAACCATTATCAGGTTTATCTGCTATGCTTAAATGCACTCTCCTTTTTTTGTCAGAAAATTTCAGGTACACTATTCTAAAAACATTTTAATCTGCAATATAACAGGCAGCTAATATGAAATCAATCTATCATTTTATATTATTTGTAGTTAAACCTTGTAGGAGAGCCAACACCCTAAACTTTAAACACAAAGGACTCTTGCATTTTTCTTAAGCGCTTAAAAATAATTTTCTTAGTAACTTCTCTAAAGCTCTGGAAAGTCAATGCCATCCTAGCATTCAGATTTTGTAAGGAAACTTGTCAAAAGAGGAGAAAGACTTTAATAAAATGACTATTAAGTGCCTTAAGGCCATAAAAGTCACAAAGTAGATTCCTAATCAGGATTTCCCTTTTCTTAATTTGTCAGATACAGCAGGAAGGCAAAAACGTTTCAAATTGCAGGCCAATTCTCATCTATTACAGAGGGTGCCTAGAACAGAATCCTGTGTTAAAGATTCTGACACCAAATCTGGGTTTGGTGGAAAAAAAGTACTTGGGTCAAATATTTACTAAATGCCACATACCGCATCATACACGGCATAGTGATGTCTACAATGGATTCAGGAGGAATAAGTGACTATATGCCTGACCTTTCCTGAGATATGAATGCCATTAAAATTCATTGCTATGAATGGGTAAAAGTAAATGAGACAACGGGATATTATTCAACCTTAAAAAGGAAATTCTGACATATGCTACAATATGTCAGAATTGAATGAACCTTAAGAACATGATGCTAAGTGACATAAGCCAATCCCAAAAAGACAAATACTGTATAATCTTACTTATATGAGGTACTCAGAGTAATCAGAATCTTAGAGACAGAAATTAGAATGGGGTTGCCATGGGCTGGGAGAATGGTGAGTTATTATTTAATAGGCATAGAGTTTTAGTTTTAAAAGATGAAGAGTTATAGAGATTGATGTTCAACATTATAAATGTATTTAATACTAATGAACTGTATACTTAAAAATGGTTAAAATGATAAATTTTGTTATATGTATTTTACTACAATAAAAAAGGTAAATAAAATTATAAAAAACATGTTACACAATACCACACTGTTACCACACTAAAATTTAGTGAATTAGAGACCAGAAGTTCTATAGAAATAAAACAAAAAGTAAATAAGAATCCTGAAGGTCCACACGCACACACATGCACCCTACTACTGCATGCCCCTCCTGTCATCATTCGGAAAAAGTTAAAGACTACATTCAGTACAAACCTCCCTGCCAACAGACTCAAAGCATTTACCTGGTTTCTGGGTGTGATGCCACACATTGCAGTAATGCCAGAGCATTGCAAACTCTGTTGGACTGGTGTGCTGTCAAGGTGGGTGGGTTGATAGATGGATAAATATTTACAATTTCCTAAAAAATGGAAACCAGCACCAGATGAACATGGAATAACTTATAAAATTAATTCCCATGATTTTATAGAAAAGAACTTAAAAAAAAAAAACAACCTATTTCCACCTATTCTTTAAGAACTGAACCATCAAAAGGGGAGCAAAAATAAACAAACAATGCTCCAATCCTTTCATCTGAAATACACTTGACTGAAGCTATCTGAGACATTTCTACATATGTCTCTAGGAAGATTTCTATGGAGGCAACTGTAGTCACTGACACTTTATTTTATATTCTGCATTTGTTGAGGCTTTCACTTGAGGGGCTCTTACATTTATAATCCCTCTTTTTGTCAATACCCTGCTTTAAGTTATAGTGATGAGACTGCTGGCCAGAAAGAGTAAATCAACCATAGTGACTCATAAAGAAATTTGAGTTTGGTTAGGTAACAACTGTAAAAAGGGGAAGATAAGAACATGGGTATATGCATGGGGATATATACAAACGGCAATGAATATGTGTACTCTGTTAAAAGGTGATGATTTGTTGAAAACAATTTCATTTATTTTAATTGTAAAACTTACATAAAAAATGTTCCTGTAAGAAAGATTAGATTCTTGGCTACATGTAGTAGGGATAAAATGTGAATTGACTTAACACAAAAAGGCAAATCTGAAAAATTAATTATTATATTAGGTATTTTAGATAATAAAGGATGATTATTCCACTAGATTACCAAATCAATTTATTCCTCACCAATGACCATCCAGAACCAAATTTCAGTTATTTATTCTTCAATGTACAAGTGTACCCACCTTTAATCCTACTGCTGTTATATCTTTAATATTTTCTTTCCCTAGAATATACCTTGCAGTCCTTACATCTTACTTTCCACCTTCTCCTCACTGTCACGCAGCATTATCTTTTAGTACTCCTAACGTGAGTTTCTCAAAGTGTAGTTCTTAGACCACCTGCATCAGAATCACCTGAGAGCAGGGGAGGTCCTTGTTAAAAATAGAGATTTTTAAATTTCAGACTAAATAAATCTCTTGGCTAGGATCCAAGAATATGCATTTTAACAAGCACCTTTCTAAAACCTTTCTAGATTCTTACAAATGCTAATGTTTAGAGACTTATTCTACTAATGTCTTCAGAATCATTTGGGCAAAGGTAGAGAAACACAAGTGTGATGAACAAGACTGAACTGCAACTCATGGATAATACCCACCTGTAAAAGTGCTGCAATAGTACCAAATGAATGCCACAGCATAGGTGCAAGGTCAGGAACAGATTCTCGTTTCTTACTTAGCTCCAACAAAGCATTTTCCCTTGTCTCAGGACTGGACAGCTCATTGATCCACTGATAGATCTTTTCTCTATCTACTTGAGCCAGTGCAGTAGGCACGGGCTTCAAGTGAAAACAAGAAAGTAAACAAGTGAGTTTCATTAGAGTCAAACCAAGTCTTACCCTGCAGTACTTCTTTAGAGAGAATATATTTTTCATAAATACCAGGTGAAGTTTTCCAAATACATACATTTGATATAAATTAATTGAATCTACTGAAATCTAAAATTCACACAACCTTTAATAATTCCATGTTTAGAAATTTATTCTATAGGTATACTTTGGCTGTACTGAAGACATACCAAGATATACTGTTCTAAAAGCAGAAAACTTGAAATGACAAATATCTATCAATAAGGAACTGGTTAAATATGTTTGAGTACATCTTTATGTAGCCCTTTAAAAGAGATAGCTCTATATGTGCTGTTACTAAGTAAAAAACACAAAACCACCAAAAAAAAGAGTATAGAATAGCATATATGCTTCCATCAATATATACATACACAGTCTTATACATTTACATATAACATTTCTAGGACACATGGGAGACTTTTTATGTACACAATAAAATCTGTATGGTTTAAATTTTGAAAGTTACACCCACCTCACCCATTGCTGGTGTTTCCTCAGTAATTCCAGCATCCCACTCATGGAGCAGAAAACAGACTTATAGAACATGCATTCACTACTGTGGTAAAGAATCTCAATATCCCCCCAAAAACTTGAGGATTTCTACAATTCTTCACGATTTTCAAATAGCCTTGTGACCTTGGTTAAATCCACGGATTATTGTTATCTGGAGAATATAGATGGTAGACTAGAAAACTGATTACCACTGTTATTCCTAGCTCTAAAGTCTCGACAAATTCATGATGATTTCTATCCCTATGTCCAATATTTTCTCACTTAATACCACCCCAAACCACGAGGAATAAAAAGTTGGGTAGATAGAAAAAAGAGACCTATACACTTGCAGATGAGATAATTTTGCTAACAGGAATAAATTTGCTCAATTCATGCAAGTATGAAGGTGCATACTGCAATGCTTTCTTGTATTAGTTTCTTGCAGTACTGACATGTTCCCACTACACCTTAATGTGATAGGATGACCCATCCATCGCAGAGATGAAAAGATGAAGAAGAAAAAGGACAACTATCTTTGCTGAAGAAAAGACTGAAGTCTACTGATGGACTTTGAAGTGTACTTATATTTACTCAACCCAAACTGAACAATAGCCTTCTATAAATGGAAGCTTGATTATAAACTTTTAATTTAACGTTTATCATTTCACTTGCTTGACAGAATGAACCACAAAGTGTTCTGCTAAATGAACTGAAACATCACACAGCTTAAGTCTTCTTTAAGTGCCTTAGAGTAATCTGTTAAAAGCTGTTTTGTGACTCCCATCAGTGATGCTTCTCAAGGAAATACAGGTTCCTAAAGCAACAACGATATAGAAGGAACAGGGTAGTTTTTTCCTCTTCTCAACAGCAAAAGAAGTATTGTCCCAGCAGTTGCCCTTTCTATATGCTGCTACAAACAAGCCTTCAACTTAAAAAATTATTTTTGGAAAAGTAATTCCCACTAGAAGATAGGGTATATTTAGAGCATTCTATCACCTTAAAGGCTCAGTGGAAACAAGGACTAACATTTTAGCTTTGGGTTTCCTGCCCAGTCTTTTGAATGGCCCACAATCCAGTAACTAAAGGGGGCCTCAGAGAAGCTGCTCCAGCAATGTAGTATTTACCATGATTAGTAATTATTCATCTGGTCAACTCTTCCCAAAGTCTTGTCACCAGCTACCACCATCAGTAAACTTCATTACCTCCACTAGAACCAGTCTGTGACTTGTATCCAGCAACCCTGTACCCCATTCTGCCCTGGGAAACCCTAGGTGAACATCACCAGGCTGCACTGGTAGCTGTCAATCAGTTTATCATGGCTTCTGAACACTAGGCCCCATCCTTACATATTGTTTCTAGACCTGGCCTGACTCCAGTGAGGAGATGGTGCCCCTGGAATGGTGCCAGCACTCTGGGGGTGCCAATACCTGGTGCCTACTTGGGTCCCTAAGGCCATGGCCACCTGCTGCCAGCAACACTGCAACTTTTGAAACAACTAGTGGAAAGTGTAGCCTCCATAGCAGTTTGGCTCTAAGAGAGCTAGGGATGTTAGGTGGGTGGTAATGCTGTCTTCTTAGGCACTAACTTGGAGCTATAGGTTCCGTAGCCATTCTAGCAATGAAAAGGCAGTGAGGGCAGTTTGGTACGAGGAACTACCTGGGGTAGGAACCTTGCTTTTCATCATCTTTATTGAATTCTTCCTCCCATTTAATAGCAGGAGTTAGTTTAAATCCACTGAATACCTATTTGTTATGGGATGAATACAATTATATCTTAAAAATGGGAGCTAACATATATGGCGCTTACTCTGTCAGGCACTGTCCTAAATAAACACTTATCATCACCACCCTCATTTTATAGAGAGAAAACTGAGTAACAGAGAAGTTATTTAAAACCATAAGTGGCAAAGTCAGGATTTGAACTCCAGCAGCCTGGCAACAGAGGCCATACTCGTAACTGCTTTGCTAATGCTTCTTCTCACCTGCCTGAAAGATTAGGTCTGATCTAAAAATGACTTTCTAAAAAACGATTTCCTGTGACCTAGACAATAGAGATAGAAAAATATAAAAATCTCAGTCAAAAATGAAAATGTTACTGCTATTAGTTCAGAAGAATCTGAAAAACAGTTAGCACCACAAACAATATCATTGATGTTAAAAAAAATTCTCTACTGTTGAGATTACAAGGCTTTGATAACCATCCTTTTAATGGAAAAGTAGGTGAAGTCATTTGACATAGTTTCCTATGTCAAAACATGGCTCGAATGGGCATAATTTAGCTAGCGATAGTGACCAATACACACACACACACACACACACACACACCCCCTCCCCCCTATATATCAACAAGTAATTTTATAACACAAATGAAAATTTAGTTATTTTGGAGAATAAAAGAAAAAATATTTTTCCAGTTTTGAGTTACATATTGATGTATATATTAATTTATATTACCAGACATTGTTAAAATACTTTGGACATCATTCCTGAACAAAACTCCAAAGCACATCTCCAGCATCTCACTAGACCTTTTTTTTTAAATTGAGGTAACACTGGTTAATAACATTATACAAATTTCAAGTGTATAACGTCATAACTCAGTATCTGTACATTATAGTGCTCTCACCACCAAAAGTCTAGTTTCCATCTGTCAACATATATTAGATCCCCTTCCTCTTTGGTAATCACCAAATTTGTTGTCTGTATCTATCAGTTCGTTTTAGTTTTGTCTTATTTGTATCTTTGTTTATAATACACGAGTGAAATCATATGGTTTTGTCCTTTCCATCTGACTTATTCCACTTAGCATAATACTCTCAAAATCCATTCATGTTGTGGCAAATGGCAATATTTTATCTTTTTTATGGCTGAGTAGTATTCCATTGTGTTAGGTTGTTTCCTTATCTTGGCTACTGTAAATAATGCTGCAATGAACATAGGGATATATATCTTTTCAAATTAGTATTTTCATATTCTTCAGATAAATACCCAAAAGGGGAACTGCTGGATAATGTGGCAGTTCCATTAATTTTTTGCATAATCTCTATACTGTTTTCCATTGGTGGCTGCATCAATTTACAAACCCACCAACAGTACAAGGGTTCTCTTTTCTCTACATCCTCTCCAATATCAATTTCTTGTGTTTTTAAACAGTAGCATTCTAACAGGTATGGGCTGATATCTCATTGCAGTTTTCGTTTGCATTTCCCTAATATTAGTGATGTTGAATATCTTTTCATCACATGCCTGTTGGCCTTCTGTATGTAAATGTTTATTCAGACCCTCTATCCATTTTTTAATTGGGTAGCTTTTTTTGTTGTTGAGTTGCAGAGTTCTTTATATATTTTGGATATTAACCTTTATTGGAAATATCATTTGCAAATATCTTCTCTCATTTAGTTGGCTGCCTTTTATCGATAGCTTCTTTTGCCGTGTAGAAGCTTTTAAATTTGATGTTTTTGTTTTGTTTCCCTTGTCTTTGGAGTCAAATTCACATAAGCACCACTAAGACTGATGTCCAGAAGCTTAGTATCTATGTTTTCTTCTGTGTATTTTATTGTTTCAGGTGTTACATTCAAATCTTTAATTCATTTTGAGTTAATTTTTGTGAATGGTGCAAAAACCGGTCTAGTTTCATTCTTAGATCTTGATGGTAATAAAAACTCAAAATGTATCTTACTCTTCTCCTGAATCCCAAGAATCACTTCGGAACACCTTTCACAAAAATATCATAATCTGAAAATTGATGTCTTCTTAGAAGGGAGTGGGAAGTGAGAGAGGGGGATGAGGAAAGAGAGGGAACTGTACTGCACTTAAAAAAAATCATGGTTTCATTTAACGATATGGTTATTATCTTCATTTTATAACTAATGAAACTATAAGTAAATGATGATGGACAGACTTCCCTTTCTTCTCATTCTCTATTTAATTAAATTGCTACAATTATTTTAATTTATAATTTACTAATTACATTTCTGAGGCTGTGGTTGATAGAGAACTCAGTCTAGTAGCACACACTGTTCAGTGGCAGCCAAACAAACTCATCCATGACTTCCCTACTGGAGACTATCTAATTTAAACACATTAACAATGATAGCAGGACACTAGCCCAAGCACAGAGATGAACATTTCTTGAATCAATGAAATCTATGGATCTTTTTCTCAGAAAAATATGTAATTGTGAATTGTTTTGCACATAGTTTTCCACAAAATACACAATTTCAGGGAATCCATGGATCTAGGATTAAGAATCTGTTATCAAGTTGAATAGGAAATATCTCAAACTGTAAGCACCTACACAAGTACATAAGTGGAATGCACACTGAATTAGAAGCCATAACTGGCTTCAAAACACAGTTTTGCTCTTTCTAGAATTCTGTAACCTAGGATAAGTCATTTACTGTTCCAAGCCTCAGTTTTGTCAGTGGTAAAATGAAGAAACTATATTAAATAATTACCAAAGTCTTAGTGGGCTATAAAGACCTAGGATTTAGTTCTTTGTTATAAGTGAGAGACTAATCTAAGTGGCTCTTTAACAATAAATTTTATTGAGGTGTAATTTGCATATAATAAAGATTTTCAGCACACCTATTTTAAGTGTACATTTCAGTGAATTTTGAAAAATTTATATCCCAGAGTAACAAGATACAATCAAGATACAAACTACTTCCATTACCCTCAAAAGTTCTCTAGTATTCCAATTAGTAACCCTATCACACTCAGCCCTAGACAACTATGGATATGCTTTCTGCTGCTATAGATCAGGTTTGCCTTTTCTAGAAACTATTTATAGAAGGTAAAATTTATTGAACATACTATGTGCTAGTCATTGTGGATCACTTCCCTTTATTTTCAAAAATTCTAAGAGGAAATAGGTTCAAGGACATTTAACATACCCAAGTTCACACAATGAGTGTATGGCAGAATTAAACTCAAGTTATAGACTGAAATCACAAATATCCCTCTAAGTTGAAGAAAATTTTTAAGATCCAAATACAGAACTTTAAGTTTAATACTCTAATATAGCTTGTTAACAGCTGGATTTGGATAAACAGTAAGTTCAATTACATATCCAGAAACATAAAATCATTCATGAGAAGTCTGATATAGACTATTATCTTCCTCAACAGTCTTCCAAGATTACAAACAAGATCTAATGGATATAATGGTATATCTTTATAGTTATCTTGTTAAACGTCGGTGGTCCTTTCCTTTTAATAGATGTGTTAAAAACGTTTGTACTGTCAAAATTTAGGAGGGCGTTGCTCTCTTCTATTCTGTTTAATGGTTTGTATAAGGAAAATGCATTTCAAGTAACTATTTTCTTTGAACAAAGCTTAACATAGGCAAGACATTTACCAAGTGAGTCACCAATGGTTAACTTCAAGTGTCACAGATCAGGGTACTGACAGCTGGTCTTCTATCTCTGAAACCTCTTCCTTAATACAATGTGAGAAGAAAGATACTTGCATAACTATTTAAGTAAAATGACCCACATTTACCCATAAATGAGAAAGAAATATGATTTAGCCCCCAAGAGTAAATTTAAAAGTTGATGTTGATGGCTTTCTTAAACAGAATTGATAGCCAAATCAATACAATTTTATGTTCAAGGGCCAAAATAGCTGCTGGTTTTTCTATCAATGAATATGTAACAGTGAATAAAGAATGGAATTAGATTGAAATAAGAGATTATTTCCCTAAGTCTGGAGATGACTCAACATGTGGCTTTGAGTGTCTACATAATGATATTCCAGGAAAACAAACTTTCTAAATAGTGCCAAATGGAAATATTAAATTAGCTTAATTATTTCCGTATCTTTATAAAATAAGAGCCAGAATGTTCTTCAAAATGACTTTTAAAAAATGGAAGTGAACAAGCAAAGAGAAGTTAGGCAATTTGCTTAAAACTTCAACAGAAGACATGGGAGGAAACAATGTTTGAATTAGATCCTTCAGAGAGCACAATGTTCTTTTTCCTTGCCAAAGAGGAGGGCATCTGGGAGCCTAGCACAGCTTCCACAAGAGATACAGAATAACTAATGATGTTACCAGTTAGGAAGAAAGTGAGGGAAAATCAAGAGTTTAAGGGTGTTTGTTAGAATAGTCAGTGGAAATCAGTGTAGAAAAAATGTTTAAATGCATGCCCAATGCACCTCCTAAAGGCTTACCTTTGGCTGTTTTAGATTACTAGTATAACATTCATTACAAAAGACCTACAGTATGCCAGGATTTGTAGTTCTATGAATCTGAAGCAACCTCCAAGGTCCATAACAAAGTGATCTGTTACTCTGCTGAGGCAGGAACTGGGGTTCCAAGGCTGAATCTGGGAGCAAGTCATTTAACCAATAAGTGAACCTAGCTAACCACTGAAAACTTTATTATTTAACCTTGATTTAATCCTGTATTTGTGTCTTTTAATAGATGTAAGAAAGAAATCAAATTCTATGGTGGCAGTAATAAAGATGTCAGGATGTATTCTGTAAAGAATGACGAGTCCACTATACTATATATCTAGCACAATAAACTATTTCCAAATTATCTCAAATCCTCCCTCTTGTGAATGACATTCTGCATTCCCATGTGATCACATTCTCCTTTGATAGTACTATCTCCCTCGCTCAGTGATTTACCTGTTATTTTTAAAAAGAAATAAATCAAAGTACACAAAAATACAAAATTTCATCATTAGGCAAAAAGCATCTCAAGCTGCTTAGATTATTGCAGGAACTGTTGCATGCTTTATTAACTCTTCTCAATTTCTAATGAGTGACAAACACTATTACCATCCCGTTACCTAGATCAGAATAACACGGGCAATTTAATGTAATGGAAGGCATGAAGGATTGGGAAAGAGGCAGCTTGACTTTTTCCATGCTTCAGTCTCTTCACTAACCAAATATTCTAGTGAATGAGTCATAATAAAGTAACTTGTCAGTGGTTTTGTGTGGTCCAAGCAGCACAACAAGTAAAAGTGTATCTAAATGCTCAAATTTTAAATGTGTTGTAAATTTAATTGCAGAAATATGTATCGAGTACTTATTATAAGTAATGAACCACAGCTTCAATGGCTATTCGAAAGATGAACAAAGGAGTGACTGAAAAATAAAAGGTATTGAATAGGGATAGAGTTCAGGGAGGCAAAGGAAAAAAAAAAGAGCAGCTTGGTATCAGTGTGGAGAAGACAAAATCAGATTATGAGATGGACAAGCCAATCTTAGAAGAATCCCTTGCTTAACCTGCCTCTCCCCTAACCAGCAGTAACCTCATCTTCTGACTTGCTTCTTCCAAATTATATATGTAATTAGGGAGAAGAAACAAAAAAAGTAGGGAAATTGCAAATATCTAATTGAGATATATAAAAGGTACCTCTCCATTTTGAACAGTTACAAACACTTAAAAATGACAATGTTGTCTATAGCCTAATCGCACTAAGCTTAAGCTCACTTTTTGTATTTTAAAGTTAAGGCAATTTTTGGTTCTCTATTTAGTACTTATGATAGTTTGCCTCATAGTGCAATTTCCATATAATACTCTCTCCTTAAGTCACTTCACCTTGGTGGAACAGAAGAAGTGAGATTAGCATTTGTAAAAGTGTGCTCAAATGATAAGACCCTGCTTTCTCACTGTGGCTAAGTTCTCTAAGTAGCCACCTCAATCATCTATACCTCTCATACGGCAAAGTATCTAAGCCCATACTTTGTGGCAGAAACTGTCCTGGACTGGGGTAACCATGTAAACAGGACCCATATGATCCCTGTCTCTGTCCTCAAGAGGGAGACAAACAACAAACAAGCAAATGAATACAAAAATTACAAATCAGAATCAATGCCGTAAAGGGTACTTCAACAGAAAAGCTGGGGGGTTACAGAACTACTTTAAAAAGGATGGTCAGGAAAGGTCACTCTAGGGAGATTTAGGAAGAGACCCGAGAAGAGCAGCCAGCTACAACCACAAGAGGTGTGTGTGTGTGTGTAGGGGAGTGAGCATCCCAGGAATAAAGATCAGAAAGTGCACCTTGGAGTGGGAAGGTGCACTTAAAAAGGATGATAGAAGGCATGGAAAGGCAGAGTAACTAGAACCTTCTGAGCAAATGACAAACGAGACTGCAAACGTGGGTAAGGGCCAGCGAAGGCCTTGTATATCATGGCAAGGTGTCTGGATTTTCTCTAAATGCGCAGGAAAGCCATAGGATTAATTCAGACAGGTGAATTACCCAATCTGATTTTGTTAAAAGACCACGCTGATGAAATGATGTGTGAAAAAAGATTTTAAGCACAGAGAACCATAAGTCAGACATAATTATTCACTTCTCCGGGTCTCAGATTTTCCATCTGTAAAGTAATTGGTTTGAACTAGAAGCCATTTCCTTCCCTCTGCGATGTGCCTAGGCAGTGCGTTCCGCGAGCCCGGGCCTTGTCAGATTGGTCATGCAATTCCCCCTCATCCCCGCGGACGCCCAGCACGCAACTGGCACCCGGAAACTGTTGGTCAGCGCAATGAATCAATGAATGGCCAGTCCCGGCCGCGAGGAAGGCATTTCGGGCGCGGGACCAGGCCCCAGGGCCGTAAAAGAACGCGAAACACGGCGCGAGAGCCCACGAGAGCCGGCCGACGAGAAAAGTAGAGGCTGGCTCCACCACGACCAGGGCGCGGCGAAGAGGGGGGCCGGGGCCTCGTGGGTTGAGGGCAGAAGGAGCTGAACTCCAGCTCGACACAGGGAGCTAGGAGAGGAGGCCGAAACGCAGGGCTGAGGTTGGGTTCTGGGCCCAGGCCCGGCGGCCCAGCCACTCACCGCAGCCGTCGCCAGGCTGTGCATGTTGGGAGCGGCCACCGCTCTCCTCCCACCGCCGGACGCGCCCGACCCACGTCCCCGTTTCAGTGCCTCTGCCGCCAAAGCTGTTGAGCCGCCTCAGCCGCCATCCGCCTCCGGCTCGCTCCGCCCCTTTCGTAGCCCTATGACCTTTCACCTCCGACCCCGCCCACACAACCTCTTCCCGCCTCCTAGTTCTCGGCGAGTTAGTCCAAAAGTATGTCCTTTGCCTCTTAAGATTCAAGACCTGAAGGACGTCTGTCACCTACTAGTCCTCACATTCCCCGGCAGGTATCCCCAGGGAGGGGTGTGAACTCTGACCCTCCTCAGGAGGCCAGTGAAGGGCGGGAAAAACCGGGCAGTCCTGGGAGGACAAGTAGTGCGCATGCCCCCTTGGGCTGAGTAAGAGGGAAACGGTGGGAAGTCGAAAGTGAATGAAGTGGGGAATGCGCATGCGTACTGCAGCCAGGATGGGGCGGGGCTGCCTCGGCGAGATTCTGCTCGGTGCTGGGGCGGGGCGAGGGCGTGTAGGGGGCGGAGTTTGCAGGCTAGCGCGCTCGCGCTTCGTCCGGTCGCGTCGAGTGTGCGTGCGTGCGTTGCGTGTTTGCGTGTTGTCACAGTTCCCGCCATCAGCTGCTCTCCCTGACTCGGGGGAGCGAGCTGTCCCTCTTCTTCGTGTTCGGTGTCCCTTCCTTCCTTCCCTTCTCCTCCTCCCGTTCCGTGCGGACTCTGTGTTTCCGGCAGGCCTGTCCGGGGCTCCGGTCTCGCAGGCACAGGTAAGTCGGGCCCAGCGAGCTTCTGAACTGAGCCGTTTTCCCCAGGTACCCTTCCCCCCCTACCCCCCGCGCCCCGTGCGGCCCGCCCACTCGGCGTTCACTCTTCTGGAGTTCGCCCCGCTGCTGCTCAACCTGCCCCTTCCCCTCGTCGCTCCCCTGTCCTCACTGGTACTCCATTTGGGTCTTCCCCGGGCTTTCCTTCTTTGACCTGGTCTTTACTGTCACTCGCTCTTTCGGCACCCCGAACCTGCCCCATTGCATTGGGAGCTGTCGTCTGCCACTCGCCCCTTAGCGAGGCCTTCTGTCTCTAAAGGGGACCTATGTTGCCGCACATCCATCAGGCCTTGGACATGATATGCTCACTCTCTTGACAGTTCTTCACCTTCTTTCCTCTCTTAACCATCTCTCTACTAAAAGGCGTGAATTGTATTTTTGTCGTGCATTTGGTTGTTCCCGGTCTCTAGCCATCAGGTCAGCTTGTCAGGTTTACCTGTCTTAGGTCATGAGCCATGTAAGGAAATGATAATTGATGACAAAATCCTGTTTTCTGGAGAGTTGGCTTGTAGCGATTTCGTGGTAATTCTTTCAAAATTCTGGCTCTGTAAATGCCTTTTTTGGGGGGGAGGAGGGAAGGTGACAGTATCTGACAAGTATCTAGGCAGAAGAGATATCCAAGAGAAGATGTCAAGTAGGCAGTTGGCTATCTTGGATTTAAGCTCAGAGGAGAGTTCTGGGCTAGACATACGTATAAAATTCTACGTATCATCTGCTACGTTGATGGTAATCAAGGCTATGGGCATGGGTGAAATTGCCTAAAGAGAGTATAGTGTTAGAAAAGCAGGGAACCTAGGATGGAGCACTGAGGAATTCTTGAAGTTTAGAGAAATACTAGTTGTGTAAAAGAGATGAAAGAAGTAATAGTGTTGGATTCTGCTGAAAGGCAAAGTTAAATGAGAACTGAGAAATCAAAGTAATTGATGATCATAGAGATGTTCAGTGGAGTAAAATGGAATACCTCGGTTCATTTTTAGGCCCTGTTCTCTTTTTACTTTCCCCTTTCCACCCTAAGCTTTAAATTCCACATATATATTGATAACTTGAGAGTTTTTATTTCCAACCTTTTCCTTTTGTTTTCAGCTCAAGATCTAAATAGCCCTGTTTAACATCTCAGCTTGCTTTTTTACTTAGGAATTTGAAATATAACATGTCTAAAACCAAAATCTTAGTCTTCTTTCCATATCCAGATTCTTTATTTAGTATCCCATTTTGTTAAGTAGCATATCCATTTAACCACTTACATGGACTAGACACTTGAAAACCATTCTTCTCTCTCATCTCATGCATCTATACCCTCTTCAAGTTCTATTTATTCTATTTCCAATATATGTCTTGAATCTATTTCTGTACATCCACAGTATCACTTTTGTAGTTCAAACCACAATCTTCATTCACCTGTACTTAATATCACTGGTGCCCTGTATACTCATCTGTAAAATGGAAATAATTACCACCTTATTGGATGGTTATGAGGATTAAATGAGATAACCATGGAAAGCACATGATACACAGTAAATACTGGTAAGCAAACATTAATTGTTATTGTAATTGTTATAAACTGAATCACTTCAGTACTTTCCTATATGTTTGCCCTATTTTCTTCAATTCTTGCTCCTTTTACTCTCCTCCCCAAACAAACCATATCACTTCTCCATTCAACAGTGACATGTCATTTCTCTGCTTAAAGCCCTTTAGTGGATTTCTGCCATTAAATGTTTATTACATTTAGGGCAAAATTCAAAATCCATACTGTGGTCTACAAGATTCTGCAAAACCTGATTCTTTCCTACTTCACTAGATTTCATCTTGCACCATCTTTCTCTCCCTCACTAAATTCCAGTCACACTGCTTTTCATTTCTTCAGTCACATCGAGTTATTTCCTTCACAGTGCCTTTGCACATTTTGTTCTCTTTGCCTGGGTTCTTCCAGCATGACCATCCCTCAGTTAACTCATTCTTCACTTTTCAGCTTAAGTGGTCCTTCCTCAGAGAAACCTTCTTATGCTCTCTATCCTCTAACCCCCAAGTCTTAAACCCTATTATAACTTCTCATCATGCCCTGTACTTTATGTCATTTTTAGAACATGCAATTATACATTTACTTGTGTGATTATTTAAAATCTGTCTCATACTAGAATATAAGCTAGTATTTCATATCTGTTTTTCAAGAATTTGTTAAATAAGTAAACTGGAGCTTGCTGTAAGAACTATCATGTCTTTTGGAAGCACCAGCTTACTGATCTTGTCATCTAATGACAACACTTTTTCACTCTGCAGACAAATCAAAGGACACAGAAGAAAAAAAGCATTTTCCAGTTTTGGATGAAATCATTCAGATTTGATATTCTTTAAATTGGAGATAAACTTTATCTAGGGCAACTTCTCTCTTTCAGCCACACTAATTTTATCTCTTTGTGCATTTGTTTTACGGATCCTTTTAGTCAAGAAAGCCCTTAGAAGTCAGAGCAGGGTTTACATATTTTTTAACAACAGGCTAAACTATGAGACCAGTGAGGATGAGGTTTCCAAAAACAGGTAAAGGAAAATGTCATATTTAAGTAAGTTGGTGGTAGATGTGGAAGAAAATTTATAAATTTAATAATTTGTGTGTGTGTAGAACAGGATTTTTGTTGAGAAATAGAAAATAAAACATAGGCAGTGGATGAATACCAAACACAGGCATTTGGATTTATTTTATAGGTATTGATGAGCTGTTAAAAATGGGAGAAAGTTTCAGTTAAGCAAGTTGAATCAGTTCTACAGATACATTGTACAACATTGTACCGACAGTTAACAATACTGTATTGTATACTTAAAAATTTGTTGAGAGGTTAGATCTCACATTAAGTATTCTTACCACAATAAAATAAAGTTTAAAAAACGTTTGGGAAGGATTTAGCGTCAATAGCAAGTATTTAGCAGGTACTAAGTGCGTGTTATTTTGTTGGCATACAAAAGAAGATAGGCCAGGTCCTCCTCCCCCTTTCCCCACTTTTAGGGAGAAAGTTAAGGAGACAGCTAGTGCATACTCTGGTAAGAAATAAAAAGAGTAATTATTTAGAGAGGGTAAAGGATTCACAGAAGGAAAAAACCTGAAGCAGTAGAAACTGGAAAGTGGTTGCTGCAAATCATTGATGAGGAAGAAATTTGGTAGTAGTTAAAAATGTGGGTTTGGTGTTAGATTTACTTTTGTTTCTTACTGACTCTGTGACCATGGATAATTAGATATCTCTCTAAGCCTTAGTTTCCTTATCTGTAAAATAGAGGTAATAGTAATCTCTGTCCTTTAGGATTATTTGGAAAATTAAATGAGATAACGCATGTATGGCACTTAGCACTGTACATAATAATGGTGCATAATAAATATTAGGTGGGCGCGATGGCAAAGTGATAACTTTCTGAATTAGGGTAGTGGTTATGAAAAGACTGGATTTTAGATAAATGAGAATGTGGTTAAAACTGATGCTAAGATTTTATTCCCCCTGAATAGGTGGAAGGACAAGTGTAGAGAAGTCTGGGGAGCCTCTTGAGGGCATGGACTGTATAATTTTCATGTTTGTGTCCCTTCCACAGCTCTGTCAAATTGTAGTAGCTTAAATGATTTTGTACTTAGTGAGTAAATGAGTTTAAAGTTTATGTTATAGCTTTCAAGAAGACAGTGAGATACGTTTGGGTAAAACTTC
>CM053503.1:156251116-156368868 GCA_028627145.1 Eidolon dupreanum | reverse complement strand
GTGTGTGTGTGTGTGTGTGTGTGTGTGTGTGTGTGTCTTGAGCATTATATTTTAAATGTTTTCAGTAAGGTAGTTTGTAATTTTTAAGTAATCAAAAGGTTATTCTGTTGTATAAATGATCACTTTAAAAATAATTTTATAAATTGGATTCTTTATAAAGGCACACTTATATTTTCTTTAGCTGAGTTGATGGCTTCCGGAGAACTGGCATAGCTGCAGAATATGAGTAGTTCCCCAAGAAGAGTGCATTGCCTTTGGCACAAGCATCAGAATAAAGGTGAATTGTTATTACATAGGGTTTTTCAATAAAAGTCACTGGAAAGTAAGTAATATTTTTATTTTGGATATATGATTCCAAGAGTATGCATATTGACAAGAATTGACAGTTTTCTTTTTTTTTTTATAGTAACAGTTTTATGCTTTAGCATGCTTTTACCACAGAATGTATTTCTGAATAAGGATGTTTTCAAAGCAGTATCTGAAATATGAGCATTTAAATAATTGTATAGGGTATAGAAGCATTTGACAATGTTATTGAGCTTTCAAAGAATGCTCAAAGTTGAACAATAATTTTACTATTTGTGAAGAAATTTAGGGAAAGGGGAATCTCTGTGGACATACTTAAAGAATAATGAGTTTTTATTATACTTTGTCTTCCTAATAGAACTTTGATAGTGAGTGAGCATTACAGAGGTCAAAGAAACCTTGTCTTTGTCCTAGTTTCAAAGAAAGTTTATTACTAGATCATGCTAAAAACTGAAAAAGAAAGTTTTTTTTCTCTTAACCAAGTAGGGCAAACCCTGAAAATATGATGAACATACAAAAGTAGATGTTGTTCATTTAGTGCAAGAGCAGGAAATGGACTAAGTTGAGGCATAAAGAAAAAGTTTTAGTTTATTGGATCTGCCCGTTTTATGTTCTGTACCTTTCAGTTCTTCTTTTTCCTTAGAAGAAAGAGAAGTTGCTAGTAGAAATGGTTAATAAAATGTTTAACATCCTTAACCAAAATTCTGCGTCAAATGTTTGAGAATTATAGAATTATATAGAGAACTAGAAATAATAAAATTTTTATTTCTGATATACCTTAGTGAACTTTGAAATCTTTACCTCAAATTTTTGTTAAATCTAATTTTTAAAAATTTTTTTGTTCAAGGAATTTAAGGTCAACGACCTTTACTTACTTTTGGTATGTAGGAAAACACTAAGATAATGGGTTTTATATTATTCTCTTTTAATTTGGCACCTTGACCCATAAGGACATATAAAGAAAGATTAGGTAATTTGACAAAATTCTTAAAATGGAGTTTCTTCATCGAGCATTGAATAATATGAATCCCAGTTTAGGCAAGTTTACTAGAGTTTTTGTTTTGATAATGCAGTCTGTAACTGAATATTGATCCTTGTTCTTCATAAATGATTTTTCTCTCATTGAATCTTATGAGGACAACTGCGCATTTAGTGAAGTTCATTGCACACAGAAAAAGCTTAAGTGTTCAATATGCTTGTGAAGAGCTTAGTAAATATAACCCTAATTGGCCATATTAAAGGGATTAATGGTTCTAGTATCTGCTGTTGAATATTTTCACAGTAAATTGAATAAAATTGATAGTACTGATTTATTCATCATTCTTGAATGAGTTTGTTTCTTGTGTGTCAGACACTGGCCTAATGGAGCTGCAAAGATTGAAGAACATATTCCCTATCTTTAAATAGTGGAGTCTAGATAGAAAGAGACAAAGAGGAAAACAGTTTATAATACAGTGTGATAAATGCTCAACTAAAAGTAAGCACAGGATACAACAAGAGAATAGAGAAGCATTAAATAGTCTCAATTTAATGGGATGAGAGAAAAAGTGAAAAGTAGCTAGGAAAGGCTTCTTAAAGAAGATAACATTTAAATTGAGCCTTGATTTTACAGACAGGAGGAATTATGGGGGCTTGTGTGGCATGGGAACATCCTGCAGACATCCACCACAGTGTGTGCAAAGGTATAGTGGCATGAGAGCATGTGGTGTTTTTTTAGGGAAATTAAAAGTAGTTCAGGTGGCAGAATTTATAGGGCCTGTTGGGAAGAAAGTTAAGCAGGGCCTGTATCACAAAGGGTGTGTATGTCATGTTAATGAGTCTAGATTTTATTATTAGGGCAGTGGGGATTCATTAAATAATATTAAGGAGGAAAATTATGTGATTTGATCTTCGGTGCATTATAAAGATCTCTGGAAGGTGTATGGAGGTAGAATTGACAGAATTCTATCCTGATCTTCCATCTCCAGTTAAATAGCAATAATCATCAAGAGAAGTCAAAGATAACTCTCATGTTTCTGGCATGGGCAACTGGGGTAAAAGAGGGGCCACATTATTATTGGCAGTGCTGAGACAAAGTGCTTGGAAAAAATCTCAAGAACATATCTAAACAATGAAGCACCAAATTATTAATTGCAAGAAAAGTATAACACATTGCTGGCCCAAAATTCTGTAGTTACTCGTTTGAGCAAAATGTCATGTTAACATACAGGTCTGTACAAGTAGCAGACTCTGTTACTTTGATGGATTCATATACCCAGCAAATTATACTATCTAAATCTGGCCACAGTAGGCACTCAAAAAATTTGATAAGATGAATGAATAATAATAATACTTAAAATGCATAACACCTTTTAAATATTCAAAGTGTTTAACTATTAAAGTGTTTTCACATCTCTTTAAATTTTATTCCCAGTTACTTGACGTACAGTATCTAAAGTCTTCAAGCTAGTGGTTCCCAGGCTTAACCCTGTCTATAGGTACATTTTGTTTGATTTATAGCTTTTGAAAATAGCTTTATTGCCCACAAAAAATGGGCAATTTTACATAAAAATTTGGATGTAATTTTCTTGAAAATCTGGCAGTGCTAGGTTTACTATTTCTACATGATAAAATTGGCTATATTTGAATAGCAGTTTTTATATTTTGCCTGACCAAGTAAGTCATTTGTGTTAAACTGCCTGGCCCCTATAGGCAGTTAGAATTGGTAACCCCTGTTAACTTGTTTTCTGGTGTCTTTGGAGAATGCGGTGTTGCAGACAACGAATAAATTCAGAAAGTGGACATAATTCATATTAAGGCTAGGGTCTGTTAAGTGCCTCGTGTGTGTTCATTAATTCTGCAACACTATAGCATTAGCTATTCCTGTTTTACAATTGAGAAAACTGATGGTTAGAAAAGATAACTTACAAATTAGTAAGTGACAGAGCTGGCTCCTGATATCTAGACCTAGTATGTTTGTTTTTTCCTTTGCATACTATTTTTTTTTTTAGCTTTTTTAGTTGAGCTGTTTAGTCAGATGCAAAATTTAATGATTTTTAACTTATTAAATTATAAACAAGAATCTGTATTAGAAGCAGTGTTTTTAGAGATTTAAAAAGAGTATAAATAAAACGTTTTAACATATGTAATGTGATTTGATCTGTGGTTCATTATGAAGATCTAGAAGGAGCATGGAAAAGAGTTGTATAACTCACACACGCTACTATATGATAGCATTCTTTGCTATTACTTTAATTATATTTACTTGTTGACATTTAGTAAGCTAGTTTTAAGTCTTAGACCTTCTATCATTGTTGTAAGCCATTTTCAAGTATTAGAAGTTTATTTGTGAAATTGAATGTTTGTCATAGAACTGGTAAAGAGTCTTTCCAGGAATAGTAATATTAAACATAAATGTTAGATGGTTCTTAGGAAGAGAGTTTTTTTTTGTTGTTAGCTTGTTAGAATAAATGATTTTCTCTAATATAATTCTAGAGGTTTAACTCATTTGATTATTCTTATAGTTTTATATTCATTTAATGTCTTATATACATGCAGATATGCTTAGACTACTTGGTGATATGATTTGATATTTTGGGAGGAACTCCATTCTAAGAAATGGAATCAACTGCCTGAAAATATTTTTTTTACTTATATTTTACTTTAGCATTCATAAAGGAAGGTAAAAGTTGGTTGTACTGCAGTGGGTGATCACATCATTGAGAATGGAATCTTTAGTATTCCCAATTGTTGTGCCTTTAGTGGCAGCAGTATGGTTGTTAATGGTGCAAAATGCAAAATTTAGGCACTGATAGACTCATACTGGACACATGACAAAGAAGGGCACATGTATAGAAGAAATAAATATTGAATAGAGTCAGACACTCAATATCAGTGACTGCTTTAGTTGTTTTTCTTATCTGTGCCATCCAGCTAATTGAGGCTGTTGAGGATGCTTAATAAAGTGTGGTTTATTGAAATGGAGAAAAAGACATAAGATGGTTCATTAAATGTTCTTTTTCAAACTCTTAATCACTAGTAAATTGTAACTTTTTGTTTTATTTTTCTTCCTCAGAATCTATCAGGTGAAGGTGTATTTTTGCTTTATAATTTGGCTAGACACAGTTTATTTTTAAAGAAAGTATGTCTCCTTTGAAGATACATGGTCCTATCAGAATTCGAAGTATGCAGACTGGGATTACAAAATGGAAAGAAGGATCCTTTGAAATTGTGGAAAAAGAGAATAAAGTCAGCCTAGTGGTTCACTATAATACTGGAGGAATTCCAAGGACATTTCAGGTATTTCCAAATTTTGATTTGAAATAGATCTTTAAATCACATCCTTTAGGGAATAGCTGTTCTGTGCAATACTAAGTATCATGGTCACTCCCCTCCTAGATTAATATGTCTTGCTTTTCATTTCCAGGACATTGATACTGTTATATTCATTTATTATAAATTACTCAGTAGCATTATTGATGTATAGTAAAGAGCGAGAGGTAATCACCATTATTGAAAAGAAAGCTGGTGGAAGGAAGATGAGAGGAACTGAGTTTAGATACTATCTAAGCTATTTTAAAGACCACATTTTGGATAACTTGAGTTGTTCCTTTTTTCTCCTTTAACATATATACTAGATTCATCCTTATCTAGTGTTCACTTTTAATAGGACTTCTTAATGTCTACTTCCTAAATACTCCTGCTAGAGTGGTGATATGGACTGTTCATCCACACTGCTGTTTTCTTTTAATTGTAAACTTTTAAAGAGTCTTATTTATTACTGCAAAAAATACACACTCCTACACTGTGTATCTTGTACAGCCAAGTACTACTCATCTTGATATGAGTTGAATTTAAGAACATAATAACTTATATTTTTCTGCACTTTAAAATTCTATATTTGTTAATTATATTATATAAAAGTTAATCATTCTAAAGTACTCTATTGAAGAACAATTTATAAAACTTTATTCTTGAGGATCTGAGCTGAGGTAAAATTTCCATTTGTCTTTGCTGTTGGACTGTGGAAATAAATTGTTTATGATTTTGTTTATCAAAGATTTTTTTTTTTTTGGTGGGAGTCTGTTGGTGAGAACCAGAAGACCTACTAGACAAATTCAAAAAGAGCTATAAGCACAAAAGATATTCTTACATAGATTAGAAGTGGTGACATAAATAATAGAAACACTAGTAATTTCTGCCACATACATATATCTACTAATTGCTCATCTCAATAAAATATTTTTTTCAAATAGATATTCAGTTTTTCAGTCCTCAGCTCAAATTAGCACAGAGTAAATATATAAGTATTTATGCGAACATAAATCTTTAGGAGCATAATGATTCTACCTGTGATTTCACCCTCATCTCAGTCCTAGATCAGTTTGCATTCAGCATTCGTTAACCACCTATAGATTTCTGTGGTGGGTACTGCGCTAAGGGTTAAGAATACAGAGCTGAATGAGACTCTTTTACCCTCAAACTTAAAACCAAATGCATTCTCAGATGTAAAAATATTTCTAAGAGAAGTAGTTATAAAAATAGTCACAGGATATAAATTACAGCACAGGGAATATAATCAATAACATTGTAATAACTATATAGTGCCAGATGGGTACTAGACTTATTGTGATGATCACTTAGTAAGGTATATAAATGTTGTAAACCTGAAAATAATAAAATACTATATGTTGATAATAACCTTAAAATAAACTTAAGAAAATAAAATTTCTGATTGTAAAAAAGATATTTCAACGATACTGAAGTAACACAAAGAAGGGTATGGTTTATGCTCTGAGGATTTAGAGGATAAATAGGAATTTGCTAAACATGGTGGAGGTAACACAGAGGTGATTTCTGTACATGGACAAACACATGCACAACACTCAGGGAACCAGAAAATTATTATTTTAAAATGAATGGACAGCAGGGAGTGAGTGACAGAAATCGAGGCCCAAGAGCTAGATAGGAGCCAGATCTTGAAATACATTATTTGTCATACGAAGGGGATCTTAGATTCTAAGGAGCCAAGAACCTTAAGTTCATTTTCATTTGAGGGCTAGGAAGATGACTTTATTTCAAGAGATAGTGGTAGAATAAGGACATGTAGGAGGTTATTGTGGACATTTAGAGTAGGAATGAAAGCCCTGAACAAAGGAACAGAGTGGGAGAGGCAAGAGGAGGAAAGGGTAAATTTAAAGTTATTTTAAGAAGATAACTCATTAGATTGGGGCCGAGAGAGAATAGAGTCTGGGGGAGATTCTCAAGGTTTTGAGTGGATGACAGTCCCTTTTTTGTCCTTTATGATAGAGAACAGAGGGGAAGATTGGGGTATGAGGACTGGGAGAGATGTTTGAGGTGTCAGACATTCAGATATTGGTGTGTAGTAGATGTTAGGTAAACAGGACTGGAGCTCCAGTTGAGAGGTCTCGCCACATGGGTAGTTACTAAAATTGTGGGTGCTATATAGGATTTTCAGTTATTAAAGTGACCAAGTTCAAAATTATTCTCACCTTGTTTGTTAATAAACAAATGTTTCCCCTTATATTTAACTTTCATCTTTTAAAAGGTGGCATATTGACTGAAATAATGATTTTATGTGATTAGTGTTCCTTTTGCATACTATACAATTTGTTTAAATTTTGGAGTTAAAGCATCTGAAACTAGTTATTGTGTTTTGTGGTAGAATTTCTATTCAAGAACATGAATTTAAGACCTACTTTGAAGCTAAGAATGAATATAGATATGTGTATATATAATTTAAAATTTAAATGTAAATGAAGTCTGGTAAAATTGTTTTTTCATTATTATCTAAAAATTGACAGAGGTCAGTTTTTCTTAATTTCAAAAATTACTTGTGTTGTTCAGAGAGGATGTCTTTAGCAAAAGGCAGCTTTTAGAAACCTTTGTATATGCCTGCTGAGTGAGAACATTAGAGAATACGAATGCCTGATTGGCAGGAAATATTTAGAGAAACAGCAAGATTTATTAATTTAGTCTTGGAAAAATTTCAGTCAAGAGGAAATAAAAGCTATCACTTCATAGCACATATCTAGAATCCGGAAAAGTATAAGACAAGTTATTGAACCAGTTCTGGGGAGTGTGAGAAGTAAGTTAAGATGGTTTCAGGGTGCTCATATTCTTTGTGATTGAATAAAATGACCCTGCTTAGACAGTTAAAGAAGAAAAGATGACCTTACATTGGTGAAGTATTTTGAGAGGTGGAATTCTTTTGAGGATTATAGTTTGGCTTAATACATCCTTTTACATTTCAGCTACTTAAACCATTTGCTAGATATCTTACAAACTTGTTTAAAAGAAAAAGAAAGCCTCTAATCCTGTGTGGTTTCCTAAACTGGTGATGGTATAACCATCTAGGCTCTGAAAATTAACTCAATAGTTTTTATATCTTTATATCTGAAAATATGCAGTTCTCTACCATAAAATCAAGAGCGCTAGGATTACGATGTAAAATAAATTTTAATAATATGTGTTTGCTTCTCCTCATAGTGAAATCTTTGATTTAAAGGTATCAAGAAGTAGAAACTGTTTTTGGTTGGGGGAGGGAACTAAATTAATATGAGAAAGAGTAAGAAATGTAACTTAAGAAGTATAAAGTTTAGTATTCATTATATGACTTATTATATGCTTCATTATCATATGTTTGTAATGATAAGATAATTTTTTTTGTGTGTTGATCAGTTAAGTCATAACATTAAAAATGTGGTACTTCGACCCAGCGGAGCAAAACAAAGCCGCCTAATGTTAACTCTACAAGATAACAGCTTTTTGTCTATTGACAAAGTACCAAGTAAGGATGCAGAGGAAATGAGGTTGTTTCTAGATGCAGTTCATCAAAACAGACTTAATGCAGGTGAGCACTAATTGTCCCAAGGTCTGACATTAGCAGTTATAAGAGAATGTTACTAGACTGTAGAGCTGTATTCCTGGTGAATAATGATGCAAAAATCTTCAACAAAATACTAACAGACCAGTTTCAACAGCACATTAAAGGGATTATATACCATGACTGAGTGAGATTTATTTCTGTAATGCAAGGATGGTTTTAAAGGTATGAAAAATCAATGTAAATACACCAAATTATCAGAATGAAGGACAAAAACCACAAAGTGTAGAAAAATCATTTTATAAAATTCAACATTCTTTGGTGATAAAAATACTGACAAACTAGAAATAGAGAGAAACTACTTCAACATAATAAAGGCTGTGTATGAAAACCCATAACTAACATTATACTCAATGATGAAAAACTGAAAGGTTTTCCTCTAAGATCAGGAACAAGACAAGGATGCCCTCTCTTACCACTTCTATTCAACATGGTACTGAAAGTCCTGGCCAGAGCATCCTTAACCCTAGCAATTCTTATTCTGAGGAGTTTGTCCTACAAAAATCATTTCATTTGTGCAAGAGGTATGAAAGTATATTCAGCATTGTTTGCGGTTTTTAAAAATTAAAACATTCCAAATGATCATGAGTGGGAAATTGACTAAAAGAGAAAATACTTTTTAAAAAATATACAAATTTATATTTTACAGTATCTTGCATGTTCTTTCTTGGGAATAGAATCCTTTTATTCCATCTGCTGCACTTACAGAGAACGTTTTGGAATATGCATTATTGGAAGTGTATCTATCACTAGTTCTGACACGTTTCCTTGGTGTCTAATGTCCATGGTCATGCCATAGATACACAGTGATTAACTTTTCTGTAGTGTTAATTACCAAATATTTTTATAGGAGAATTTCTAACATTTTCTTATATTTAAATTTTTTCCTTCTATTACATGTTTTCAGATTTTTGCATGTGATTTAATTTTTGCTTTAGACTCTAGCTCTAAATTTTAATTATTTATGTGTATCAGATGTGCTTTCTGTTTAGAAAGAATTGGCTGATAAGCTTTATTTTATTCTTGCTTATAGTAGTAACAATCTCTTTATTAAAATAAATGATTTTGGGTTTTTTTTGTTTGTTTGTTTTTGCTTTTTTTTTTTGGTGCCAGCCATGAAACCTTCTCAGGGGTCTGGTAGTTTTGGAGCTATTCTGGGCAGCAGGACTTCACAGAAGGAAACTAACAGGCAGCTTTCTTATTCAGACAATCAGGTATGTTCACTTGAATCTTTTTAACTTTTTTAAAAAATGGTAATCATAGTCATTCTATAAAGTAATTGCAGGAAGTAGAATTTAGACTATAATGCCTAATAATTCTGGCATTGTCAAAAGGGTATTTTCCACATACCTGAAATTTACCATTTTAGTTATCTCAATCTCTTCAACTATTTTTATGAAAATCTTTCTCAAATTTATGACATTCTTCCCTTCTTACATATAGTTTTTATTGAGCACAATTTATCCTTTGCTTGATGTCTGATGGTCATTATGAACCATGATAAAGTATAGTTTTTAAAAGCATAGCTTTGTGGTTAGATGTGTTTGAGACTTGGTGCTGACACTTACTAGCTGTGGGTCATTGGAGAAGTTACTTAAGTATCCTGAGCCTTAGTACCCACCTGTAAAATTGAGACAGTAATAATAAGAGTTGCTGTGAGATAATGCATATAAAAGTACTTAGCCCACAGTACCATATACTAACAACCCTATCAATGGTTGCTACTATTATTTCTGTGATTCCCTTTGTGTCTTCTACATTATGAACTTGGCCCTTACACCTTATGATACCACTGTTTTGTTGAGGTCTTTTGTTTTGTTTTTAAATAGTTTTTTTTTCATAAATATTATTCAGCCAGCCATGAGACTTGCTGTGTACTACTGCAACTTAGTAGTCCTATGTTTCTTTTCATTTGTTTTAAAAGAAACCAGGAATAAGGAGGAACTTTGAAACTCTCCTGTAAATAAACTGATGAGTTGTATTTGGCTGTGCAGAGGTGATTACTTAGTCCATTTACTGGGCTAAGCAATGAGTAAGATTTCATTTTTGTTTCTTTTTTATAGGATGAGATTTTTTCCTTAACATTTTAGTTGAGATATAATTGACATTCAGTCAATTACACATAATTAAAGTGTACAGTGTGATATGTTTTGACTTATGTACATATCCGTAAAATCATCACCATGTCAACCTAGTGAACATAGCCATAACCCTTGAAAGTTTCCTTATTCCCCCTTTGTAATCCCTCCTTTTCTCACTCTCATCCTTAAGCCACAGCTGATTTGCTTTCTGTCACTGTAGATTAGTTTGTATATTCTAGAGTTTTATAAAAATAGAATCAGTATGTAATTTTTTTTTTTTGGTCTGGCTTTTTCATTCAGCATAATTACTTTGAGATATATCCACTTACAGGAAGAAATCTAAATTGTTGGAGTATTTAATGTAAAAGTATTAACGTATATAACAAGCAAATATTTATACTTTTACAAGTAATGATTCCCTTTATTGGGATTGTAAAACCTATTTTGTGAATTGTGACTAGCATTAAATAAAAAGGGAAGGAATGGAATGGAGTGGAATGGAAAAGAAAAGAAAATAGTAGAGAAGGTATTGTATATAGTAATAATAAGTATTGGTTTCTGAAACTTAGTTTTATTTACACGTTTGTAATAGGTCGCGATTGAAAATATGTCTTACTATGAGGTCAGGAAAGGTTGAAAAATATGCAAAATGGTATACATATAGTATGCTACCATTTGTATAACAAAAAGAAATATTGATTTTCCTCTGCAGAGAAACAGTAGAAGAATACTTATAAGGAGTAGGAGAATGGGAAGTGGAAGAACTGGGTAGATGACACTCTTCAACATATGGTTTTTATAAGAGTATTTTAATTTTTGAATCTTGAACACATATCACCCATTCGAAAATAAAATTTAACTTTTAAACCATTCATCCAGATGACCGCAGAGATTTTTCTTCTTTCCTATTCAAAGATTGTAGTTCTGTGGAAAGTTGTTGCCAGTACCTTCCACAGAGAAATCACATAGCTCTTAGTATAGAGTTATCAGACTTATCTGGCCAGGTGCTGGTCGAAAGCACTGTTTTCCACCTAATATTTTTTAATTGCTGTTTTCTCTCTAGATGTTCTTGCTGTGTCTTTAGGGAAGGCTCTTTGATTCCTTTGCTGCCAGTCATCTCTATCTCACTTTCATTTTCCTCATCACATATTTTTGTTTCATTTCTCCAAACCAGAACCCTCTCAAAAATTATAGGAGGTACATATGACTTGGCATTTAAGTCGTGGCAACTAAGTTGTTGCTTCTTTTTGTCACATCTATGTCACTTTAAGACAATAATGCTGGGAAAAATAGAAGGTAGCAGGAAAAGAAGAATACAGATAATGAGATAGATTGATGCCATAAAGGAAACCATAAGCATGTGTCTACAGGAGCTGAGCAGGGCTGTTGAAGATAGGACATTGTGGGTATCACTTGTTTGTGGGGTCACCAGGAATTAGAATTAACTCAAAGGCACATAACACATGTCATTTTAATTTATTGTAATTGGATTTTTTTCTCTAAAGGTTTATTTTTGTGCTGGTCATGAGAACTATGTCTTATGTATATGAATCTTTTAAAAAATAATTTATAGCGAATTCCTTTTTGTCTTTAGATATCCTGTGGAATATTTAAGTTTACAAGAGTACTACAGGGAAAAACATGTTGCTCAATTTATGACACTGGCCATACGTTAGAATCACCTATTGTACTGAAAAAAATACTGATGAATGGGCCTAACCCCAGATCAGTTAGGCTTGAATCCCTGGAGATGGGTCTCTAGTTGGTATTTTTTTAAAGTTTGCTACTTGAGACTTACTGGTCTAAAAGTATGCCAATTAACTTAAAAATTTAGCTACATTAAACTTTATTCCTACAGGCTTCTTCAAAAAGAGGAAGTTTGGAAACTAAAGATGATATTCCATTTCGAAAAGTTCTTGGTAATCCAGGTAGAGGATCAATTAAGACTGCAGCCGGAAGTGGAATAACTGTCACTCGGACGATTCCCTCTTTGACAGCTACATCAACACCTCTTAGATCAGGATTATTAGAAAATAGGTATGAAAGACTTTTTTCTTAATCATTACCTGTGTCTGTTCAGAAATGTCTTCTAGGCCTTTTAGAAAGACCAATAATTTGAGAAAAAAGAGATTGTCCTGTGAGTAAAGAGTGTTATAAGAAAATAGAGAGTGCATTTTTGGTAGATAATTAGTATTTGTCTTAGGGTTTATGTCAATGACATGTATTGAGCATGGAGATACACAGTATATTAATTTGAATGTGGTGTGGAGAATTAGATAGCAGTAGTCACAGTTCCTGTCCTTGAGTATGTTGATTTATATTTTTTAATGGTATGAGTTATAACTTTTTAAAATAACCTCTTTTTTTTCTATTCTCCATAGGACTGAAAAGAGAAAGAGAATGCTATCTTCTGGCTCAGAGTTGAATGAAGATTACCCTAAGGAAAATGATTCATCATCGTAAGTTGCTTTAAGAATCTTTAAGGCCCTAGATCATTGTTTCTTATATTGGTAATTCCAACCACTACAGAAGATTGGGGGGATGAGATTCAATTTATGGGCATTCTAAAGATCGAAGAGCAGAATTTAAAGTATCTTGGTGATAGTAGATTGTAGGTAGAATAGAGAGAAGATTTGGTCATTGTTACTGCTTTGGTTATTTTTATTGTGCTCCCATCATAGCTTTTTTTCCCCTTTTTTTATCGGCAGTACTTAAAGGAAAAATAGAACTGAAGAACTCTTAAGCGTTTCTTGCTGGCTGCTCTTTTGGTGTGAATCTGTTGTTTCCCACTTCCCTTTACCTGTAAAAATATTTTTTTACCTTACTCATGTGAAAAGTTAACTTAGGAGTAAAAGCATGTGAACTCCACATAGGTAATAGGCAAAGAGCATCAATCTTTCAGAGCTGTTTTCTGGGTTGAACAAAAGGGGATACACCTGTAACAGGATTATCACCAGCTCATAACGTCTTCCTCCTTATAGGAGGGTTTTTTTTTTGTCTTCTCATGGAGAAAACTTATATAATTATTAGTTAATACCTTTATTAACACCTTAACAGAAATCAGTTGATAGTTAAGTGTATATTCAAGAACAAGGGATCACCACAAAGGAATTGAAAACTCTGAAGAAACTTTATATATTAATTGGGATCTTGGTTCTGCTGCTATAATAAATGTAATAGGACTGGTGTGGTATCTGAAACTATAGTCACTGTGGACTCAGATTCCTTTTATTTTGTTGATCCACCATCCTTAATAAGTAGCTTCCGTTTTGTGAACCAAGACAGCTGCTTCAGCCTCTGCTCTCATGTCTGCATTCCTATTGATGGGAAGGAGGAAATGAGCAAAGGGTGGGTATACTGCTTTCCTTTAGGCTGAAAACTGTACACACCACTTTTATGTATATCACAGTGATCAGAACTTAGTCATATGGTTATATCAAGTTATAAGAAAGTCTGGGAAAAGTGCCCAGCCCAAATTCTGAAATGGCAGAAGGATAAAATGGTTATTTGATGACAACTAACAGGCTGTAGTAGTTTACCCCTCTAGCCACAGAAATGCCCCTGTTTATCATTCTTTCCATACATAGAACACTCTTACCTTCATCCTAATGGAGACAGCCTCCAAGTCTCATTTAATCCTTGTATCTGGTTCAGAGTCCAGTATCTCTGGGTGTTGTAGTACTCTCTATAAGGTCCAGGTGTGCTTTGGACCATGCACCTCATGGTCTGGTACCTAAAAACTAAAAGGCAAGTTAATCTACATTTCTCATCATTGTACAAGCATACTTTGGAGGTATTATGGATTTGGTTCCAGTTCACCACAAGAAAATATCACAATAAAGTTACCTGAATTTTTTGGTTTCCCAGTGCATATAAAAATTATGTTTACACTATACTGTTGTCTAGTAAATGTGCAATAGCATTATGTCTGAAAACAAATGTGTGTACCTTATTTAAAAATACTTTATTGCTAAAGAATGCCAACCATCATCGGAGCCTTCAGTGAGTCATAATCTTTCAGTTTGTGAAAAAACAGTTATCTGTGAAGCACAATAAAAAGAGGTATACCTGTACATTGCTGGAGTAGGCACAGGATATCCACAATAAAAACTTAAGTTTAGAAAAGACAAGAATAGGAAACTGGAGGAATCACTGGTCTATAGCAGCAGTAAAATCTTGCTAGGCAGAAATTGTGAAGGCTTTAGAGTAGATTGTTGATTAGCCCATGTAGCAGTCTCTGTTCTGTCCTCTGGGAGAAACCCTTGCTCATTGTACTCTGTATGCCTCCTGGCTTTGTCCTCTGGTATGTCTCCTTTGTCTGTTATCTTTCAAGGCCATAGCTGAAGGTTTTGAAAACTATGTCCTTCTTTAGGGCAGTGCAGCTTTTGTAGCCTGCTTCATGCTGGTACTGTTTAGAAGCTGAGAAGTATCCAAAGAAGTCTAGAAGTTTTAGAAATCTAGAAATTTCTTTAGAGGTAGAACAAGCAGGTTTTTATAGGCTCAAAAAAGAATCAGGACTAATATTTTGTTTTGTTTTACTAAAACTTAAATTTTAGAATAATTTTAGATTTACAGAAAAGTTACAGAGATATGGATTGTTCCTATGTACCACTCACCCAGTTTCCCCTAATATCAACATCAAAGTTTTTTCACAAAACTACTTTTCCAGTTACCTCTTATCATTGCCTCAGTTTGAGAATCAGAAGCAATTGGATTTTTTGGTCCCATATGGTCTCAAATTACAAGACAATTTCAATTCTAGGTCATTGGCACAGAGGGATATATTCTTTTTTATCCTTGCTTGCAAGCTGGCTAATTCTTGACCAAATTTATCTATCTCCAATAGGACCTTTTTGAAGGCAATAAGTAGCACTAATACAAACTGTTGTTCTTAATTGTCTCAATCTTTTCCTTAGAGCTATAGGTTTGGCAAGTATGAAGTCTGCCTCCCAAGACATTACAGACAGCAGTCTTACCAATATTTTGCTGAGAGATGACAAGTCACCAACTTTCCAGTCTGTAATATTCGTGTCCTTATCCTCTACTTTCCTACTCAGCTAGTATTATATATTTTAGGTTTGTGATGGTAGAATCCTACTTCTAGTAACAAAATTATATTTTCAGGGTCTAGTTGTAGGGAAAAAAATTTACTCTAGTTCACATACAAAGGTATTTGCATATAGAGAGTATTAGAGGGCTTACAGAATCATTAGGAAAACTGTAAGGGTAGGCTCTAAGTTAAACTTTCAGGAATAATTTTTGAGAGCCATGCCCCAGATTAGGTCACTAAAGATGCGTCTGAATGTCATGAAACAGCTAATTGGAAGCTGTTATGAAAGCTATCAACTATAGAACCATGCTGCCACTGCCAAGTTTTGAAATCCTCTACGGCATTGGTCCCCAACCTTTTTGGCACCAGGGATCAGTGCTCCTATGAGAATCTAATGCCTGATGATCTGATGTGGAGTTGAGGTGGTGATACTAGTGCTGGAGAGCAGATGCAAATACAGATGAAGCTTCGCTTATTGGCCTGCTGCTTACCTCCAACTATGAGGCCTGGTTCCTAAAAGGCCATGGACCGGTACCGGTCTGCATCCCAGGGGTTCGGGATGCAAAATGATATTTGCCATCATAAGTAGCAGAACACATGACCTCTGACTTCCTTCCACTTTGCAGATATTGCACAAGTACGTGTAATTGCCATATCTTAAATCACATCCTGAACACTAAGTTGGAAATGTAGTTTTTTAGTTTTCTGGCTTCTCTAGAACAGGGAGGTAGGTATACAAAACATGGTTATAATGGACCGTTGTAAGCCAGTTCACCACATTTACCATACTTTGGGGAAGAAGTTCCAGTTGTTCTACTTGGAATTCTGTCCGATGGGCCCTAAATTTTGATCATAGTTCTGGGCTAATAATACTTCTTACACCATCACAGTTAGATTTTCTTTATTTTTTTTTTAAGTTTGAGTTTCCTAGAAGTAAACTCTAGATGAACACCCTTTGCAAGTAATTTATTAAAGAAGTACTTGTAGGAGAGATCAGTAACAGAGTGGGAAAAGCAGATAAGGAAGAGGGGGAAGCCATCCAAGGATGTGATCTTAAGTAAAGGTCCCACAGAGCATAGGCTTCATTTTGATCCAGCAGGGGAACTCTGGGCTTGTCTCAACCTGAGGTAAGGAAGATGGGCTTTCATGTTCCCACACTGCACAGTGTTTGGTTAATAGGTGCTCTAGGGCTCTTCCCAGCTGGGCATAATATTTTAAGTAGCCTGAAGTAGTCCTCTGAAGAACTGCAGGTGGTGCCTGTTGAAAAAGCAACAGTCTGGGCATGTGAAAAGTATAAAAGGGATCTGAGGGGCTCTGATGGAGCATCACTTAAGTTCATTCCATCTCATCACAGATTCTTCACATTCATGTTTTCCAATTTCTGGGTGAGAATCTTACAAAAGGAGGGTTAGTGGGATGAGCTACAGTCCTTATTGCTACAAATAGCCTTGAGGCTATAACCAATATGGTCATCATCTTTACCATTCATTCTAGATCTGCTGCATCTTCTACTAACACTTCTGCTGGTGTTGCTGGTTTGCCTGGTGGTATGACTGGAATCTTCATCTCTGAGGAGGTCTTAGCTCCTGGTTATCATGTACTTGTCAGGCTGTGGTTGCTATAATTGCCCAATCATAGTAAAACTGAGCATGAGAGCACTAAGATATTCCCTAGTGAATCCCCTTTATTTCAAACATATTCCTCCTGCCCTCATTATACAGCAGCAACCCTACTTGTTTATAATAATCAAAGTCAATTACTCCTGCTGATATGGTAACTCCTTTCTTTCTCTGTTGATCTGCCCGCATGAGGAGCCCAAAAGGACCATGTAGCAGCCATAACTTGAGATTAAATGAGGCTTACTGTCCCTCCTGGTGAAAAAGTTTCCCTTCAGAACCAGGACTTCTGGACCCACAAAATCTAAATCAAGGGGATAGGAAACAAATTTGTCAAGTGGGTTACTGATATAATAGTGGGACATTCCTACTTTACTCCTTGGTTTCCAGACCCACATATTCTCTATAAGTGTAATGGTTTATTGGTTTAAGGTATATATACATTCTGTATAGAAGGGCACCCCATTCCTAATGAGATCATCTCTAAGCTATATCTTTAAAGGCTATTAGAACACTTTATCAGGCTATCAACTTTAGGGTAATAACCATATGTGGTAGGATCAATGGTTCCTTTGGCCGTAGGCCCTATCGTACCTTCTTTTCTTTTGTATAATGTTGGTTCCTTGCTCTAGGATGAAGTTATGTGAGATTTCATATTGGTAAATCAAATACACTGTGAGCTCTCAGATAATGATGTGGCCAAGGCACTGTGGCAGGAAAGGCAAAAGCGAACCTAAAATACATGCCAGTCCCAGTCAGGATTAATTGCTGACCTTTCTAGGATATAAAAAATCTGATGTAATTAACTTGTCACCAGATGACTGGTTGTTTCCTTAAGGAATAGTGCTCGATCAGAGGCTGAGCATCAGTCTCTCTTGCTGACCAGTTGGACATTCAGCAGCAGAGTAGCTAAACCAGCTTCTGTGAAAGGGAGCCCCTGTTAAAGGGTGCATGTATAGCTTTTATCTCCACCACCGTGGCTATTATTCATGGGCCTTTTGTGAAAGTGTTGGGATGGCTGAATAGAAATTAGCTGGCATCTACTGGGCAAGTTACCCTGCCTGATTGTTTAATGTCTCTTCAGTGGAGTTCTCTGTTGAGCATGAACATGTGAAATAGATCATCACCCTTCGGGGACACTTCCATGTGGCTATCCATATACCTCTTCCATAAATTGTATCTCCTTGATCTTCCAGGCCCATGACCATCTATCTAAACCATTTGCTACCATCCAGAAGTCCATTGACCCACTTTTTTCTCCACACAGTAGATAATGAGTTTGCACCTCTCAAACTCTGCAATGTGGAGGGATTTCCTCTCACAACTGTCTTCCAGGGTAGTCCCTTAGTGGGGCTATAATGCAGCAGCAGTTCATTTTCATTTTTTCCCCAACCAAGATGATCCATCCATGAATCAGGCCCAGGTTTTTCTCTCCTCTTTCAAGTGGTCATAAGGAATACTTATAAAGATCTGTTCTTATTATCTATTCCTGCTTAAAGTACTGATCCCAGGTGTACCACTTTCATTTTATGATGGATACTGCTGTAACTACCCCATCTTAAGACTTTGTTGGTATAATAGCACCCAGCTCATGATGGCCAGCTCTGGTTGCATAGTCCCTTGATAACCTGTAGTCAGATGCTCAGTCTCTTCCAGGGCCTGATAATATGCCAGGAATGGTATACATACTTTACAAATGCAAATTTTCTGCTGCAAACGGCACAGTGTTTCTCTCAAATCCTAAGGATCTAAGCTGCAACTTTTGCTTGGGCGAGCGATTCTGCACTACATAGAATCTTTGTCCTTAAATTGGTAATTGGCTCAGCTGAGCCTATCGTTTTCACTCTTGAGTGGACAATACTCATAGCAACAACCAACCAATTCTTTATGGTTATCATTTATCTAATATCACTTGTATCAGTTAGATATTACTGTATTACAACAATTTTAAAACTTAGTGGCTTAAAATAGTAACTATTGCTTATGAATTAATGGTCATTTGAGCGGTCTGGTCATCTGGGCCAGACTTGGCTGACTGTAACTGGATTCTCTCATTTTCTCATGCATCCATGGTCACTTGGTGGGTTTGTTAGGGGTTGGCTGGTCCAGGATGGCCTTACTTATATGACTGGCCGTTGGCTGGCTGGTGGTTGAAGTCATGAGGGTGATTGGCCATGTGTCTTTTGTCATTTAGCAGGTTAGCCTGGAATTATTTGTATACCATTGGCAGGGTTCCAAGAGAGTGGGTGGATATTTAAAAGGTGACTTTAGCCTTAGGATTAGGCCTTACCTTACACACTGTTGTATCTGTGACATTCTTTTAGGAAAAATAAATCACAAGGCCAGCTCCATTAAGGGATGGGGAAAGAAATTAGATTTCTTGATGGATGGGGCTTAGGTATAAGGAAGAGGACATTTTTTAAACAACTTTTTTGAGGTACAATTTACATACCATAAAATTCATCTCTTTTAAAAGTACAATTCAGTAAATTTTGGTAAATTTATTGAGTCGCGCAACTATCACCATAATCCAGTTTTAGAACACTCTATAACTCCAGCAAGATTTATTGTGCAGTCTGCCACATTTCTTAAATGCTAGAGATATTGCATGATCCATATCTTCTTCCAGTTTATCTCATCCCAATTCAATACAGATGTAATTGTAATGGTATGAAGTAACAGAGGTGTTATCATCAGCAACAGGATTTCTGTTGCCATTGCCAAACAAGTGGTCCAATTCCAGAATCCTGTCCTTAGAGTGTGCTTCCTAGTACTAGCTGTTGTAGATCTAGTTCCCCAGAAAGTAGACCCTAAAATGGAAATTACTGTGCAAGTGATTTATTAAGAAAGTACTCCCAGAGGATACCAGGAAGGGAATGGTGACAGCAAGACAGTAAAGTGCAGGAAATGAAACATTAGTGTGATCTCAGACTATCCCTTAAGGAAACCAAAATAATAGAATATTATTAAGGATAGCCCTAGGTACTGCTATCGAAAACATACCTAAATTGATGTGGGGAAAAAGGATATAAAAGTGGGGTCAGAGAGAATCTGGGTGGAGCATCTAAGTTATCTGCTACAGGCTTTATTTGTGATGGTTCTCCTAAAGTAAGTACTGTTAATCAAAGCACAAGCATTTATCTTAGTGAACCCACTTATATAGGTTTAGGTATTTGGTAATAATAGAGGGGGAAATGGGGTTTAAGAAATCGTAGCTTTCTGTTCATGAATTTAAAATAGTTTAATCACTATGCATTTAAATAATGTTGACATTTAGTAAATAGTATTTCAAATCTATAGACTATAAGAATATTTTGGTTTGTGTTTGTTTAGTTTATTTCTATAATTGATTCTTTTACTCTTAGTAGCTAAATCATTTCACTTGCTCTTGTATTTAGCCAAGAAAATCCATATAATCTAGCTGTCTCTGATTTGATTTTTGTATAAAATGTTCTATTTAATTTAATTTTATTTATTTCATTTTATTAGTTTCAAGTATACAAATGCTCCTTCATTTTTGCTTAATTACTAGGGTTATGAATTGGATTGGCTTTTGACTTGGTAATGGAAGCTTATTTTCATAATTCTCATTTGCTTAAGTTGATGACCTCTTGAGACTTGTAGCCTAACTTTGTAGCATATCAATGAATTTAGCACTGAAAATGTAAATATTTTAATGTGACAACTATTAAAAATTAAGAACTATATCTTTCATCTATATATATTGAATTAAATTATTAACTGTAGGAACAACAAGGCTATGACAGATCCCTCAAGAAAATATTTAACCAGCAGTCGAGAGAAGCAGCTGAGTTTAAAACAGTCAGAAGAGAATAGGACATCAGGTAAGTATTTGGTCTTTATGTAAGATATTCAATTATTATATGATATATAGATTGGCTGGGACATACCTCTCTACCTTATTCAGGAATACTGCATAATTCAGTACTAGTTATTAGGCACCAATTTGAATCCAGTACTCTGCTAAAATATTTTTAAAGTGCTAGAAATATATGAGAACTTTTATTCTCTTTACAAAGAATCTAGACTTTACCTTCTTCCCTTTTTAACTGCTTAGAATTCAGTTCTCTCATTGTCAAAGTACCTGGACAATAGAATGAATCCAAGGAATTAAAATGGTTGAATTTAAAGTTCATGAGCTTATTAGAAGTTCTAGATCTTGAAATAATTGCCTAAACAGTTGTTTAATCTTACCTTGCACCCTGTTTTTACAAAAACTAGAACTTAGACTGTCCATGAATTTTTGTCAGTGTTCCCTGCACATAATCTATCTCTCTGATCCTGAACTACTTAGAGACTCAGGTATCTGGTATTGATTTGAATATTTTGTCAACTTTAAGTTAAATTGAAGCAAACTAAAATATGCCATGATTTTGATAAATTGAGAGTTTAAGGGAATTCATTTGAGAATTCATTTGATCATGACTATAGGGATGGTCTCCTTTTAGTGGTTCAGAATTGTGACACTACTCCTACAGAAATAAGTATCTCTAATATAATTTTTACATAAGAAATAATAATACATTATGTAAGTTCCACTTATTGGTTTTCAGCTTTTATAATTGACCGATAGTTAGGAAACAGAATACTTAAAGATGTAATAAGCCTTAACAGTGTTCAAGTACATTTTGTAAAAGTTGATGTAGAAGAGGAGAGAGAAGGAAGTAAGTAGTCAAGTGATAAGATTCATGGAACAAAATACAGAAGTTTTAAGTGTTAAAATTACAAAGTTAATCATAAGAACTAAAACGTAACAACTAATAATTGGTTGGAGGGAAGAAAACAAGAGTAGGGGTGATGTGAATGAGAAATTTCTAATTTTTCCTAATAGGGTCAACTGATAGTGTTCAAAAATCAATAAATCAAAAAGTAGTAGAAACAGTAGTGTTATGGAGGAAATCAGAAAAACTAAGTTTTAAAAAATGGAGCAGGAGGATATTCTTTGCTATTATAACCTTTCCACAGTATTTAATGAAAAGAAAGGGAGGTAAGAGTTAAATAAAAACAGGCCCAATGTATAATTTCATTATTAATTGAACTTGAATGGTGATTTAGAAATTAAATTTTTCTTGTGTTCATTTTATAGGGCTTTTACCTTTGCAATCGTCATCCTTTTATGGTAGCAGAGCTGGATCCAAAGACTACTCTCCTGGCAGCACTAATCTAGACAGGTATGCATTGATTATATGCCTTGCGAAGAACTTGAAGAGCTCTCATTGAATAATGGAATAGGCTATGGGTTTTGCGCTAAGTGAATAAATACCCTAATAAAAAAATTTGATGAGAATCATACCACATCTCAGAAAGTGCTCTACAAATGTTTTAGTTCAAGCTCTTCTTTTTTACATTTTTCAAGAATGAATAAACTGAGTTCTAGGAAGATTTGTACTGAGGCCATAGATTGTAACTGGCAATGCGATCAAATTCTAGAATAGTGTATTTTCCATTATCCTGAATGATGAGAATGTTAAGCTATCTTCTTTGAGGCATTTTAAAATTGCTTTGTTGCTTGTGTATTTGTTAAGCTACTTACCAAAAGTTAAGGCATTTCCTGTTTTTTGTTTTTTTCTTTTTTTAAACAAGTTTCAAATTAGTATCTTACTGGAAAAGACTAGTCAGAAGTTTTATTGCAGATTCTATAGATATAGATTAAATTTTTTTGAAATTTATTTGATATAAATAGAGAACTGCTAAGCGCTTGTTAAGAAGGCAAGATTATGGAATGAAGCACAGAGGAACAATGGTAAATGTAAAAAGCGAGGATAATGATAGCGTATAATAAATATGTGATATAATGACCTATTAAGTTATAGTTCGTTTTTTACTAGAATTTATTCAAAGTGGTAAAAACATCTTGATTATTTGTATAAAATGATTAAGATAAAGTTAAGAATTTGCTATTATATACTTAGCGTTGAGTGGTATCTGTCAAGCACTTTATAACTTCAGTGGTAACTAAGTTGTTTGAATTTGAGAGGAAGCTTGACATATTCCTATTTATTAGAAGAATCTTAAAGGAATCTAAGTTTTTAAAAAACACCAAGTTGGTTTACAAATGATTTATTAAATATAATAAAAATTTCTTCTCACAATAATAAAATGAGCATATTCATTGTCATAGCAATGATTAAGGGAAAATTTTTTTTAATGCAAAGCTGCTCTTAAAGATAAGGTGAAAATTTCCAGATCCTTTTGGTTATTAAGAGAAAATGGTTATTGAATAAAGGCTGAAGCCACAAGGCACATGGAAAACACAGATAAGAGTCAAGTATTAAGGGCTGAGTCTTCAAAGCCAGCATTAGATTGGGAACTGAACTTGACTCCAGACCAGAATTTGATTTCTTATATGAAGTTACATGAAGGTGGGTATGTAGAACTGCTCTCCATGCAAGTAAACCAGGGCAAAACAATTTTGTGTTACCACTTGGGTTTGGAACCAAAATGTGCTGCTTGCCTGATGCTCCCTGAGCAGAGAGCAAATACATGAAAATGGGAATTGCAGTTATTGGCACCTGCTTTCGTGTTACCTGCATAGGGACAAGAATTCTGAACCCCTAACATAAAGTCTTATGAAGATTAGAGGTCTAGACTGGGGCAACTACTGAGCATGTCAAGAAGGCATGATCATGGAGTGCAACACAGAGAGGAGATGGTAAATGTAAATGAAATTAAGAGACTTATGTTGAGCTCCTTAGTCTACCCTCTTTGTTTTAATAGCATTTGGAGGAAAAAAAGACTAATGAGAATAAAAGCAAGGAATTTATCAAAGAAATAGTGGATGAAAATTATGAAAGACCATATGTGGAAAAGCCACCTCAACAAATACCAAACATCAAATATTTTTTTTAAAAAATTCACATTGTAGAAAATGATGGGTAAAGATATTTTAAAAGCCACCAGAATATATGTTATCTATAAAGGTAAAGCAGACTGACATTAGCAACAGTAGGAACAGAAGACACTAGAATAATGGCATCAAAGAATTCTATACCCAGCTAAATTGTAATCGAAGAATGCAGACACATAATGTTGTTTTTAGATAATACAAAGAAAATTTATTCAGCAGAAAGAAAATTGAACAAAGGAAGGGAGTGGAAGTAAAAAATAGCAGTGGGCAAAATAATTTTAAAAGCATATTTTAAAATCCAAATACTTTTAAAACTTACTCTTTTGTATAATAATGTATGTGGTAGAAACTTCAGAAGATACAGGGTGCATATGGTGAAAAGTAAATCTCTTTTGTTTCTTCACTCCCAGGGGTGCATTTTCTCTTGCCAGAGCCAGCTACTTTAATAATCTTTCAGGGTTATTCTATGCATCTAAATACATTTTGATAATTTTTATAAAATGAGGATATGGTAGCATTAAAAGGAAAAAATTAATACAATATTAGACAATAAGAAGAAATACAAGAGTGAGGAAGAGTACAGAGAAATTAAAACATTTTAAGTTCCTTTTCAGTTTGAGAGGAGGCCACAGTTAAGTTTAAACATATTAAAAAGTTAAAGCTGATTTCAGCTTCTGTCCAAGATGGAGTAACAGAGACTAAATTATCCTTTTTCATGAAACAACTAAGAACCTGAACAAATCATAAGAAACAATGGATCTTAAAATATTGGACATGAGTCAGTGAAGAACATTGATCTTTGAGAGATGGGAAACAAATGAAATTAGCCTTATGACTGCCCCAGCTTGCTTCCTTGAGAAAGGGAGCACAGAGAGGGAGAACCAGGCAGAACCCTGTGCTTTTCCTGAGTTCAGGAAATGGAGCTAGGAGTCCAAAGAGGCCAAGGCAGCTAGAATTCACAGAGTACTAGAAAGGAAAGCTAGCTGCACAGAGAGAGAATTTCAGAGATCTGCAGAGGCTCACTCTTGAGTATCCAGGTGAGTGCCAATTAGCTTACACAGGTGAGAAAACTAGGCAAGGCCAGGGAAAGAACTACCCAAAAGGAACTAAGGGAATAATAGTTGGAGTTAACCTAAATCCAGGCATAGTTTCTCTTCCTGATAGCAGTTTGAATGCTAAAAGTTTTGTCTCATTAGTTAGGAAAACTATCCCTAGACTTATAGCTAGGACAATAACTCATAAGGAGAATAAAAACTAATAGATACTGATTCAGAAAATGACACAGATGATAGAATTAGTAGGCAAGGATTTTATAACAGTTTATTAACCCAAATCAGTAATGATATTAAATGTAAATATGCTAAATGTTCCAGTTGAGGAGGATAGACTAGATTTTAAAGAAAAAATGATTATTTGCTGTTGAAAAGAGTAGCAACTACAATATAAGGATGCAGAAAGTTTGAGAGCAAAAAGATGGAAACATATACCTTGTATTGTCCAAACTACAGTGTAAGAACAAAACTGATAGAAAGCTAGTGATAACTTATAGGGTAGAGGAACTGGGTTGTGTTTGGGAAGAAGCATTTGGGAGTTTTTGACATTAAATGATTGTTATATAGGTATTTGCCTTATAAAAATTTGTTAGCTCCACACGTCACTTTTTTTAAAAGTAAACCTTATTTTTCAGAGCAGTTTTAGATTCACAGCAAAATTGAGGAGAAAGTACAGAATTTTTATATACCTCCTGTCCCCACACACGTACAACTTCCCGCACTGTTTGACATCCTACACCACAGTGGTACACATTTGATTTTTATATACTTTTCTGTATAAGTATTCTATTTCACAATTTTTTTTATAAAGTTATTTCACAATTTTTTTTTTTATAAAGTAACAACCAAATAGTGGCCAACAGATGGCCCAGCCAAACAGTAAGTTGTTTGGAGACAGTTTTTCTCTGTAAAAAAGTAAATCATATTCTTATTTCATGACATACAAAAAAATGAACATCCAAACAGATTAAAGACCTAAATAGGAGGGAAAACAAGTTTTAAAACATTTAAGAGAAAACATAGGAAAAGTTTCTGTGACTTTATGTTACAGAATGATTCTTAAACAAGACACAAAAATTGAAACTAAAAGAAAAGATTAATAAATTTGACTATGGAAAAATTTGAAACTTAGAATTATAGACAAAGGATTAAAATACAGACTATCTAAAAATCTACAGATCTTTAAGAACCCAATATAAAACTAAGGGTATGCAAAAGAAATTCAGAAAAAATAGTTATAAAAATATATTTGACTTTTGTAGTTATCAAGAAAATAATAATGAGATCATGTTTCACTTATTAGATTGGTGATGTAATGGAGACGAAATGGAAATTCACTATTTACATGGAAATATAAATTGGTACAGCTTTTTGGGAAAAATCATATCTAGGAAAATTAAAATGAAAATTAAAAATACTCCTAACATTTTTACTTCTAAGCATATAAACTGGAGGGAGTTCTCAAGGAGATTGTGTAAGAATATTGTATCATTTTTTGTCATAATGGAAAAAGTTAACTGCCTAAATGTTTTCAAGGCTAGATAAACTAATGTATGATATTTATTAAGTGGATAAAAGTGAATAAAAAAGTAAAACTATATAGTTTTCTTCAAGCCATTGACTTGGGTTATTTTGATGATAGGTTAAGTGGGTACAGTATTATATGCCTCTTTAGCTCTGTATCAACAGACTCACATCTCTGGAATTTTTTCTCACGTGATCATTATTACTGATATTTCCCCAAATTTAGATTTTTTTCTTAGACATTGACTTCTTTGAATCTACTAGGGGGGAAAAGTAGCATTCAAAATTGTTTTGCTCTTTCATTTTCTATTATTTTTTATAGGACTAATGTTTCAAGCCAAACTCCCTCTGCCAAAAGAAGTTTGGGATTTCTTCCTCAGCCAGCTCCTCTTTCTGTTAAAAAACTGAGGTGTAACCAAGATTACACTGGCTGGAACAAACCAAGAGTCCCCCTTTCTTCTCACCAACAGCAACAACTACAGGGGTATGTAAATCATTTTTTTTGCTTTTTTTTTAATGAAGTGATGTAACTGAAGTATGTTTTGATAGATGTGAAAAATAATGATGGAAGGAGTCATACTGAGTATAGTTCTAAAATATTTGCTCATTTATTAAAGATTTATCACATCCATAAATAATAAGTCCATTTTCTGGTTCAAAAATATATGTATATATTTTCCAAAGTTCAAAAATTGTTCAAAATTATATATATTGTTCAAAAATATATATATTGCACTTTCTTCTCTGCTTACCTGTTCTTGTCTCTGAGCCTCTTCTTTTCCGTTCTGTCTTCCAAATGTTTACCCTTCAGTTTAATTCTTTATTTCCTTTGTTCTTCATTCTTATTGGTCTGCCTCAAATTGTTATCTCGCTGTCTCCTTACCAGACAGCATTCTTATATTAGTCTTATCCCATTTTGTGACCATTTTTCATCCAGATCTTGTCATACCTTGATCTTGTCTCATTTTTTTTACTGCCTCCTTTTGTGTATTTTATAGTCTCCTTCAGAGTCTTTTGATGTCCTCATGAGTTACTCACCCTTGGTGCTCCAGGTTCCCTGTCTACCTGCAGTGTTTATTTAATTTCTGTATAGTACTTTTATCCATCTCTAGAAATATAGCTTTTCTTTTTTTGGACTTCTTCCAAGAATTAGAGTGCACTATTTCAAGTAGGCTGAGTATTCAGGACAAAGGACTCCTTTAAAAAAAAAACAAAACAAAAACAAAACGAGTAGAAAAATGCCAGGTCTAGAGCATCTCAGAGGCTACCTAATCCATTGTTCTCACAAATCCTCCAAAATGTATAAAGTGAATGAAGAATGCAAAAAAAGCACACATAATCTTCAGCATTACTAGGATACAAAGAATTCTATCACCTTTAGTCTACCTTCTAAGTAGAGAAGCAAATCAAATTCTAACAGTATAACTGTTTTTCACTGTTTGAAGCCTGTGGGTGCTGACAGGGAGAGGAGGCTTAAGAGAGTCCATGAAAAATATAGGAGTCGAAGACTTAGATGAGGCACTGGAAAAAAATCACCCAAGAAAGAGAAATTCAAATAGCAAGTACTGTAATACTGAATATAGGTGTGGATCTTCATAGTTCACAGCACTTTACAGGGAAGGGACTTAAAAGTAAGTGATATCAGAAGTATAACAGTCTCAAAAAAGCATTATTTATAGGGGAAAGAATCACCTATATCTGGAGACTTGGTTTAGAAATAAGAAAAAAATGGGAGGAAAATTAAGGATTGTGCTGAAATAAAAAGTAGACAGACATGCCAACTCCTCCTCTGCTACCACCACCACCACCACCAGCAGCCATTAAAGAAACCACTTAACTAACAGAAGATGGTGAGCTTGAATTAGAAACCCTACCCACTAAATGAATATGAACATAAAAAAGCAGGCCAATTCCGGACAAAACCGTAGGGAGAAAAATAAACAGAAAACATAAAATATTTAGACCATAAAAATTCTATCCCTAAAATTGATGTGAACTGTAAGAAAACTGTTATGTAACACTCAAAATGTAATTAAATATCCCTAAACAAGCATTTGAACATATGAAAAAAGCACCATGAATCAGGTATTCAAACTGAAAATTAAAATGACCAATCAAGAAGAAATGACAGTTGCTTGATATGAGAAAAGATAAGAAAGACATATCGAAAATTAAGTCTGATTAAAGGGACCCAAGGGAAACCATATTCAAATGAAAATTTAATAAGTGTCTTTGAAGGAAAACAAAAATAACCCAAGGGGCTAGAAGTGATTGATATAAAGAACTATAAACAGTAAATGAGAAAATGGTTGAACTGGAAAACAGGTAAGGAATGTCCTATGTTAGATATAGTGTCTCTCAAGGGGGGGAAAAAAAGTGAAACAGAACTAGTATTTAAAACTGTAACCCAAGAAACTTTCCAGAAATAAAATTACTGAATCTGTAAATTGAAAGAGCCCTCCAGGTACCTGGAAAATTGAATGATCAAGATATCTTAGTACAACTATTAGACTTTAAAGATTAAAGGAAAAATCCTCTGTGCCTTGAGTTTCAAAAAGATGAAATAATTTACCAGGGCAAGAGAAATAGACTGACACCAGACTTCTCAAAGTCATCATTCAAACAACAAAACAACATCATTTTCAAGGAACTTGATGAAAGAAAGGATGAACGTAGATGTTATGCCAAACCAAGCTATCAGGTATGCAAACTTGAGAAAATAAATTTTGAAATGGAAGAACTCAGAATACTGTGTTACAAGTATGCTCTTCCTGAGAGGCACTGACAAAAAATAAATGGTGAACATTTCATACATTCCATTTTAGAACTAAGACTAAAACAATAGTGGGATCACATATAAAATGATCATATATAAACATTAGGTCTTCTAAAAAAGGAGTACAATTGTAACTAAAAGAAAATGGAAATGGAGAGAGAAAAGGGAAAGTAGAATAATATAATTGTGTCATTAGTAATAGGTGTGAGTCAAAGGATGCCATTTAAAATAGGTAGTAAAAGAAAAGCTTAAGAAATAAGTATTAAGGTCACTATACAAAAATATAAATACACATATAACCAGTAAAACAAAAAATACAAGCCTTCTTAAAACAAAAAAAAAAAAAATATTTATAAAACACACCAGGTAACTAAGTAAAATTATAACATAAAATGGTAGAGTTTAGTCTAAAAAAAAATCAGTCAAACCAAGAAATGTTATTGGGCTAATACATCTAATAAAGAAAAATATTTTCAAATTAGCCCACAAAGCACAACCCAATTCTGTTGTATACTGGAGGTAATCCTAGAACAGTGATTTTAAAGTTTTAAAATAAAAAAGAGAGATTTAGCTGCCTAATGGAAACAGTAAGAAAGCAGAGATTGCAGTCCTTACACCCAATAAAATAGAATATGTAAGGACATAAAAGATCTAAACAACATAATCAGATAGATATGTAGATATATATTAAATGCTATCTCTTACAATAGAGGATATACATTCTTTTCAAACATATGGAACACTCACAAAAATTAATCATATATTACAGCACAAAGGAAAAAGTAGGCCTCATAAAGTAGAAATAATACAGTCAATATCTTTTAATCACAGTGAAATAAAAATTAAACTAAATGTCAAAAAGGTACTTTCCAAGTAGAAACTCTAAAAATCTCATTAAATTATCCTAGGCTCAAACACAAATTACAGATATTCTGAAGGTGAATGATAATGAAAATACTATATACCTATAGGAAACATTTAAATCAGTAATCAGAGGAAAATTTATAGTACTAAACACCTGTATCAGTACAAATGAGAGTGAATAAATAGATTCCAAACCAAAAAAAAAAAATAGAATGAAGTAAACCAAAGAAAGCAAAAGCAAAACAATAAGGTAAAAATTAGAATTGCATGAGGTAGAGAACTAAAAAATAGATTTGATTAATAATCAAAATATGGACTTTTGAAAAAATTTAAATCACTACCCTTTGAGTCAAGATTAAAAGGAGAATACAATAAGATGAGAGGGAGAAATAATTATTAATATAGGGGAAGTTTTTAAAATCATTTGAGACTATTTTGTACTTCTGTAATCAAAAAGAATGAGAAAACTTAGTTAAAATGGGCATAATTATCTCAGAAAATATAGTTTACTTAAATGATTCCATTGTCCATAGAAGAAAAGGAGCTCCTACACAAAAAATACACTGGACTCAAGTGTTTTCACAGGGTAATTCTTTTAAATCTTTAGAAAGCAGAAAATCCCAATGCCCTGCAAATTGTTTCAGAGCATAGAAAATGAAGGAAGGTGTCCAATATGTACTTTTTTTTAATTAAAAAAATTTTATTAGGGTGTAATTGACATATAGCATGTTAGTTTTAGATATACAGCATAATGATTTAAATATTTATATATGTTGCAAAATGATAAGGATGAATGAAATGTACTTAACCCTAGTCACTTTAAATAGTTACAAAGTATTTTTTTCTTGAGATGAGAACTTTTAAAATTTATTCTCTTAGCAACTTTTGATTATGTAATACAGTATTAACTGTAGTTACCATGTTGTAAATTATATCCCCATAACTTATTTATTTTATAACAGAAGTTTGTACCTCTTGACCCCCTTCACCCATTTTCTCCCCCACCCCTTTGCCTCTGGCAACCACTGGTTTGTAATCTGTATATATATATGAGTTCGTGGGGTTTTTTGTTTTTCTTTGCTTGTTTTTTTTTTGTTTTGTTTTGTTTTAGATTCAGATATGAGTGAGATCATATGGTATTTGTTTTTTTTTTTATTTCATTTAATGCCCTCAAGGTCCATCTGTGTTGTTGAAATAGCAAGGTTTCCTTTTTATGGCTGAAGTGTGTGTGTGTGTGTGTGTGTGTATGTGTGTGTGTGTGTGTGTGTCTCCGTCTCCCCCCACATTTTCTTTATCCATTCATCCATTGACAGACACTTAGATTGTTTCTGCATCTTGGCTATTATAAATAATGCTGCAATGAATATAGGAGGCATTTATCTTTTCAAGTTAAGTGCTTTCATTTTCTTCATATACTCAGAAATAAAATTGCTGGTTCATATGGTAGTTATATTTTTAATATTTTGAGGAGCCTCCATACTGTTTTTCATAGTGGCTGTACCAGTTTATAGATCCACCAACAGTGTACAAATGTTTCCTTTTTTTCTATATCCTCACCAACATTTGTTATTTCTTGCTTTTTTATTGATAGCCATTCTAACAGGTATGAGGTGATAGGTCATTGTGGTTTTGATTTGTATTTCTCTAATGATTAATAATGTCGAGCATCATTTCATGTACCTGTTGGCCATCTGTATATCTTCTTTGGAAAAATGTCTATTCATATCCTCTGCCCATTTTTTAATCAGATTTTTTTTTTTTTTTGCTACTGAGCTGTATGAGTACTTTATATATTTTGGATATTAACCCTTATCATATATATGATTTGCAGTTATTTTTTCCGATTCAGTAGATTTCCTTTTTATTTTCTTGATGGTTTCCTTTGCTGTGCAGAACATTTTAGTTTGCTAAAGTCTCACTTATTTATTTTTGCTTTCCAATACTTACTTTAAATGAAGTAAATATAAATCTGATCAGGTAGCATCAAAAAAATTTACAAACCAGGTAGCATCAAAAAAATTTACAAACCAGTATTATTTATGAATATTAATGCAAGAACTCTTAAGTCAAATATTAGTGAACAGACTTCATTACTATGTTAAGAAAATAATATAATATGACAAATGGGTTAATACCAGGATGGCAAGGGTAGTTGAATATCAGGGAATCTATTAATATAATTTACTATATTAATAAGTTTAAGGAGAAAATTATGATTTTCTTCACTGATGTTAAAAAAATGTTTGACAAAATTTAATAAGAATCAGTGGGATACTTCCTTGGTTATATACCTAAATCCTAAAACCAGTATTTTGCTTAAGTTCAGGAAAAAGTCAAAGATGCTATTATCTTCTGTTTAATCTTTTATTGGAAATATTAGTCAATGCAGTTAATAAGAGTTCATAAGGATTGGAACTGAAGGAGTTGGAAACTGTAGTGAATCATTGATGGAAGAAAGTATTTACCCAGATAGCAGGATTGAAAATTAACATACAAAAACAATTTTGCTTGTTAATACAAATAACCAGTTGGAAGATAGAATGGAAGAGAGTATTTCATAGATAAAATATATAGGAATAAATTTAACAAGGATTATTTTAAACTGAATGAAGAAAACTATAAAACACCTCAGAAAGATACAAAGGAAACAAATACAGGAAAAACATCCATTGTTTTTGGTTAGGACATCTTAGCATGATCGAGGTATAGTTCTTTCTAAAATATTTGTAATTTAATATCCAAAGAACCAACAAGCTAGACTAGTTGATAGATTCATGTGGAAAAATATACATAGGAGAGTAGCTAGGAAAGAAATAACTAGGAGGGGAGAATAGCACTACCAGCTGGATATTTGAAATTATTATAAAGTCAGTATGATTAAAATAGCTTGGTGCTGATGCATGAATGGACTTAGAAAGTCTGGATTATAGGGACAAAGAAGGATTTTTTAATAAATAGGGTCAGGATGACTAGCCATTTTGAAAAAGACATAATTAGATTTATCTCTCAAGTACACAAGAATAAACTTCAAATTAATCAGAGTGCTAAATATAAAAAGTAAAACTCTTCAAATACTTTAAGTTGGGAGTGAATTTTTCTGTAAACTTCGTGTAAGGAAAGGCTTTGTAACTGACTCAAAACAAGATTCAGGAAAAGAATAGATTGATAAATTTTTGTACATAAAAATTAGATTTTTTTATTGCCAAAAACATAGACAAAGTGGAAGCAAGTATTTTCAACATATAAATAAATATGTGATATCTCTAGTATACAGAGAACTTTAAAAATTGAGTGGGGGAAGAAGACCAGTAAAATGGCAGAGCTCCAAGGGCCCATCCCTTCACCAAAACTTTGAAATACCATGCAAAACTATCAAAATCAACTTTGTCAGAAACTTTGAAAAACAAGGGTTAATAGCAATCAAGCAAACATTGAATCAAGAAAAAGGCAGAGAATAATAAAGATTAGAGCAGAGATATAGAAAATAGAAAAATAACAGAGAAAATAAAACCCAAAGTTGATTTTTTAAAAAGATCAACAAAATTGACAAACCTTTAGATAAATTGACAGAGAAAGAGAAGTCTCAAATAACTAAAGTCAGAAATGAAAGTGAGTACATTACTACCAACCATACCAAAATACAAAGGATTATAAGAGAATAATATGGTTAGAGGTACACCAACAAATTAAATAACTAGATGAAATGGACAAATATCTAAACATAATGTAGAATTGTGCAGCCATGAAAAAAAAAATGAAAAAAGGAAGGTATGTGAAGTCAAAACCAAAGTGAAATATCACTTCATACCCACTAGGATGGCTACAATTAAAAACAAACCTGAAATTAACAAAGAATATATTGATAAGTAAAAAAACCAAATTGCTAAAGTGTATTGCATAATATGCTACCTATGTTTAAGAAAGGAGGGTAAATAAGAAAACATGTTTGCTTTTATGTAGATAAAAGATACTTGAAATGTTACATATTATATAAAATACAATTATATTTAATATTTTACAAAGTATATACATGTATTTTGTTGTAAATTATAAAATATTTTTATGTATTACATAAAATATATGGATACTTCAGTTTTGATATTTATGTTGTTAAACCTTCCAAGTTCACTGATATTTCCTTCTTTGGTGTTTAATATGCTGTTAATCTCATTCAATCAAATTTTCTTTTCAAATATTGTTTTTTATCTCTAGAAGTTTAATTTGGGGCTTTTCAAAATTAAGCAATGCTTATTTTTGCACCTTCTTTGTCTAGACCTACTAAATCAGAAACTGTGGAGTTAGGGCCCTGCAATGTGTATTCATTCAGTAAGTCCCCAGGTCATTCTAATGCATGCTATACTGGAGAACCCCTACTCTAGTGAACATATTTCAGGAACTACCATTGTCTTCAGAAGTACTTTCATTTCATGAAAATTTCTTTCATTTTCAGCTTCTCCAATTTGGGAAATACCTGCTATATGAATGCTATTTTACAATCCCTATTTTCACTTCAGTCATTTGCAAATGACTTGCTTAAGCAAGGTATCCCATGGAAAAAAATTCCACACAATGCACTTATCAGGTAATTGTTATGTACTTACTAAGTAACCTTCTGCTTTATTCTTGTAGAATAATGGAGTTTTAGACACTTAAAATTTTATGTACTGTTGTTAGCAGTCTTTAAAATATCACACCATCCAGTGTTTTGTAAAACATGCTAAACTTGTCTATTTTGTTTTACCAGACGCTTTGCACACTTGCTTGTTAAAAAAGATATCTGTAATTCAGAGACCAAAAAAGATTTACTCAAGAAGGTTAAAAATGCCATTTCGGCTACAGCAGAGCGATTCTCTGGTTATATGCAGAATGTGAGTACCAATTGTTTTTAAACACTTTAGCTATAAGGGAAATTGAAATGATTTTAGCATGTTACCTGATTTTTAAAGTGAGATTTGTATATATGTGTGTGTTCATCACAAGTTGAAAAACCTGAGAACTTCTGGGAAGGTTCAATATGACTCTTCTGTGTATTTTGTTATTTTAATAATAAAAATAGGGTTTGCCAGTACAGGAAGTTGGGCTATCAAAGGCTATTTTAGAAAAATTATCCTTTTATAAAAACAAAGAAGTGATTTATTTATTCATTCATGCTAATCCAACTGATAGTAAAGAATATAAAATTTATTTGTTTTTATTCACAAAATATGTAGCATAAAACATTAGAGTAAATCTAATCTTTTTTCTCTAATGCTGTTGACTTCCCAGTGCTTTAGTTGTATAAATCACAATGTTGATAAGTGTTATTGTGATAGGAAATGTTTTGATCTGATTAAAGATATTATGCCTTAGGATGCTCATGAATTTCTAAGTCAATGCTTAGACCAACTGAAAGAAGATATGGAAAAATTAAATAAAACTTGGAAGACTGAACCACTTTCTGGAGAAGAAAATTCACCAGATATTTCAGCCACTAGAGTATACACTTGCCCTGTTATTACTAATTTGGAGTTTGAGGTTCAGCACTCCATCATCTGTAAAGCGTAAGTAGTCTCCCAGAAAATTCTTTTCCCTTTTATGGCAAGTGATTAAAACACTTTTATTCTTTATGTCAAGTGATTAAAACTCTTCTGAAGGTTTTAATGATCTCATCTTCCTGTGTCATGGGGAAACTTCCTTTTTCAGTGTCATCATCATCTATAAAAATACTTGGGTGAGAACTAAAGAGTACTTAAATATTATTTTGTCAAATGCCTTAGTGCTGACGAAACAGTTAATTTTGACCTACCTTTTTTGAGTGTGTGTGTGTGTGTGTGCGCGCGCGCGTGCGTGTGCTTTTAATTACTGTGTGGACTATCTAGTTCTTTGGGAATACTTTTTTTTTTTCCTTGAAAAGACTCCTATTAGTTGCTTATTTTGTTGAACAAGATCTTTTTTTATTAAAAATGGGTTTTTTTACAAAATTGATCAAAATTTGAATTATTTTTAACTTCTGCAGTGTTTTTAAACCATGTTTGCATTAGTTATTCACATTTACTTTCTACATGTAATTAATTTCCATGCTCATTATCTAGACTTCTATATGGTACATTTCATGGTACATTTCATATCAAAAGGTTCTATTTTGATTAATCTTCTAATTATTGATAGTTCATCTCTGAATACATTTTTTAAGAGAGAGTGGCGTTCTTCACAGCTCCTATATAAGTGAGAGTTATTTCTGTGGCTTTTATACATGACCTAATACAGAATTATTGAGTCATGCATAGCCTTTCCCTCTCAACATGTTACATAGACTTTTAGTGTATCCTATTACTCTGTTTAACTTGGGAGAAGTCTGATTTTTTGACTAACCTTTTTCTTCCTGAAAATCTGTGCCTGCCTGCCTTCCTTCCTTCCTTCCTTTTTTTCTTTTCTCAGTTTTACTGAGAAAATTAAACACTTTTTGTTAATTTTGCTTTTAATGTGATGGGGCTTTTTCATCTGAAGATTTAGAGTTTTCTTCAGCTCAAGAACACTGTTCTCTAAATACTGCTTCTCTTCCATTTGTTCTGGAATTTTCTTTTGAAATATTCAACAGCCATGTATTAGCTTTTCATTCTCTGTCTTCCACATTTATCTGTTTTTCTTAGGTTGCTGAAAATAGTGGTGTTCACTAAGGTCTCTTCCAGCTATAATATTCTAGTAGTTTTGACTAGAATTTCAAACAGCCATGTGGACAGTATAAATACAGTAGTTTCGCAATCACTAGTCTGTGACTTTTCTTACTGTCATTATTTCTTCAGCTATTTTTTCCTCCAATGGATAAATTATTTTTTAAAGAAAAAGTCCAGGTTTTACAAATAGAGCTCATTTTCTTATAAAAGCTAGAGAGCCCTTAGCAGTTAATTATATTATAGACAGCCATCTTTCCCTTTCTTTCAGTGCACTTTACAAACAAAATTTGTTCAAGTCAGAGAGAGAAGCAAAGTTTTTTATTGTTATTTAATTGCGAGAGTACCAACCAAAGTTTTTTTTGATAGGAAAATTTCAGTTGCCTCTGATAGAAATGACTACAGGCAGCACAGGAAGAAAGAAGTCCATATCACAGCGGTGGCTGCCGCACTGTGATAGCAGCATCAGTCAGGCACTCTAGTTGTACAGCCTAGATGTCAGGTGTGCAGTTGAGGTGTGTGCATCAGGGCATAGCTCATGGATGTAGGCCCACCAGGCAGCGAGCCTGAACAGTGGCCCAGGAGTTCAGCAAGTCCAGGAGGTGATAAGGTTCTGTGGGGCCACAGCAGCTGTGGTACATCTGTCTCCTCGAAGTCCTTGCCTTAGTTGCTTTATTAGTAATTTTCTTTAAGACAGTTCTTTAAACACAAAATAGTTTCTGCCGAAGGAAGTTTTCATGTACCTTATTCCTTAAATTTTAAGTTTTCATATTTAGCCTCTTGTCTCATCTGGCTGTAGGTTAGTTTGGCCAGTTCTCCAAATGTACTTCTTTTTTTTTTTTTTTTTAACTATTATAGTTTAAATTGATTGGTATTCAATTATTATAAGGCATTTCAATATATTAATAACATTGAATACTAAGAATTATGAACTCTCCATTTGAACTTAAAATATCTAAAATTAAGTTCTTAATATTTCTCATAAACCTTCCTCAATCTTCCCTATCTCAGTAATGACTGTTTCAGAAATGTGGTGTATTTCTTAGTTCTTTCTCTTTCACCCCATATCACATGTCAGCAAATCCTTTCAACTCTTCACAGTATTGCTAGAATCTGACATCTTTTTACTACCTCCACTGTCATCACTCTTGCCTGGTTTTTGCAATAACTTCTAAACCGGTCTCTGTGTTTCTGTCCTTTTCTTTCTGTATTCTATTTTAAACACAGTGGAATGATTCAGTTAAAATGAAAGTTAATTCCTGTCAACCCTCTGCCGTGTAACCCTTAAAATAAAAGCTGAAATCCTTACTGTGATCTGTAAAACCCATTTACTCTGCTTTTCAGCATCTCTTCTTTTCCAGTGAATTCTCTGACTTCAGCTCCTGCTGCTATTCCTCTTGTTCATTCTGTTCTAATCAAACTAGCTTCCTTTCTTTTTCTCAAAAATGCCAGAATCCTGGTACTTCGGGTCTTTTCACATTTTAAGAAAGTGCTTAAATATTTGCAATTGAGATTTTACCTTGGTTGATTTAGTAAGGGTTAAGGTAGCTTGAGAAAGGTCTTAAATGTTGTATATTGCTTATGCCCCGTCATAGTCTGAAATAGAGTAGTTTCAGCCTAGTACCTGATAAGTTGCCAGTACCTGATAAGTTCTGTGTGGGAACAGTGTTTCTGAAATATATTTTTATTTATTTAGTACTGCAGTTAGACTTCTAAATGGTTATATTTGTCTTCTTTTATTTTAACAGATGTGGAGAGATTATTCCCAAAAGAGAACAATTTAATGACCTGTCCATTGACCTTCCTCGAAGGAAAAAGCCACTCCCTCCTCGTTCAATTCAAGATTCTCTTGATCTTTTCTTTAGGGTAAGTAATATCTTTTTAGTATTGTCACATAACTAAATTTTAAATATCATAGATAATTGAATTTGAAAAGAAATTTCTTTAAGGCAGAGTTTGGACAAAATTACCTTCAGGGAAAACAAATGAGAAATATTTATAAATATTATTAAAAGCTTAATAAATCTAATTGTTAACTTATTAAAGAAATTGATTGCTTAAGTAGATTATACATTTGACTCAACAGCAGATGTTTAGACAACCTTAGAAGCAGTTATTTGTAAACAAATATTAGTTTGAAGCATATAAAGTGACATATGCTAAAACTGGGTAGTGTAGATTAAAATTGGAGACAGTATGTAAGTTAGTATACTGAGATCTGAGAAATAAAAAAAAATCCTTGCTTCTCCTTAGGTTGTATGTACCCTATTAGAAACAGAAAAGTCATGTTTATCCAAAGCTGTAAATAAATATTTGTGTCTGTGATAATAGTGTTATAGATGTTCTGGGGCATATTGAACCTGTCATGTAGCAGTCCTTATAACTGATAGAAATTTGTCAGAATCATCCTTTGTAATAGTGGTTCTTGTTTTGTTGCAGCAAATAGGCAGGGTTGTCTTCCTAAGGTTAAAAAAAAAAAATTCTGTTCTTTAAATGATGAACATTTAGCTCCACCCAAAGATAAATACTCTGCTTTTCTTTTTGTTTTAATCATTCCTTACTTACTATTCCTATTATTATCATAGAATTTGAAGATTTTCCTATGTATCTTTACCCCCCTTTTTTAAGGATTTCTTGTTTCAGTTTTCTCTAGGTAATGATATCCACCCCAAACTTTGGTCCTTTTAGAGCAGTTGTTCTTAGTGGGCTGTCACCAGAAGATTGAGTTCCATTATAAGAAAGGGGTAGAGTTACACCTAACAGACCAGGAACTCCGCCTAACCTGAAGGTGATCTTATCTCTGCTATGGCCAAATGTTAAGTCTGGATATACTCTTGGCAGTGGTTCTTGTGTACCCATGGGGAAAAGGTTGAGAGTCTGCTACTGTAGAGTCTAGTTACTGTCATAAGTGGAGATGTTTCCGTGTTAAAAAAGGAAATTAGGAATTCTGAAATAGGGTGTGGTATTATAATAACTGTTTTGAGGATTAGGTCTTAGTAAGGTTTGTGACTCTAGACACAAAATTTAAACTGGTTAGAGTTGTCATTCCACTGAAGTAGTATGACTGAAGATTAGTAGCATTTAATGGGGTAATGTTCATTCAACTTCATACTTCTTTATTTTTCTCTCTTATCTTTTTACAGGCAGAAGAACTTGAATATTCCTGTGAGAAGTGTGGTGGGAAGTGTGCTCTTGTCAGGCATAAATTTAACAGGCTGCCCAGGTAAAATTAATTGCTCTTTAATTTTTCTTCTTTAAAGTACTTACAAATATTACTGAATAAGTGAGGTTTACCAGAATGGATTGGTAAAGAAGGTCAGCAGAGCTGAGCTATGAAAAGAGTAGATGATAGAAAACTAGGTTGTATAAGAAGGGAAGAGGATTTGGAATATTAAAGGAATTTGAGAGTTCCAAAAAGATGGCAGCAAGAGGATGTGAGTGGTGAGGCCAGAATAATGATAGGGACTAGCTAGCAGGTTTTTAATTCAGTAATGTATAATATTCAGTTACAATCTGTTGTCCTGCGTTGTGCATAGCTTCTTTATCTTACCCCACACTTTTAGTAAAAATCTGTAGACACATAGACACGTGTGCCTGAAAACAAAATAGAGTAATTTTCGGCAATTTGTGCATTCCTTTATTCAGAGGATCTTATAAATTGATAAGTTTTCTGTAATGAGAATTCCAAATTAGGAATGAAACTAAATTGTATTAGTTCTCTGTAAACAAATATAAAACCAAACTGGTTAGAAAAATTATGATATGATTATAGAATTATAGAATAGCTCTTAGTTCTTTCCAAGACTAGATCTCAACCACAAACGAGGTTCTTCTTAACATTAAGTATTTATATGGCACTTTGCCTGCAGAGTGCTTTACTTTCTTTCATTAGCTTCAATTTTTCTAAGACTAAATGTGAAGTTTCTGGAACCTAGCCCCTAGAGACTAGTTCTTTTACACTCCATAATCTGTTCGTTTCTAGAAAATGAGTTTCTTTTAAAGAAAAGACTTTCTAAATCATAGCACTAGTATTATGTTAACCGTAGTTTGTATTTCTTACTTAAGAGACTTATTCTTTTTAATTCGTGAGTATTTTGAAGTAGGAGGGTGTAGGGGAAAAAAATATTGAGGGGATTTTCTCCTTTTTTTTTTTTTTTCCTGGTTGGTCACCTATGTTAAAAGTTAATTTATTCCAAACTTATATGACATAGAAACCATTGTATCATAAATCCTAATTATTGGACTGACTTCGTTTTGTTCTTTTCAGTATTAAAACCAGTCTTTTATTCTTGAAGGGTCCACTATCTTTATCAAATCTCTTAATTCCTAGTCCACCTCATCTTTACAGATCAAGTGCTTTTCAGCTATACCATCTCTGTCTGTTTTATATTACCTTTTATTTTGGTAGGATTACGTGAAAATTTAGTCAAAATATTTGACATTTGACATTAGTTTTAGTCTGTTCACACCAGTTGTGTCCTCGTATTCTCTCAGATGTGAACTTGGACGTTAAGAATTCTAGCATGCTTTTTAAAGAGAAATGCAATTGATAACTTCAACTTACAGATTTTTGAGTTTATAGCTTCTGTGATGAAGGCATATGTATATGATAAGAAAGGAAACAGCTTTCCATAAATCAGACATTATTTTTGCCTAGAATTGAGGTTTATTCCCATAAGAGTTCTGAAATTAAATTGTTCTTATAGACTGTGAAGTATATCCAGTCCATTAGGCAGAGGTTATGTTCTGTATCAGAAGTGAAAAGGTTGCCACAGTAGTAACTAAAAGGAAGTAATTTTATAGACCTAAAAGCTTTTTCAGACCCACAAAACAGATAGGCCATTAAATTTTGTAGAACTTTTTTCTAAGTAGAGAAAATTTTTATATTTCTTTCTTCAGACAAAGTGCTACTGAAATAAGAAAAGTTCTCGTCAGAAATCATCTTAAAAAAAATCAATGTTCACCATCAGACATGGGGCTGTTTTAACACTCAAAATTATCATTAATGATTATATAACACTTAGTTTTTTAAACTGCATGGCATCGAAGTTAAATAATTTAAGGATTTAACCCAATATCAATACATCACTATTAACATTTAAGAATATGGTGTTTTTGTCTGATGTGTTTTATTTGGTGTGTATGTTTTTTTTTTTTTTAAGAATACTGTAAATATTTTACCCGAACCTCATTAATCTACCCAATGCCTGTGATTTTTATTTGTGTTCTTAGTACCTAGCACAATGCCTAGCACATGACAGGTATTCAGTAAATGTTGTTTGGCCAAATCTTTAGTTTTGACAGATGCATTTTTTAAATCAAAAGCAGTTTAACATGGTTAGTTGCAGTGATCTTTTTTCACCTATAAGAGAGCTACCTCTGTTATGTATGACCTAGTAATGTCATCATCTCCTGTTTTTCAGGATCCTCATTCTTCATTTGAAGCGATATAGCTTCAATGTAACTCTCTCACTTAACAACAAGATTGGGCAGCAAGTCATCATTCCAAGATACCTGACCCTGTCATCTCACTGCACTGAAAATACAAAATCACCATTCACCCTCGGGTGGAGTGCACATATGGCAATGTAAGTCCTTGAGAGGTAATTTCTTTGCCTTCTCTTTTGAAGGGGAAAGGCTTTAGTATCTGATCAAAAGAATGAACTAGATAAAAAAAACTCCCAGGTAAAGACCAAGAGGGAGATTTTAATTTTGTTTATTTTGGGATTTTGTGTTAAATTACTGCCTGATTGAAGTAATTATAGTAATAAATTGAGGTAATAAACTGTTAAACAAAATTTTTCCAAGTACATTAGTTGTCTCTCATAATAAGTTACCTTTGTGAAATGTTCTTATGCTTTTTAGATCATTAGGAGACAATTTGATACATTTTGGGAATATAAACCTAATTTGCATGCTTGTAAGAGTCACCTGAACACTAAAAATATTGATTCCTGTATTCTTTCCCTAGAAGTTCTGTTTAATTAGATCTAAGATAGGGTTTGAGAATCGATATTTTTAACAAATGCTTTTACTAACTCTTTAGGATATGTAAATTTGGGAAACAGTATAGTGAATGTTATGCTAGAGTCCCAAAAATGGATTGTGTCTTCATAAATGTATTATCACCAGTGGAAGTGAATGTTAGAAATTTTTCTGGGAGAATTGAAGTAACTTTTATTTTTGATTTTGCTTCATCATGTATGCTGAGAAAACCTTATGACTTCTCTAATGTTGCTCTTTCTTCTGAATACTTGCATTACTTTGGAGCCATATACTTTAGTTCTTTTTATATACTTAAACTTTAGTTTGATAGAATCATAAGGTTTAGAACTTTAGAATTGAAAAAGATTTTAGAGATTTTGTCTGAGTTCTTAATTTTGCAGAGGAGATGCAAAGAGATTAAGTAATTTTCTTAAGGTCATATAGTTAGTAACTGGAAGAGCCAGGTCTCTTGGCTAAAGTGGAATAGTAGACATTTCAGAAAGGGAACATTTGCTGACATGAATTGATGCAGTTTTGTAAAATGTATTTCTCCTTGGGTTAATTATTGAAATATATATCACATCATGTAAGTTTACATTAAAGGCCTTAATGGAACTACTAATAAAGACATGTTCCCAGAGAGTCTTTGTGTTTCTGGATTTTCTCTTACGGCCTTTCTTTGGAATAAGTGTGGGTTTTTTGTTTTCTTTTGTTTTGTTTTGTTTTGTTTTTTGATTGTTGGGTTCTTTGTTCTTTTTTTTTTTTTTTTTTTTTTTTGCTTGATGCAGCTGCCCTCTGCTGGATGAGTTATTACTCTTTCCCGGCAGTGTAGGCTCTTTAAGACTTTGGACAAATTCCTTGACCTATCTGTAGGGAAAATAATATGGTGGTTGTGAACATTAAATGAAGTAATAATACACACGAGTTCTTACTACAGTCCCTGACATCTAGTAAGTCTTCAATAAATGAGAGCTATTATTATTTTATTGCCTAAAAGTAAAGAACTAAGACAAGATAATTTTTCCCAAGTAGTTCTCTTCATGTGCGTTACATTTGACTTCATTTCCAATGCTGTTTAAATATTTAGGTCACTAGATAAGGAGAGGCCAGAGATGATATTTTGTTTTCTCTTTTGGCCTCTATTGCTAGTAAAAGTATTATAATTGTTTTTCAAGAGGATATATATGGGTCAGTAGTAAAATAATTCATTTTATAAGTTAATATATTTTGATAATGTAATTATATATTATATATTTTCTAATTTTCTGAAGTTCTAGACCATTGAAAGCCTGTCAAATGGTGAATTCCTGCATCACCAGCCCTTCTACACCTTCAAAGTGAGTTATATTTCTTGTGTACCCAGAATTTGTATTTTTAAGGATTTGGCTTACCCTAATTTCCAAGAGGATCCCTTCCCCTTTTCTTTATTGTTTCTCTTGTTGCATGATAACTGCTCTGTATTATTATACTTTGGAATTTTCCTGAATCTGCTTTAAATTATAATCTAGGGTCTAACAAGTTTTTAACAGTGAAACAAATTCACATAATCCTCTCAAAACGTTGTTCTGAAACTTCTTAAATCATTTGTTAATATGTAATATTTTCATCCTAAAATTCTAGAAATTGACTGATGAGGAGGAATTTTAAGGATTGAAGGGATGAAATAACCCCTGTTGGTGTAAAGCACCATTCCTCAGAGATACACGTGGAGATCCCAAAATGTCTTTTTATCTGTTGCTAGCCAGTCTGGGACTTCTTTCTTATCTTAGACACTGAAATGGAGCTGTTCTGAAAGGATACAGGAAAATAAACACACACTGGAATGTAGCTGTTCTACAAGTGTTTTATTGTTTTGTTTTTTTATTTTGCTTAAGACCAAGAAGGGAAGCAAATACTTTTTTTAATATACCTCCTCTGTGATTAAACTAGAACCACAGTTCCTGATTAGACAATTCTAAATGACTTGCTTGTCATTGGTCTTTAAAATTAGTTTTTTTAAAAATTTGATGACCCAAAGTACTTTTAAAAAAGAGACACTTTGTTGTTTAAGGGCTTTGGGGGGGTCTTATATAACCATAAAATGACATTTGGGAACTGCTATTTTCTTTTCCTCCTGTTAATTATTTTTCAGTGCAATTAAAACCAGATGACTAACATGACTAGAAATCTGAAATGGTACCGATATGAATACTCTTGCCCGTTCTCAAGATACAAATGAGCAATACCACTTGGCTGCTTAGAAAGTGAGCAAGTGATGCATTTACAGGATGAATATTTTTCATTACTACAGGCAAGCTGCCTTCTGTGAATATAGTAACTATTAATGGAATGCACTCTTTATGTACCAGATCACTATAGTTTCAAGAAAGAGGTGGTTTCATTGGGCATCATTATACTTGGCATGGTCATCTGTTCTCCAGGGTCTATTGGTATGAGAATTTGAGAGCTGATCAATAAAGGATTAGGCCCTAGAAGACCTGTCATGCCGATCAAACTTAAAAGAGGCTGAGTTATGAACCAGAATACCATTAGTTCTTCTGCAATGTCCTTTGTCACATTTGACCCTGGTACATTAGTAGCCAGGTGTCACCCTCCTTCAGCAAAGTATTTACATGAATAAAAAAATTAATATGTTCAATTTTGCTTGGTAAACATGAAATCAGAAATGAAGACTTAAGATGGCTAATTGGCTATTTCTAAGTTATGCTAAAAACCCTTTCGAAGACATAACGGGAGGCTATTCAAGTGTTCAGGCTGGAGTGCAGTGATATCCTGGCTGCTCTCAGCCACAGACTGTATATTTGGGCTTATCACTGACCACTTGCCTCTTTTCTTTGATCTACATTGCTATGCAGTTCTCCTGATTTCCATTGTGGCCTCTTATTTCTTGGTGCCATCATTCTATATGTTTATTTACAGTTTTCACCTTGAGATTAATTGCATTTCTTCAATTTCCATTTTACTTTTTTTTAGTATAGCATATAAATTTATGTTAACCTCCATCAAAGAAAGTTTGTGCTCTTTGACCTTTACCACTTTTTCCTTTAGTTTATTTTCAGCTCACTTAGAAGACAACACAGTAACACCTTACTTATCTGGTATCATTGAAGAACGATATTTGATATTCCACATAAATTAAGCTTGCCTTTTTAAGCATTAATCTTAAAATTTTTTAACCATTTTAGGTGACTATGTATTCTATGACTTTAGAGAATTCCATACATTTTAAATAAAATATACCGAAGATACTTTAGATATATTGTAATGACTTAGAATTAGCATTATGAATATCAATTATGCACTGTGTTTTCGTATGCTGTTGCCCTCAGAGGCTCTTAATTCTTACAATACAATTTACATTAATTGACTTTATAATTCTTTATTGCCCTTTTTGTGGTTATTCTCTCTCACTTCTTAGCTCTCATTTCTTGATGAACTTGCTACATTATATATCACTTCCTGGGAAAAAAGGGTCCCTGTCTAAAGAGTAAAGTGCATGGGCTTTGAAACTGCTGCCTTCCTCAGAAGCCTTTTTTCTTACTTTTGAATCCCTGGAAGGTAGAGGTTGCCAGAAGTCCGACCTAGATATAATGGATAAGTGGAATGTTACTGTTAATTTTAAAATACATGAATCATAATTTAAAAGATCAAAAATTAGTCCTCATACACTCTGTTGTCAAAAACATTTATTCATTGCTATGTCTGCATGCTTTCAGTAGAGTACTTGTTTTATAAAGACATTAACAAACTTCTTTGGGGTTGATCATTAAAAGAAAAAAGGCACAAAGTGTGATTGGTTTACTGATGATATGTAATAGCATAAGAGTTGTCTCATTTTCAAAGCATGACTCTTTTGGAGTGGGACAAAGGTAATGCATAAATATACCTTTTTGATATATCTTTTTTTCTGTTAAATAATTTTCTATAATAGAAAAGCTTTTTGTTTTATTTTGGTATTTGTGCATCAAAAGAATAACAAGGACAAATGTTTATTTATCAGATTCATATAGGTTATTTTTTTTTTTCTTAAATTATAGGAATTTCTCCTTCAAATCTAAGAGCTCCATGGCTTTGTGTCTTGATTCAGACAGTGAGGATGAGCTAAAACGCTCTGTGGCCCTTAGCCAGAGAGTTTGTGATATGTCAGGCTGTGAACAGCAGCAGGAAGACCTGGAAAAAGTAAGTAATTTCTTACCAAAATATCTGACAAAGACTTGTATAGCTCTTACTGTAAAAACAAATGCCTTTCATATCCAGCACTAGCAAACTTAATACACAAATAGATTATAAACTTAATGGATTTGTTCAAACGCTAGTTTTAGAATGCACTTTCTATAGCTACAAAATCAGTCTGTTTAAAGATGGATTGAGACTTTTTTTATTGAAGTATAATTAACATATATTAGTTTCATGTGTATAACTTAAGGATTTGATATTTGTATATATTGTGAAATGATTACCACAGTAAGTCTGCTTAACATCCATTACCATACATAGTAATCCCCCAAAAATCTTGTTCTTATGAGAACTTTTAAGATCTACTCTCTTAGCTACTTTCAGATATGCAATACAATATTATTAACTGTAGTCACCATACTGTACATTACATCACATGACTTACTTATTTTACAACTGGAAGTTTGTACCTTTTGATTTCTTTCACGCATATACACACACCCCCCACCACCCTCCTCTGGCAAACACCAATCTGTTCTCTGTATCTAAGAGCTTAGAGATTTTTTATCTGTTTGTTTATTTGTTTTTAGATTTCACATATAAGTGAGATCATGATATTTATCTTTCTCTGTCTTATTTCACTTAGCATAATGCCCTCCATGTCCATTCATGTTGTTATACATGTCAAGATTTCTTTTTTTATGGCTGAATAATATTCCATTGAGATATGCGTGTGTGTGTGTGTGTGTGTGTGTGTGTGTGTGTGTGTGTCAGTCACATCTTCTTTATCCATTCATCTATCATTGGATGCCTGGGTTTTTTCCAGAATTGAGACTTTTAAGAAATGAAAGTTGCAGATAAATTGCTTTCTCCTGCTAACCTTCAAAACTACTTTTACATATGGGTCTTCAAATAATTACTTGCTTTATTTTGGTACTAATGGTTAATATGGGGAAACCATAATAAACATTTTACATCAACAGGCTAACCACATAAACTAAAGGTTTAAATAATGGGTAGGAAGGAATAACCACATTATCTTCTATCTTGACACATAATGATAGTTAATATTTTGAATATACAAGGAGTTTGCAGCATCTCATGCAACTGTTTGATTTTAAACCTTTTTGGTAAGATAATTATTTTAGTAGTTTTTGGTTTTTGCTTATTTATTGAAATTTCTGGGATAGTTCTAAGTAAAAGATTTACCAATTTCAGTTGTAAAACATTTGCTTGCTACATGTCTACATTGCATTACAATCTCTAAACAAGCATATGAGAACAAATTGTCCTCAAGCTAGGAATATGTACATGTATTATAGTCTTCAAAGTAAGAATATGTATACATGAGAAGGATTCTTTTATACTCCCTTTTGGAGAACTATGCTATTATTTTTTCTCATATTTACATTTTACAAATCAGTGAGGTTTTTTTCCAGTTATAGTTGGCATACAATAATAATATTAGTCTCAGTTGTACAGCCTAGTGATTAGAGATCTATATCACCCACAAAGTGATCACCCCACTAAATCTAGCACCCTTCTTTCCTTTACATATTTATTACAACATTGTTGACTATTTTCCTTATGCTACACTTTATATTTCCATGTTGAGTTGTTATTTTTTGTTCTAACTTATTTCCTTTAAAGCTAGAGGTAGTTTGTGGTTGCCACCTTGAATGAGAAATCACATTAAGTCAGAAATTCTCCAAGAAATAAAAGTTATTCAGAAAATAACTTCAGAATATTTATATAATGATAATGTAGTTTTTTTCTCATTTATCAAAAACAAAACAAAACAAATAAGACCTGCCAATATTTAAAAAGAAACATTAGGTATAGTGACAATATTTACAGTATAATCTATGTATGTCTGGAAGAGTATATGCCAAAAATACTTGCAGTATTATTTCTGGTAGATTTTGTGTAAATTTATTTTATTATTCTTATGTATTTTCCAAATTCTTACAAAGAGCGTACTTAATATTATTATAATCAAGAAAATATGTGTGTATCTTTATGTAGTTATTATTAAAAGAATATTAGGTTTGCTAGTGAGTTTATTATTAAATGACCCAAAGCATCAAAGAAAGGAATCTTTTTAGAAATATAATAAACTCACTTTAAACTCTTTAGATTAACATTTGTAGGCATGCTGGCTTCCTACAAAAGTAACTCTCTTTTTCAGGATTCAAAATCATGTAGACTAGAGCCTGATAAGTCTGAATTGGAAAACTCAGGATTTGATGGAATGAGCGAAGAAGAGCTTCTAGCAGCTGTTTTAGAGATAAGTAAGAGAGAAGCTTCACCGACTCTGAGTCATGAAGATGATGATAAACCAACCAGCAGCCCAGATACTGGATTTGCAGAGGATGATATTCAAGAAATGCCTGAAAATTCAGAGCCTGTGGAAACTGAGAAACCAAAAACAATCACAGAACCAGGTAGGTTTCGTGAAGGTATCTGTTAAACAAGATACAGCTGTGTTCCAAAGCCTTAAATAATGGAAGGTGAGATGGATCTGCATAACAACTAATAATATTTTCATGATATTTATATCAGTTTAAAAAATGAGAAGTAAATAATGTAAGTAGTACCCAGAGGCTAGTGCCAAATCCCTTTAGGTGCACATAAGAAGGAAAGGTAGTATTAGTGCATTTAGTAAATGTTCGTGTCAGTTTTGGAGCATTTGTCTCTTAACCACTGCTTTCTCAGAAATATGTGCAATTCTTTCTTCGTTTTTCGATATATGAATCTGTACCAAGTTTAAGTGTACAATCATCCCTCAGTATTCACGGGGATTGGTTTCAGGACCCCCACAGATACCAAAATTCGCAGATACTGCAGTCCCTTATATAAAATGGCTTAGTGTTTACATATAACATATGTACTTTTTCCGATATATTTTAAACCATCTCTAGATTACTTATAATGCCTAAAGCAATATAAATGCTATGTTAATAGTTGTTGGTACTGTATTGTTTAAAGAATAATGAGAAGTAAAAAAGTCTGTACATGTTCAGTCCAGATGCAGTCATCCTAGGCCTAACTACTTATACATACCAGCAACAAGGTAACAATTTTTTTTCAAGTATTTTCCATCAGTGGTTGAAGCTGTGGATATAGAATCCCCAGATATGGAGGTCCAAATCTGTAAATACTTAAAGTTCTTCATTCTCCCTCATGTTATCAATGAGAACAACAAACCTGAGCCTCTTTGCCTTGCACCATGGGTATTTTAAGATTTTTAGGTAGAAAATTTTTACTACCTCTTCCTATGGCCAACTCTAATTTTTTTTCTCCTGATATCCTTAATATCTATATATATTTAGTAGCTAATGTGTTTCAGTACATCACACCTAGAATTTTGGAGATGAAGAGAATGGTGGTATATCACAGAATTATCTTTTGTATTCTTGGGGTTAGGGCATCATCAATTTTGAATTATTTTATGTGCAAGTTAAATAAAGATTAATATATCCTCACTTTATCTGGTAACAAAAAGCCGATGATTTTCATGTATAGGCGTTCCTTTTTTTTTTCCCTCTTGATGCAAGTATTGTTATGAGATCCCCTACTCTTTTTAAAATTATAATCACTGCCCTTAGATATCATTGGTTAATATTAGTGCTTTTGTCCCTTGCCGATTTATTTCCTGCTTTCAGTTCTTTATTTTAATTTTTTGTTCAGTTCTACATCTCCTCAAAATTAAGAAAGGAAGTTATGTACAATTAGTTTTAGATTATCTGTGCCAATGGAAAACACTGAGATTATCAAAATCATTAATAATCACAGGTGGTTTACAACAATAGCAGCTTTGGGGAGAGCAAACTGGTTTATATTTTATAGCCTATATATGAGATCCTTTATTCTTTAGCTACCATCTTCCCCAATTGGGATGCAGGCCATTGTTATGTTTCCTGTTCCCTTAACCTCACCATTTTGTTCACCTTCTTACTGTAACTAAAACCTCAAGATCTTGCCTTTGAAAATATTGCCTAAGAAAATATTGAGCAAAGACAAGTAGAGATGCAAGTATAATGAAGCTTCCCCCTGTACTCATTATCAACAATAATTATCAAAAAAAGCTAGTCTTGTTTCATCTGTATCCCAGCTTCTTTCTCCACGCCATCTTCTGGATTATTTAGAAGTGAATCTCAGATACTAGATCATTTCATTAGTAAGGATTTCAGTGTCTCTAAAAGATAAGAACCCTTTTTAAAGAACATGTCCTCAAATCCCATTGTCATACTTAAAAATTAATAATTCTAAAGAATGATCAAATATAATCAAATCTGTCATGAGTCAAATCTAGAGAGAAGTTGAAGAATAAACAATGAACACTTGTATACCCTTCACCTAGATTTATTAATTTCACATTTGCTTTCTCCACCCCACCCCACATCTGCATGTATGTAGTTATGCAGCTGTTACCCCAAAATTAGGGCTTTAAAACAACAATAATTTTAATATCTCATAATTCTGTGGATTGAAGGGTCCACTGGGATGGCTAGATACCCTCTCCATTCTTATCTTCCATACCATGTACCTACCTCTGTTGCTCCCTTCCCCTCCCTCTGTCTATCTCATTCCCTATCTTCTCTTCATATTTTCATGTAATCTCAGGGCCTCTCCCTCTTCATGTGGTCTCTCCAGCAGGATAGCCAAGCTCCTTACATGACAGCTCAGGACTCCTGAAAGCACAAAAGGGGAAACTGCCAGGGCTTTATAATGTTTAGGTTCAGAATTAGCATAGAATCAATTTCAACACATTTTATTGGTTAAAGGCCTCATAGGGTCTGCCCAGTTCATTGTGGGGAAGGCTACACAAGGGAGAATACCCCTAGGCCTGGTTCATTGGAGGGCATCCTTGGAAACTGTACACACACACACCCCACTTTTTTATTGGAACCATTTGAAATTAAAGGTATCATGACACTTTATCCTAAAACACTTAAGCCTGAATCTCCTAAGTATATAGAAACTTTCCTATGTAATAACTATCACACCTAAGAATATTAATAGTAATTCTGTGCATACTTCCAAATACAGCCCATCTTTCCAAAATATTTTTTATACTTTTCTTTAACTCTAGAACCCAAAGTTTACCTACTATTGGTTGTCCTACTGTTCTTTAAGTATAAGCTGGATTTTTTCCCCCATAACCTAAGACTTCAGAGGCTATAGATGGGATAGGTTTCTCCTTGTTACCCATTGTCATTTCCAACTGCTTGTCACCTTTTATCCTACAAAAATTCTGGCTCCTTTGAAATGCATGACATCAGACTATGCCACCTATTATCTCTTACGTGGTTATCTTTTACCTTCTAATCACTCTCATCAACATTGTTAGGGCTTTCATCATCATAAGTGCTTATTCACCAACCTAGTTTCTCAACACTTGATCTTAATTTCGAAGAGCTTTTCTTCTACCCCATCTTGATTACTGACAAAAGTCATAACCTAGACCAGTGGTTCTCAAAGTATGTCCCCAGACCATCAGTATCATGTGGGAACGTGCTGGAAATGTCCCTTCTTGCCCCCTCGCACCCCCACCCCACACACACACCTCCTGAATGAAGAATCCTAGATGTGGGTCTCAACATTCCGTGATTTGATTCCAGGTGATTCTGATGCATGCTAAAGTTTGAGAACCACTTCTCTAGACTTAGTTAACCTTCAGTTACTATACCACCTTTGAAATCTTGATTTCAAATATCCTTCTTTAACCTTCTCTCCTCCCAGCTCACCAAGCATCATATTCTTATTTCAACAATTACTTGATGTTATTAAAGACTTCTATTCCTTTGAGTTTTACTTTATTGCTGTTCATTACCCCACTCTTGTCATCACTTCCTTGCCCAGTCTGTATGCCATACTGTGGTACTTCCTTTATCTCCTTTCTCTTTTCTGTCGTAGTCACCTGACAAAACGCAGTCTCCCAACTCAGCTAGCTTCTTATTCTCTGCCTACACCTAAGCAGCTGAAGCTTGCTGGAGAAAATCACAAAACTACTGACCAGACTTTCCTCAGATTCATGACTAGACTCTTAAATGAGTACCAAATGCTAGTAGTTTGATTTCACCTCTTTAGTAAATTTATTTTCTTAGTCTTTATGATATCTTCCTCAAATCTCCAGTTTTCCTTTCACACATACTTTATGTTCATAACTTAGTGGTATACTTTTCAGAGAAAATAGATGCGGTCAGATGAAAACTCTGCCTTCACTTTCATTATGGTGGAAATGTCCCTGTCCTTATCTAAGGCCAGTCCCTCCGTTCATAGCCAGAATCTCATTCACTTTCACTTTTTAAATTATGTTCTTTCTCTTCTACAACTTCTTCCCACTCTTCTAAATCACTCCTGTCGTGCTTCATTATCACCCATCTTTAAAAAACACTCTTAGGACTTTATGTTCCCCTTCAGCTACTGCCCCCTTTCTGTGTTCTCCTCAGAGCAAAATTCTTTGGGAGTTGTTTAATTCATTCTCTCTGCTTTCTTACCACCATCCATTCTCTCCTCAGCCCTCTCCAAGTGGGCTTTCATCCCCAGCACTCCACTGAAATGGTGTTTGTCAGGTTTACGTTAGTGGTGCTTCAGTCTACCACTCCTTCCGTAACATTTAAAACTTTATAAACTTTTTTCTCTGAGCTTCCATCACACCACACTCATGGGATTCTTTCTTCCTATTAAACCAACTACTCGTTTCAGGTTTTTTTTTGTTTTTTTGCTCAACAGAACTCTAATTGTTGGAGTATTCCCAGGACACTGTCCTTAGCTGTGTCTTTTCTACTTAGGCTCTCTCCCTAAGTGATCTCATATAGTGCTACTGCCTCACATACTGATGAAAAATCAAATTCATATTTCTAGCCTAGATTTCTCCCCTGAACTTTACACTTGTATATTGAAATGCCTACCTGAAATGTCCATTTAGCTGTTTAGTTTTTATTCCTCCCACCCCCACAAATATGCCTTTCCCATATCAGCAAATGATACCATTATAAATCCATTTGCTCAGGCCAAAAAATATGTCTCCCTAGATATTTTTGTTTTACTTCACACCTTGCATTCAGTCCATCAATAAGCCCAATCAACTGTACCTTGTCTTTCATGTCTCACCTGGGCCACCGCAACTGATTCCAATGTCCCTTCCTCCACTCTTGCCTCCTACAGATCTTGTTTCATGAACAAAGCAGCCAGAGTAATCTTTCTGAAGCATAAATCACACGATTTCACTGTCTCCAGACAGTAACTAGACGGAAGAGTGTGGCAAAGGCCCAGACATGAGAAAGGCCATGACAAGCTAGTGGACCTAAAAAAAAAAAGTTCAGAATGATCTGCATGAAGTGGTTTAACCACTAGAATACTTCTCCCTTACCACCTATAAAACAGTATGATCTGCATGACTGGAGCATAGTGCTGAGTGGGAAAAGCAAGAGATGAGACTAGAGAGGTATGCAGTCTCCAGTTTTTACATGGCATAAGGCCATATTTAGTACTTTGGACTTTTGTTTCAAAAGCTTTAGGAAGTTCTTTAATAATTTTAAGCAAACAAGTGTTTGATAAAAATTTATATTTGAAAAAGGTCATTCTGGCTGCATTGTAGCTTATAAATTAGAGAAGAACCAAAGTAATCCTGTGAGACCTGTTAGGAAGTTGTTGTAGTGGTCCAGACCAAAAGTTAATGGTGCCCTAAGGTGAAGTTTTGGCACTGAAAAGAAAAAAAGTTGATAGATTCAAGGGATACTTATAAAATAATGAGTTACCTGATAAGAGGAATAAATGAGAAGTCAGAATGAGCCCCAGGTTTCTCTTTTCAAAAAAAAAACAAAAACAAAAAAAACAACTGTATGTGGACAATGATCCTATTCACTGAAATATAGAATGTGGGAAAGGAGTGGGTTTCATTTGGGGGTGGGGGTAGAGGCAGATGATAGATTCAGTATCAGAATATTGCGTTTTAACATATGGTTCCCCTTTGATCCATTGTTCAAGTTCCTTAAAAGTATATCATTATTTTATGGTCAGATTTGTTGTAGATCTTAAGTAGTTTTGTATCCAATCTTGTTCATCTGACAGTCTTGTCCTAAAAACAAATTATATTCATTTTAACACCTCAGAGTGAACTTTATGTGTTCTCTATCACATAGATTAATTGCTAGTGTAATTCCAGCACTGTGTGAGGTACATTGGTACATTGAGTGGTAAAAATGATTGGCTAAGGAAAATTGTACCTCTCTCACTTTTTTTTTTTTTTTTTTTTTTTAGTATCTTTTGATAATAAAAGTAATAATTAATAATACTCATGTTGTGCCCTAAGATAGTAGTTTCAGCTCCCAGGTCTTTCTTCCACTTGAAATGCTCAACATCACCTTACTTTGAATATCTTAGTTCCACATTTCCAGAACTAATCCAATTGGTTGACTCCGATATTTATTCCTGGTTCTGTAAACTAAGGCCTAAGAGACAAGTAGGGTTGTGTAGGCTTCAGAGCTGTGGACATTATTGTTCTTCCAAGAATGGAGGAAAAGAATAAATCATTGACAACTCTAGTATAATTTTTTTTTAATTGGGATCATACTGCTTTTTGTTCTTAATATACCCTTAGTTTCTTTTTCTCTTTTAATGAATAGAGAGTTTTAATAGTAAATATTCAGTTAGCAATTCAATACAGTCAAAAAATGATAACTAGTTGCTGATTTAGGTTCTAAAACCAGGATGCTGTAAGCTTCAGAGTTGTCTGTACCATAGAAAAGTGTTATTTAAATGGTTAAAATGCAGTTTGGGGGCAGATAAACAGCATATACTAATTTTAAAACAGTCCATATAAAATAAATCTGTAAAGGTAATTCTTATGTATCAGTCAAATTATTTATGAGACTTTCCTTGTTAAGATGGGGGCGGGGGGAATGAAATGTCGTTGCTAACACAGTTCAAATAACCAGAACAAAATCGTGACCATACTGTTTATTCCAAATAGTCATAGTCTAGAAACTATGTTTGAGGTTAACGGGTGAAATACTCTCTGAACGGTAGGTGTCACTCTAGTCCGGAGAGTTCAGTTTATTAAGAGTTTCCCAATTATGTTATGTTCTGCTTCCTCAGATTCTGCCACTTTTACTGAGATAACTAAAGACTGTGATGAGAATAAGGAAAACAAAACCCCAGAAGGATCTCAAGGAGAGGTTGATTGGCTCCAGCAGTATGATATGGAGCGTGAAAGGGAAGAGCAAGAGCTTCAGCAGGCATTGGCTCAGAGTCTTCAGGAGCAAGTAAGAAATATAAATATATTGCTAATTTCTCCATGCTTAATAATAACAACCATAAAAACTAACATGTGTTAAGCACTTACTATGTATCAGGCATTGTTCCAGGTGATTTACATACAGTAAGTCATTGATCCACCAAAACAAACAAACAAACAAACAAATTTCTTTGGGGCTTTGCATTGGATTCGAAACAGAAACATTGATAGATTTTCTGTTATTGAGAATCCAAATGCAACAAATATATTGTTGTTTACCTCCCATTACTGTAGTTCATTGCATGCCAAAGCAAGTTGGGTTGTGATAGATCATCACAGTCCATTGTTATTTTATGGGCTGTAGAAACAGCCAGTGTACCACTGTGATTTTATCACTACTATTTTAAGGCAATGTCTTTGTTTTAGTCATTTTCTCACAATATGAGTCCTTTGCTATTAATTATTTGAACATAAAAATTCTTAGGACTATTATCTGAATATTATCTGAAATTTAGATATTAGGTATAGGCTAACCTTTATCTGCTCTTTTCTTTATGTAGTAATCTGTTCTTCAGTGTTTAATTCTTTGTGCTTATATTTGCCAAAGCTGGTTGATTTGTACGATTGCAGTCATCTGAGATATCTGACTAAAAGGTGATGTTTTCATGGTTGTGTTTGTTATGCAATCCAAATCGTGTTAGTAATAAAAATTTATCAAGATTTCTAGGACATATAACCAGATTAAGAAATCTAATTTCTCTAGAATAGTGAGTCTCAAGCTTAACTGCACATTAATACTATCTGGGGAACTTTAGAAAATACTGATTCCGGGGTTGTTTGCCCCTAAGAAAATCTGATGTAATTGATCTGGGGTGTGGTCTTGGCATATAGACTTTTTAGTTGTTGGGGGGGGGGGTTGTTTGTTTTTTGTTTTTTTTTGTTTTTAATAAGGATTTTTAAAAAAAACTTCACCCAGTGATTCTAATGTACAGGCTGGGCATCGATATTTTTTGGTGTGTTGTGTTGTTTGTTTGTTTGTTTATTATTTGTTTTCTTTTTTAAACTTCGCCCAATGATTCTAATGTGCAGCCAAGGTTGAGAACTGCTTCTTTAAAACCTTTTCAGAGCAGGCTGTTCTATATCCTTTTATTTATAAGAAGTAATTCCCTAGCTGACTTGTTATCAAGATGTATACATGTCAGACTATTTTACAAATAATAGTAATCATTCATTTTAGACAACTTATTTTAATGTGAAAGATCAAGGTCTGACTTCTTACTAGTAGTACCATATAGTGCAGAAAAAGAAAAAATTCAACACCCATCTTTTCCATAAATGAAAGACATATATGTCATTTCTTGTCAGCTGACCCAGTTAAAACAATCTTTTCTCAGATATGAGGATAGGATTATAAGATGGAGTTTCTTTAGTTTGGTATACCTACATCATTCTATAAATAACTAAAAAAGAGTCTCTTTCTGTTTTCAGCATAGGCTTTATTTATGTACTTGGATAAGTCTAAGTAATCTTATTTTCTGTTAGAGAATATCTCTGTTGCTTTCTTGAACACAGTATTATTGCTCCCAGTAGTATAATGCAGAATAGCTCATTCTAAGCTTCTTATATAATTTACTGTATTTAAGTCTAGAATTGAGGAAAGCATAAAACAAGTCTGCTTAAATTATCTTTTTTCATTCATGCATTGTTTATAACTTACCTTTTCTCTGAAGATGAGAGGGAAAAGTTTTTATAGTCAACATTTCCCTATTCCATTTTCTAATTATCTAATTGAGACATTTTTGAGGTACTAATTTTTCTAAGAAAATCTCAGATGTATTAGAAAAGTAACAGTCAACATCATTCATTTAGTATTTACCAAGCATCTGTTATGTGTCTTATTTCTTTAGCAAGAACAAAAATAAAAATCTATGAAAAATATTTTGTGGAAATATTGTTTATCCTGCTGTCATAGACTTAGGGTCAGTAGTGTGCTAGAGCCTGCTCACTGTCAGCTCAGCTGTATCCATCTCTTCCCAGCTGTGCATTCAGCATCATGTTGTTTACTTAAAATTGGCCATACACAACCTCTTTCCAACCCTGCGTTCAGTGTCACATTAGTAGCTTAAAATTGGTCAGGGTGGGAGTTCTTATACCATGGAAATTAGCAAATGCTATATATAAATCAGGGGAGAGGAAAAAGAGCAATTTGTTAAGTATCTGCTACATGCCAGGTATTTCATACATGAAAGAAGAAAGGGGATTATATCATAATGTAATATTGAATAGCTTTTGGTTGACAAGCCAAATGTCACTGACTAGAGGAGATAGCATTTAAGCCTTTTTAATCCCCAAGGTTGTATTTTAGGAGGACAGTGTTGGAAAGGTAAAGAACTTCTCCACATCCTTCAAAAGGTCATATTCCAAACATCCATAAGATTTTGGAAAACATTAGCAAATACTTTCAGACCAACTGAATTTATCCTCATTAAATAAGTTTAATCAATACCTCTTTACCTTAGTTTTGTTCTTGTCCCTTTAGGAGGCTTGGGAACAGAAAGAAGATGATGACCTCAAAAGAGCTACAGAATTAAGTCTTCAAGGTGTGGAGATTATTTTAATTACATTTTTAAATGGTGAAATGTATCACGCAGAGAAGAGCATATGAAATGTGTTTGTTATTTTTAATAACAGTAACAAATTTGATCACCTCCCAGGTAAAGAAAGAACTTTAGAAGTTACCTGGATACCCCTCCCTTCGCCCTCTCTCCCAGAGAAAACCACTATTCCAACATTTGTATTCTTCGGTAGCTTGCTTTTTTTTTATTTTTTTAAGTAATATTTATTATATTTATTATCCATATTCCTAAACAATGTATTTTTTTAATTTTGAAAAATTAAGTAGCAGGGACTATCTATTTGTAATTCGTCTGTATAAAAGAGCAATACTGACACTGTTAAGACTCTTGGGAGAAGACGCGGTGGCTTCAGTTTCCCCCTGAATTTACAAGAGCTCATTCTGCGGAAGTCATTGGGCAAAGTCAGAAGCATAGGGTTCACTTATAGTCATGGCATGTGGCAGAACTAATAGATAAACCAGGTGCTAGAGGTCCGCAGGGACATGTAGTCATGGGAAGTGGGCTAACTCTGCATTTTCTGTTTCTAAGATCACTGTGGTCTTTCTCCAACTCAGAAATTGATCAAAGTAGAACACTTTGGTGATATAAAATGAGTGTTCTAGGCATGGAGGAAAGAGCAAGAATTTCACTGGCACATGGTTGAGACAGTTACAGATAAGAATTCAAGCTAGCATTCTGTCGTCAGATTAAAAAGATGATACTGTGACTGTGGTATGACTATCTCAAGTCATATTGCTCCAATGTGGACTGGTTGCCCTCTACATCCATGCATAGCTATCCTGAAATATCCCTTATCTTTCTCCTGGGAATTTCCTCTGATTCTCTCCTCTGAGACTCCCTTTGCCTATATCTCACTCCTCTTCATTCTTGTCTGCTTGTGCTTTGATAGAGAGCATCCCAACTAGTTTTCTTGGAAAAGAGGTGATATGACTTAGAAGATTTTTTTGAAGACCTTGCAATTTCATTATACTCTAGTAATTGATTAATAGTCTGCCAAATATAGAATTCCAGGTTTACAGTCATTGTGAAAGTATTGTTTCCCACCAACTTTCTGCTGCTGGGTGGGTAATAGGAAGTCTTGTTTGCAGGGTTGCCTTATGAAATGTCTTAAGCTGTTCGTTCTTTATCTTGATGTGACCTCTTTTGTCTCTGAAAGTTTGTAGGATCTTCTCTGTTACTGTTATGATGAAGTTTCATAGCAGTGTGTTTGATGTGGGTCTATTTTATCCCTTTGGGTACTTGACGGATCATTTTAATCTAGAAACTTCTATCCTGAATTCTAAGAAATTTTCATTTCCTCTCTTCCACTTTCTCTTTTTTCTCATTTTCAAACTCCTACTATATAGACCTCCTAGTCTGGTCCTCTTAATTCTCTTCTCTTTAGTTTTTTATCTTTTTATCAGTTTACTTTACTCTCTAGGAAGTTTCTCCAACTCCAAACCTTTTGAGTTTTTACTTCTGTCATATTTCTAATTTTTAAGAACTGATTTGTGAATGTTTCTTCTTTATGACTTTTTTTGTTTGTTTTTGATTTGGTTCAATACTGTCTCAGTTCTCTGAGAATGTTAAATATAGTTCATGTTTGTTTATTTCACATTTACTGCCCCTGAATAGGTTGTTTCCTCCTGATTACTCTTTACTGTGTTTTTATTACAGTCTTTATATTTCTTGTTGGAGGCTTTTCTCAGATATCTAATAATCCTTGACTGTCAAGGTCATGGTTAAGAATAGGAGAGTAAAAAGATGATTGGACGTTCAGAGCACATGAATAACTAGGGCTTGTCAACTTTTGAGTTTTATAGGATGACACTGTTTGGGGATGATGTTAATATTTTATCCTTTCTCTTGGGCTAGTCAGATTCCTAAAGAAGGGTTTTCTAACCTCTTACCTTTACCTAAAGGTAAAAGATATGGCTGCCAGAGTTCTGAGAGCCAAGTAAAGAATAGGGCTGGGGCAGAAGATGTAAGAGTTTATAGTCATCCATCAATATGCAAACTGTTACCTACTCTCTCCCATTTTCGGTATATTACGCATGGCCTCCCCTGTGCCTAGCATCCCCCAATCCTGAGACTGTTTTACCCTCTCCACAGAATAAAGCTCCAGACTTTTGTCATTGCCTAGCAGCATGAAGTGGGGGAATGTGGATCTAGGAGTCTATTTCTCAAATAGCTTTCTCCTAATTCTTATTTTTATCCCTTTCTTAGCCTCCAGTTTCAGAGGTACCTGGTTCTTCCAAGTTGAATGTCTTTTGAAGATTCTGTAATGTGAATCGGATTGATTCTCAATTTTTCCATTACTGGCTTAGAATTTGGTTTTGGGTGTCTTAGGTCTACTAAATCTTTCACCCATCTGCTTTTCAGCTTCTAGAATTTTGAGGACATAGTCTTTTTTCCTGTTCTTCCCATTCTTAGGTGTTCATGTCCTTTAAACAACTCTGTACTGTGATTTTAGTGGAATTAATCATATTTAAAAGCAAAGAGCCATTTGTGTACAAATGCTCCTGGGATTCTTTATTTAACACCATTAGTAAAGATAGATTCTTCCAGTGGAAATACATTTTTAAAGAGAAAAAATGGATCTTGGATTTGTTTGTTTGTTTAGTATATTTTAGATGAAATTTAAGAGTTAAAAGTTGAATTTCTTTTATTTTTATTGAATTGCAAAAAACGATTTAAAATTAAAAAGAGAATAAAAGAATGTTGACCTCTTTATGGTCTCTTTTTTGTGAGATAATTTGTGTTTGCTGGTGTTACCTGCAATATGCACAATGTACTTCAAATCTGACATGTGGTTTATATAATACGGAATTTAAGAAAATTGGATTATCTTTAATATTCTTCTCTTCACTTTTATTTCTTATATCCTCTTTCATATAAATATATTTAAAAGAAAAAGGAGCATTTCTTTTACAGATGACTGGTGCCTGTGTTGTTCTTCCCAAGTGTGCTGGGTGAATTGGAACCCTAATAATATGTTTTATGTTTTCTTATATGATTATGTACTCAAGCTGTTTTTTTATCTTCCTAATCATCTCTTTGTATCTATTCCAAGAAATTTTACAAGATTCTTGTCTTTGTGTTCTTCAGAGTTTAACAACTCTGTCTTGGATTCATTGGGTTCTGATGAGGACTCTGGAAATGAGGATGTTTTAGATATGGAATATACAGAAGCTGAAGCTGAGGAACTGAAAAGAAATGCTGAGGTAGGTGACATTTTATTCTCTGAGTAGAACCGGTCAGGTAGTATTACTCCTGCTCTTTATCTTAAAAGGCTCCACCGTCAGTTTCCATTACAGGTTCATTTCTGCCTCTTCGGCAGCCGTCAGATGGTCTTCCCTATCTCTTGTCCTTTGCTCCTCATTTCTTACAAGATTTAAAACAAAATGAAACAAAAACAGAAGTATGTCCTGACCACCTTACGTGCATGTTAGGTAGTAATAACTGAGTAACATGGCTCTCAAAGTCATGTGTATATTAATCACCTCTAGTTACCAAAACTATAAAAATTATTGAATTAATGATATTAACTGAAGCACATTGGAACCTTTCTTCATCCTTCTTTTTCCTTAAACAATTGCTTTTTTCCCATTTTCCAAATTTTTTGTGATTTTAATTACTCAGGATCTCACTATTCTAACAAAACTGCTATTAGCATTTTGACATATTCTTTTGTCATCCTTACCCACAAGTATGTTTTTTAAAAAGTCATAATATAAATAGTTTTTATCCTATTTGTTAAAGATTGTTTATAAACATCTTATTTTTAATGGCTGTACTATATTCCCTCAAATGAACACACTATTTAATTTTTAACTATCATTGAGTATTTAAGTTGTTTCTTTTTTTTCACTGTAATAAATAATACATTGAGGAACTATATAAGATTATATAATGTTTTATATATTTAAGATTTTTTCTTCAAGTAAATCTCCAGAAGTAAATTACTGCATCAAAGTTTATGAATATTTTAGTGATTTTTGGTTTAGATATAGCTATATTCCTTCCCAAAATTGTACCTAATAGTACTGCCTCAGTGCAGGAATATCTCTTTCCAGTTTTGTTTTATTTTTTTATTAATAATATTTTAATAGCATTTAAAATGTAAATGTTCACCCTTAATCCCTACAGTAACCCAACAACTCTTCATTTTTTTCATTCCATTTTCCAATACTTAACTGTTAATGTACCTGTTTTCATAGAGCTGTGGTTATTATATGCATTCGTGTAGGTTTGAAAACAAGTTAGCATGTTGGTGACTCACATGATTTCTTAAAAATAACTGAATAATATAGTATTGAGTTGCTATACCAGTAACTGTTTAACTGTTATTGGACCTATTGTCATTTCAACTTTTTGTTATTAAAGATAATGCTACAGTAAATAATTTTATACATATACTCTTCTTTCGAATTATTTTTTTGGAGATACATTCTTAAGGATTAGAATTCTTGGGTCAAAGGGTATGAATAATACCAACCACTGGGTATTTTATCAAAGCTGATAAAATATCAGCTACATACATGCTGAAACTTAACAGCATCAGCTTTAATAATAAATTTAAATTTAGTGTTTTGCTTTAATTCAAATGAAGAGTTAAAAGTCATGACCGCTTCTGTTTTCCAGACAGGAAATCTTCCTCATTCCTATCGGCTCATCAGTGTCGTCAGTCACATTGGTAGCTCTTCTTCTTCAGGTAAATGGACATCATGATTTCAGCATTTTGTAAATGAGGTAGCCAGCATTTACTCCTTATTAGGTTGCTTTGTGCCTAGCTTTGTGAGGTGTAAGTTGAATGCATCAAGAAAAACTTTGAACTCTTTTATCAAAAAAGTTCTGTTGAGGTATATTATTCCCTTAAATTTTTGTACATGTTTTTAAAATGATTTTTAGCAACATTTTGGGGTAGATGGGGTGGCTGTTTCCTTCTGAGACTTCCTGTACCCAAGCAAAATTCAGTAATGTTTTTTTAAAACCTCAATTTTAAGATTTTATTTATTTCAGGTCATTACATTAGTGATGTGTATGACATTAAGAAGCAGGCATGGTTTACCTATAATGACCTAGAGGTATCCAAAATCCAAGAGGCTTCTGTGCAGAGTGATCGGGATCGGAGTGGTTACATCTTCTTTTATATGCACAAGTAAGAAACTTTACCAAATCTGAAGCTGTGGGCTAAAAATCATCTAATTCTTTCTTCTTCCTTTAGGGATAAAATGTTCCTATTACTTAATTGGTTGATAATTTGGGGGTTTTGTTATCTTTACTTAGGGCTCATGTCTTGATTATTTCCTTATAAGTCCAGAATATTTTCATTCAGCATTAATTACTCATCATGCAATAGCATCTAGGTATGGAACTTAAGACTGTTTTATATTATAAGCTGCTTTATCATAAACCTTTTTGATCTTCCAGTTGTATCAGCTAGAAGATCTGAGTTATATCAATGGGAACTACATAGCAAACTACATAGCACTTCTATGAAAGCTATTGCCAGCCTCCTCCTTCCTCAAGTGCTGATTTCTCAAAAATCAGCACTTGGAGTTAACATGATGATCAAATGAATGAACTGGTTATTTAATAAAATTTAGGCACCAAATGGGATTATGCAGGTTTCATCAGTATCTGTTTTCTGTCTGTTCTTTGGCTTTGCTCACCAGATGCTTATTTTTTGTTTTATTTTAAGGGAGATCTTTGATGAGCTGCTGGAAACAGAAAAGAACTCTCAGGCACTCAGCGTGGAAGTGGGGAAGACCACTCGTCAGGCCTCGTGAGGAACAGACTCCTGGGTTGGCAATGTGCACTGCGTATTCTCTCTTACTGTCACCCTCCTCATCTTTCCTCTGCCTGAGGAGAATTTGAAATTCTACTTGATGCAGGAGCAACAAACAGCTCAGGGCCAAACCAAAAAACAAAAATTGCAATTATGTGGAATGCTCCATGCTAATTGTTTTATGGGAACTTTGGTCTCACATCTGTAGCTGATTACCTTCTTTTTCTCCTACAAGAGTAGCACTTCCTTTTGTCTTAGGAGTACATGTTGTAAATATATATATATATGTGTACATACACACACATGTGGAATGAATGGAGCCTTAAAGAGTTAGGATGAGCCACCAGAGTATGCCTGCTCAAAATTAATAGCACAGCAGTTTGGAGAAGAGATGAAGTGTCAAAGAGTCCATTCACCTGAGAAATGTGTGGAGATAATACATATCAGTTGGCAGTTAGCGTTTATGTTTCTCAAGTAGTTTCACTCAAGTCTGTAATCTTTCATATGTGTTTCTTATTAGTAAAGTTCACTGGAAAATCAACTCTCCATGTTACACTAAGGACAGTTTGCCCTCCTTGCAAAGGAAGGGCATTTCTGCCACCTGACTTGGGGGGCTTTTTTAAAAAAATTATTTTGTGGATTTGTAATGCTTTTGCTGTTTACATGCAGTCCCAAGAAATGGATTGTTGGTGCTCAGAGTGTGTTATAGTCCCACATTTGGTATTCATTGTACATTTTGTATTTTCTTTAAAGAGATTCCTTCATATAGTATATTCATTGTATATCATCTATATTATTTTGGTGGCGAATATAGAATCTTTTTTCTTCTGTATCATTTTCCATGGAGCAAACATTACCCTAACAGATTGCAACCAAAACTTTAAGAGGTAGGAAACTAATATTGTCCCAATTGGGACTCCCCAGCAAGGGTACTTAGGGATGATGAAGAATGCTAGCATCTCTGTCTCTCAGAGAGAAGTCGAGAGGAATATTCTTGTGTTAGAAGTACACTTGGCTAAATCTTTGAACCACTAAAGCTAAAGCCCTACCACAAGTGTGAAATAAGTACATGAGCTATAGGATAAAGCTTGAACATTTAACCATTTGCTGTCTGGCTTTGCCCTTAAAACAGGGTGGGAATTAAAATGTGATCAGTTTAGGTAATCCCAAGAACTAACACATAACAAAGGTGCATAATATATTTATCTTACTTTGTAGGTGCTTTGACTTGAGACTAAATGGGAGTACAACATTAAGTGCTACATTAGTCATTCAGCTGACGCAACCAGCTTGTAAAACCGTAAAAAATGAATTTGAGAGTAGAATTCTGTCCAAAAAATAATTTTGTGAGCCCAGGAATCATTAGGATCACACAGTTAAGTATAACAAAATGAAACCTTCAACATTTTATTTTTTATCTTGCTTTTATTATAAACAAGATTACTCTTTGGTTCTGAGGTAGAGACAAAACCATATCAGATTTTCAAGGGGAGAAAACATTTTAAAGTTCATCACAGAAGATGCAACATCTTTTCTGGAAGATTGCCATAGAGAGCTCCAGCCCCACTCTCGAAACTTGGATGTGTTCTGACATAGTAACCTCTTCTAAAATTTTGACTCTTTCAATCATAAACAGCCCCAGCACTTTTGCTTAACTACTGATAAAAGCTTTGCCTCCTACCATTTACTTTCATATTACTCTAGTGAACGTTCCAAAATGATATGGTGGCAGGATATGCAGGAGTAGTATAGAGCAGAAGAAAATATTTGTGTTAAAAACTCAATTTTTATGTTTTATTTCCAGTGGGGGGCCTTTTTTTTTTTTTAAATAACTTTTTTTTCAAATGAAGTGGTGATCAAATTCTCTAGCTATTTATTCTCTTCCCTGTGTCTGTATTTGAGAGCTTCGAGAGGTGCTATTAAAAATGGGAATGATTTGAAACAAGGAGTACATTGGGGCATTAAAAAAATAGAAATAATGCTATGAGCCTAGATTGCCCACAAAGTACCCTCATTTGACTTGCTTTTTGTAGCTTGCGTGTGTGTGTGGGTTTGATGTGATCTTCATGTCTTGGGCAGGACTTATTAGTCGAATATAGGTTACTGGGGTAGATGAGTTATCTCACTGCTCATATCCTGGCAAGTTTGGGACTTGTTTTTTTCTTGATATCTGTTCATTGTCGTGGCCTGGTCAGCCTTCCTCTCTCCTTTCCCTTCTTTAACTACTACTCCTTTTACAAAGTTACTTTTCTCATGTTGGTTCAGTGAAGGGTTAATAACTACAGATGGAGATTTGAGCTGGACCATGTTGATGGGGTTTGTTGGAGTTTTTGTTTTTGTTTTTGTTTTTGTTTTGAGCTGACTACATATTTTTTAAATTATAAGTAGATAATATTTTTTGTGCAGTATGGTCATTTCGCTCAGAATCAGAGGGTAGGGCATTTGGCATGTTGGGGCCAGGAAGGGACAACTTAAATAGGGACAGAGTGCTTCAGTCCCAAGCAGCCTGCACAATAACTGACTTCCTATTGAAAATATCACATGCAGTTACATTAAATGACATTGAATTGGAACTTGACAGTACTTAGTTCTGCATGCAACTGATCTTAATTAGAATTTTTTAGAAGGTAAAACTAAACTAAAATGAAAACTTGTTGATTCTTATCAGCTAATATTTTTATGTAGGATTGGAAAGTTGCATGTGGCCAGATGCTATCTGTTATCACTTTAGCAGCCATGACTATAATTTAGGCCTGTGAGAAGATAGACTGTTTTGTGGAGAATATATTTATGTGTGTGTGCACACATAAGTTTTATTTTGGCAGGATAGAAAAGAAGCAAATCTATGACTTGTTCTTCTATTTATATTTTGATTCCAAAAGCTGTTTATTTGCCATTGTCTGTTAATTTCAGGCCTAACTTAATGGCTCAATAGCAGATGTAACAAATGTAAATATAGTTTACATTTTAAGAAGTATGCCATGATACTTAAAGATCAGTTAATTAACTCTGGGAGGCAAATATTAGACTACACATTTATTTCTCTCTGTGATCAAATGTAAAATTCTTCTAAAAGAGAAGCTTTAAGACTTAAAACCTCAGCAAGCAAATTTATGACTTACTCTTCCATACTCCAGTTACCATTACGTAACTATATAAATATAGCTATAGCTACAGATATAGTTGTGTAATGAAAGTTATTCGGACACACCTAAATTAAAGAGATTCTTGGCAGTGTCTCATACATAGTTGATCTTTGTGAGTGTAGAGAGTGGGGATGCAGGATGGAAACATAGAGAAAAGAAGGTAGTTTGGAAACTCATTTGTGATCTACTGAAAAGAGATTATATTAAAACAAAAACATTACCCCCTCACTCCTCTGTCCTCTGAAATGACTGTAGTGGATACTCTTAGCCAACTTTTTTTTTTTTTTGCCCTGTTTGATTTAATTGACCCTCTTAGGTAGTGTTTTGTTTTAAATCAGGGAAACAGGTAGATCTCCAAGTACATGTGGATCTTATACATGTGGAGCTTTTTAGAAATAATCACCAACAACCTGGTACCATATGCAAGAAGTGAAAAAAGTGTCCCCCAAAAACAGATATGTCCTTTTCCTTCTCATCTTGCTTTACACTGATGCGCTCTTTAGATGTATAAAAACTTAAGATTTCTGCCCTCTAACATCTTATCTTATTTTGTCTCTATTAATATGTCTTAACATCTGAAAAAAATACATATATATATTTTTATTGGGAAGCTATAGTTTGTTTGACCTTGAGAGTTTTGTGACAGAATTCTTTTGCTGCGTCTCACCACAATCATTGACTCCCTGTGGCATGCTTTGATTACTTCACTTCAGGCGGTCTCTTTTGTTGTATATTTATAAACTGAGTAAATTTTCCTTTCCATGTATGCTATGTGTCTGAGGTTTTGAAGTTTTAATTAAAAGTGTGCCAGTATGAATATAAGCAATTGATTTCGAAAAGGTTGGACTTTTCTTAACAGAGGTTCAAAGTATAGGCATGTACACTGGTGTAAGAATAGAGTGTATAGCGGGTCTGGATCAGGATCCAGGTTTGTTAGGTCGAATGCCAAAACAAAGAAGAACAATTGACCGTACTGGTCTATTTCAAGAACAGAGAGGGTGCACAGAATGAGACTGCATGTGGTTGTACACACCTCATCCCCAGGTTTCCCTCCGACTTCTCTGGCCTGTTAGTGTTGTTAATTTATGCTATGGAGAGGAAAACAGAAGTAAGCTTCCTACACATTGTGTAATTGAGCCACTACCAGGTTTGCTGGCAGCTTTGGCCGCATTATCTGTGAGGTGATTTTCTTTGTGTTCAGTGACTTCTGATTCTGATTCTTTATGTTGTTTTGTATGGAACGGCACTTTATCTGTGTTTTAGCAGAACTGTTCCTCTGTATCCTTCATGATTTTTCCTTGGTTTGGTTTCCTTTTTAAATTATGCATAGAGTTTTTTTGTGTGTGAAATTAAAGCCTTTATTAACCTTGTGTTGGTTTGACTCATTTCTGGAAAGACATATTCTTGCAGACACCTAACAACCAGTTGTTGAGGTTGGAAATCACCTTCGCTGGCCTGACCTGGACTTCATGCAGCACTGTTAAACCTCAAAGGAAATGGAATGGCAAAGCAACATATGCCCACGGTCAGCACCAAGCTCCGGTTTTCATCTGAGGAACCCAATAAAGCATTGCAGAGGTTGCAGATACCAGTCTGTGAACCCAGCCTCAGCCTTAGCTGTCCATGCTCTTCCTTTGCCTTATTAAGAGTACCAAAAGGGGTGAAATAGCATTTGCATTAAATACTTGCCTTGAGGCCTCAAGCCTAGACCCAGTGTATCCCCTCTCACTGGAGACTGGAGAGTAAGGATTGTGAAACCTAATAGGCCCATCTCCTAGGCCACTGGATTCTTTCAAAGAAGGGATCCCCTTTAACTTATCACCTGAGGGAGGCAGTGAGGAAAGTGTATGTGAAAGGAAAAGCCATTGCTCTGGGAAAAGTGTAAAACCAAATGCTTCAGTCCACCTGCCTTTGATAAAAGCCTAGGGAAGGCTCCTCAGAACTAATGTTCCATGGAGTGTGAGGGAAAGCTCTAGAACAGAATGGTTAAAAATGATATCACACTCCAGGATAGAAAAAATGTGACCACCTTGAGAGCTGACATTGGGACTACAGGCTCCTGATGGAGGCATCATCTTTCTGGAGGAATAGGTAAGTTACTAAACACAAGTGCCCTTGCCATAGACTGCTGTTCACAGGTACAAGTGTAAACCTTTAATTCATATAGGATTAATACCAGCAGTAAAAATAAAACTGTAAGCAGGGTAGTGACAGCTTCACAACCACAGCCACTCTTGCTTCTCAAAATAGTCCTTTTGCTTTCTTGAGGTTTTGTTGCTTCCATCGAGGCAAAGCAGAGAAGGCAGCTGGGCTCATCCCCAAGACCTTGGTGAAATCCTCAACTGACAGGTGCTCCTAGAGGAAGAGAGGGACCAGAAGGCAAAGATCACATTCTTCCCCAGAGGTGCTCTGATGAGTCATGTAGGTGTGGCATAGAAATCAGAAGAAGGGCAAAAACAGGCAATGTCAAGGAGAGCTGGGAAAGGGATAGGGAGGAGCTCGGTGGCATTGAGTCCAAGAGATAAGATCCCTGAATTGAGAACATAATAAAAAGGACGGTGACAACATGAGGTAGACTGAGCATCTTTTCTTTTGACCGAGGTCAAATTCACACTAGCCTTGAAATGAGAATTAGGACATTTACTTAGCTTGGTTAAGAAGTTGCTTCTCTTTCCAGATTTTAGTTTTCCTCTCAATAAAATAGAAATTTCTTAAAGGTCAATTTTTGCTTCTTTGTAATGCTTTTATGGGGATAAAAATACTATTATATATGAAAGGGCATTGGAAGACAATGTATCAAACAGTGAACCTACAGCTAGGGGTCACCTTTCTAGGCCTTGGGTATCTTAAGCCATAAATTGAGGGGATTACCTGAAATGACTTTTGCTCCCAGCTAACATGATGCAGTGGTACTGTTAAAAGCAAACTAAATGCCCTGAAGGCACACTCAACCCAAATTAAAGCTGATAAAATCAGCATCCCTCAGCCTTCATCTCTGCTCCCTAGACACCAGGAGAAGACGGGGTAGGGTGAAAGCTGTGGGTTTCTTTTCAATCGTAGATTGCTCTGCTACAGGAGGTTACTCTGGAGAACGCTTTACTGACTCTTGCAGAGACTCCTGAACTGAACAGCTACTTGGTAAACACCTGCATATGGATTTCAAGCTCAGGGGGGTCTGATGCCCCAGTTCTCTAACCTGTCATTAGCTTGGCCTCCAGCCCCTGGGCATTCCCTCCTCAAGGTTCTTGGGAGCCCTTCCTAATCCCCCAGGCAGGGCAATGGAATGCCTTGTTTTGGAAGAAGAGATTAAACATGAGTGTTTTAGGCATCCGTGTATAAGGACGAGCTGCCTACCCCAAGTCTGTAGCATTTACCTTTGCTGCCAAGTCCCTCACAACTGTGGCTGCAGTGTCCTCAGTCTGCAATTGGGTGGCTTCAGGTTCCCTCTCTGGCTCAACCAGGCTGGCTCCACAGCTTGGTCAAGATGTCTGGACTTTGACCCTGGGGCTAGATAGCAAGGACTGCCCATCCCAGTGGACTTGTATCTTTCCACTGGTCCTGTTCTTAAACCCTGCTGTCCTGCCAGCTGATTATAAGCCTCACCCTTGCCCACATCCGTCTCTGTGGCTTACTCATTGATGCTCAAACGTTTCAATTACCCTCTTGCTACTGCCTGCAGCCAGACCCACCACCCTACTGTTCATCTCACTGGCTCCCCATTTGAGTTTGGGGCAGCCAGAGAGGTCCGAAGACCTCTCCTATCCTCCCTATTTGGCATCGAACCCACAGCTCTCCCACAAGAATGTATGCCATTCCCACACAAAAAAAATCAGCAATAGACAACTGATTTTTAAGAAAGGATCCAAGACTTCTTCAACTGCTTCTGCCATGATGGGGTTGTGTTGGTTCTGTTTGTTCCATTCAAAATAAGCAATCCTGTTAGCCTCCTGTCAATCACCTGATTCAGTAACACTGGCTGCCCTTCCCTTTAGAAATACTTTATGCCACATGATACAATGGTAACAGAGGGACTCAGAAGACCTGGTTCTTGCTCTGTCTTTGCTACTAACTAGTTATATCACATTAGGCAAGTCACTTCCCCTCTCTGGACCTGAGTTTTCTCAGGAGTAGAGCAGGTAGTGATGATAACAGCTTATATTCATAGATCACTTTCTATGTACCAGAGGCTGGGCAAATATTTGTAATGTTATTATGACTAATCCTGGGATCAACCTAATATTACAGTGAAAACAGATGGGTGGATCTGGGGTAGAATGCATGAAAGTTGTCTCCAAGGTGAAGGGCAAAATGCAAATGCTCTGGGAATAATATACTTACACATATATTGGGCCCGAACCCCTAACAGACTTGGATGTTCTTGGAGAAATCAGGTATCTCCTGTAGATTCCTTAATACCTTGGTAAGACTTACTTCTTTATGGTTTATTATACACAGAGTAAACTTTTCTCTCCTCTCTGTACCCCATCAAGCTAGATTTGCAGTCTATTTTAGATCTTCATGAAGTGGAAATGAATATTAGAATTGTGTTTTTAACAAGCTCTTCTTGCCAAAATCTCCCCTCACAGGGAGATCCACATAGGCTGAAGCTGCAGCTATGGGTCTGCCCTGGTACTGCTCTGAATGGTGTGCCCACCAAGCATGTATTTCAACCTGGACTTCTCCCAGATGCATCAAGCCACATGACTTCCTGTAAACTCATGACCGCCCTCTCTAAGCTCCATCTGACCCTGTGTTTTTTTTTTATCTCAGAGAAGAACACAATTTTCCCCTCTCTCCCATACCGTTTATCAGGTACTTACCAAGTGTCATTGATTTTACCTCCTTATATTTCTATAAGCCATCCCCTCCCTCCCACCTCCCCTCCACCACCTATTCTAAGCTCCCATCTACCTGTCAGCCTGACTCACAGCGGCTGCTTTGGCCACTGTTCAATCGATTCTTCACTGAGCAGCTATAGTGATCTTTTAAAAGTGTAAACCTGACTGCCACCCTCCTACTTCAACCATGATGGCTCCCTTCCACTTTGAGGATAGACACCGCCATCCCTAACGTGGCACAGAAGGCACTGATCAGTTCAGCCCCCTTTCCCCTGGCCAGCTGCCCCTACCCAGCTTGCACACACTGGTGCCACTTGCATTTTGCCCCACCCAGTCCTTATTCCCTGTCTCTGGGCAACATGTATGCTGCTCCCTTCTCCAGGAAGAACCCACTCTGCCTAAATAATTCCTGTTTACCTTTCAGAAGGATATTTCTGACTAAACCAGGTTCTTCTTTTGTAATATTCTTCATGGCATCTATACTTCACCTACTCATCTTCACTAAAATTAAAGCATAATGTAATCAGTCTCCTTTGATCTCTCTCCACACTGAGATGTAACTTCACATGAAGGCAGAGAACAGGCCTGTTTTGTGCACTAGGTCATCCCCAGCACCTAGTATTCTGCAGGGCACAATCTGGGGGTCAAGCCGTAGCTCTTCCTCCTGCTCCTCGAGTCCGACCTACCTCCTTCCTGCTGGGGTCCACGCCCTCAGGGAGCTCCTCCACTGGCATGTTCACCAGCTGCTCCAGGGGGAAGATGGGCAGAGGCCCAGAATTGAGGTTGGTGTTAGCGTTAAACACATCCAGTTTAGGGCTTGTGATCTCCTAAGGAAGAAAAGAAAAGCACTGTTACTTCAGCTGGTTGGCGTCTACCTCCCAGGCTGCCTTTCTCTCTGAAGTGACTGGATATTGATCCTAGGGCACCTCCATCAAGATGTCTTCCATGGCCCCCACCGGCCCACATACACATACACGCACTCGTAAGAACACCACACATTGGATTGGACCCACAAGCTAAAGCTTAGTGGTCTGTGTGAACACCAAAGCCAGTTGGTGCAAGATGACTATTTTGTTCTATGACTATTTTGTTATATGACATGAACTTTTCGATGGCTTCTCCCATATGTTCAAGGTCTCCCTTGGACAATTATGATCCTCTTTCTCTTATCTGTTGTAAAACTGTCATCTGTGTAGACAATTAGCCTTGTCATATCTATACTCTCCTGCCTGAACCATCAGTCTGCCAAGAATGGTTTATAAGTGCCTATGGGTGAGGCCAGGGAGCCATACGTGTTATCTGATGATTACCCTGCTGTGCTTTGAGAATTGTTCTCATGTTCTGGACACATTTCTGCTGAGTCTACTTGGCCTCGTTTTCTTTGCAAGCCTGTGAACTTCTTAGAAGAAAGGTTTTACTTTCATATTTCCATATTCCAAGCCTACAGTCTACACACATTTCTGTAACTGCATCAGATTCCCTGGACGCTTTAAGAAAAAAATGCATATTCCTGTGTCTCATCCCAATTCTATAAAGCAGAATCTTTGGGAGTGGGACCTTTGAATCTGCAGTTTAATAAGCTTCCCCCACCCCCCAGGTCCCCGTTGCTCAGACTTATGCATGATAAAATTTGGGGACCATTTCACTAGGGAATGGAGAGGATGAAACAGCTAGAGTCGTTGAGGCAAAACAACAAGAACTTGCATGAGATGAGGGAGGAAATGGTGGCAAGGAGAGCACAGGACACTGGCATCTTCTCTGGAGCTTTCTCAGTTCTGACAGGTCCGATCATGGTCAGGGGGCCACCGCAGGGCCCAGCCACCTGCCCCATACTCACAGCAGTGATCTGGCCCCAGTCCTGAGAATTTCCGAGCTCCGCCTTCAGGTCTTCGTAGGACTTAGCGTTCTGCATATAAAGCAAGTAATAAATTAGGCCTGGTTCTCAGCATGGAAGACAAAGAAAATTTTTTCCTTTAAGAGTTGAAAGAAGGCTGCCCCAGGACCTGGGGGTGAGAGGTGGAAGAGGGAGCTAGGCAAAAGCTGGAGGAGGGTCTCTGGAAAAAGAGATTGGTTGGTGAAGATGGGCACTGAAGGGGCTGACAGGTCAGAAGAGGCCAGGACAGGCAGTTTTGTGGCCCCACTCAGCCCAACATGGGGACAGAGAGGAGTATGATCTTTTCCCACCCTCAGAGGTCCGTGTAAGCAGCTGCTCGCACACTTGAGAACTCTGACTACGTTGTGTAGGAGCTGGGGGACTCAGAAGGTCTTGGAGATCTGGGGGATTCCTCTCAGCTTGGAGGGAACCCTGCTGTGAGGAGCGAAGGGAGTAGTAGGGACCATGGCCCCATGAGGAGCCCCGTCTCCATATCCTCAGGGCCTGGCACCAAGCATGGCACATCATGAGCTTCAGTTATGCTGAGTAATGAATGAATGAATGGATGACTGAATGACTGAGTGAATGAATGAATGAAGTGAGCTTGAGGGAGAAGCCAGCAGAGACTTGAGGTGAGGGAAGGCTGTTGTTGACTTGGGACACTGATGATATGAATTTAATAAGTTCTGGCATCTGGATTTTGCACCTGGATCTTGAGGTTTGTTTGAATCCATCTGCAAGATTAAACTCAGCCCATCAACCACTGGATTTTTTAAACATATTTGAGAAAATTAATCTAAGCTCTCTGTTTCCATGACCACATCTGTTGTGCCAATTTAGCACACCCAAAGCTGCCAGGCCAGTACTCGTTCTAACCTTAGCCTCCGTCCTTCCCTCCAGAAACCTTCGCTGGAGTTCCACTCTGAGGACCTGCTTTCTGCTTCTATCTGGGGTCAGTTTAAAGAAATCCTGTGGAAGTCTGATTCACTGTCTCTCAGGTGGGGACCTCATGTGTAACTCGTTTTGCTTAGAATTTAGTGCCAAGAAGACATCTGTCTGTCCTTTAGAACTGGCGCGTCTCCTTTCATCTGGCATGAAGAGTCCACCAGCGCTGTCCTGTAGAAGTTTCTGTGATGATGGAAATGTCCTCTTTCTGTGGTGTCTAATATGGTAGCCACTAACCACATATGACTATTGAGCACTTATTTAAATTGTGGCTAGTGAGAAATTGAACCTGTCTTTTGGTTTAATTTTAATTAATTTTAATTTAAGTAGTCAGTACAGCTCTTACCAATAATGCCCAACAACTTTGAGCTATATCTAGTGCACAGGCAAGGTGCATAATTAGCCTGAGTTTCATAGCCTTCCCTCCCTTCTCTCACAGGGTGGGGAGGGGTGCTTAACGGTCTTGCTGAAGCCTTTCTTTTTATTCTAAGGCAGCTCCAACACTTTCACAAATATATCACATTTTATCTACCACAAATGGAAAAGAAAAGCCTGGGAGTCCACCCTGCCCTTGAGGTGTAACATCAGGAAGCCAGCCAGAGAAGGACATGCTGGGCTGTTAGGGCCAGGGTGAGCCGGGGCCACTCACACTCCACTTGAAGGGATCCCAGGCCAGGAACCAGCCCGTGAAGGTGGGGGGCTCATGTCCTTGCTTCACTACAATGATGGGGGTCTCGGGGTCCCGGCCGCTGGGGTGGGTCTTGAGGTATTCCTGCACGGTGGTGGCTGCGGCTTTCTTCTCATCTTCATTGGCATACTTCCCAATCCAGAAGAAGACCTGTGGAGAACCCGGAACTCGATCAGTCCTCCCTATCCGCCTGGACCTTAAGGCTCGGCCTCAGTTCACCCAGGCTCAGATGTCTGACAGTGGAGCCTGACCTTGGACGGGTGGCCCACCTGGTCTTGACTTTGCCTCTGGGAAATGAGGAGGTTGGACAGATGCTCTGTACTTGGCTACTCTGCAAGTACATGATTCTCAGCCTCTCCGGAGTCAAAGCCCCTTGAAAACACTGCCCTGCCTCGTGAAATAAGTTCAACTTTGGGAGAAGATCACCGCACACAGCAGTTCCTTCCTTCCTGCCTTCTCCTTTCTTATACCATTCCCGTTCATAATACTGCTCCCAGGGAGAACAAATATGAGAGCCAAGAAAACGTCAAAACTTTCCTATCCCTAATGCCACCATTTCTTGGCCAGGCCTCAGCCCTACCTGGTCCCAGACATCTAGCAGGAACACATCTTCTTCTTCCAAGTCATCCTGATTGAAGTCGGTGATTTCTGTGGCCAGGAAGCGCCCGGTCTGGTTGGAACATTCAAAGAGCCGGGGGGTGATGACCATGTTTTCCTCCTGCAGTCTGCAGGACGGACAGAAGATTGTGTCGACAGGAGGACGATGTGGGGAAGGGAGAATCAAGAACACAGAACTCTGAGGGACTCTGACATGGAAAGCCCACCTCCTAGGAAAATGCTCTTTCTTCTGATCACACGAAAGCTCCCCCTTCCTCCCAAAAGTCCAAGAGTGTTCCCCGGGAGAAATTCCCCCTGCTTCTCCAGGACAGGCATTCCAGCAGCTCTTCTCTGGTTCCTAGGAAGTTCTAATACCTGCCCTCTAACCCTCCTGCTGCTGCTGCTGCAGTACATGCCCTTTTGCTTTTGACCTGGGGGGTCATGGATCTTCTTGAGAAAAACCGTTTGAAAGAGGGTTTATGTCCAGGTCCTGTGTCAGCCTGGGTGGACTCTGACATCTTCTTCCCGAAAGGCAAATCTATAGCCCTGACCCTCTCTTTGTGCTGCCTCCTATGGCCGTGAACTCCCCATCAGGCCCCGGGCAGACCGTGGTGAGCAGCGCAGACGCCCCCGTGCCCAGGAGAGCCTGGGGGCATGGACTGCTCCTTACTCATCTTGTGGCCCTGGGGACCTGGCACACAGGGTCCTCAATCCATGCCTGTTTTAGGCTCTGAGCCATGAACATGGAGGTTCTGGAAGGCTCTCCAGCCTTGGAAGGTGAGCTGGAGGCAGAAGGGCCCCATAGGTACCTCCTGGTGTTGGCATAAGGGGCCTTCCCACCCAGGGCTATCCAGAAGTGGGCTGGCTCCTGCCCTTCCGCTACCACATGCTTCTCCGTCCGAGAGATTGTGTCAGCAACCATCTTGGCCATCTGCCGCTCGTCCCCGCTACAGCCCTGGGAAAAGGAAGGGAGTCTAATACGCGGGGAAAGACCACCTCTAGTGCCATGCTGACCCCCACCCTTCCACCACATTCACTGGCCCAGAGGTCCTGGGTCTGCAAGAGCTTTCCTGAATCAGGACACCAGACACATGGCCGGTGCAGTGACAGTTGTCCCATCCTCCCCTCTGTCCTTGACACTCCAAAGAATGGCAGAGGAGACAAGAGAGCCTGCACTCTCCTTACAAGGCAGGAGGACTACAAGAAGCTGAAGGTCCTCATTACAGAGATAGACGGGGAGGCAGTGACAGACACGCACAAAGACAGTGAAAGAGAGCCCGAGATATAAAGACAGACCAACAGCGGGACAGAAAGGAGTGGCTGGAGACAAACAGAATGAGGGAGACTGACTCAGACACAGAGGCAGAGAATCTGAGGATGGCCAGACCCAGAGCTGTGGAGGAAGGGACAGGGCCAGAGTCAGCTGGGGAACAAGGAAGCAGGGCCTGTTCAGCCAGAGGCTCCTGCCCTGTCCCTGCTCTTCTCTGAGGCCAGGGGACCTGCACACACCTTCCCATACCACAGGTAGCAGCAGGACTGAGTCTTGAGGATGAAGACATCATTGGAGTTGAGGGAGGTGGCCTGGGGTGGGACCTCGAAAGCCTTGGTGTTGTTAGTGCTGGTCCCCCGCACCTGGAACAGCCGTGTGAGGGGCGCAGGCTCCATTTTGTAGCCCCGGGAGGTGCCTCCCTGCAGGGTGTGAGGAGAAAGTGGGAATAACTTAGCGAAGATGAGTGGGGATTCGAGGGGCACTGAAAACCAGAGAGGAAGATGTTGGGGCAAGGTCGGCCTGCCCTCCCAGGTCTGCTGATACATCTCCATCAGATTAATCTTTCCCAAACATTGCTTTGGTCAGGGCACTTCCCTGCTCAAAAACCTTCAGGGGTTCCCCACTGCTTATAGATTAGAACCCAGCTCTAGGCCCCACGTGACAAAGGTGTAAACTGCCTTTCCAGACTTACTCTGCTCTCTCCAATCCTTCCAGTTTATCTTGGCCAGGCTTCTTACTGTTCCCCATGGATTTCTTCCTCTAGGCCTTTGTCCTTGCTGTGCCCCCATTGCATGCCCTCACAATACCTCTGCTGAGCTCTTCAACCAACCCCAGTGCCAAGACCTTCTCCAAACCCCCTTTCCACCATGAACACTATGCCTATTCCCAGGTTACTGTATTCACGCTCTCCTTTGAACTCAACTTATATTACTCGCATTTAACAACACGGTGCTTTGAGCTGTTAGTTCATGCTCTCCCAACAAGATGGTAAACAGTATTAGCATTGCATTCTTCTTTCCCCTTAGTGCTTTGCCAGAAGCTTTGTATTTAGTAGGTGCTCAATAAACAGATTGTTGCTTAAATGAATTCAGGAGATGGCTACTTCATTATGTTGGAAGGTACCAATGCAGTTTGGACAAATCTAACCAAAATAACTTCCTTTTCATTGTAAAGGACCCGAAGAGCTGGGGAGTAAAGAAACAGTGTGTGCACATGCTAAGTGCTCATGATATGGACTTTTTTAAAGTAGTAAATGGTTAATTCTATTATCAGTTCCACATAGGTGATGGAGTCTCAAATAGTCCTCTCTTACAGAGGATGGGCTTCACCTGCAGCCCTGCTCCCACCCTACCTCCCCTCTTCCGTCTGTTGCATACCCACCCCACCTCCGTGGCGGGTACTGCCGGGCGCCTCAGTCCAGCAGCCATACCTGGTAGACCACCATGCGTCCCTTGAAGATGGACATGAGGTGAGGTGGCTCCTTGCCCATTGGGACCCGGATCTGGACCGGTTCATTATTGTACTTCTGGTCCAAGTTGACAGCCTGATAGGCTGAGGCTGTGATTTCATCCTGGCTGGCTTGGCTACCCTGAGGATGAACAGAATGGAAGGAGTAGGATGGAGTCAGCCCCTAATTCTGGCCCTGGCCCTGGCCTCAGTGATGACTCCATCCTCAATTCTGATCTAGCCCCAAACCCAACTGTCTTCCCCACCACACCCCACCCCAGACACAGCCAAAACCCCACCTGAACTAGACCTCAGTTTGATCCCAGCCCCACACCAAATTCTTTCCGAGCCCCAGCCCAGCCCTGATCCACCTGCAACCCAACCTTGACCCCAGACCTCCTCTCCTCCTTTTTTGGGGAAATAACATGGCACCATTTATCCCCAGCACCAAAGCATCTTTCTGCTCCCTAACATCTGGACACAGGAACCCAGTCAGAGCTGATGAAGGGAAAGTACAGGAGGCCATGGAAATGGGAAAGGAGACTCAGAAGACCAAAAGAGAAAAAGGCTGTGAATGCAGGTGCTCAGTGAGATCTCACAGCCAAAACAGTCCCCAGATGGAAAAGGAGTGTGCTCCCCATCACCAGAGGTATTCAACTCAAGGGGATTGGCCACTTGGCAAGGGTATAGTGGAGCAGAAGCTGAGCTGAATGTGCTCTGGGCAGGGTGGGCGGGACCTGACCTGCCAGATGTAGAGCAGGTAGTGCGGCTTCTCGCCAATGAGGTAGGTGTAGAGCAGCAGGTAGCAGTCACCCCCGAAGAAGTGGCCCAGCGACTTGGAATCCACAGGCACCAGCTCTAAGTCCTCAATGCGCCACACCTAGGGCCAGTACCAGGCTAGTGTGAGGTCCAGGAAAACCTCCACCAACCCCTCCCATCTGTCCCAGGCCTCCCTTCCCTCACCATACCTGCACCTCCCCACTCCCATCATCTACCATCTTCTGCTGGGCAGCCATCTGAGGCTGGACATGCATGGATGCAGCATCAAACTTCACTTGCTCCACCTTGGCTGGAGTGAGGGGAAATCATGACACCAACGGTCACCAGCTGAGGTCCCCCAGGTCCTCACAAACAGCCCTGATTGGTAGCTATAATTCTTAGACCCATTTTACAGATATCAAAACTGAGGCCAGAGGGATTCAGTAGCTAACTCAAGGTCACACATGGCAGAGTTCTAACACAGAACCATATCTCCCTGCCCCTAAGACTCGTGCTTCGCCAGGGTTCCCAGGGGAGCCGGGAGAGAGGCAACCCTTGTATCTTCTCCCAGGTGCCTGGCACCAAGTTTGCCCTCAGCCAATATTATCTGGTAAGACTGAGCTATTTAGTTTCCGGGGAGACTCAACCCCATTTCAAATGAAAGGCAGGTCATTCTTAGCCCCCATTTGTGACAACTCGAGTTTATTCATGTCCCTTCATGTCCTCACCCCGCCTGGGGAGCACGGGCCAAGGTTAAAGTGCCCGCGGAGGAGGCTGGGGAGGTTGGGTGCTCTCTTGGCTCCACTCCTGTTTCCCAGCCCACCCTGCTTCACCCGGCCCTCACCCACGGAGCCCACAGTGTAGGTTTTGCCCAGGCCTGAGGTCTGGTTGGGCACTGTCCACTTCTGAAAGAGCTGCTGGAAGACGGCGGACTCAGACCCATCATTCTGCACCTCTATCTGTGTGCTCGCGGGGTACTGCTTGGCTTTGATAAAGTTCTGGGAAGAGAAGGGGGTGGCTGGCGCCATGTCCCACCCTTAGCCTCCACCCACCAGTGCAAAGCCTGGCTCTAACTCCAGCCAGACCCAATCATAAACCTATCCCTGGTCCCAAGCCAAAACCAGAACAAACTCCAGTCCCGAAGTTGACCCCCAAACCTAACCCTGCTATTTTCCAAACCCCAAGGCCAAACCAGACCTTAAACTTGACACCACCCCAAACCTACCTCTGACCCCCACCCCAAGGCCAAATCTGTCTCCACACTTGACCCCACCTCCATTCTAACCCTTACCCTCAGCTCCCATCTCCAATCTTGAACCCAACCTCCAATCCAGTGCTGACCCCTAGCCAGTTAGGGTTATTGACTTCAGCCAAGTAACGACCCCGCATTCTGACTTGGCCAGGCTCCATGCTCATCCCATCCCCTCTGTGAGGAAGCCGCCTCCATTTCTCCCTCCCATCTTTAAACCCAGCTTGAGATAGGAGCCCATATCCTGAGGAGGCCCTCAGGTGTCTGGTGGTTGGCTCCCTGGCATGCCGAGAACCCCCAAGATGGCTACAGAACCGACTCTGAGAACCCCCCAAGCTGGGTCGAATCCAGAGCCTTCCCTGGCCTCTGCACTCCTGTCTGACCCTGCTTCCCTCCACCTGCTGGAGTCTCCTCACAGTTCTCCTCCTCCCCAACCCCCATGCCCACCTGTGCATGGCTCATGGCTCCCTTCCTCTCCTGGGTATTGGCTTTCTTGCCCTTCCACACGTATATCTTCAGGCCCCCCTGGTCCAGGATGTAACAGTCCTAGAGGTGGAGAGAAGGACCCTGAGGGAGAGCCTGATGGTGCGTTGGAGCTGGGCTAGGGAGCTCCTGGCACAGAAGTCTTCCCTCCCACACTGGCCTGGGCCCCTGGTGCTGCTCCTGCTTGAGGGCCTGTGAGCACAGTGCAGGGGGCTCGGAGTTGGGGCTGGGGGCCTCCAGGCCCTCTCACCTCGTGACTGAGCAGGTCTTGTGTGAGTGGCCGCGTGGCGATTTCTCGGACCACCAGGTTTCCTTCTGAATCAGACACGCTGTAGGACAAAGGTATGGCATAGACCAGGAGGGGTCCCATGCCCCTCAGTCCTAGTGAAGTCCCCCAGCACCCAGGAGGGGCCCAGCCGGGCACTCACTGGTACAACTTGAGGGCGGCCTTGAGTGCGGGCTCCACCACGGTGTCAGGCACGGCTGCCTTCAGCTCCCTCCGCTTGCCCAGCACGTGGTTCATGACCTCCATCAGCTGCGGGGACGCCTTCTCGTTCTCCCCATCCACCACAGCCACGTAGGTCCGCCCGCCCCGCTCCTGGTCTCGGATCTCCTTGGCCAGAGTCATGCCCTGCAGGGAGGCCCCGAGTGACCCATGAAGGCTGGCAAGGGACCGGGCGGCCTCCACCACCCCAAACCTTGCCGGGAGATCCCAGCCCACCCTGCAGCAGTCCCAAGAGGTGAGGCTTTTGAGGGGGACCAGGCTTTTAAGGTGCGTGTGAGGAAACCAGGTGAAAACCCACTGGGAAAGCAGGTTTCCTCATTGGCATGAGGGTGTTTCTGATGGACTTTGTGCGCTTTCGGTTTCAGCATTGTTTGAAATTTGTGATTTTACTTTGCAGTTTTGGACAACAGCTAAGCCCTGAAGATTACAGCACTCAGCCTCTTGTCCCAAAGCATGCTTGAACACATGCACACGCACACACACACACACACACACACACACACACAAAGAGCCTCATGTGTGCTCACACACACATGCACAAGCACATACACACCCACACGTATCCAGACAGCCGTGTCTCATGTCTTCACACAGACACACCCCCCCCAGGGTGAACAGTCCACATGTGCTCACACGCACATAGACGCACATGCAGCACACTTGTTATGTGCTCACACACACGTGCACACACCCTGGCTCACCCTCCTCTGCCCCACGTCTACTGTTCTGTTACTGGCATTTGGATCCCAGGCCCCCCCGCTGTCCGCTCCCTCCCAGGGGATCTCACCCAGTCCCAGGGGTTTTAATGCTAGGCCCACATTTCTGTCTCCAGCCCAGCTCTCGACTCTTATCTTGTTTACCCCACGTGCATGATAGCCCCATTTTAAGATGTCCAAAACGGAACTCTAGATTTTCCAAATTTTCCAAATTTGTTTCCTGATCTTTCCCATCTCAGGAACAGGGAATCTCTTCATCCCCATAACTGCTGAAGCACAACGCTCTGAGTTCTGCCTTGCCCCTGTCTCTTCACCCTTCATCCAACACCCAAGTCCAGTGGATTCCACCTTCCCAGTTCTCACGTGGTGAACAGAGAGCTTCCCTCTTTCGTCACTCAGAAGTTAGAGTGCCCTTCAACAGCCTCCCGGGCACTGAGAACAAATCCCAACCCTCCTACACGGCCTTCTGACCACATAATATGCCCCTGTGAGACCTGCCCGCCTCCTCTCCAAGCTCCCTGAAATCCGCATCTCATGCTCTGGCATTCTCCCTCCCACCCCCAGCCATTTCTCTCCTGCTTTAAGGCCTTCTTCCACCGCCACCTCCCCCCAGAAGCCTTCTCAGAACCCACAGAACTGCACTCCCCACCCCTCACTGATCTGTTATCCCCTTTATGTTTGTGCCCCCCACCACCACCACTGGACAGCCAGCTGGAGGCCAGAGCCAGGGCAGGGCTCTGCCCTCTTCATTCACCACTGGATTTCCAATGCTTGGCACCAGGCGTGCCACACAGCAGACTCACAAAATCTCAGCAGATTAGCCACAAATATGCCCACGCCAACTCCAATGTGCATACCTCTCCCCCTACACATGGAGACTCAGACCCACCTTCAAACACCTGCCCCGGGCAGTCAGAGGAGAGAGGCCGTGGGGGGGATGTGACAGCTGGCTTGGGGTGGCATTAGTCTGGCAAGGCTGACTGTGGGGGAGAGCCGGTGCTGGTGTGCAGGAGCAGGTGGGGGCAGGGTGGGACTTGGGGGAGGGGTGCCGCATGGGCAGAGTTTACCCTGAGTCTCTCCATGCGGTTACTCTCTGGCCCGTTCCACTGGATGATAAGCTTCCCGAGGTCCAGGAGGAAAACGTCCCCACGGTTGAAGCTCTTCCAGGACATTTCCACCTGGAGAGCCATGGGGGAGGTGCAGACCCCACTCAGACCCCGTCCACCATCCATCATCTCTTCCCACCTCTCCCCACACCCACTCACCCCACCTGGGTCTCTGCCCCCCACCCAGACTGAGAAGGGACAGGAGGCCATGCCCTAGGGCCCTGGTCCATGCCCACCTCTCTGGCCACCACGTTCCTCTTTCCCTTGACGTGCAGTAGCCGCTGAACCTCACTGGAGTTGGTCTCCACGTGCTTCATGCCAGAAGCCACACCCCCTTTCTGGATCCTGAGAAATGAGATGAGCTGACCTGAGAGAATGAGCTGGGAGGTGTGACTGGACCCTGCCCTTCCAGATCCAGGGTACCTAGCTATCACTGGGGCCATCTGAGGGCTAGGGCTGGGACTAGTGCGAGGTCCATGAGGTACCTCAGGTGCAAACTTCAAGGAGATAGTCACTCTCAGAGTCATTCAAGGGCAAGGTCAGTCTAGTGCCCACATTTGCATGACCCTGGCAGTGAGTGTCTCCTTAAAATTTGCACCCTAGACCCCTCACTCACCCAACCTTAGTCCCTCTGCTGCTGAGAAGCCTGCAAAGACAGGTTCATGGTAATGTGGTAATGTGGAAGGAAAAGAGATAAAATGCCATGCACTGAATTGTCTTCCCTCCCAAACTCATATGCTGAAGCTCTAACCCCCAGTGTGATGATACTGGAGATGGGGCCTTTGGGAGGTAATAGATTTAGATGAGGTCATGGGAGTGAAACCCTCATGATGGGATTCGTGCCCTTATAAGAAGAGATAGATATCAGAGAGCTTGCTTACTTTCTCTACCATGTGAAGACACAGTGAGAAGGTGGCTGTCTGCAAGCCAGCGAGAAAGCCCCTCACCAGCAATCAAATAAGTTGGCACCTTGATCTCAGACTTGCCGACCTCCAGAATTATGAGAAAATTAATTTCTGTTCTCTAAGCCACACAGTCTATTTTTTATTTTTTTTGTATTTTCTGCATGTTTTTCTATGGCATCCCAAGCAGACTAGGACAGGAGAGGCACCAGTGCAAATGGATGCTGCTCTAAGTATGAGAAGAACGGGAGGAAGACAAAAGGGAGGCGGAGACGGAGGACTGTGGCTAACTGGAGAGCTCCCCGCCTATCCTATAGATCAGTAGCAACTTGGCTCCTAACTGTGTGTTTCCATGGGAATAGCCCAGAGGCTAGAACTTCACACTTTTAAGAAGAGCTAGAAATCTGGGCTTTTAGTGTGAAAGGCCTGCTTCAGAGAAAGGAGCAGTCATTTGCCCAGTGGTTAGAGGGGAGACGTCATGTGGAGGGCCTCCTTCGGCACTCCATGGCATCCAGATGGAATTGACTCAGAAAAATTCCTGGTACACAGAGTCATAGCATTTTAAACAGCCTTTGGGAAGCCAAAGCCAACATTTAGAGAGATGAAAACCAAGAACAAGGCAGCAGCAGAAATGGGGGTGGGAGAGTAGAAAGATGAACACAAATGAGCCTCATGGCCTCCCCGTACAAGCTCTGACACCTTTCCCAGCTTCAGCTCTGCACTCCCAGTCTTGGGTGTCCCTCCCCTGCCCTGGTCCCACACCCCAGTCTACGGCACACCCCTCCATACACAAGGCCCTGCTTGAAGTAGCCTCGGAAGGCCTCGCTCTCATTGCCCTGGACCTCACGGTGCTGGACAGCCCGGCCCTTCAGGAAGTCGTCCATCTGTGTGGTGTAGATGGCAGCTGCCCCTTGCTCATCTTGAGACGAGGCCTGGCCAATCCAGTAGTGGATGTCATAGGACAGGTTGCTGCCTGTCTTGTGGACCTAAGGAGAAGGATTTCCATTGTACCTGAGGCCCGGGGCTCCCGCCACCTCCCTGCTTTGCATGGTCTCCCATGCACATGGGGCCTGGCTCACAGATGAGCCCAGAGTTGTGGCCCCAGCTGCTCAGAAGGTGCCCCATGACTATAAATCCACCAAAGGTGGCCTTAGCTGGGAGCTCAGTGACCCAAGGTCAGGGAGAGCCTCTTACATGTCTGATCCTACAGAGCTGCTACCGAGCTGGGCACCTGGGCACACCCAGGAAGGACTGTCTTTGGGTGAAGCCAGTCCAGCTCTTCCCACTGCCCCAGACACAAGTTTCCTCCCTGACACCACAGTGGGCTTTGCTCTTTGCTCAGGCCCCTCCCTGCCTACCCCTCACTCACAGCCAGGACTACGTAGCAGTCACCATCGAAGAAGCTGCCAAAGGTGCCAAGAGGAACAGGCACCATCTGCATAGCCTAGAGAGAGAAGGTAAATCAAAGGGTACCACCCAGGACTCCCACTTCCATCCTTAACCACAGTGAGACTGGGAGAGGCAGAGAGCCAGGAAGAAGAGGGCATGACAAGGAGAAGGAATGTGAGGAGGGGAGGAGGTAAAGGATCAGCAGGAAGAGGCTGATGCCTGAGGAGAGGGGAAGTCACTTGGGGACAGGAACCAGGGGTTCCCACACCAGCAAGGCAGGATCAGAGGACAATAAGAGTAATCCCTGGCCTTGTCCTTCCCTCAGTCCCCCCCCACCTCCCATGCCCAGGCAGGCCTCACCTCGATCCTCCATATCTGCACCCCGGGGGTGGTGACGTTGAGGGAGCCTTTGACTTGGGCACTCAGTTTGGTCATGGCGATGAGCCTATGGGGGAAGTGGTTGGGAGCAAGGACTGAGGAGCTTGGGAGCACCCTGGGGTTCAGGTGCTGCTCTTCCAGTCCAGCCCTGAGAGCTCCCAACAGTGCCTGGAGGCCAGGGCTCAGAGACCTGGGGGAAGAGAGGGGGATTGGTTCCCCACCCTGGGCTCTGACTGGCCAAGGGCAGAGAGCCAGCTGATATGGCCACTCTCTTCCTCAAACACCCACCCTGACTCCCCATCACCTCCTGGATAGAGCCCCCACTCCTTAGCCTGTCACTCAAGGACCTTCTTTAGCCCCAACAATTTTTTGTTTCTGAAAATTTTTATCAAAGCCATGCTTGCTTAAAAAAAATCAAGAGTTTTTCTGTTTTTGTTTTTTTAAGGAAAGCAAAAATAATAAGGGCTGAAAAGTATATGCACCCAAAAGAATGGAAAAAGCAGGTGTTCAAACAAACACTTGTACATCAAGCTCATAGCAGCCTTATTCACAATAATCCAAAAGGTGGAAACAACCCAAATGTCCATCAACAGATGAATAGAAGAACTAAAGTTTGTATATTCACACAATAGAGTATTATTCAGCCATAAAATGCACCGATACATGCTACAACATGGATGAAACTTAAATATTATGCTTAATGAAAGAAGCTAGATTCAAAAGGCCATGTATGACTCTATTTACATGAAATATTCAGAATAGGCAAATCCATAGAGATAGCATGGTTTTTAGGAGCTGAGGGGAGGGAGAAATGGGGAGTGACTGCTATTGGGTATGGAGTTTCCATTTGAGATGATAAAAAATATTCTGGAACTAGATAGATTGGTGATGGTTGTGCAATGTTGTGAATGTGTTAACAGCCACTGAATTGTACACTTTAAAGTGGTTAAAATGGTAAATCTTATGTTTATTTTTCCACAATAAAACTTTGTGTGCAACAGTTTCCTCTTCCTTCCCAGCTACCTCCAAACACTCCTCAGTCACTGGTCTGGTGGTCCACAAGACGTAGACCCCACAGGACTGGGAGCCAGGTTTGGTTGTTCAGTACTGAATCTTCAGCTCCTAGCTCAGTGCCAGCACTTTGCTGGGTGTGTGGGTGTGTGGGTGTGTGGGTGTGTGGGTGTGTGGGTGTGTGTGGGTGTGCGGGTGTGTGTGGGGGGGTTGGCGGGTGAATAGATGAATGGATGGATGGATGGATAGATGGATGGATGGATGGATAGAAAACAGAGTGAGCACTCTCACTGTGAACCACCTTCCACCCACTGAGCTATAAGAAACTTCCCGCCCCAAGCTTCTTTCATGGTATTTTTCAGGGCATTTTCAGTTTTGACCTGTAACTCTGTTCTCTACTCTAGCTGCTTATTAGAATCATTGGGGAGCTTTTAAACAATACGGATGCTCCAGTGAACAGGCAAACTCGCCAGGGATTCTGATTTAAGTAGGCCAGGGAGGGGCCCGGGCATGGGTATTTTACTTTCTGACTTTTGAGAGGCGAGGCATGGGTGCTTTTAAGACTCCCCAGTGATTCCGTATGAGCCAGGGTGGAGAACCACTTGTCCCCACTTGTTCTCGTCCCTGGCATACTGTCTCTTCCCACCAGGCTGGAAACCACCCCATTCCTCACCGAGTCCGCCACCCAGCCTGGCACTGACTGAGTAGCCCTCCGTGAGTGCTCCTTGAACGTAATGAATGAAAAGTCACGTGGCCCTCACAGATAGCCTGGAATCTATCTAATCTCTCTCTGCACCTTGACTCTGAGTCGCCTCTTGGAACAATGACCTGGCCTTGTACTGCTCATAAACTCCCTCTTCTGAGTCCCAAGGAGTGACCCCTCGCCCTGGCATTCTGGAGTTTGGGGGCACAATCTCCCTCCCCAGCACCTGATTAGCACCCCCTCCAGAAGAACAGGGCCACCTGCCGACCTCCAGCTCTGAGCTTTCAGGAGCCCCTTGTACCCGAGTCCTGCCTGCTGGCCCTGCCAGGGGTGGCCTTCTCTGTGGGGCTGATACACAGGCACCACAGTGCCCTCAGGACTCCTGGTTCAGTAGAACCGATTTGGGTACAAAGAAGGAGAATGTTTGTTTAGTTTCAGTCACCACTTTAGTCGACATTTCTCTAAGACAGACTCTTTGACCCTCACAAGCTGTATGAACATGGACCCCGTTTCTTCATCTATGAGGTGGAGGGGTCAACTAGATGATCTCTAAAGGAATATGCTCTGATTCTAAGCGTGAATAGCAGGAGGAATAGAGGAGCCATCGGAGGAGAGATTCAGGTAGCAGGGACTTGAAATATTGGGTGCTTTACCTCCCTAGAGAGAAATTGGGATTGGGGACCGCCAGCAGCCTGAACAGCGAAGCGGGAGCCTCCTCACAGCCAGGGGTGGGCGAGGGGATTCTGGGAAAGGTGGCTCCAAAAGCCCCCCATGCCTGCAGACTCTGCCCCTACCAACCTGAGGACACTTGAGGAGGCTCCTGGGAAGGGGGTAGTTTGTGTGTCCCAAGACTCTTGTCCAGACTTGGCTGTTGCCTCCTCTACCCCCCATTTCAGCTAAATGGGACCACAGTAGCTGGTGAGACCCAAGGGACAGGTCCTGATAGAAGGGAGATGGGACAGACACGAGCCCCCTGCCTCTGCCTTTGCCCATTCAATTCCTGATGGCTGTTGTTCACACCCTAGGATCCGGGAGACAGAGCCCTGAGGTCCTAGGAGTGTCAGGGGAATGGTGACACACAGAAAGAAATCATTTCAGATGAAGAAGAAATGGGTAAAGAAATGGGGTGGGGTGAGGTCAAGGTGACCAATTAGTCCCAGTTCGCCCAGGACTGTCCAGGTTTTAAGTCTGGAAGTCCCGTGTCTCCAGGTTTTCCTCAGTCCAGGGCCACCTGGGATGGTTTGCATCTGGGATGGGGCGGGGGCTAGCGGCTGGTCTGAAAGAGCAGCTGTCTGGGCTGGAACCTGCACAATTCTTTCCTCAGAGGCCCAGGAAGCCACGCTGGGCACTCTGCTCTTCCCAGACTCTCCGCGTGCCAAGCCTCTCTCTTGTGCCACACCAAGGTTCTCCAGGAGGCCCCAGGTTGCCAGAGAGAAGCATGGGCCCCTATACCTCTCCCACCACCTACGGTCCCTGTGCGTCCCAGCAGGGTTGCCTTACCTGGCTGGAGGAGGCAGCTGCCACCTGGGAGATCTCAGGGAGTTGTGGTAAGCTGGCTGTAGGAAAGCGACCTTTGTCCCCCACCCCCCCTCGGCTAGGAACTGCCTTCACCATATAAGGGAAGATAGGGCCCTAGAGAGAGAAAGAGAATGGGCGAGGGGGTGGGGAGGCAGGTGCCCGCCAGGTCCCTGAGAGCCCAGATCCCAGTGACAGCCTAGCAGCAGCCAGAGCTGATGTGCCCCACCCTTGGCTGCCAAGAGAGCTTCCAGGAATGGAGTCCACTTCTGCCCAGGGCTCAGACCCTCACTGCAGGTGGATAGCACTGGCCGGCGAAGGCAGGGGCCCCTGGGTGCTTCCTCCTGCCAACCCAGAGGAGGTGGCTTAGAAGTCCTCCCTCCTTTCCTGGGGGAATGGCTCATGGGGCAAGGGTGCCCCAGACCCAGGATGTAGGGCCAGGGGTTCACACTTGGGGCACCTCCAGGACAGCTGGGGCCCTGGCACACAGGGAGGTCTCTTCTGGGCATGACACTCGCTCAGAAGGGGACACAAGTATTCTTGTCCCCCCTTTCAAGGGCATCGGCTCCACCTGGAGTTTTTATGAGCTGCCATAAACCAGTGCCTTTGGACTCTGTCTACCACTCTGCCTCAGCAGCCAAGGTTTCCTTTTCAGACCCCCGATCCTAGGAGACCCATCTCATTCAGGACAGGAAAGTAGCACAACCCTCTCAAGTACGGAATTTGGCTTTGCCCACAAACTCAGCACCCTGGGCAGCTACCTTCCAACCTCCGCCCCTGCAGAAATTCTCCTCTCACCTCTGAACTCTGGTCCTCTGGCAGGTGAGATGAAGTGGGCTGGCCGAGGGCAGCCCCTCCTCCCCACCACACCTTCCTGAGTTCTATGTGTGCACACAAGTGTGTGTGTAAGTAAATGAACTGCAGTGGATATTTTGTTTTTTTAAAATAAAAAGTATATATTTATACTCAATTGTATAAAAAAGCAAAAAGAAAGAACTCAGCTATAATTCCACTACGGAGATAATCTATAGATTATTTCTCAAATATTTCTTTCAAGTCATTGTCCAGTAAATACTTTGTGTGTGATTGCTATATGTACATAACATCGATCCATCTGTGTATGTATACTTTTTTACTGGGATGTGTTATATGTTATTTTGCAACTTCATTTTAACTGTCCCATGGCAATCCATTAGATAGACAGCATAGATTAGTAACCAATGGCTCATTTTTGGACTTCCAAATTATACCCAATTATTTGATAATACGAAGAATGCTGTGATAAGTATTCTAATTGCTAAATCTTTGCCGTTAGATGTGTTATTTCTTTAGGATAAACTCCTAAAAGTGGGATTGCTGGGTCAAAGATGTGAATAGATAAATCACCTTCCAGAAAAGTCACATTAATTGATAGTCTCATGATCAGCACAGGCAGCCTGTTTCTCCACATTCTTCCCAGCCCTGGGCTCCAGCTTTTAAGAAAATCTCTGTCAGTTTAAATGTCAAAAAGAAAATTATCATTGTATTGATATATATTTCTTTGATTACCAGTGGGATAGACAATTTTACATATATATATTTATCAGCTATGTCCTCTTTGTGAATTTTTAATTAATTTGTTGAGTTGTTTATGTGTTTAATATATTAAGGTTGGTAACCTGTCTGTCATTTATGGGGTATTCTGTTTGTCTTTTAATTTAGCCTCAGGATTTTTTAGGACAACTTATGTTTTTAAAAATTGTTTCCAATTTCTTTATTATGATAAATGTCAAACATAGAAAAGTATAATATAGAAGAAGTACACTAGTATAATAATAAATACTCATGGACTCAAGAATTAAAATTTGTCATATATATGTATATAGAAGTTACAGATATCATAATATTTGACCCAAAATATTTAGTGTATCACACATCTCCTAAGATTTAGAACACTGTCCTTCATAACTCTAATATGATTTTCATCTGACAATATTACAAGTTATTTCTAATATAACTTCTATTCAGTCCATGGTCAAATTTCTCTAATTGTCCTCACAAGGATTTTAACAGCTGTTTTAATTAATTCATAGTCATATCAAGATCATGCATTTCCTTTGGCTGTTATTGCTCTTCAGTATTTTTTTCCACATTCTATATATGTATCTTCCTTATCCCACAGTGAAAATCTTGGTTTTCAACATTTACATGTTTACCTGTCATACAATAAACACAAAATAGTTTCAGAAACACAGCAACCAATAACACTGTCAACAATAAACCTACTAAGTAAAGTTCTTTGCAATTCTTTTGATATTAAGATATAGTCTATTAAGGGTATATAGTCTTATCTTCAGTATTTTTTAAATCTAGAAGTCTTCCAGATTTTTTTCTATGACATTGACTTACCTGAGTCAAGGACGGTGGTCTTGTAGAACGTTCACAATGTGGATTTGTCTGTTTTTCTTTGTTTATTATTTAATTTGTTCCTCTTCCTCCTGTATTTCCCACAAACCGAAAGTACCTCTAAAGGCTTGATAAGTTATGGTTAAATAATTTTTTTGAAGAATACTTGAAAAAGACTAGTGCTTCTTAAACTTCAGCATTGTAAGAATGATCTGGGAATCCTTTTAAAATGCAGAATCTGATTTACTATGTCTGGGGTGGGGCCTGAGGTTCTGCATTACTAACAAGCTCCCAGGTGAGGCTGATGTGCTGGTCCATGGACAAAGGTGATGCTGTGTACTTCACATTGCATTGCATCGGTAGGTATATGATGTCAAGCTGTCCCAGCACCAGTGATGCAAAGTTTGCTCCCTTGGTTACTGCGATATTCCCACTGTAAAGGCACATTCTCCCCATTGCAATCAGAAGTCATCCTGGGGTGATAGTTCGTCACTGGAAGTACAAAAGTTTCTGATTTTTTATTTGCTACTTTCTACTTGTTTTATGATATTCATTTTGTCATTGATTTTTTTAATGTCTGATTTTTCCCACATTGTCTTTTAGCTTGCTGCTGTACCCTAGTGCCTAGTACAGAGTAGGCATGCAATGTTTGAAGGAAAGAAATGTAATTTATGATTTCTAGTTTGTTATTATGTTTAAAGCTGTGTTTTTAACTTTAAACTGATTTTTATTTTAAAAATTAATAAATGTATCTGATAAAATAATTCAAAAGACAAACAGATATACAGTAAAAATGTATCCTTCCCGTGTTAGATGACTCCCATCCAGTCCCCCAGCCCTGCTCCCTAAGATTAGCCACAATTCCCATTTCTTGTTACCCTATTAAAGTATGCAAAAGCATATATGTAAATTTTTGTCTATTTTTATATTTCTCTTTAGTGGGAAGACACCATCATTATTGTTATGAATCTTGCTTTGTTTCATTTACTGTTCTATCTTGGAGATCATTCTATATCTTCTCAGATAGTTCTACTCATGACTACATGGTATTCTCTGGCATAGAAAGAGCAAGATTTTATTTATTTAACCAGTCCCTCACTGATAGACATTTAGGTTATTTCTAGTTTTTAGCTATTACAAACAAGGATACAATTAATATCCAGATACATACAAAGTTATATGTATATACACTTTATCTGTAGCATAAATTTCTAACAGTGGAATTGCTGGATCAAAGAGTGTCTGCATTTAAAAAATTTTTTTTGTAGATATAAAATTACTCTCCAAGAGGTTGCATCAGTTTACACTTCCACCAGCAGCATTGTTATAAGGTATTTCCTCGTGTGTGTGTGTGTGTGTGTGTGTGTGTGTGTGTGTGTGTGTGTGTGGCAAACAGTGAATATCTGTCCCATACCAGGCTTGGTTAGAGGCATTTTCATAGCTGACATCTCAAAAGCCTTCCTCCCTCCTGTCTATTCATGTCCGGAGCCAGCCAGCCACAGCTTCCTGCCAAGTTAATCTCCTATCTCACATCCATCCCTTCTTCCTTCTCTCTTCACTCTACCTCTGCCCCCGTTCAAGTCTTCATCTTCCATCCTCCCCAGCTGTGGTCTCCCAATAATGTCTCCCATCCCACATCCCTGATTTAACTTCCAATGTGCAGCTTCCAGGTGTCCCTCAAAGGCACCCACTGCCTGCAAGAAAAAAAGGCTGCTCCCTTGGTCTGCCTATAGATCTGGATTATCTGGCCCTTCCTACCTTCTGCAGCGTCATTTCTCATGCGTCCCCTCTGTGTACAATTCCAAAATTGTCATTTCCCACATGACTGCGGCTGGACCCTGGCGCTTTGTTTTCTTTCTGGTTCACTTCCTCACTTCACTTGAATTGCTCCTCCTTCTCTAACTCCTCTGAGCTTAACTCCCTCAGGACACATTTTCGAAACCTTCCATGGCCACTTCCAGGTGTGGCTGTCTGTGCTTCCAGCCTTCCGTGTTCTCTCTGGGGCTACATTTGCAGCGTTTCAGGTTTTAGACTGACTGTTCAGGTGTCTTTCTCCACACTGGGGTGTGAGTTCCTTGAGAGCAGAGGCATTGCCTAGTCATGGTGTGTCCCCGGGCCTGGCACCGTGCCTGGCACACAGGAAGCCCAGACACCTGTGGTTGACTTGAACTTTATGTGGGTGAAGGGTGTGTGGGTGGTGGGAAAAGGCTGACTGCGGTCTCATTCATAGTTGGGAGCCCTGGTGACTCCTTGGCCTGTGTGATGCAAATCTGAGGGACCAGTGTTTGCATGGAGAACAGGAAATCCAGCAAGACGCCGAGGAAGAGGATAAAGGCAGAGGAAGACAGGTCACTCTCAGAGACTTGGGGGCAGAACAGCATTTGGGGCACCGGGAGACAGGCGTGAGGCTCGATTCACAAGGGGAACAGGGGCCGACCTTTGCGAGGGGTCGATCTCCCTCCTCCCCTGTGTGTGTGGTGGAAGGGGGTGTGGACTGGAGGGACAGAAGCTGCCCACCGCCGGGAAGAGGCGTGAATGATCCCGCTGTTCATCTTTCCAGCCCCCGGGGTAAAGTCGGGGGGCAGGCCGGGAGTGCCCGGCGCCGGGGAGTCCTGGCGTCCGCGAGGACAGAGAGGCCTCTAGTGGCCACCGTGGGAAGGAGGGCCGGAGAGGGCCGGGGCGGGCCGGGAGGGCACTTCCTGCCAGGGTCTGCCCAGTTTTGCAAAGGAAGTGCTGCCAGGGCCGGAGGGGCGGGGGCAGGAAGTGGGCGGGAGGCTCATGCTAGGGCGCGGCCAGCCGAGGGCCGCGGAGGGGCGGACAAGGGACGGGGGAGGCGAGGGAACGGGACCAAGCGCCTGTCCCACCCAGTTTCTCCAGCGTCCCTGACGCCTCAGCCTGCCAGCTCTTTCCGCGACACCGCCGGTGAGGCCCACGTCAGCCACGTTCGAAGTTCTTACGTTTGAAATTGAACTTGCCTTCCCAGTAACTCGTCCCGCTCCCCACCTCCACCCTCTGGGGCCTCACGAGCCCCTCCCCTCCACTCCGGGGCACAGACCACACCCCTCCCGTCTCCAAATACCTTCCTGGGGCCTCTCCTAGGGACGCCTTTCAGTTCAGCTTTAGAGCTACTCCTACGAGTCCTCCAAGCATTTAATCAATTCTGCAAAGGGCCGATCTCCATTTTGCAGATCAGATAACTGAGGCTGAGCGAGGTGGAAGAATTAAATAGTACTCAGAACCAAGCGGCGCGCTTAACCTTGCACTTTCACACTTGAAGACCCAAGGGCCTGGGCAGCTCCTCCCCCACTAGCACTTCCCTCCCTCCAGAGTTTGCAGAAGTGGGGTGTGGCTTCATAGGACACACAATCACTCCTCCCACTTCATCACCCCCCAATAACCACAGAGGCAGGATGGGGGATCTGGCTTTCTCTTTAGTTCTCATCAAACTGAGGGGCTCTCCATCACAGAGAAGGCACTTAAATGGGAGGGTCACTCAATTTAGACCAGCCATGTCCTTCCCACCCCCAGATCTCTGAGGGGGGAACAATGACATCTCCATTTGACACTCCCCTTGGCACTGGTTATGTGGGTCCCCTATACCATTAGGCCCTGGGGAGAGCCCATGGCCTTGACTTCCAGACTCATCATTTGGGGGAGGAGTTCCAGGTAGAGGAGGCAGAGCTGGAAGGCAGGATGTCCTGGGCACTGCCCCCAGCCAGCAGGGAAGAGGCAGAGGGCTGCAGAGAGTGGGTTGGCACAGGGGAGGGGGACAGCATTGCAGGAAGACCCCCAAATCCCAGAAGGGTCCCACCTCCTACAGATCCCCTAAAGGCACCGGTGAAGTATGGGGTTGGTGGGGGAGGCACCACATAGGTGGTACAGAGACCCCACACACGCTCAGCTGGTTGGCCTAGCTCAGGTTGGGCACAGAGAAGGTGCTCAATAACTGTTTTGAATGAATGAATGAATGAATGAATGAATGAACAGAGCAAAGAGGGTGTGAAGGATAGAGGACTGGGCCCGGGGCCCCTTGGCCCAGCTTGTCTCACTCAGGAAATAAGTTTAAAAAACGTAAAAATCCTTTCCCTCCCTCCCCACAATTTATGGGCGCAGGAAAAGGGTGAGGAAGGGGTGTCTCTAACCCAACCCTTCCCTCTCTCCTTCCCCTAAAAATCTATATACACATATACATATTTATATGACACCTCAAAGGGGTCCTGATATGCCCCCCCACTCAAAGCTGGAGGAGCCAAGACCCAGGGCCTTGGGCGAGTGTTGAGGGGTGAGGGCTTGGGTGGTGTGGGGAACAGCCGTCAGCTGCTGAGCCCAGAGAAGCTAGACTCTGGGCCCTGAAAAACAGACCCCTGTCCCCTTCATAAGTAGTAACAGATCTACTCTCCCGCCTACAACTTCTAGGCAGAGATGGTGGGGGTGGGGGATTATACCAGTCCCCAGGGAGGAGGTGGGGAGACTGGTTCCTCCCCCACCAGCATCCCACCAGGCAAGAGCTGACCCGATCTGACCCTAGGAAAACCAGGTGGAGAAGAGGGCTCTATAGAAGGCACTTGGTGTCCACTGTTCCCAGGCTGGGGGCCCAAGGCATGGGGCAGCAGGAACCCTGCCCCTCCCCCATGCAGAACTGGAAAGGGCCAAGGGGCCCAATTTGGCAGCAGAGAAACATGGCAGCACAGAGAGAGAGAGAGAAAGGGGGAGCCACACACTGGACCCCACAGGTCCCCGCACACTGGGCCCCAAAGGTCCCCCGAGAGGAGGGAGGAGGTTCTAAGGCACTGACATGGAGTCCCAGGTGCTGATTGGCCTCGGTGCAGCCGGCTGCCTGCCCCCTTCGCTGCCCAGCCAGGCTGGAGGAGGAGTGGCCCACTTCCCCATGGCACTGAGGTGGCCCAGGCTGCTCGGTTTTCTTAAGGAGAAGTCCACGAACAAAGGGTGTAGCTGTGGTCAGGGGCAGGTCCTGGCCCCAGGGCGCCTCACTAGCTGCCAGGCCGTGGCTGCCTGAGCACTGAGTACACGTCATCCACGTGGCTAAGCTGCTCGAAGAAGGGCAGGAGGTCATGGAGCTCTGTGTCATTCATGTTGTCAAACCACGAGGCCACTGGTACCTGGGCAGATGGGCAAAAGGTGGTGAGGAGGACAGGTGGCCCTGGGTGCAGAATGTCCAGACCAGCCCTAAGCACCCACTGCTCAGTGGGCCACCTCCTGGAAGCCTCTTACCCACAGTTTTCAAACATTTTGACAGCAGCCCCTAATAAATCACATTTACATATATAACAAAGCAAAAGTTTTACAAAATCGTACTTAACCTTACTTTATACACTCTGAGATTTCTTATTCATTTTTTTTAAAAACCCCAACTAGGACCCACTAAAGTATTTCTGTGACCCACTAACTGGTGGTCACAGCTGTCACCCAGAAAAACTACCACTGCTCCAACGCCCAGCAGGGACCCCGGCCCTCTATACACAGACAGAATGGACTAAATGACTATGTGCAAGGCAAGCAGACACAGGTCAACGAGGAAGGAGGGAGGAACGGAAGGGCACCAGGCCCGGACACGGCCCAGGCTGGAAGCGGGAGGCCAAGGTGGCCCAATGGACTGACCCCTTTCTTGGGGCTCGGCCCCCCACCCCGGGCCTGTGAGGCACTCACGGCGTTGTCCGGATGGAAGACGTAGGAGGCAGGCGAGTTGTCCAGGATGAGCACTCGACGAAGGTCTCGGCCCAGCCTGCTCAGGTCCTTCACGTAGTTCCCTCGGTGGAAGACGCAGGACTCACGAAACAACCGCGCCCGGAAGGCCCCCCATTTGTCCAGCAGGTCAGCTACGGGGTCCGCATACTGTGGGTGGGAGGTAAGTCATCGAGGGCCGAGGGTGACCCAGAGATCACTGCCCAGAGGTCACATGCTGGAGGCAGAGGGAAAGGCAGGACTGCCCCAGGAACCCTTCAGAATGTGGGGAGGGTCACCTTGGCCAGGCTGGCGGTGAACAGCACACACTCAAAGAGCTCGCCCATTCGCTGCAGGAACTCATCGACGTGGGGCCGCTTCAGCACGTAGACCTGGGGGGTGGGCCAGTGAGGGGACTGCTGGCCCACAGACTGGGGCTGGGGGTTGGTGGTCAGGGGCTGGGGGGGAGCTGGTGGAGGAGGCAGAGGAGCACAGGGGGCAGGATGGTTCCAGGCCAACTGGTCAGTCAACCCCACTGGTGCGGGGGAAACTGCCACCCTCCCAGAAGAGGATCAAACTGAACCTCTGACTCCAGGCTTCCGGCCCTATGTCAAGCGAACTCACTAATTCTCATCCCCTCCTGCCATGGCCTCAGCCAAATGGAAGAGCCTGGGGGCAGCCCCCTTACCCCAAGGCTGCAGGGCACCGGCCCCCGAGCCAAGTAATGGAGAACAGGCTGGATGGCACACAACCTATCCTGAATTACTTGAACTGGGTCCCGGGCAAGGTGGGGCAAGGGGACGCCAAGGAGAACCCCTCTCCCTGCAGGCCTCAGAGTCAAGTCCCTAAGGATCTGTGTGACTTCAGGCAAGTTTCACACCCTCTCCCAGCCCCTGACATTCCACAGCTATCAAAGACCTATACAGGGGGCTCTCAGGATTGGAGGGAAGAGCCTGGGGTTTGAATGGCAAATGCCAAACCCACCGCCTCCCCCCAGTACCCAGCCTCTGACCTGGTGGACCACCCCATCGATCTCCACAGGGATGATGAAGTCCGCATTGTTCACCGGCTGTAGGGGGAAAAGAGCGGCTGAAGCTGGCTGGGGCTAGGCCTGCGGAGATGCCCTCTCAGGCCAGGGCAGACCCCCTCAGAAACCCTGGGGCTGGGGGCCGCTGGGCAGGGCCCACCTTAAAGGAGCTGTGCACCAGGGTCTCGTCCAGGTCGATGACCACGCAGATCTTGTCTGAGTCCTGGGCCTTGGCCTCTGGGAGCAGGTACTGCACTGGGCTCTGCTGTGGGGATGGGTGGGGGTGGCTGGAGGCACCTCTCTCATGCCCCAGTCATTTCTCCTATACAGACAGGTCTTCCCTCCCCTAGTCCTCCAGCTGGGGGGCCACAGGGTTGTGAGGAGAGACCACCCCCTACTCAACTTTGACCCTGCGAACTCTGGAGCCTGGGGCTGGCCACCTGGCAATCTGGGCCTCACTTCCCCGCCTGAGAAACCAAGGCTTTGGTTTGATGGGGAAATTCAGAACTCCCTAGGCCCAGAAGTCCTCCCCTGGGTGGCAGTTTTGGAGCTTTCAGAGGCTAAGCTGGGAGGACCTGGGAGGGCTCCACCCTCCTGCATACCTTGCAGGGCCTGCAGGCAGGCTATGAAAAGCCCTTTCGCCTAAACCCACTTGGGACTGAACCAGGGTGCCCACCCAGCCCCCACCTGGCCACCACGCACCTTGGGGACAGCTCCATTTTCCTCCACGAGAAGGGGCGCCCCACTGTGTGTGGGAAGGGCCTCCCCATCGTCCTTGCAGACACAGCAGAAAAGCGAGTGGAGGATGCCCCGGCTCCTGGGCTTCTGAGAAGCAGCTGACTTCTGGTCACCTGAAGTAGAGAGGCCCAGAGTGGGGGCGTGCACACCGGCCTGCAGAGGTGTGCATATGTGTCCAGGTGCCAACTCCTGGGCTTCGAGGGTCTGGCTATGCCCCCTTTATTGAGGGAGACACACTACGGTGGCTCCTGGCCAACCCTTTGCTCCCCAAAAGTCGTTCCAGCGCGGGTACAGAGTTACGTCCATTAGGGAGTGGGCTGGCTGGAGGGGTATCGATAACGAGGGGACTTTCTCTTTTCCTCCCAGGCTCCATCACTGCTGAGAAATCCGCCCCACTGGAGGAGCCTGCCGTCACCCACCTTACCTGAGCAGCCCCTGGTCAATTGGGCCCAGGAGGGCCGGGTCCTGGAGCCCTGGGGCCCACTCCTGCCCTCCTTCCACACTCTCCGCCCCCGCGAGTCCAAAGTCCTCACTGAGGCTCGACGGAGACGCGGCGGGGTGGGGGGACCTGGGACCAGTGTCCGGCCGCCAGCTGCCGGTCCCGCCTCCTCCGCCCCTGCCCCGCCCCGTCTTCGACCGCCAACCTAGAACAGGGCATCCGCTGGCTGATTGACGTGCCCACTCTCCACCCCGCCTAAGGCCCCCGGCCCCCAGCCCCGGGCGGAGCTAGACCTAGGCCAGAGGTGGACAGACTTGGAAGGGTTTCCTAGCCTGTGAAGTCAGCACAGGGACAGGGAGGGGCAGACCCCCTACCCAGGCCCGCCAGCCTCGGGGGCGGGGGGGTGGGGGGTGGGGAGGCAGCCGAGGCGGGCGACGCAGCTTCCCCGGTGGGTGCGTGTGTGCACAGGCCCGGCGCCCATGGACCTGCAGCCGGGGCGCGCGGGCCCCAAAGCACCCGTCTCCCCGCGGGCGTGCTGACGACCTTTAGGATTAGTTGTCCCTCTCTGTGCCTCTGAGGGGCTCCGCGCCCCACGGGTGACGCGGAAGTTTGTGCGGATCGTGGCTGTGTGTTGGCGGGAGACGCTTCCAACCCTCCCCCGCCTGATGTCACCTCAGCGACCCCTCCAAGCTACCCGACCAGATCGCGGCCCTGAGGGGGGGAGGGGGCGGGGTCTCAGCGGGTGGCCTGAAAGCGCCCTTTTCGACCCCTCCATCTCCCAGCTCTATTGGCGCCAATCGGGGGCGGGTGAGGGGGGCGACTCTCGGGCATCGCACACTGCCAACCCTGAGAAACCCGGAAAGAGCCCCCTCTTTGCCCCTGCCTCAGTTTCCCCACCTCGAGCAGACGGGAGTGCTCCAGAGGCGCCAGGCCCCGCCCCATGTCTCTGAGCCTCCCCGAGTTCAAACTCTCTCCTCGCTCCCTCTCAGGCTGGGACCTTCGTGCCCCGCCAAGGCGGGCGCCCAGTGGGGATTCCCGGCTCCCTAATTCTCTCCGCCCGCGGTGCCCCGGCTGCAGCCCCCGCCGCGCGGCCCTTGTACCTTTGCCCCGTAGCGGGCCCCGTGCCTCTTCCTTGCTGATCTGAGTAATGACGGCCGAGCTGTCCATGGGGCCGGGCACGCTCCGCTCCGGCCGGACTCTGGCCCCGGCGCCCGGCCTCCCCCCCGGCTCGGGCCGGAATCGGGGCGCGGGGGGGAGGGGAGGGTGGGAGGGAGGGATCCCCGCAAGCTTCGGAGGGGAGGGGAGCCAGGTTCTTAGGGGGAGGGGGAGGGAGGGGGCGCGGAGGAAACTTTGTTACAACATGGAGTTTCCTCCCCGCGAGGCGGATGCAAACATGGAACCCGGGCGCTGTTTCAAGGCTCCCCCTTAAAAGGGCAACGGCTTCGGCGTGACCTGGACTCGGCCGCGGCTTTCATCACTTCTGGGGCCGGCGCGGCTTGGCGGGCAAGGAGGCGGACCCGGAGGGGTTCCTGCCGCGCTTCAGGGGGCGTCGCCTCCCTTCTTGTCGCCTGCCTGCGGGGAGCCTCTGCGACTGCGTGGCAGGACCTACACCCGGCCCACCGTTCCAGGCCGCCCAGCGCAGGGGCGCAGGGCCCGCCCCGCCCGCTGGGAGCGCCCACGCTGAGGAGTGTCGGAGGTCCGCTCGGCTCCACCTCTACGCATTCCGAGGGCCCAGGACTAGCCTCTTCTCGGTTTTCTCATCAGAGAAATGGGGATAGCACTATCTGGTTTGTAAAATGGGTCTTTTCTCCGCTGGTCGCGGGGGCCACCTTGCGAGATGTCGTGAGCAAGCAGTGGCTGTTTGCTCTCTCCAGACAGCTGTGCAGATCCACACAGTTATACTCTGGACTGGACTGTGACCGTCGCCACCCACCGCAGTCTCGAGACCAGGTGACCCGAATCTGTGGGGCGTGAAAATTCCAATTTCCTGCCCCAGTATGCCCCCTGCCGACCTCTCGCAGCTGCCCCGCCGGGCGCCCCGCACATCGGCGCGGGTGCCCACGCCAGCCACCCGGCGTTCCCGCCGCGAGCCCTCATCCGCTATTCCCTCGGCCCGGAACGCGCCTCCTTCGCGTTCGCGGAGCCAAACCCCACAGACCTCGATAAAATGCCAGTTTCCAAGAGGCCTTCCCACACCCTCCTCTACTCCCAGGCCGGCCACTCAGTGACTATTGCGGGGGTGAGGGTTAACGGCACCCGCTCAAAGCGGGCGCTCAATCCCCGCGGGCCCTGTGCGGGACCGTGGGGCCTCGGACATCTGCTCCTTGGGGGCTTTTAAACATCGGTTCCGTCCGCGTCCATGCAGACACACCCTGGCCGGCGCGGGGGCCGCGTCCACGCGGATTCTTCACAAGGGAAACTCCCGTATTTTACGCCGTGATGGCTGCGGGTGGGGCGTTTTTTTTTCTTCCCTGTTTATCAACTCCTATTCGTCGTTACTATTTTGTGTTCACTCTTTGAAAAATACTAACGCCAAGCCTTGACAAACACGCCTCAGCACTTCCTTCCCCCCGCGGGCCTCCGCGGCGGGCGGGGCGGGCGCGTCCTGTCCCGTCCAGCCGCCGGGTGCGAGCGCGGCGCACGTCCCCCAGGCGGCTGGAGCAGGAGCTGGGGAGGCGGAGGCCCCGCGCGGGGTGGGGGTGGGGGTGGGGGTGGGGGTGGGGGTGGGGGTGGGGGTGGGGGTGGGGGTGGGGGTGGGGGCGCGACCAGAGAGCCGCGCCTGCCTGAAGGCGAGCCAGCTTCGTGTCCTGCGACAGCGGAACCGAGGAGGTGACTCTGGGTTGCGACTCCTCCCCCCTCCCCCAGCTGGACCCTCAGGGTACCTCTCCTGCTCTTACACAGCCCGCAAGGGCCGCCCTCTTTGTTTTAAATCGCGATAGGCGACGTGTAGCGAGTACCTCATCTGGGTCCCGCTCTAGCTTTTTCCCCTCATCTCATTTGCTACTCAGAAAGACCCCTTTCTTGTTCCGTTTTACAGATAAGGAAACTGAGCTCCAAGAAGTGAAGCGACTTGACCCAGCCCTGCAGCGAGGGCAGAGGCGGGATTCTGGGCACCCAGCAGACCTCCCTGCTCTTCAGCCCAGCCCCTGGGGAGGGCCTCAGCTTTATCTCCCAGGCACAGCCCGCACTGACCCCAAAAGGAAACGTGTGGCGAGCCCCGCGTGAAGCCCTGGCCTCGCCCCTGTATTGAGCAGGGTGGCTCGCCTGCCCCTCTCCCTCAGCTCCTCCTGGCCGGCTGTCCCTTTGAGTCAGAGGAGGTGACGCGGGGATAAGACGCTGGGCAGGGCCGCTGTCCACCCCCTTCGCTATTTCCCACGTACCTCACCCCTGTGGCCGCCTCCGAGCCTTTGCTGGTGCGGCCCCATCCCCTAGGAGAGCTGCCCTATTCCCAGGCTCCCAGGCACTGTGAGGTGCACTCTCGGTCTGGGTGGGTGGTCGCAGAGTGAGTCAGGAGCGCCCTGCCTTGCAGGGTCAGGGGCGGTGGGGACAGGAGCTGGAGGAAGTGTTTTGTAGGGCTGGAGGGGTTCTTTGGGTTTCCTCACTGGGCTGGGAGGCCCCCACCCAGAGCTGTCTGTCTGCTATCCCAGCAACTGGGCTCGTCTTGCCTCACATAGTCTGTCTCATCAGTTTGGGGTCTGTGAGTGGGAAGACCCCAGATTCTGCCTGACTGTGGACAAGTATCTTCTCCATCCAGCTCCTAACTAACCCATCTGCCAAATGGGGCTGGTAAAATGGAAGGGGGCACCGTGCTCCAAAGGCAGGGAGGTGCCCTGAGTGGGCTCCTGGGGAGTCAAGTTGCCAGGCCACTCCCAGCCTGAGGGGCTGACAGGGCATCCCCACCGCCTCAAGTGCCATCTGAGCCTGGGGACTGGGAGGACCAGAGCTTCTGTGGGGGTGGGGGGCAGTGCTTTGTAGCGTCCCCTCTGACCTGAAATAGATGACCTTGGCCTGACCTCATTGCTAACCCCTCCCCTAGGGTCAGGATAGCCCCTTAGCTGGCCCTTTGGTCTCCTCTCTTCTCTGCCTTCCTTGCCCCCATGTTCTAAGTCCCAGGCTTAACTCTTCATCTGACCAGCCCCCCATTCCTCTGGTGTCCCCTTCCTGCTCCATGAGATCTAAGAGCTCCCCACAAGGTTATAGGTCTGTGCTTTTGCACACACGGACATCCCCACCCCCGTTATTCAGCTTTCAAAATCTGTCCAGTGGTCTACCTTCTCAGGCCCCTGTCTCACTCTTTCCACACACATGGTCGTTCCCCATCCCACTATAGAGTGATTTGTTATTTACTTGGCTGTCACCCCCACCCCCACCCCGTCCCCGCTCAGCAGTGTGAACTCCTTGAGAGCAGAACTTTGCCTCCCTCTCACCTCTAGCAGAAGGCTGGCGCCCATTTAATACCTAGTGAACCGACCAGAGAGGTTGTAGGGCGCACAGTTGGCGGCGCCTCCAGGAAGCTGGAGAAGGGGCTGGTAAATGCCTTTCTCCACTACCTGGCCCCCATCCACCCCCTCCCTCATCTTGCGGGGGCCCCATCTCCTCCAGAGCCAAGCCTGCGGAAAAAGACTGGGTGGTTTTCTTGCCCAGGTAACCTCTACCACCGTTGCTCTGGCTGAGCCAGACCCGTCCCATTCCGGCCCTCCGTGAGGGCCCCACTGGCTCTGTTGCCCTTTTAAGAAAGAGGAAATTCTTCTCATAAACAAGCGCCCCAACCTGAGCGCGGAGCTTGCCCCGCCAGATCCCCGTTAAATCGGGGATGCTCCCAGGAATAGCGCCCGCTCAAGGATCAATCTAGGGAAAAAGCCCTGCGACCACTCCTCATTGCAGCTCTCTACAGCTTTGAGCCTGGGGTCCGAAGGACTGGAAAAGGCTGGAGGAGGGACTTGGGGGAGCCTAGAAACAGCCCAGGGAGCGTCTGTAAAGTGCAGCCCCTGCACCGGGCGAAGGGTTGTCGGGCCGCTCCCAGCGGCAGAGGGGGTTCCCCGCCCACACAGCTTCCCCCGCCCCCACCTTGTCTAGGCGGACTCTGAGGCTCCCCGGCGCTAGGTCAGAGTGCCCGCCTACTCCTCTTTGAAAGGGCGAGGCTGAGGCGGTTAGTGCAGACGCTCGGGACCATCCCTGCCCCTAGGGGGAGCTTGGAGTCAGCGCCCAGGGACAGTTAACTGCGCGGCGTGGGAGTCTTGGCCGTCTGATTCCCTGGGGAGATGGCAAATGAATTGGGCCCCGGAGGCACGGACTCTTGAGTTCCTTATGACCTGGCACCTAAGGAAGGGAGAACTGCGCCTCAATTTAACCGCCTGGAAGATGGGTTGCTGGTTGAACAAAAAGGCTGAGGCCGTCCCAGCAAGAGTAGAAATGGAGACAGCGAGAGGAGAGACATTAGAGAAGGGGGCTCTTCTTGATGGTTCAGGGATTTTGTGCTTTCCCAGTTTCCATTCCCCTGCTCTTTTGAAAAGGCGAGCTAACATTGATTTAGCATTCATCAGACTCTATTTTAAGTGTCGGTTTGGTGCCTATGTCTTGCCCTCAGCTAGGTCACCCTGTCAGGTCGCTCCTATAGGAGCTCAATATATGCTTTTAGAATGATTTTTTTTTTAAATTTCTCAGTGCTAGGCACTGTGTTAAAGTGCTTTACATCCACTGCGATATTGGTGTTGTCCCATTTTACAGATAAGGGCACTGAGACCTGGGAGTTAATCACTCGTCCAAGCTAGGACACAGCAGCTCCCTATGGAATTCAGGTTGGCCTCCCTCTGAAACTCCCACCCCCCTCTGTCCACCCTCACGTCCAGTCTGCGGCACTCATTCCACCCTGCGGCCAGTCCCTGGGTGGAGTTCATCCAGAGGGCTCCCTGTTGTGCTCCTCTTCAGGAAGCCCATACAAGAAGTGTTGGTGGGAGCTGTGGGCCAGCAGGGTGGCTCCATGGGCAATTAAACAGGTCCAGACCTGGGGGAGAGGCAATCATGAGTGGGGAGAGAATATGACCTGTGGGGAAGCCCCAGTCCATTCCCCCTCCCTCCATCTGTTGCCTCAACCATCTCCAAAGCACCCGCTGACCCTACAGTACCAGATAGGCGGTGAGACCCAGGTAGGCCACGGCCAGCAGGGCTACAAGACTGAAGTAGGCGGGGTGGGGGAGGTTGGGCAGGTAGCTGATCACAAAGTAGAGGTTGACGGCACAGACCAGTGCCATGATGGAGGAAGTGATGGCCTTGCTTAGCCTGAGGGACAGGAGGGAAACACAGGGCTGACATCATCTTCTCCTTCTCTCCAGGGCCCACAGCCAGCCTGGAGCAAGGGCGGGAAGAGCAGGTGGCGGGGGTGGGGATCAACAAAGCCAGTTTCTCTGGGCCATGGGACCTGGAGCAGACCCCTGCCCACTGCTGCCTCCTGGTCCCTCCAGGCTCCACCCTGGTGGGATTTGGCAAGAGCAGAGTCTGTAGTAAGGGTGAGGAGCTCAGGCTCTAGAAACAGCCCCCACCCCCTCCCCCGATTCCAGTCCTGGCTCCCCCACTTGCTAGCTGTGTGACCTTGGACAAGTTCCTTAACCTCTCTCAGCTTATCTGGATAATGGAGATAACCATGATAATTCCTACCTCTGGGTGGCTGTGAGGATCTAATGCAGTAATGCAAGTCCAGTGCCTGGGATGGGAAGTACTCACCAGCCACTGGCAAACTCCTGCATGAGGGCAGGCATGCTGGTGAACGTGAGAATGGGCAGCACAGCAAAAGGAAGCTGGGGAGAAGCAAGAGGATGGGGCTGAGGGACCCTACCCTCAGAATACAGTGAGGAGGGGAGGAGGGAACCTGGGCTCCCATCATCCTCTGTCTGGCTGTGTGCCCTTGGGCAATTCTCCTAACCACTCTGAGCCTCAGTTTCTCCACTCTCTGCCTTCCAAGCTTGAAGGGCTCCAAAGCAGGAGGAAGTGTTTGGGGGCTGTGGTCCCTGGCTGCCTGAGTTTGAATCCCAGAGCTGCCATTGGTCACTTAACTATATGCATCAGTTTTCCAATCTGAAAAATGAGCATAACAGTGGTTCCCAACCCTGGGCTGGCTGTGGGGATTACGGGAGCCTTATTTGCAAGGTGTGTTCAGATTGTGCAGGGAGGGAATAGGCTCAGAATGGGGATGGGGGATTGCTGTTGTTCCTCTTTAGCGATGCCCTCACCAGCAGGCTCTGCAGCACGTTGAGCAGGTCATTGAGGCCTGACAGGTCTTTCACGTCCCTGAAGACAGCCACAAGCACGGTGGGAAGGATGGTGCAGGAGCGAGTGAGGAGGACGCGGGTAAATCGTGACCACCGCAGCTTCAGGAAGCCCTGGAGTGTGGGGTGGGCACTTTGGTGGCGGGGTGCAGGACTGGGGATTCCAGAGGAGGGACTTCTGTCGTCCCTCAGGCCATCCCATGCCTGGGGGAACCCTCTGTCTGAAATGGGGGCAGCTCTGCCGCTAGTTGGTGGAGAGGGGATGGATGGGGAGAAATTAGGGGAATTCCCCTCCCACCGCTGATTGCTGAAGACTAAAGCGTTTTGGGGGAAAAGGCTCCTAATAGTCCTGGGTCTGAGGCTCGGGCCAATCGCCTCACGTCTCTGAATCTCCGTTTTCTCATCTATGAAGTGGGGCTTAGAATGGCTGTTTTAGAATCTGGGCTGCTTTAAGGATCAAGGAGGCACAAGTTCGAACCCCCAGTAGTGCGCCTGCTAACCTCGCACCCCTGGCCCTCCCCTGTCCGCCCACCTCCATCACAAACTGTCCCGCGTAGGTGCCGGTCATGGTGGAGCTCTGCCCGGCGGCCAGGAGACCCACTGCCCAGATGTACAGGGCTGCAGGGCCGAAGAGGCAGCCCAGGATCACGCCCTGGAGAGAGGAGGGTAGTCAGACCCCCGACCCCGCCCCTCCTGGCGCAGGCCCCGCCCCTGACATGGGCTCGCTGAGGAGCCGCACGGGATCTAGCCCTTCTGTGCCCGCCCCTGCCACGCCCTTACTCCTTGGTAAATGTCCACGTCCACTGTGTGGTTGTTCCTGGGGAAGATCTTGGCGTAGTCGTGGAGGCTGCTGTTGGCGCAGACGTTGAACTGCGGGCACCGGGGCGGGAGGAAGGAGGTGTGAAGCGCACACTCAGTCTCAGAAACTCAGACCGCCAGGCCTTGACCAGGGTTTGAAAACTGGTGGCCCGTGGGCTGAGTCTGGCCAGATATATATTTTGTTTGGTTAACAAGCTGTTTTTTTTCCTTTAATGTGAATTTGTTGCCAATATTTAAAATTGAGAACTCACATGAGAACCCGGTTTCCAGGGGTCTGTTGGCTTTGTAAGAGCTGGCATTACCATGAAGGGACAGTTGGCTGGCAGGGACTCAAGCTGCCTCACAGTCCCCTCACCTTTACACCGAACCCACTTCCCACAGCTCTGTGACTGGCCTGGTCTTGAAGACAAGGGTTTGCCATCCTTATTTAGACGCCTCTCCTTGTGCCAAGGAGCAGTGAGACCCAGGAAGGGGTATAACCCTGAAAGGTCACATAGCAAGGCATTGGCAGCGCCCAGGTCCTCGAAGGCCTGGCCATTCCTCTCCCACGGTGTTCAGCATTCAATAAGCACCCAACACTGGCTAGCAGTTATTAGAGCCTCGTGACAGAGACCCATTCAGAAAGGGAGACAGGCACAGGTCCCAGATTCCAGAGAGCCAGGGAAGAACTGGCTGTCTCCTCTTTCAGCTCAAACGTCACCTCCCCCAAGAGGCCTCTCTGACCACCAGGGCTAAAGTAGTTCCTCCCTCATCACATCCCAATGATGCTTCGCCACCCCCTTTATTTCATTCACAACATTGCCCACAGTCTCCCCTTTCGTACTGCTTTGTTGATTTGTTTCCTCTCTGCTCGATGCCCTCCGCATTTAAGCTGCAAGAGGGCAGGGTCTTCATATCACTGACTGCTGTATCCCTAGGGTCTAGGACGCTGCCTGATACATAACGAATGCTCAGTAAATATTGGCTGAGTGAATAACAGTTTATCTGCTAATGAAGATCATCGGGAGAGAGGACTCAGAGAAGAAAATGGCTGTGTGCACCTCCCCACTCTGCACTCATGCTCAGCCATCCCTTCTCGCAGAACACCCTCCTGGCAGTTTGCAGCCCAAACACTACCCATCCTTTCTGGGGCCATTGGGATGCTGAGTCCTCCGACTCAGCTCCTCCCTCTCAAGCCTCTCCCTTGGACGTTTGTGCTTTGCAGCTCCTAGTGTGGCTCTGACCCTCTAAGAGCCTGCCCTGGGGAAGCCTTATCTCCCCAGTGGTGTGGAGGAGGGGATCCCAGCCAGGGGCCAGGGGCACAGACTCCCTCCTGACCTGTAGGGCAGAGACTCAAAGGGCTTAGCTACATTGCCTGGAATGCCCCACAAAGCCCACAGGGTAAGAGGGCATGGGACTTGCTGCAGGTTAGGGAGGTGTGTCTCACCGCAGCTTGGTTGGTTTGCTGGTAGAAGGCTTGCCCAAAGACAGCCACAACAGAGAGGTTGATGAAGAAGGAGACAGACAGGGCGATGGTGGCCTCAATCAGGAAGTACATGTTGGCTTCTCGGACATCTGCCCGGCGGGTCCGGTCTATCTCTCGTGACTATAAAGGTCAAAGAGGAGGGAAGCACCAAGGTCTCCCAGAACCACCCCGACATCCTCCGCCCTCATTCCTCTACCTGTGTTTTCCCTGAACCCCAGCTCTTTCTAAAGCCCCCCTACACGGCAGTCTGGGTTAGGCCCTGGACAGACGACCCCTTTTCTACACGCTCAGTTTATTTCCCCTCAAAGCCTTTCCTCTGAATATTCTCTCTGCTTAGAATATCTTCTCCCCTGATCTTCCTCCCCATCCTTCACGTCTCAGCGGTCACCTCTTTAGAAAGGCCTTTCCTGACGACTTCGTCTAAAGTAGCCCTGTCCTTAGTCATTCTCTCCGTTGTTTTTCCGTTCAGAGCACCTTGCACAATCCATAATTCTTTCCTTTATTAGTTTAATTGCTGCTCATGGTCTGTCTCCTCCATTAGATTGCAAACTCTAGGAAAGCAGAAGACTTGTCTATCTTTCCATCATTGACACCCAGATCCCGGCACACAGTAGGTGCTCTATTATTAAAAATTGAAGAATGATTCACTTTCTGCCTAAAATCAGGGAGGAGTCAAAGGGGCGGGGCTCCAGGCTTGGAGGCGGGGCCAGTGAGACTAAGGGAGCAGGCATCTCTCTCCCGGTGCCCCTCTGCTCACCTTGACCAGGGACGAGTGTAGGTAGATGTTGTGGGGCATGATGATGGCGCCAACGATGCCCACAGCCTGCAGCAGCTCTGGCTGGCCACAGCCGGGGCACGAGGGCAGGAGCAAACCTCGAAGTAGCTCTCCCTGAGCAGGACGTGCCACCACGTACTGTGGGGAGGAGCCTCGTCAGGCTGAGTCCCTCTGCACAGCCATCCTCACCCTCCACCCTGACCCTGGCCCCTCAAGCTCTGCAGGGGGCAGAGAAAGGGGTGACCTTTGAAGGGGGGGCGGGTTGCAGGTCTGACTTCCCACCTCGTAACCAAAAGTCAAGGCCATAATGGTAATAAGGAATCCAAAAAAGGCTTCTAGCTTCCGCAGCCCTAGGGAGAGAGGAAAGAGAACAATAAAGAAACCAAAAAACTGTAACGTCAGCAATTATTAGTGGCAAAATCGAGCACTTTGTTCCAGGCATTGTGCCAATAAGGTATATTACCTCAGTGAACCCTCACCACAGCCCTATGACATCTGCTATTATTTCCCCCATGTTGTGGATGAAGAAACAACGTCTGAGTAACTTGCTCAAGGCCGGGGGAGCTCAGCTCAGAGCCCTTCCCCAGAACGACAGGGCATCAGCCTGCTCGTGCATTCACTTGCCTGCCCCGTTGTGCAGTCCCGTCTGAGATGACGGGCACACCTACCATAGTTATCGAGGAAGAGGAAGAAGAAAGTGTCCACGATGGTGATGAGGACGCCACCCCAGAGAGGGATTCTGAAACCAGAATGGTCTGGGTCAGCCCAGCCTGGTCCAGGGGTCTGGCACTCCCACCCGCAGGGCTGGAGACTGGAATCTGGCCTCCTGGGAGCAGGGACTCAAGTGGCCCCAGACATCTACAGGAGAGGGCAGTGGGAGTGTGCTGGAGATGGAAAATGGCACAGAACAGGGAAGGAAGGGCCAGGCTGGGTGGGGGCCAGAACGGTTGGTAGCTCAGGCTGCAACCCTGCAGCCTGCACGGTCACCGACTTCTGTGTGACTTAAGACAAATCACTTTATGTTTCTGGGTCTCTGTTTCTCCATTCGGCAAATTGAGCAACAATTTCCGAGTCAGAGGGGACTGCAAGATGAAATGAACATGGGAAGTAGTACAAGGCCTGGGGGAGAAGTAGCAGCTGCTCCCAGCCCTGGACTGAGAAGCTGGGGTCCCTGGGGCAGTACCGTCCAGCCGAGAGCAGACTGAATGCTATAGCCGTGCCGATGACCTCTTGCATGTCCGAGCCCACAATGGCTAGCTCGATGGTCAGCCAAAGGAGCGTGCGGGGAACCTGGGGGAGGAGGTAACCTTCATCAAGGTGGAGCCGGTTGTTCGTTTCAGCCCCACACTCACCTTTCCATACTCGGCACTGTACTTTCAGGCTGGAAGCCTGAAAACTACATTTGCAAGTCACCCTTGCAGCTGGTTTCCAGGTAGATTTGGCAGGAAACACTGACGGGAGATCGAAAGGCCAGGGGAAATCACGTTGCCCTGCCTCTGGTGGTGTTTCCGGCAGTGGCACCAGAGAAAGCACCAGGCAGCCTGGGCTCCAGCAAGCACTGGTGGCCATATCGGCAGAGGTGGCAATGCTTCCAGAAGCTCAGCAGCAAATAATGGCTCTGGGACTCCTCCCTAGCAGCTTTCTGACCTCCGGGTAACACTCCTTCCCCTGCTCCTCTATCCCTTCCAACACCTTTGCAGCTACATCCTTATATTAAGTACCTTTGAAATATCTAATGGCAGTCTATGGCCATGCTACCCTGAACAAGCCCGATCCCTGGCTAGTACTTGGATGGGAGACCACCTCGGAAGACCAGGTGCTGTAGGCGTAAAAAATTTAAAAAAGTAAGAGATCGTAAGCTGACAAGGTCCTTGCAATCTGTGAGGGCAAACAAGGGTTGCCTCACCAAAAATAAAAAATAAATTAAAAAAAAAATGAAATATCTAATGGCAGAATTTCAGTTTTCCTGCCTGGACACTGACAACAGCCAAGCCCCAGTGTCCGCCCCAGCCAATGACCATCCTGAGCTGATGTCTACCTATTGTTTGCCTTGGGCAAATCACTTCTTTAGGTTTCAATTTCCCTCTTCGTGAAATGAACGGGGCATGTCTAATGTCCCTCGCAGCCTGTTTGCTATTAGTTTGAGCTTCAGTCTTCTTATCTACCAAATGGACTTGTGATGCCCCACTTGAGATAATGTATTTATTTGATCATGGAAGCTGTAAATGGCTATTTTCGAGCTGAGACCTGTGGGTGTTTCCTGTCCAGGCCCACCAAGCTCACCTTAGGGTAGTAGAGATGGCAGACCTCGCCCAAGTCCTTGCCTGTCACCACGCCCAGACGGGCAGCAAGTCGCTGGCAGAGCAAGCCCAATACTGTGGCCCACAACAGCACCCAGAGCAGCTGTGAAGGGAGACGATTTCAGCCACAGGAGGCAGTCACTGCTAACCCCCAAATCGGTGGCACCCTCTAACTGAGGACACTCCTTAGGGAGAGAGTAGGGGAGATGGAGCAAAATGACCAACCTCCCTCCCACCCCCATACACCCCACATTCTGGCAGAGGTGCCCTGGGGACCCTTTTCTGGCCCATTTGAACTTAACATCTCCCAGCAACACCAACCATGCAGGCTACTCTGGGGAAATGTGACAAGCTGGGGTCTCCACCCACTTAGCCTGGTCACCCCCCTCCACACAGTGCCCTGACTCAGTCACTTTGAATCCAGCCACAGCACCAGCCTGCAGATCCGACTCGATGTTTCCCGGGTCCAGGAAAGCGATGCTCATGAGGAAGCCCGGCCCCGTGAAGGCCCACAGCTTCCGAAAGCTGAACATGCCCTGCAGGTGGGAGTGAGATGAGCGGATCCTGGGTGTAGGGGCTAAGACAGCTGGCCTTGGCCCACACCCAGCTGAGCCTTAAGGGGCTCATTGGCCCAGGCTGGCCAGCCTGTCCTGTGTTCTCCATTCCTGGAGCTGCACTCCGGGGGCTTAGTGGAGGGGATGGGGTGGGAGAAACCAGCAGGATTTGCTGAGTCACAGCCCACTGGCTTTACAGATTTGTCACATTCAGTAGCCTACCTGTGCCTGACCAACCTGTCCTGTCCAAGTTCTGACTCTGAGATCCTCAGAGCCCCTGAGGGGGCCTCTCCAGACCAGCTCCCCCCTCCTGAGCCCCTTGTCAGACCATAGGCCCTCCCCTCTGGAGCCCACTGAGCTGAAGGTCCCCCTTCCCCAATTCCAAGACTTGACCTGGTAGCCTGGGATCTGCTAAAAATTCTGGAAATGGAGGGTGACAGGGTCCTATAAAACAGTCTATAGCTTCTTTCACTTCTGATGCTCTTGTCTAGGTCCTTTCCTTTAATGATACAAATCCTTGAAGCTCCAACCTGATTCACTCCAAGTCCCTTTCCCTTCATAAGAAAGCTGAGATTCATTCAGAAAACCATTTGATAACTTTCAGGCAAATGATAAGCTAAGTGCTGGGGGACAGATTCAGAAAGGGGGCAGTTACACTGTCATTGATTCTCAGAGCTGGAAGGGACTTGCCATGGTCTTCAGAAGACCTTCTGCCCCCAGCCCATGAGTGTCCCTGTGGTCCTGTCCATTCTAAAAGGCCACAAGAAGTTTCCAGGATTCCCACCGGTTGTATGTCCGGGATGGGGATTTTCTCATTCAGGTAGGTCGCTCCAGGAGGCGGTTGCTGTGGCTCTGCATTGGGTGGGCTGGAGATGGAGCCGTAGCTGGGCTTGCTTGGACTTTGGGGGCCCTTGTCACCTGCAAAGGACCCCATGAGGCACGGTGAATGACCTGCTTCTTTCTGGTGGCTCAGGGCTAAAATCTTCCTCCCCCACCTCCTCCCGTCAAAGTGGAGAAATCAAAGTTCAACTGAACAGGGGCCCATGACTCCCACCCTGGGTCCATCACCTTCGCCCCTTGACCAAATGTTCCAGAAGATGTGTGGGAAGTAGTCTTCAGAATTACCCTCTTTCCATGTGAGTGCAGAGAGTCCCAAATCCAGATCTCTCTTGCCAGAGGGACACTGAGCTCTGAGGAGGCTAACTGACACCGACATGTGTGCCGCTTGGCCTCACCCTGGCCTCCTCCAGCAGCCGGGGATGCTCCAGGGGCTCCAGATGCACAGAGATCAGACAAAGGGGATGCTATACCCATGGGGATGCAAAGAGCCCCACTCTGGGCTTGTATCCAGAATTGTGGTCCAGACCAGGACTCCCATGGGGGACCAGGGGCTCCCTTTGCCCCTCTGACTCTCCCCCATCCCCATCCCTGGAGGGGGCTACTCACCCATCATGAGGATGGTAGGTTAGGCACTCTCTGTGTGTGAGCGGCGTGCTGGGCAGCTCCTCAGCCCATGTTCCCTCTCTGGGTGCTGGCACATGCCAGTGTGTGAGCCTACACCCTCTTACCCATCCTTGACTCAGCTTGACTGTCCTCACACGTGGGGCATTGTGAAACACTTTCCAAAGGCAGAAGTGGCCAGCTCTGCCGGAAGGGTCTGGTTGGCCACAGTGTGGATTTTTGTTCCCCTTCTGGCTTGAGCCCCAATATACCTCTGACCCGCTTCTAGACATCCCATGTTCTGTGTCTCCCAAGTTAGCTCTGATTTCAAGATACTTCCTGCCACTTAAGCATTCTCTTGATAGCCTCCTACCTCCTTCCTACACAAGCAGTCTGGCCCTTCTCCTCTTTATTCTGAAGTCCCATGACCACTGGTTGGGCTAATGGGAAGAAGGAGTCCTGTTGGATACGTAGGCTTCAGTTTCCTGTTGAGTGCCTCAGCGTGAAAGAGCTCCCAGACACTGCCACAGGGACATGCATTCAGGATTCAGGCCAAGGAAGAAAGCATCTTGGTCCTGGTCTTGCCATTGATTCACTTGAGGCTGTCACCGGATCACGTCCTCTTTCTGATCTTGCTTCTTCTGTTAAATGAAGGATTCCAACTAGCTAAGAGGTTAAAATTTTAGATGCCCAAAGAGGCCAGGCAAGTAAAATAAACTATGAGACAGGCTGGGAGTAAGAAAAACAGCATCAGCTCAGTGTTAAATGACAAATGATGCTGAGCCCCTCAATGTCAGGGGACAGTAGGGAGCGGTGGCAACTGTAGCAAAGCTGAGGTCAGTTACTCTGTCTGAGGTGTGCAATGCCTGCAGAGTTCCAGCCAATTGTCATGTGGGCCCACTGTCACCATATCTTCTGAATCGTCAAGGATGCTGGAAATTTTGGAATTTTATACAATATATGCTTTTTGAGTACTAGGGTCAGAAACATTGAAAATATTGTGTAATTAAACAAAACATTCCTATGGCTGAATTCTCTTTAAGGGTTATCATTCTGGAACCTCTGGATAAAGGGTAAGAAAGACCCTTCCGGCTCCCAATTTTTTCCTGCCAGCTCCTGTACTCCCCACCTCCTTCCCTCCGGGTCTCTCCCTTCCCATGCCCCTCATGCCCTCTATCCTGCAGCCTTCCTTTTCTGCCAAGATTCAAAACTTTAATTGTTATGGGGTTTTCAGTTCCAGAGCCTGACATTGTAAGACCCAGAGAAAATCAGGGCAACTTCTCAGGCCCTGACCTGATCTGGGGTATGATGTTGATTCAAAAACTTTAGCCAAAGTTTGAGAACCTAGGTTTGGGGGAGGCAGCCAATTCCCTGACTCCTCATTGCTGGGGGAAGGGTGAATGATGGTCAGAGAGGAGAGAGCAGCATCATGGTTTGGCACTGTGCAATCCTATTGCCTAAGGTCCCGTCATCATCCCTGACCTCTAAATTTGCACACATTTCCCAATCACTACTTTGAGCTCATGTGGGGATGGCTAGACTGGGGTTGGGGTAAGGTATTGTGACGCTTAATTTTATGTGTTAACTTGATTGGGTCACGAGGTGACTGGATATTTGGTCAAATATTCTGGGTGTGTCTGTGAGAGTGTTTTTGGAGGAGATTAACATTTGAATTGGTAGAGCAAGTAAAGAAAATTGCCCCTCATAATGTGGGTGAATCTAATCCAACCAGTTGAAGACCCGGATAGATCAAAAGGTGGAGTAAGGGAGAATTCTCTCTTTCTGCCAGAATTTCTTTGAACTGGGATATTGGTCTTCTCCTGCCTTCGGACTTGGCTTTGACTGCGACTCACACCATCAGCTCTCCTGAGTCTCCAGTTTGCTGATTTTGGAACGTCTCGGCCTCCATACTCACGTAAGCCAATTCCCTATCTATCTATCTATCTATCTATCTATCTATCTATCTATCATCTACCCATCCATCCATATCTACTATCTATTATTTCTCTATCTAATTTTCTGTTGGTTCTGTTTCCCTGGAGAACCCTAGGACAGATGTATTCTTCTTTGTACCTTTTGTGGGGCCTCACCTGTAGTTAGGAACTCAGTAAGTATCATTGATTAATGACTGAACCCTACCCCTCACAACCCCTAATTTACAGAAGAAGCTAAGAGCAGAGGTTCTGGGCAAAGAATCAGAGAGTGGGAAGCTACACAGCAGTCCCCTTGGACCTGGAGTTGTTGCTGGATATTGAACCTTGTATACGTGTGGTGAAATTTCATGAAGCCAAGTTCACTTAAAATGGATCATAGACTTAAATGTAAATATAAAATTATTTTAAAAGATTGTATGTGAATGTTTATAAAACTTTAAAAAAAAAAGTAGGAGACTATCTTCAGGATCTGGGACTAAACAAAGACTTGTTAGAGTTGACACGGAAAGCATGATCCATAAAGGGACAGATGGATAAACTGGACCTCAACAAAATTAAAAACTTTTGCTCTGTGAAGGACCCTATTAAGAGGATGAAAAGACAAACTAAAGACTCATAGAAAATATTTATAAACTACATATCTGACAAAGGACCAGTAGCTAGAAAAAGAAAAATCTCTTAAAACTCAACAGTGAAAAACAAAAAATTCAATCTGAAATGGGCAAAAAATGTGAACGGACATTTCACCAAACAGTATCTACAGGTGGCAAAGAAACACATGAAAAGATGTTCGGTGTCATTAGCCATTAGGGAAATGCAAATTAGAACCATAATGAGATATCACTACACCCCTATCAGAATGGCAAAAATAAAAAACAGTCATGACACCAAATGTTGGCAATGATGTGGAGAAACTAGATCACTTGTGTT
>CM053503.1:156221803-156250616 GCA_028627145.1 Eidolon dupreanum | reverse complement strand
AACAGGTTTTGTCATGAATGCTGGTGATAGAAGAGAGCAGATTTAACCAAAGGATTATTAAAGGGAGGAGCGTGACTGAGATGCGGAGGGCCACTTTCCAAGGACATCATTAGTCCTGGTTTTTTATTTGGTCATCAAAAGTCAAAATCTGAGACTCTTCTTGTAGGATTTCACTTGTCTGTGACATTATTCTTTGCTTATCTGCTCTCATTCTGGCTTCTTGTGGGAGGAAAAACCCCTGCAAAAACAGGTGGACATTCTGGCATTTACCTGACCCACTTCCAGGGGCTCTCAGGCTCTTGGATGGCTGACAACACTTTAATTGTGTTCCCAGACTCTTCATCATCTCATCCTGAACCCCTTGCAGTCACTCAGACATTCAGTGCTCCCTCCCTCCCAGCTCCAGGACTTTGCATAGGCTGCTTCCTCTTAGAACATTCTCCACATACTTTGCTTTTCTTCAGGACTCAGTTCAGGTGTGACTTCCTCCGGGAAGCCTTACTTGATCTCCCCAGGACCAGGCTGCGTGCTCTCTCAGCCTAATGCCCTCCCTGTCTACCCACGCAACTCGTAGCAGTGAGGCTGCTGTCAGGGACAATACAGTAGGGAGTAGGACAGTTTCTGGGTGCCTGGGGAAGGGGGAAGATAGTATACTCTGGATGTATCTAAAGCAGGAAGGTGTCTCTTCTCTGTTCTGGCATCTGTCTCCAGAGAGCCACATCTGATATGTTTATCAGAGTGGATTCATGCATGAACTTGAGCCAGACTCCCTGGGTCCAAATCCTGGCTCTACCATTAACCTGTGCGCCTTGGCCTTAACCTGTCTCTCATCTGTAAAATGGGAATAATAATAGAATCTACCATATAGGGGTACTTGTGAGAATCACATGAATTACCACGTGTCAAGGGATTGAATAGTAAGTGCTGCATAGGGCTTGCTCTTCTTCTTCTTATTCATTTCCCTCTGCCTCCTTGGGCTCCACCACTAGGTCAAGTCCACATTAAACACTCTAATATTACATGCATGTGTTTTCTTGTTAGCACTTTCCATGGTCTACCATTTATACTATTTATCCATAGTATCCATTTATCCTTGAGCGATGTTTCTTCCCTTCTAAGCTACGTGCCACACAGGCAGGGCCCAATCCTGATGTCCCCACGGCATCCCCAATCCTAGCGGAGTGCCCGAAACTTCAGAAGTGCTCAACATTGATTTATTTACTTATTTTTTTAAATTGAAGAAATGATTTAAACTCCCCGCCCCCCATCTACCTCTCCCTTCCCCCTCCCCCCTCCCCTCTGATAACCACTAGTCCATTGTCCATATCCATGAGTCTCTGTTTGTCCTGTTCATTTGTTGCTTTTAGGCTTATATCCCACATATAAGTGATATCATGTGATTTTCAACTTTTTCTGTCTGGCCTATTTTGCTTAGTATGATTATTTCAAGTCCATTCATGTCGTTGCAAATAGCAGTATTTCATCTCTTCTTATGGCTGAGTAATATTCCATTGCATATATATACCACAGCTTCTTTAGCCAATCATCTATCATAGGACACTTTGGTTGCTTCCATGTCCTGGCTACTGTGAATAATGCTGCTATGAGCATCAGTGTGCAATTATCTTTTCCGATATGAGTTTTCAAGTCTTTGGGGTAAATACCCAGTAGAAGGATTGCTGGATCATATGGTAGATCAATTCTTAGTTTTTTGAGGAACCTCCATACTGTTTTCCACTGTGGCTGTACCAATTTGCAGTCCCACCAGCAGTGTATGAGGGTTCCTTTTTCTCCGCATCAATGTTTATTTTGATTTGTTCAGAGAAATAGCTATCTTAGTATTATGGAGCAAGAGAAGGGGGTCCTGGAAGTTCAGGGGACAAATAATACGATCTAAAAGCAAACCAGTTTTGAAAGGGATGTCACACAGGCGGGCAGGGAAGTGGCAAGACAGTTGAGAAGAGGAAAGCTCTCCATGGACTGGATGTTACAGCTCTCTCCTCTTCCCCACTGCTGCAGAGAATCTGAGACTGGAGGGCGCTCTTGGGATCTCTGCAGGCATCTTCTGGGTGCACTGCCCAGGGTCAGCCTCAGTTTCGGTTCTCCACAGATGAAGAAAACAAGCCAGGGCTGAGGAGGCTCTCTATGACTCAGCCCTGCTTACCTCAGGATGACTAATCACTCTCATTGCCAGCCTCTCTTGCCTTCTTTTGTGCTCTGGCCTCACAGTCTTCTGTTCCCAACATGGTATATTCAGAGCCTTTGCACTTGCTGTTCCCTCTGCCTGGAATATTTTTCCCGCAGCTCTTCACAGGTCTGACTGCTTATCATTGGGTTCCAGTTCAACAGAGACCCCAGAGGCCCTCCTTCAAGTCTCCACCTTCAATCTTCCAACCCTGAGTCACTTTCTACTCATTGCTTGGCTTTGTTTTCATTAATGACTGAAATTTTACATATGAAATTATCTTTTATATTTATTGTCCATCTCCCCACACTACCTGTAAGCTCCAAGACTTAGTCTTATCATTACTGATCTCCCAGCATCTAGAACAATCATGGCACATGGGAGGGGCCCACTTGTTGAGCTTCTTGCCTGACTGAATGAAAAAAAAAAGCTTACTCTCTAGTGCTGTCCAATAGAGTAGCCACTAGCCACATGTGGCTATTTAAACTGAAATGAGTTAAAATTAAAACTCCAGTTCCTTAGTCATATAAACCAAATTTCTAGTTCTCAGTGGCCACATGTGATGAGTGGCCACCGTATTGGACATTGCAGATAAAAGACATTTTCATCACTGCAGAAAGTTGTGTTGGATGGTGCTGCCCTAGACCATGCACATACATTACACTTTCCTCGTGTTATTTTCTCTGACATTAATAAAAATGTTTCACATGTAGAATTTGGTAATATGTTCAAAGAAGCAAACAAAAGCCTTAATATCAATTACACTTCTCAGAATGTATCCTTAAGGAAAAAATTGTTGATATATGCAAAGATTTAGCTACAAAGATGTTCAATGCAGCACAATTTATGATAGCAAAAAATAAGAATAAAAAGGCAGAGATGTGCAGAGATTGGTTATATTATGGCAGAGCCATCAAAAAAGAAAAAAAAATAGAAGACTGTAATGATGAGGAAATATTTTCAGAACATATTGTTAAATGAAACAACTGGTTAAAACATTCAAAAAAATTTACAAAACATGAAGAGATTAAGGTGGGAATCAAGGTAGATTTCAGCTTTATCTCTATGTTATCTAATGTTTGAAACTGTTCAAGAGTGTAATTAAGTATGCAATTATTGGTTAATGAGCATCTATTACTATATGATTTTATTTTTGTTAAAATAAAGTCTTTTGGAGCTGTAAAGACCAGATCAAACATTCTATATAAAGTGCTTGACAGAGTAAATGCTGAACAAACACCAGCCACCTTTATGTATAGATAAGAGTAGAGACTATTTGTTAAAATGTTAAAAGTAGCCATTTCTAGGTAGAGGAATTGAGGTGAAGTCATGTTCTTCTTTTGGTTTATCACTCTTGTCTAATTTTTCTCTGATGAACATGTATTTCTTTTGAAATAAGGGAAGGGGACTACACACACACACACACACACACACACACACACACACACACACATATATATATATAATACATGTTATATATATAATTAAAAATTCTTTAAGGCTCAACTCGACTGACAAGTCTCCATGAAGCCTTCCTTCCCTGATTCCTGGGTCATGGGCCACCCCCCACTGCAGCCTTGTAGCTATTGGCCCATATTATTTACTAGACTACAAAGCTTCTTTGAGTCCCTCCTCTTGCAAAGCAGGTCCCGATGATTGTATTGCTGTAGGGTGGAGCCTGCACCCCCATTGCCAGCTGCCTTAGGGACGCTTACCTTCTATTTGTTACCAAGCGGGCAGCCAGTACTGGGCAGAAACAAGCCCCTGGACAGAGTGACACTAGCAAGGAGCTAAAAGGAGGTGATGGGGCCCCTGTACACCATTTGGGGGTGCTTGTGTGTCAGTAGGAATGAGGAGGAAGGTGGAATGTGAGAGCTGGCAGTGTGTGTTTGGGAGGCTTGGGAGAAGATGAGCAAGGTCAGTGGTGATCCAGATTCCTTCCCCATCGCCCCCCACCACTCATCTGCTCTTTTTCTTTGGGGGAGGGGAGGGGAGCAGGCAGTTATGCTAAGCAGTATCAAGAAGCCCCACCCCTCCACCCGGGATAACCTAGTGACTAGTATGGGTTTTGGAATCCAGCCTGAGGGTTTGAATCCTGCTTCCTATGTGCTAACTCTAAGAGTTACTTAAGCCTGTGGTCCCCAACTTTTTTAGCACCAGGAACCAGTGCTCCCATGAGAGTCTAATGCCTGATGATCTGAGGTGGAGCTGAGGCGGTGATGCTAGTGCTGGGGAGCGGCTGCAAATACAGATGAAGCTATGCTGGCTGGCCAGCAGCTCACCTCCTGCTCTGCAGCTGGTTCCTAACAGTCCATGGACCCACACCTGTCTGTGGCCAGGGAATTAGGGATCCCTGACTTACCCTATTGTGCCTCCATTTTCTTATCTGTAAAATGGGGATAATGATGATAATAGCATTCAAGAAGAAAGGCTGAAATTCGTTTGCTAAACGCCACTAACGGTTCCTATTCTTAAGCCAAGACGCAAGACTGGTCAAGGAAGGTTCTGGCTCTCACGCTCTGGAGGGCCCCGTTTATTTCCATCAAAATCGCAGTCTGGAAGGCGCGCCTCCTGGGTGCGGCGGAGTCCAGACCGGCCCCCCCCCCCCCGCTTCCTTCCCGATACCCGCCCGGGGGCCCGCCGCGCTGCGGGTCTAGCAGGACTCCCAGTAAAGCGTGCGGAAGGGGCTGCGTCGGTTGGAGGAGCGCAAGGCAGGGGAGGGAGGGCGATGTATTGCAAAGGGACCGAAGTGCTCGGCGGCGAAGGTGACCACATCGGCCGGCTGGCGCAGCAGCAGGAAGAGCAGGAAGTCAGAGATAAGCGCTTGGGCGTCGGGGTGTTGCTGCAGATACCTGGTGTGGCTGAGACGCAGCTGCTCCTGGCAGGACCGAGCCTGAGCCTGAGCCTGAGCCTCAGCCTCAGCCTGAGCCGGCCCCGGGTCTCCCGCGCCCCAGGAAGTCCCCTTACTTCATTCCAAGGAGGGCTTAGGGACGTTGGGACCTCCCAACCCACTGGGTGTGCACTGCAACCAGGTACCAAGAGAGACTGGTAACAGTGGAATTTATGAGCCTGGAGGGTGGAATGGGTGGTGGGTGGGGAGGAATAGGGACCCCAGGCTGCAGCTTCTTCTCACCTTCCGGTCCAGGAACTTCGAGTACAGCTCCATGTCCTCCTCCCACACCAGGGGCTTCTTCTCAAATACCGGGTGAGGCTCAATCTCATCTGGATGGGGAGGGAGGAGGGATGAGTACCCCTACCCCAGAACCTTCCTCGGATGCACAGAGCTGCCCAAGAATACCCAAATTGCAGGCTCAGGTAAAATCCCAGGGTGCTGCCCACATTGGCAGAGATGCTGGAAGGCGTTTCCTGCAAAATGATCCTTCCCTAATTGCCTTGGGGCCAGGGCCTGGAGAGCAGAGCTTCTGCATCTGAACTCAGGCTTGGATCGCTGGCGGCACACTCAATCCAGCCCCTGCACCCTGGAAGGCCCCAGGTTTTCCCACTTCCCCTTCACTCTCCCACCAGCCAGAGGCTTCACTCACCCTCCTCCCTCAAGCTGGGAATCTTGGTGATCAAGCAGTAGCTAGGGGAGCCCACCTGGACTCTCTTGGCCAGATGCCTGAAGAACAACATAGGAGCAAGTGTCTCCCTATACTAGCCCACTCCCTTGAGAGTGTCCTGGGGACTTCCCTTTACTGCCGCCCCTCCACCCCCCACACTTGTCTTTGAGTTCCTGGGTCAAGTTCATTTCTGGGTCCCCAGATAATGGCCAGCTTTTCAAGCCCTGTGCTGTTCCCTGCTCCCGCCTCTAGAGATGCATGCTGGTGTGCCAGGGCTGTACTGAAACATTCAGAGGAATAAGTACAGAAAAAAAAAAAAAAAATCACGAGCCTCCTGCTATGTGACACGCAATATAGAAACAACAAGCTAAGTTATGAAATAAAGAAGGCCAAGGGTGTTCTGATTACTTTCCTTTCTGCGTAGCAGTTATGTCAATACATCTTTGGAAATAAATTCTCCTTCCCTTCTCGAATTTTCTCACGATTTAGTGCCTATGCTTTGCTGGTGACAGCTTGGCAGTGTGCTTCTCCCAGCACATTGATTTATCACATGTTGAGTTGTTCAAACCTTGGTGTTTTTCAATGTGACACCAAACATCTGTGACAGCTGCTTTAGCTGTGCCTTAGGCCCTGAGTGAATGTCCTTAGCCATTCAGGGCTCTTAGGTGAGGTTCAGGAGGCACCATGAGAATCAGAATGAGTGAAAACATGAAGGAAGGATGAATGATGTAAATAAAGCAGGAGCACTCAGATCTCAACAGTAACTCTTCTTGGTGGTATCCCCAGAAACAGTAGTCTTCCTTGGCCCCATCGCTCTCCATCAATGAGCACCCAGGCTTGTGCTCAACACTGCCCCCCCTTGGCCCCACTGTTGGTAGCTCACCCATCAGACAGCAGATAGAACTGGCAGCACGTGGGGATGCCCTGATCCGAGTGTACAGTCTGCTCCACAATGAACACTTCCGCCTGCTGACGGTCTATCTCAATGGTCTGGGAGCCTAGGGCTTGCTGGCAGCAGCCAAAATAAAAGGAAGGAGGAGAGGTGGATGCCTATCAGGGTTCCCCCAAAATCTTACCCAGGCCCTTTTCTCCATCTTGCAGCTTCATTTGTTGTTAACCAGTGACAAGCAGCTCTTGGCTGTCCAGACACTCAAGCACCACAAGATGTGAGTTGAAGTTCCCCTCATAGAGAGCCAGCCCCTGTCCCGACTCCACCCCACCCCCTTCTCCATGACCAAGTGCATCTGGTTGGTAGATTCTGTGGCAGGGATGAGGATCAACCAATTAGGTGTGAGTGTGTGTGTGTGTGTGTGTGGCCTCCTCCGGCCCTTGCTGCTGCAGGCCCAATGCCCTGTTGTAACTAAAACTTAAACCCCTCTTATGGCTGTGGCCATGGGGAGAAAAGTGCTAACATAAAACACGTGTTTCAAAGAAAATGGGAGGAAATGGCAAGGGCCTGTTTGTGTCAAACACATTGTTCTTTGTCATGCTTGTGTTAGAAAAGACTAGAATGTCATTTACGAAATTTGTCAAATAAGCCCCCAAAGTGTATGTTCAGAGACATAGCTTTAAAATCATATATTGTATATAGTGGACAATTTGGTGACGGACGGAGGGGAGGGGAGTTGGGGGGCTGGGAGAATGGGGTGAAGAGTTAAAGAAGTACAAATTAGTAGTTGATAGTTGGTCACGGGGATGGGGAGCATGACAGAGGGAATGCAGTTAGCATTAATATGATGGCTAGGTGGAGGGCCAGGGGAGGGAGGGAGCAACTGAAGGGATTGTTTTATGAACTATATTGATGTCTAACCAATGTACTATATACTTGAAACTAATTTAAATAAATAAAATTTTAAAAATAATATAGAAGTCGTGGGTACATTGATTCTGAAATTTTAGGCAAAATAGAAGAAGAGAAGGAGGAGTAGGAGGAGGAGGAGGGGCAGGGAGGAGGAGGAGAAGGAGGAGGAGAAAGAATAGCTTTCAGGGTTGAGCCTCAGTAAAAGAATATTTAAGTGTACTTGGATATATTGTACTTCCTGATGTTAAAAAAATATCTTAAAAGCAGCACTTCACTATGTTTATTTTTCCTGGACCGACTTTTGTGCAAAAAATGTTGCTTCCTTCAACTGCTCACGCTTTTTGGTCCCTCACTCACTCCACCTGTCCCACACGTGATCACCTCTCTAACAAATTTAGTCTTGCTTTCTCCCGCCTTTGAAAGTCCCACCACATGACCTCGGTTTTATCTCCATCCCTCCCATTCTTCCACTCCACAGCTGCCTCTTCTCCCACCCCAGCGTCCTCCATGCCCCTTCTAGTTTGCCCTCAGGCCAAGACCCCTGCCCAGGGAGACCCCTCACATAGGTGGAATAGCAGAATTTGCCCTCTGTGTCCAAGGCCAGGAAATGAGCATTGTTGGGTACCATCTGCCGCCAGGCCATCACCCTCAGCAACAGCAGGTTGGCAGCCTCAGAGATGAAGCCCATGGTTGAGTCCCAGGGGAAAAAAGTCACTTCAGTTTTCATTTCCTGTTCAGGACAGATCTGGGTTAGGGATGTTGAGCTGGGAAGGGGCAGGGAGGGTGGGCAAGCCAGGTGTTGGGTTTGCTGAGACCCCACTGCAGGTTCCTGGCCCGACACAATCTGGCCCCCTGCGCCTGGTTTCAAGAGGATGGGGAGTCCAGCTTCCACCCTCACCTGACCCTCCTTGATACTTCTGGTCATGACCAGCTGATCCTCTTCCTTCAGCAAACTTATCTTACGTTCCATGGGTAGGATGTGGAACTAAGGGTCAGAGCATGGAGGGGAGAATCAGGAACTCACCAGATTGTAAACAAACAATCTGTGGGAAGGTTCTTAGGCAAGAGTGGCTTCCAGTGTGTAAATGGGTCATGAAGTGGCTGGGGCTGGTTGTGAGGACCTCAGAGCAAGGGAATTTGGAGGCTAGGTGGTGACAGGCCCTTGGGAAAGGCCAGGCTCTGGGAAAGGTCAGCCCACATGGCCCCCGGGGAGACGCTGGGCTCTGAGGCTGGAGGAGATCTGGGGTGGGCCGGACCCAGTGCTTGTGTACTAGAAGGAGGTCATCAGAAGCAACCTGCTGCTGACCTCCCGCACCCCTGGATGGATGGGCTTCCATGCTGTGTGTGGTGGGAATTGCAGGGTAACTGGAGAGAGAGACTAGATGATGTTCAGCTGAGCTCCCCTTCCTCCCCCTCCCTCCTCCCTCCCTCCCCTTCCCATGGTCTCTATTCTCTCACCCTAGGTTGGGGTCAAGGTTGGGGGCCCCAGGAGGTACCTTGATGAATTCTTGACTATGTTGTTCTATGGTCCTCAAGTTCCATGAGAGATAGCCTAGGGTGGAAAGAGGGGACAGTGCCGTCACAGGAGACAGGGTTGGAGACTGCAGGAGGGGAGGGTGGAACCCCAGGTTATAGGACTAAGGTGTAGTGTAGCCACAGGAAAAAACCAAGTAGGGCTCTTGTCTTGAGTCTGTGGCTGTAATTAACTTCCCCATCACCTCTACCTCCCACACACCCTCAATGCCTCATTCTGGTCCCAAGGTGAAGTCCAAGGGTTGGTCCTGAGTAAAGGTCTTGGGAATGGGGGGAAGGGGTACATGAGGGCAGTGGAGGAAGGATGGGGGTAAAGAATATCAGGCAGCAGGAAGTCTACCCATGAGAGAGTTTCCACAGATAGTTTTGTCCATGAAGCCTCTGCAGGAGGCATGCACAAAGGGGCAGTGTGACACGACACCGAACTTGTCTTTTAGTTTCCCGCTCTGCACCTCGATGGTCAGCTCTCCCTGAGGTTCTCCTGTATTCGAGACCATGGCCAGAGTCTCGGAGAAGAACAGCATCTGCAGCTCCTCCTTCCCTGGCGGTGAGGATGTCGTGGGGACAGATGAAGTTCCAGCTCCTAGGCCTTACCTCTCTGATGCCCAGGCTACCAGTGCCACCATAGTCTCCACCCACCCCCTCCTCATCCACGTCTCCCAGGCAACTCCTGTCTCCCCTCCATTGGCTTCTACAGCAGCCAGTGGGTGAAGACACACATCCACCACTCCAAGTCCCTGAGGTCTTCCCTTGAAAAATATTGGACCTCTCCAAGTCCCAGGAGAATCAGGCTGAGAGAGACAGGGCCAGGTCTGGGCCTTCTCCCTTCCCTCCTCTCCACACTTGTGTACCCCTCATCCTCCACCAGCCCAGGCTCACCGAGGGAGTTGAGGAAGTGAATAGCTTCAGCATTGGCCTCTAAGGGTGGCCCCTCTGTGGCCAAGGCCTGCTGGTCCTTGGCTCTGAGGTCTATGGGAGCAGGAAAGTATGAGATGGCAGACCTTGGGGAGAAGGACGGGCTGGGGCAGGGGTCCCAAGAGTAGAATCTCCCAAGGTGGATTGTGAGGGAGAGGATGGTCTTCCCCTTTCCAACCCCAGAAGCCGTCTTCCTACCTGAGAATTGAACTTTAGAGGACATGCTTCCTGCTGCCTGCTACCAAGCTGTGTCTAGCTGTCTCCATGGCAACTGGGAGTTAGCTACCACCTCTTAAAGGGCCATCAACCCACTTCTCTAAACACCCTGCCCTTAGAGGAAATGGTAGGAACTAAGTGTTCTAGTGCTCAAACCAAGCCTGAGATATCGTCCAGCAGAGGGAGCATCTGACATTTTTAAAAGGCAGTGGGATGACATAGGTCATTAGAATGACATTAGAAGTTGTGGCCCCGAGTCAGATGTGACCTCACGTGTACAGAACCCAGTTAGATGCCCTGTGAATAGCACTACGTGTTGTGGTCCTAACATGTAACAATCATGGTGATCACAGTGACAAGCGCAGCAAACTCACAAACCATGCTAACCTTAGGCCAGGCGCTGTCCATAAGGCCTCAGTCTTCAGAATAATCCTGTGAGCAGGTACTTTTTCCCCTCCATTTTATGGCTAAGAAAACTGAGGTACCAAAATGTTAAAAGTCTTCACAAGGTCACACAGCTAGTAACTGGTAGAGCTGGGACTCAACCCGAGGCAATCTGGTTCCGGAGTGAGAGAGAGTTCAGAGAAAAATGAAGCAGCTAATAGATGATACAAGGAATTTAAACAAGCGGTGCCATAATATGGGTAGTAATTGGAGACAAAGGCTTGAAAATTCAATTATGATATACTCAAACTGCGGGCTGTGGGCTGTCTGATCCCCACCTTGTAACTGTTGGGGTCCTTGACATAGTAGCTATAAAAGGGCTCAATCTGATAGTCAGGGTTACAGAAAAGAAAAATCTTGGGAGGAGGTGGGGAGATGGGTGAAAAAGGTGAAGAGGATTAAGAAGTACAAACTGTCAGTTATAAAATAAGCCATGGGGATAAAAGAAAAAAAAAGCCACGGGGATGTAAAGTACAGCACAGGGAATATAATCAGTAACATTGTGGTAACTACGCACAGTGACAGATAGGTACCGCAATTAATGTGGTGGTCGCTTCATAAAGTATATAAATATCTAATCACTAAATCGTACACCAGAAACTATATAATATTGTATGTCCACTATAATTTAAAAATAAACAAATTAAAGAAAAATCTTGACATGAAACCTCAGTCATCTCATGTTCTCCTTCCCTCAACCGCTGTATCACTTGGGAGGGTAATCTTCAGATAGCTTCTTACTGGATAATTATTTATCAACTTCAGGAAGATTTACAATTATGTGTGGAAATGTTTAAGAAGAACTAATTTTTTTTTGTATTGTGTATATTTTGTATTTCAACTTCTGGAAAGAGTTAAAATAATGTGGTATGGGATGGTGCTTACGAGGTAAGCCTGGAAATTCTAATTTAAATTAGGCAATTGAATAGTTGAGTTAAACTGTTCTTGGAATTTAAGTTCTTACTGGGATTGTAAAAACATTTTTAAAAACTTCAAATGTACTATGTTTATATGTTTCCTTATTAAAGTGAAATAAAAGTAACTTGAGAGGCTGGTTTGTCAGACAATTATTTAAAAAAAAAATTTAAGAGGGGAGGGGGAGGTATATGGGGTAAAAAGGGTCAAATATGTGGTGGTGACAGAAAGAAATCAAACTATGGACGGTGAACACACAATGCAATATATATATATTCCTTACTGTTGAATCGTATACCTGAAACTGGATTTCATTAACTAATGTCACTATAATAAAACCAATTTTTTAAAGAGAATAGAATTATTTTTATTTTACTTTTTCCAGCTTTATTGAGCTATAATTGACACATAACAATTGCTTTAAAAAAGAAAATATAGTAATCTAAAACATATAGAATGAATAAGTGCAATACATACTGCCTAAAGCAGTTTTAATTCTAAAAAGAGGACCAATTAGTAATCAAAGCCCCCTTAGAAGTTACTAATATTACTAGATCTATGATTAGAATGGTATGACTGGAAAGCTGAACTTAAAAGTTTTTGAAATGCTTATATTTAAAAAATGAAAACATTTAAGGAATTTACCAATTTTTAAAAGCCAAAGTGAATTCTGAACAAGCTTTTTTTCTGCACGTGAGCCATCAGTGGCATTAGCAAAGTTAACAGCTGCTTTGGAAAGCAGTTTGTTAGTTCCTCAAAAAGTTAAATGTGGAGTTACTGTATGACTTAGCAATTCACTCCTAGTTATATACCCAAGAGAATTGAAAACATCTGTCTATACAAAATTTGTACACAGATGTTGATAGCACCATTATTCATAATGGCCAAAAAAGTGAAAATAGCCCAACGGTCCATCAGCTGACAGATGGATAAGCAAAACGTGGTGTGTAAACACAATGGAATATTATTCAGGCATAGAAGGAATAGAGTACAGACAAATGCTACAACATGGACGAACCTTGAAAACATGTTGAACAAAAGAAACCAGTCACAAAAGACCACATATCGCATGATTCTATTAATATAACATGTCCAGAATAGGCAAATCTAGAGACAGAAAGTAGATCAGCGGTTGCCTAGTGTGGGGGTGGGGTGGGGGCATGGAGGCAGGAGCGACATCAAACAGACACAGGGCTTCTTTCCTGGATGATAAAAATGTTCTAAAATTGGATGGCGGTGATAGTTGCAAAACTGTGCATATACTAAAAACCACTGAATTGTACACTTTAAAAGGGTGAATTGTGTGTTATGTAAATTATATCTCAATAAAGTTGTTAATAAAACAGAGGATTTAAATAAAATCTAAAACGAGCAAACCCTATTGCTTTCATATGTGAATTACATTAAGTTTAACAAAACCTTTTAAATTATTAGGACAAAATTAAAAATACGAAAAGCAAATTGTGGTCTAGATGCTCTTTAAGGGGTGCTCGTGTAAGTCATACCTGTGGTCACCTGTCTACCTCCCTTCAGAGTTTCCCCCTTCCTTCCTCACCTCCCTATTTCCTCCCCCTTGGTTCTAGCTGTGTCCTGCCAACTACTGGGGGAGAAAGCAATTTGGCAAAGTGGCTCACAGAAGGATTAACATTAGTTTGATGCATACTTTTTAACCCTCTGGAAGAGATTTGTCAAGGACATTTGTTACTGTGCCCCCCTTAGGGCCTGATAGCCAGTAAAAGGACGCTCTGGAGTAGGTTGTCATACTAGCTATTTGGCTGTATGTATTTGACAGATTGGCCTCTCTGAGCTTGTGACATGGACAGCTTGTGCCCTCCCAGCCACTGGTGTGGGCATCTACTGAATGACTACCTCTCACAGAGAGGGCTCACAATGTGCTGAGCTCTGTAGGTATGAACTTATTTAATTCTCACAATCAGCTTCTAAGGTGGTGCCGGCATCATCCCTGTTGGACAGATGAGAAATGGAGGCACAGAAAGATTAAGCAACGTGCCCAAGGTCACTCAGTTAATAAATGGACTCCAATTCAGATGCGCTGGCTCCAGAGTTCAAATTCTTAACCACTTTGTTCTACCTGACGGACTAGCCCTAAGTTCATTAATGACAGTAAGAGGAACGGAGAGGCTGCTATTCATTCAACACAACTGTGCATCTCATTCACTTCCTCCAGCCACTCCAGAATGAGTCACCTGCCTGGTGTAACCCACAGGCAATCGGAGGCAAACTAGTCCAACTCCAAGTCCTTTTTCTTGCTACCACCCTGTTCAGACTTTGCCAGAACCTAGAGTTTACTGACTACCAGGGTTAGGCTCCCAGTTGCTTTCAAAGGCTCCATTTGTGGCCTTGGAGGACTAAGAGCATCCTCCGACACACACCTGCACGCACAGGCCTCTTCACATTTACATGTTTGTGTCTCCAGCTTCCTGTCCTCTGTTCTTCCCTGGAATGCATAGAGCTGCCCAGTTAGCCCCCCACTCTCTCTCTCCTTTTGTACCTCCCGAGAGACAGCCTGTGATTGAGGGAAACAATTGAAAAAACGAACTGCTTGCTGGTTATTTTTAAAACTACGTATTATTCAAACACCTTGGAGGCCATATGTCTACCTCCATTTCTTCTCTATGATTAATTATAGCACCAGAGATCTGATGGAGCGTTTCCAAAGTGACTTCATGTACCTTTTCTCTTCCGACTCCTGTAATAGCCTCCAGTAAGTGGAATTGGTAGTGAAGGTTTATGATTTTCCTTGGAGGACCTTTCCCTACTCTCAGCACACTGTGTTTCAGTTGGCTCTGACATTGCCCTTCCAGGTGTGGTCATGTGACCTAACTGGGCCAGAGAGGTCCATTTACCTAAACACTACGATTAGTTCAGGGCTGGGAACGTGACCTGAGCTGGAACAATGACACTCATTCCCTGGGACTATGGGAAGTTCTGCTAGGTTTGATGAACTAGTAGCTTAGAACTTCTAGAGACTTTCTCCACTGCAGGGGAAAGCCTGACAGAGGATGGCCCCGAAACGGAAGCAAGCAGAGCTGAATGATGAAGATCCTGTTCACCTCCATGCCTAAAGTCCCCATGACATAATCCCATACTTCTCAATTTCATGAGCTGATAAACTTCTCTTTTGGTTTAAAATCCTCTCTGTTAACTAATTGCCACTTGCACTTGAAAGGGTTCTGACTTACTCAAGGTTGTCATCTCCATTGGAAATGAAAAAATTGAGGTTAGGGAAGTATCTTGCCCAAGGTCCCTTGAATGTTGAGTAATAGAACTGGGTCGGGAACCCAGATCTCTAAGGTCAGTGACACCTGCCGTCCTGAAAGCAAGGGGCAGGAGGCCTGGTTGTTGCTGGTCAGTGTCAGCTCTGGGAGAAGCACATGGCATCATTTAGGCCAGATGCCCCAGTGGGAGGGTCACCCAAGGCCCTGGGAAAATGCATCACCAGTTTTAGAGAATGAACACCCAGTGCTCCTTAAAGCCGGGCATTCCTAGGGCGACCTGGTCCTGGGGCTCACCCATTCATGACAGCAGTGACCCAGGCACAGTCACAGAGCAGAGAGTAAGCCACATTTCCTCAGGAAGGTGAGCACCATGGCCCCTTTCGCCACCCCCACCCCAGGTGCAGCCCTCATCCAAGACCAGGGCCAATGCCAAGTTCCCCAACTCGAGGTGAGGAGCACCTAAGACAGGAGGCAGAGGTATGGCCAAGGGTGGGAGGACTACGCCTTGGGCTGGCCCCAAGGAAGCGTGGTGCTAAGCCAGCACTTCAGCCTTCAGCCATACCAGTGCCACCATGAAGAATTCTGCCATGGCCCAATGTCGCCTTTACTTCTTATTTTCCTATGTAAATAAATATCTTTAATTACTATAATGAATTGAAAAGTGGTGTCATTTGTCCAAAATATTGAGCCCAAAGACAAATACAATGAAAACAAAACTATGTTATTAAAGTTAATCTCCAGATAATGGAGTCTGGCTCTTTGTTATAGCTGCGATAAAGAGAGGCTGGCACCAAGGCCTTGCCCTTGAGGAGCTATCACCGCTGTGCTGAGACCACGTTAAAAGCATCTCCCCTGTGGCCAGCATACACTCGTGCATCTCAAGCTTGGGAAAACACTGAGGTAAGCAAATTGTAAGCCCTGAAAAAAGGCACACGAGCCATGGGAAAATATATTTATAGAGTTGTTTCTGGCTAAAACTCTTTAAGTGCAGTAAATTCAAGCTGGCTGACCTGTAACCCAGACAGAAAAATGGAACCAGCAATAAAGATAAGCCCATTGGGTGACAGAGCCTCGGTTAAATCATTCATTCATTCAACATTTATTGAGCGCCTACTGTGTGCCAGGCACCGTGCTAGGCGCAGAAATTCAAAGATGCATAAGATACAGTCCATGCCCTGAAGGGTTCACAGTCTGGAAGGGGAGACAAACATGTAAACAAGTCAAATACAGTGTGATAAGTGCCACAAGAGAAGCATTTACAATGAGCAGAGGTAGCCTGGGAGGGGAAGGGCATGGGGGTTGTCTTCCTGGAGGAGGGGGCCTTTGAGAAGGATTGTGAGAGATGAACAGGTGTTTGCCAGGCAGACAAGGCAGGAGGAGCAGGGGAAAGGCATTCCAGTCTGAAGAAACAGCATGAGCGAAGGCACAGAGGCAGGAAACTGCATGTCTTGGGGGGCGGGGAACTCTAACTATCCTGGGAGTATTGCTAGAGTTGGTACCAGAGGCTGTGGCTGGAGAGGGAGGCAGAGGCCGGATGATGTGGGGAAACTGAGGGCAGGGGGCATCTCAGAGGCTTGCCAAGGGGTGAGCAGAGCCTGAGAGAAGGCTTCTCTTCAAAGGAACAGAAGGCTCCTGGCTAATCCAAGGTACGCCTGCTCCAGGACCATAGGATTCTGCACTGTGGCCCCTATAGGACCTGGGCCTGAGACCAGAGGAGAAGCTGAGCTGAGGGAGGGCTGAGCAGAGGGGAAGGACCCTGGCCTGGGGTCCTGGAAGCTGCCACTCATTTGAGAGCTCTCTGATCCCAGATTCCTGATATCTGAACTCTGCTGCACAGACCCCCCTCCCCACAGCTGGGATGGGGCCGAGGATCACATGACAAATTACAGAAATGTGTTTGGCAAACTGCAAGGGGCCAGATGAATGTGGTTAATTACTAAAAGAGGAAAGAGGCTGGAGATAAAGCAGGAGTTAGAGGAAGGCAGAAGTTCCTAAGAATAAGGGCCAGAACGAGAAAAAACCGCAGTGGCCTTGGAGGAGGATGGCTCTCTCTCCCCTGGGAGGGAGGGGCCCTGTTGGCTCAGGGCAGGGGCAGGACCTCTGCCCCTACAGGACTGTTGGGCTGTAGTCCCAGCAGCCTCCAGTGTAGTCAGTCAGCCTGAGGTTAGGGTTTCCTTGGCAACCAGGACCCTCCCTATGCCAGGCTGTAGAGGGGTCACTGAGGCGGAGATTGGCCAGACAGCGACTTCCAGCCCTTTCACCTTTCTCAGAAATGGCTCTGTTTGAAAAATGCCTTTGTGGGGGTGGGGCAGGGAGACTTAGGGAAGAAGGGGGCAGTGTCTCAGTGAAGGAGTCCGGGTGCCCCTCTGAGTGACCACCTTGCCAAGGCACCACCCTCAGGCCACTCAGGGGGACGGAGTTTCTTCTCCAACCCTGAATGGGAGAAGGGGGAAGACGGACTCAATCTGTTCATGGTTCCTGATGCCCCGGGGTCAGGGGCTCCCGTAAGAGTGAGGCCTCCTGAGGGAGAGGCTAATAACAGCCTCCATGTCCTTCCTGCCACTGCAGAAACAGGGGACAGGAGGAGGGGAGCCCTCCTGGTCAGGTCTGGAGATGTCCCAAGACTCCTCCTTCCCTGTTGCCCTTGATATCTCAGCCTCACCACGGAGTCTCCAGGCCCTGGAGCAGCCTCCTTCCTCTTGGCCTCAAGGTCTCCTCGCCTGGTTCCTCCTTGTCCCCTGACCGGTGCTGGGAAATGATGCCCACTGCGGGCGCCGATGGAGATGGTGGTGGTAGCAAAGGCAGGGATGGCATGTGCGGGTGAGGGGTGGCCTTCCCACCGTGGGGGTGGGCCGGGGTGGGCTGGGGGCGCGTCACTTGCTCTTGTGCAGGTCCTTCAGCCGGCGGAGCTTCTCTAGGAGCTGGGCCCGGGAGTAGCCATCATCTTCAGAGGGGCCCAGGCCTGGCCCCAGAGCCTCCTGCAGCACCAAGCAGTGGGTCCTCAGGAACGGGTTGTAGGATCGCTCCTCTCCCAGGGTGGACGGGCACTGCGGGAGGAGAGGCACCTGGGTTTGGTGGGGAGAATCTAGAAAAAGGGCCCAACGAGAGAAGCCTCCCCGGCCTGGGCCCCAGCCCAGGGCCCAAGGGTGTGAAACAAACACGTCAGAGCTCTGGGAGCCCCCCACCCCCATCCCGGGGGCAGGCCCGGCTCAGCAGGAAGACCCCCAGCCCCGCACCGTGCTCTTGCGCTCCATCCGCTGCCTCTGGACCCACTGCATCTTCCTCTCCCGGGCCAGGTTCTCGGGCTCCACCACGCCTGCAAAGCCCAGGTTCTCCTCTGCATACTCGTGACCTAGGGACCGCCATGGGGCCGAGTGAGAGAGATTGCAAGGCAGAGAGGGATTAGTGTGTGGTCAGAAAAAGTCCTCCCTGCCCTAGGCCTATGGGTACCGACAACTGGGGAGGAGGGGCAGTGCTTCCAGGACCACTCGAGCCACACGGAGCTGCTTCTCTGAATGCGGGCACAAGTCTGCCATGAGTCAAGAGGCAGAAGCCGTTCAAGGGGATAGCACCAGGCCTGGAGCCAGGAGACCTGCGTTCTAGCCCGACTCCACCTCTGCCCAGCTGTGTGACCTCAGTCAAGTCGTGGCACCTCTCTGGGCCACAGTTTTCTTTGGCAAGTGGAGAAAACAACAAGGCCGCTAGAACAAGGATGTGTCCCTGGTTCCTGAAACAGAGCCTGGTACATGTTAGGTATGTACCAGGCAGGGGAACGGCTCGAACAAAGCTGTTCAATAAAGTATGAATGAATGGATGGATGAAAGTATGTTCTGAAGATTAACCGGGATATTAGTGAACGTATTTTACAAACTATGGACATGCAGTATACGTCTGTCTGTATGGACGTGCAGCATGTGGATATGGATGCACTCAACAGACCCATGCAGACTGGACTCACTGACTTCGACCTGGTGAGCACAGGCTGTTCTCTGTCCTGGGCTCTGGCGAGGCGGAGGCTTTACAGAGCCAGCACTCCAGAAAGAAGGGAGCTCTGCCGCTACTGCTAGAGTAGGCTCCTGGGAGCCACCAGAGGTGGAGCTGTGTCACCTCGGGGACCAGGAACTGAGTCAGCAGGGACGCTAGGGGGGTGAGGGGCCGGGAGGAGTGGGAGGGGCACCTCACCAGGCCACAGCAGGGTGTCGTCCCCCAGCCCGAGCACAGTGTCCAGCGAGCTCAGCATGGTCTCTGCAGTGCCCTCGAAGGTCCGTCCTGGTGTGTTACAAAGTACAAGGATAACACAGCATGCGATCAGGTGCGTGAAGCAGGGTGGGGACCAGCTTGTGCAGCGTGGGCTGGCTGCCAGCCCTCAACCATGCCCCTGGCACGCCCCGCTCCTAGGCATCTACTCCCTCCTTCCCACTGGGAGCAGGGCCCGAATATTCACCCCCAGCCAAGCCCATCTGAAGGCCTCCATCACACATATTGACCCGTGGAGGGCCAAGAGGGGGTGCCAAGTCTTCAGGCTGAGTTCTAGGACCCCAAGCAGTCATTTTGGGCTGCTCTTTTCCCCAGAGCACTTCCTTCTTTGCCTGTGCTGCCCTTTGGGACTCCACACAGCCTGGGACTTGTGATCCCCCCCAACCACAGTATCATCCTCTTATTCAGGGGTTCTCAAGGTTTTGTGACCCAGTCCGCCAGTAAATATATCAGAGAACCAGGCTCTACCCAGTGGAAACAAATGCCCTGTGAGGTCTGTATTCAGTTATAGGCATCGTCTCATTCTGTCCATCCCCTGTGGGAAGTGGTGATACTTAAAAAATAATGGGGCAACGTAGGTAACTGTAAATCCCAAATCGGAGTAACTGCCGAGGCAACATCTGTGCTGAAACCAATGCTTTAATGATGCGAATGGCACTGTGGCCGTCCTTGGGCCCCTGCCCTGGCCTCTCTCCCTTACGTCTATTCCTCTCTCTTCTCTTCGGGGAACTCACCACAGCCAGAGAGGAAGAGCAGGTCTCCTGAGAAGAGGCAGGGGGGACCCTTGTAGGGCTCCCCATCCAGCAGGTAGACCAGATGGCCTTGCGTGTGGCCAGGGGTGGCCAGAGCCCGGATCTGAAGCCGTCCCACGCTAACCACATCTTGATGACACAGAGGACTGAGGAGCAACACAATAGGGGAGAGAAGGTACTAGAACTTAAGGCAGCCATGCTGGCCCTATCCCCACCATAGGCCCAAGAGGCTGGGTGATTCACAGGAGTCAAGCTTTCCACACCAGAGAGAGAAGGCACCCTCAGTGCCCAGGGTTTCGGAGCCCAAATCTCCCCTCTTCCTGTTTCGGGGACCACAGCTGGATCAGTGGGGGATGGGCAGTAACGGTCTTCAAACGGGCTGTGATCTGCTCTCTAAGTTCCGGGAAGGGCATCAGCAAAGATTCAACTGCAGATACTCGCGAAATACTCAGCTGAAGGATGGGGGTGAAGAAAAGGGCCCGCGGAAGAGCCATCCCACCCCCTGGCCAGGCACTCACTGGGTGAGGTAGGGGATGCCGTCCTCAGGGCTCCCGTACACCCGACATTCCTGGTGCCGCCGGCTGAGGTCACGGTTTCCTCCACTGTGGTCCCTGTAGGTAGGACAGCAGAGATGGGCAGGGGCTTTGGGCCTCCTCGCCTCCCTCTTCCCCATGGCACCTCCAGGCCTTTGAGCCCTGGGGGCCCCGACTTCTGGACTGAGCCAGGCCTTTGTTCAAGCTACTCTCCTGCCCAGAATGTCATCCCCACAACTTGCCAACACCTACCCCCTATTACCCGGCCAAGGCCAACTTAACTTTCTCAGCCCCAGGGTCATCAGCCTCTAATTCCTCCAAGTGAACCTGGTTATGCCCCACCTGGAGCCCCCCATGCCCTGTGCCCTGTGCCACTGCTACAGTTGTCATCATCTGTTGCTATGCACTTCCATACAGAGCCGTGCCCCCTGTGTGGGAATATGATCTCCTTGAGAGATCACGAGGTTCATCCATGTCCAGTGCACAGGAGGCATCTAATACATGCCCATGGAGTGAAAAATAAATGCCTCCCCTCCCCTGCCCTGCCCTCCTCTGGGGCTCCAGGAGCCTGGTAAGTGGAGCGGTGGGAGGCTTGACCCTCCCCTTCTCTCTCTGCTGGTGCCCCAGTGTTTCATGAAGAAGGCAGGTGACCTCCATCCTGACTCCTTGACCCCCAGCCCAGCCTGTTTTACAGGGCCCAGTCAAGGCAACCCCAGCTGGGGCAAGGGTCAGCCAGGGAAGATTGTCTGCACCCAGACCCTCTACCCCAGCCCCTTACCAGTGCTTGTGGGTGCAGAGAATGGCAACCAATGTAACGCCCTCCTTTTCAATGGAAGCCTGGGGGAGAGAGGAAGTACCAAGACTGAGGAACAGGGTGCAGCACAGGACATGAGGCAGAGAGAAACAGGGGCATGGGTGCTGGGTAGAGAGGAGAGGAAAGAAGAGGTGGAAGGGATGATGGAGAGAAAGGGGATGGAGCGAGAGAATGAGAAGGGTCTGGGAGCAGAGGGCTGGGGAAAGGGAGGAGAGCTGAGACCCAGCATGGGCACAGGGGGGAAGGTGGGAGTGAGGAGGGGAGGGGAGAGGGAGACTTGTAGAGGAGGCAGACATAAGAAATGAAAGGGAAGATGGAGAGACCCAGATACTGACACAAGTGAGGAGAGAAGAGGGTTAGAAAGGGGGCCACAGAGAGTGAGAGAAAGATGAAACCTATTAGACCCAGGGTCCTGGGTCAGCATTGCTCTCTCTCTGGCTCTGATTGTCCCACTGCTGCCTTCCTCCCTTCCTCCAGCCATGCCCTGGACACCAACCCTCCCCCTGGCTGTGGTTGTGGGGGTCTCTATGTGTATGTACATGTTGGGGTCTGTGTGTGAGTGCACTGGGGAGGGCACATCCCATTGGCAGAGGGACCAGGGTCAGCCCGTCTCTAGAGGAAGCTGTCAGTCCCCAAGGTGATCCCAGGTACCCCTGCCCCTCACCTGCACAGCCTGAGGGTCTGAAGGGTCCACAGCCACAGCCAGCCGGGCCTGGGTGTCGATGATGAGGTAGCTGTAGTTGTCCGAGAGGACGGGGATGGGAAGCACCTTCACTCCTAGGGGACAGAGATGGGCTGTGGGTGGGCTGACGAGCAGGGAGCCCAGCAGCTGGGGGTATGTGACAGGGGTTAGGCAGGAAGGGAGGGTGGGCACGGCTGGGGGGATGCTGGCCCAGGGCAGCCAGAGCTCACCGTTGAAGAGGCGGGGCTGGGTTCTGGAGTGGCCTTTGGGGTAGCGATTCCGAGCCCTGCGCAGCTGCTGGCGGTAGAAGAGGTATCCAAGCCAGGTGCGGGTGTACAGGCTGTACCTGCGGGGCAGGATGTCCGTGCTCAGCCCCCACGCCCCGGACCCTCCGTGATGCCCAGGCCCCATGTCTCCACTCCCGTGGCCATCCCTCAGTCCATGCAACTCCATCACTTACTGTATGCCTACTGTTTGCCCTGCTCAGTACTCAGGACAAGACGGAGAACAAGACAGACACACCCTCAGTTCGCAGCCCATCAGGGGAGAAGTGAAGAATTCAAAGGGAGACTTCTGGAGAGTGAGGGGTTTATTTGGTGAAAGAGATGGAGGAGTTAGGAAGCTAAATTAGGCAAGAAATATATTTCAGGAAGAGCAGTGACATCATAGTGATGCTCAGGGATGTTGAACCAGATTTCTCTGCCTCGCCAGAATCAGCAGGTCTGGGGTGGGGCCTGGGAATTTGCATTTCTAAAAAGCTCCAGGTGATGTTGATGCTGCTGGCCCAGGAGCCACAACTTTGAGAATCACTGGGGTAGAGGAAATTATAATAGCAGACAACAGGGCTTGTTTGGGGAAACTAGAAAGTTCTGTTTGGCTGTTTGGTGGAGGGAGAGGTGAAGCTGGATAGGCTGACCACACTCCCTCCCTCCTCTGGCCACCATTCCAGGTCATTCCAGGGTATCCCAGGCTACACAGTGAAAAGGCAGCAAAAAGAATGGAGATGACTTGTGAGTGACAGAGTCCTCCAAATACAGAATGCCAGCACACAGGGCCAGCTTCACAGGTGTGCGACCTGTGTGGTCACACAGGGCTCCCTGCTTGGTTTAATGCTCTGCTGTTGCCATCTTGAAATTCTTAATGATTTTACTTTTGACCTTGTATCTTGTAAGTAAAGTCTGATGGAACAACATGCACATGAGTAGAGGTGATACACACAATACATGTATGCTCTGTTCCTTGCTGCCCCATACACACATCGTGTTGGCAATGCTCCATGAGCACAGAATTCTGGTGGACCTACTATGTGTGGGAACTCGACAATACTCGAAGTAATACAAGGTGAGTGTACATCTACGAATGAGTAAGGGGAGCACTGACTGGCCTGAATTTGCTTCAAAGACATAAAGAAAGCAGTGGGTTTCTAAGAAACCCTACCGTATCCTTTCTTCCTTGTGTTACTTCCCTGTATGATCAAACCATCTATGCCGCAGATGATGCTACAGAAGGAAAGGGAAAGGGGGTGACTGATCTGTCCTCTTCCTTTTAGTTCTTCCTCACTCAACAGTAAGTTGCAGGTAGAGTGTGAAGGCAGAGAATATGGTAGAATATGGGTGTGTCAAGAAGTGAAATAAAAAACAGTTGAGTTCGTTTTGTGCAGCGTTGCCAGTGTTCTGGTAAGAACAAAATGCATATCCCTATAAAGCTAAGAAATGTGAACTAAGTAGTTTCAGTGATTCACATATGAGTTAAATGTTCTTACACTTGCATTTTGAAAACTGGCATTGCATAATATAAAAATGAATGGTAAAATTTATGCTAATAATTTAGACTTTTAATTTTTCTCTATTTAGAATATCATTAAATAGCAAATTAAAAAGTTCATGGCAAGTCAAAAGAGAGACTAGAAGAAAAGCTTTATATTTCAGTAACTTTCATGGCACTTTTTCACTTTTTTTCTGCTTTTTGAACAAGAGGCTCAAAATTTCATTTTACATTGGGCTCTACAAAGTATGTAGCTAACCCTGCCAGCATAGAAAGGAGCTATCTCAGGCCCTGGCCTCTCAGAAGGGAAACTGAGGCAGGGGTTGGCGTGGGGTAGTCAATGCTTAGGGTTACACCTTAGTCAGAAAGGAGGGAGGGATTGTGCCTGATTAAATTAGAGATGGAAAAGTTGATAGACCATAAATCTCTACCTGAATTTACTGTATCTATGTTGGGGAGGGGGTTGGGGTGCAGGGTAGACCACTCTTCAGGCCCCTTTGGAAACAACTGGATCAAAACCAAGCAGGTTTCCACTACAATTTGGTAGGAATGATTTTGCTGAAGTTTAATCATTGCAACTCCTCCATTGTGCACCCACGCACTTGCATTAATTGGGAATTTCAACGCAGTATGGAGGGCTTTTGCCATTATTTGTGTCCTTATATTCTTTTTTTTTTTTTCTTTTTCGGTTTTGTTTGTTTTTTGCAGTAGAAAAGTTTTTATTAGAAGAGAAAGTACACTTCCACATGTGGAAGTGGGCCCGAGCAAGAGAAGCGTGGCTTAAAAGGCCAATATTTGTTTTTCATAGACCCTCTTTCTCTTTTATTTTTAAATCAGTTTTAGCCACTTCAAACTTTCACTCATTCAATGCTATTTAGTGAGGCCTTGCTATTCGCTTGCTCTGGGCACAGTGAGAAAGGCAGAGTTGGTGCCCTCATTCAAGTTATATTCTAGTGGGACAGATAGGACAATAAACATATTGTCAAGTAAAGATGACGAAATAAAACAGGGCAAAAGGACAGAGGATGATGACAGGAACTGCTATTTTAGATACTGTAGTCAAGGAAGGCCTCTCTCTGGAGGCGACTTTGCAAGAAGCAAGGGAGCAGAACGTGTGAGAATCTGAGGAAAGCTCACCGAGGACCGGCAGAAGGGAAGTGCGGAACCCCAGGGGGAGGTGGGGGTAGCTGGCGGCAGCTGCTAACTCTTGCAATGTGCTATCATGATAACAGAGAGATGGCACAACTAACGTGCCCTCCCAGAGGGGGTTGGTTGGAACAATCTAATTAATATTCTGGGTTGGATTCTAGACAAGAAAAAGAACGTTAGTGGGACAACTGGTGAAACTTCAATAAGGTCTGGAGAGTAGTTACTAATTTGTATGGATGTTAACTTCTTGGTTTTGATAACGGTACCGTGGTCATGAAAGCTATTAACATTTTTCCGTGGTCATGAAAGCTATTAACATTTGGGGGTACTGGGTGAGGGGTATATGGAAATTCCATGTACTATTTTTGCAAGTCTGAAACTGTTTCAAAATGAAAAGTTAAAAAAGAATAAAATGCATTTTAAGTCGCCCTTTCCTCTGTGCCCTGACAACACTTCGTATCCATGCTTGGAGTCCTGCTCGTGACTTCATTTCTTCCTTCACAGGCTTATGGAAAGTCCAGAGTCTCTGGTAAGAGAAAGCTCTGGGTTCTAGTGGCACCTTAGGCCTGCCTAGCCCTGGAAGCGTGGGCAAGTCATTGGTCTCAGAAGTCAGGTTTCTCATTTATAAAATGGCAATTCCAGAACTTACCCCTTCAGGAAAGAGTGTGTGAAGATTAAGTGAAATAAAACAAGATAACAAATGGTAACACTTAGTCAAAGACCTGGCAGTGGAAAATGTTGAGCAACTATTGTTTCCTTCCTACACTGGGTTAGGTGCCCCTCACAGCTGTTAGCACATGGCTAAATGCTCCCTGTCTTCCCTTTTTGGATGTTCATTACATATCCTTTGTTCACCAGTGAAGGTCAAGATCCACAACAGCAGGGGCTGTACACTGTAAAGCTGCAGTAAATGAGGCCCTTCTCTTTCATTTGCTTTATTCAGCAAATATTTACTGCACGTGGTAGTCAGGGTGCAGACAGTAGAGAACAAGGCAGCAGGGCTCCTACCAGCGTGGCGAGCGGAGTGGCAAACAGACCAAACGGGAAAACAGATCAGTCGACAACCCAGCAAACTAGTTAACTCTAGCTGGCGATGGAGGAGAGTCGCTGGAAGGGAAGAGGTCTTACTGTGGACAGAGTGGTCAAGGAAGGCCTCTTCTCTGAGGACAACCTTTGAGCTGGGAATGGAAATATAAGAGGAAGCCAGCAGCACGACTGGTTAAGGCCTGGAACAGGCAGAAAAGGGTGTGTTCTAGGAGTGGCCAGGAGGCCTTGTTAGGGCAGGACGGGCAGAGAGCACTAGGGAAGAGGTCAGCAAAGTGGGCAGGGGCCAGGTCACAGAGAGACGGTAGAAAATTGCTGGTGGCTCTTAAAGCGGGGAAGCACATGCTCTGACTTCCCTTTTTAAGAGCTCACTTGGCTGCTGTGTAGTGGGGGTAGTGAAAGGGAGTAGAGTGGAAGGTGGCAGGGGAAACTAAGTCACCAAGTGGGTGAGATGACAAAGGCCTGGCCTAGAGGGGGTACTGGAGATGGAGAAAGGTGGGGATGGACACCAGACCTGAGATCTGTGCCCCGCTGGCTGTGGGGGGGATGGGATGGCCCTTGTGTGCCTGAAGTCTGGATCACAGTGCACTGCAGGGGAACGCAGGCCTGAGGCATGGAGAAGGGAGAGGCCTGATGACCTACTGACACTGGGACACTTTCTTGAGGCTCCCAGGCCCAGTCCTTCCCTGACGCTGACTTCCGCGTGACTCTCTCAAATCTCTGAGCTCTAGCTCCTCCATCTGCCTGTACATTGGCAGTGTCACAGTCACCAAGGTCCAAAACCACCTTTGTCAACTCTTCCTCCTGCTGCCTCTCTTCCTGGGAAAAGGCCTGTCATCGTCCCAGTTACACGGCTTTTGTGCTGATTTAACTCCCCCGCTGGCATACGTGACCAGAATCCCTCTCAGGTTTGCTTTCCGGTCCCCACCACATGGGCTCACCAGGGAACAGGCCCTAGAAGCTCTTAGCCAGATCCTTACAAAAGCCTCCTTTACTCAGCTCTTGGCCTTCAACCCAAACTGCAAGCCACTGGCAAAAATTTAAGTTCCTAAAGCACTGGTGTTGACTGGGTCCCACTACTGCTCAAAAGCCTTCAGTGGCTCGCACGGCTTACAGAGAAGAGAGTGTCTGACTCCTAGGCAGGCCCTCCGAACTGGGACTGAGGCAAGTCTCTGCCCTCTCCCCTCCGCATGGCCCAGTGAGAACCCTGTGCTCCTGAAGGTGGCAAGCAAACATCCCCGAATGTCTACCAGCTGCACAATGGACAAATAAGCGGTGACATATTCAGACCATGGAAAACTACACAGCCAGGAAAACAAATAATCTAGAGCAAGGGTCCTCAATCCTTGGACTACGGACCAGTATGGGCTGGTGGCCTGTTAGGAACCAGTCCGCACAGCAGGAGGTGAGCAGCGGGTGAGAGTATTCGCAGCCGCTCCCCAGCGCTAGCATCACCGCCTCAGCCCTACCTCAGATTATTTGGGCATTAGGTACTCATAGGCAGACTGGTCGCTGGTGCCAAAACGGTTGGGGACTACTGACGAGGGCACCAGGAGGTCTCAGCATGCACGAAGCTTAAACACAACATTGAGCATACTGCAGAGAAAACAATTTGACAATACTGATGAAAAATGCCAAAGCATGCAAACTATCACCTACTTAGGGATACTGAGGTGTACAGTAAAAGAATCAAGGCAGCAGCCCAAGGAAAGCGCAACCTGCAGGAGCAGGGGAGGTGGGCACCGGCTTAATATTTTCTTGAGCTGGGTGGGAAGAGATTGTTATCTACCTGCTTTTGAATGCCTGAAATAACTCATTAAAATGTCAAAACTACCATCTTCCTGCAGGTTTCTGGCCTGGAATACCCTCTGGGCTTTCTCCACTTACTGCAATCCAAAGCTTCCTTCAGGGCTCGGCTCAAACCCTTCATCCCCCCATTACCCCAGCAGGAAGCCTCCTTCCTCTGCTCCAGGTGGAGCACTCAGCCTCTCTCCGCCCCTCCAGGAGGAGTGAGCCCCTCAGAGGCAGGGCCTTATTAGACTTCTACCACCTCCCTAATCAGGACCATGCAGAGGGCAGGCAGATTAGGCTGGAGACTCAGACTGTTCCCCGTGGCTCCTCTGTACCCTCTTGGATACCTCCAGCACTAGCACAGCACAGAACTGGCACTCATGAATGTTTGGTCACTGGGAAAGGCCAAGGAGGGCCAGGCATGCAGGCATTAAAGCCACCAGGTGCAGAAAGGGGATTGTCTACTTGGCACTTCATGCAGCTGGCCCCATGCCGGGCTGTGGACCCTGTGAAGCCCAGTGGGGGTGTCCTGGGCCAAAGTTATAGCTACCTCTGTTCTTGCTCTCCCCTCCCATCCTCACCCACCTGCTTCCAAGTCCCTCCCCTCTCCTTGCTGCACCCACACACCTGGCCAAGCAGAGTGCTCGGCTAAGCAGGTCACTAGACCCAAGGGCATGCGTGGGGGGTGTGTCCCCGGGGCATAAAATCCCAACTTCCCCGGCCCTGGGGTCTGGACCAGGGAGGAGCTGAGGGAGCACTAGTCAGGGGGTCTATAGACAGGTTTATGGAGGCTTTGCCCACGCAGGGTAGGGCTTCTCTCCAGAGCCCATGGGCTCATCTTTAATAACAATGACCTTTTCCACAGCTTTCTTTGACCCCACTGTGAGCAGACCTGAGCTAAATGCCTCCTATCATTCATCTCCTGTCATCCTCCAAACAACCCTGAGGCAGGTACTATCATTCTTTCACATTTCAGACAAGGTCAGTGGAGCCTGGAGAGGTGGGAAGGGATTTGCTCAGGATCACAGAGCAGTAGGTGGTGGCGCAGTGGTTTGCCCTGGCAGCCTGACCCCGGAGTCTGTACTCCTAACCACTAAAATCCTCCCCAAACCCCAAAGAGGGGCCAGAATGAGATAAGTGGATCAGAACTATTTTGGGGGCAGACCCAAAACCTTTGAGGGCTTTTGCTGAGAAAATGAAATGTCAAGGTGGTTACAGT
>CM053503.1:156102417-156221703 GCA_028627145.1 Eidolon dupreanum | reverse complement strand
GGGGGCAGCAGCGGGGGCGAGCCTTGCAGCTGTCCTGAGGGGCCATCCCTGAGGGGTTAGGGCTGCATCCCAGTGATGGGTCACGCTCCTCTCTCACTGAACCAGAGCGTGACTTCTCTGGTATCTGAGTCTAAACCTCCAGCCCCAAGGGAGGCCGGTGGGACAGCTGGGGACTGTGAGACACAGCCCTGCCCCCTAACCTCCTCCCGCTGGCATAGAAGTGGAGAACACACAATGCAGCTTTTCTTCCTCTCCTTCCTAAAGGGCGTTTCACCATCCTAGGCAGTCCCGAGAGATGCCTGAGGACGTTGGTGTGTCTGCCCCAGCTAGGCCCTGGGGCAGAAGGGGAGCAGCATGGGGGGTGGGGGCTCTGCATGCAACAGAATGACTTGGAAAGCCCCTATTACCGGGGTCACCTGTCTTGGCCCCTACCTCTTTCTGGTACTCCCTGAGTGACCCCCAATCCTGGTGGGCCCCAGACTCCACCAGGACCCAACAGGCAAGCCAGTTTGGTGAGGCCTCTGGTCAGGGGGTGCTTTGGGTTTCTCTCAAGCTCCCCAGACCCCAGGCCTCTGCCTCTGGGTTTTGTTTTTGTTCTGGTCTGTTTCTTTTGGCTTCTCTGTCTCCCCCACATCCCACTTCCTCCCTCCTGCCTCAATCCCAGGCCCTCTTGATCCAGTCCTACTCCCTGGGCCAGGCCTGTGGGAGCCCAGTGGGGAATCAGCAAAAATAGGCAATGAAGGCTTTGCCTCTGACCAGCCACAGGGCATTCTTTATAAAACAAACCGGGAACTGGCTATGTGGGGGCTGCAGGACTTGGAGGGCCACCAGGCCTGCTCTGAAGGTCCTCAGGGACAAAGAGAAAGGCTCAATGTTTTGTGCACTCTCAAAACTGAAGAAACTGAAGAAGATAATGAGACAGCTAAAAAGGCCCTAGAGGGTGAGTTTCCTGAAGCTGCCAGCAAGCCTGGCGGTTGGGGTGGGGGTTACTTCCCCAAGCCCAGGAGAGGGGCAGTGCCTGCACGTGGTCAAAACACAGGCCTGCCAAGAGATCAGGGGGACTGTGTTTACCAGCTCCATGCCCATCCTGGCTATGGTCTTCCGCAGACTTTGAGGCCCTCTCCAGACCTTGCCCGTCTTTCCTAGAGGGAGAAGGAGCTACTGCTGAGGGCTCTCGGGGAAGACGAGAGGCACAGCCATTGCTGGTGGCCTGTCCGTGGTATTTCAGTCCTGGCCAGGAGACCCGGACTAGTTCCATCTCCCTGCCCAGGATCCCAGGTCACCTGCTCAGTCAAAGCCCCTGGGATCTGTTTGTATTTGGTTTGGGTCTGTTTGTTTTGCACACCCACCCTCTCCACCCCCACCACAGCCAATCCCAGGCCCTCTTGATCCAGTCCTGCTCTGTGGGCCAGACCTGTGGGAGTCCAGTGAGGAACACCTAATGCAGACAAACAAAATAATGCAATGAAAACTCGAAGAGAGGAGACTGTGGCAGGGGACACTCTGGAGAAAGAGATGAATTTTGACTAGGTAGACTGAGCAGGCTTCACAGAGGAGACAGCCCCTGGGCCAAGCTTTTCACTCATTCATTCATGAAAAAAGACATTTAACAATGGCCAACTCTGTGCCAGGCACTGTTCTGGAAGCTGGATTATCGTACTGAACAAAGTGTCTTCCCTCATGCAACTCATATTCTGGTTGGGGGAGAAAACCAATAAACCCATAGACAAGTCAATGGGAGTTGCTATTTTCATATGGGGTGGTCAGGGCAAGATACTCTAATCAGGTAAAATGTGAGCAGAGATCTGAAGGAGGTGAGGCAGCAAGCCATGTGGCCATGTGGTTGGGAGAAAAAGGTTCTAGTGACAGAAAACAGCAACAGAAAGGCTCTGAAGTGAGGCTGCCTGGGAGTGCCTGAAGGACAGCAAAGTTCCTGGGTGACCCAGGCATAATGAGCAAAGTGAATAGCAGAAAAGGTGAGATGGCGCCTTAGGATCTGAGCAGAGAAGTGACCCGTTTCTGAATTAAATGTTAACAGTTTCATTCTGGTTAGAGGTACAAAGGCCAAAGGAAGCAGTCGATTTGAGAGGCCAGGTGAGAGACTGGGCTGACCGTGGGTTGACCCAGACTGGGAGCAGTGGAGGTAGAAATAGTGTTCAGATCTTGGATATATTTTGAAGGGGAGCTTTGAGGATGCAACAAAATTTGACAGGTAGAGATGTAAGGGAGGAAGGAAGGTCTGATAGGCCCTCAGGCAGAAGTATGGAAAGAGCCCAGGGCCTTGAGAAGATGGAACTGGGCATATCTGGAGCAGGTGTGGGTGGCTGAGGGGTGTGGAGTCCATTTTGTAGGCAATGTAGTTTGGGGAAGAGGCCACCTGCTCAGAGCCATAGTCTGAAGACTAACCCAGCAGCAGAGGGGAAGCTGGGGGAGAGCAGAGGGGCCACAGAGGATGCTGGGGCTGCAGCTCACCAAGGTCCCAAAGACCTGAAGAAAGGAAAAGGCCCCCACTCCTCCCCTGCAGGCTGTGTGGATGGCCCAGCCCACTGCTTCTACCTGGCTTTAATTCAGTCCATGAGCAGATGAGTCATTCACCCAAAGGTCCTCAGCTCAGGACTCTTGCCACTGCTGAAAGTCAAGCCAGCGGGCTTCACTGGCCCCATACATGGGGCTTCCTTTTGTAGAAGTGGAGCTAGCAAGGTTTGTCCCGGGGACAGTTGGTTATACTTGGGTCATGAGGGTCAAGAAAGATCCTCTATGCCTAGGAATAGAAAGGGGGCTCTATTAGTTGGAGTGGGGAGCAAGCTTTTGTCAGCTAGAGCTGTCCAGCCCCAAAGGCAGGCCACCATCCACTTTCTCAGCTCTGCAGACATTCCCAGCTCTTCACAAACCCAGCCTTATTCCCCATTCATCCCCACTCTGCAGACAGAGGCTCTTGCTCATGGCCCCAGTCTGCAACGCCCCCTCAACCACCACTGAGAAGGCAAAAGGGAAACTGAGGCATGAAGCTATGGGGTGGTGGGGCACAGCTGGGAGAGCCCACATTCCTGATCTCAGCTTCCTCAGGCATACCCTGTCATTCCCAGGGACCTCGTCATGCCTTGACTTGTGCCACAGATTGGGTCCCTGTTCACATGCTCCTTCCCCTACTCCTTGAGAATAGCCACTAGACTCTACTTACATCCGTGATCCCACAGTCCTGACCCAGGGGTCACTGAACGAAGGGATGTGGGATTTCCTGATGCGTAGGTGGGCAGGATGGCCTTAGAAGACAGTAGAAGTATGTAAGGAAGCTCCAGAAGGACCCTGCCAGCATCACGTTCCCTCCCTTCCACCCATCCCTGCTACAGAGTGAGCGATTGCTATCATTTGCTGAGCACTTACTACGAACCTTGGCCCCGAGCACATATTGTACAATTTCATTTGATCCTCACAGGAGCCCTGGGAAGTAGACACTGTCACTATGCCCGTTTTATAGATGCAAACAACTGAGGCACAGAGTGGCTGAGTTATTTGTCTAAGGTCACATGGCTACTAAGCAACAAGGCTAGGATTCAAAAGCAGATTTATCTGACCCCTCATGGTATGTGCTTAACTACTGCGCAGTCTCCCACACCCCTCAGAGTCCCAAATGCATGTGTCTACCTCAGGTTTGCCCAGATCTACCCTCCACTGTGCCCAGTTATCCCCATCCTAAGATAACTGGTTATGTTTGAGGAAAGCCTTTTATAAAACTGTCTACGGCCAATGATTACTGTTATGAATGATAACATGAACCATTATTCCTCTCCCAGGCGTTACTTAGTACTTCCATTGTCTGCTTTCCAGACTCCAACAGACTCCTCTATTTGTGGTCCTCTTAGCCACAGGCTTAGGGGGCACTGTGCCCATGCACTCTGCTCCTCCCTGTCAAGTCCTGTCCTCCCCCTCCATCCTTCCTGGAGGCACTCCCACAGCATTAACACCTGCCCATTTCCCCAGCCTGTTTCCTGCTAACACCCCTTCTCCCTCCCAGCAGCCTGCAGCCTCTCCCCCAAGGGACTGAATTGATTGTTTCCCAGACCTTGGAGGGGCAGGTACTTGAACTCTGACTCCAAGCACGCCCTTCTGCTCTGCAAATTTGGGGAGTGGATTCCAAGGCAACCTTGAAATGTAGACACAGGAAAGCTTACACTAATACTGAATTCCAAAGAAGCTCTCTGAGATTTCCAAATTTGGAGATTGGGAAACTCTCAGATCCCATGTTCTAGGAAGACCCCAAACTCTTAGGATTCTGAGATGGTGAACTTGTGAATTCTGATCTCAGGACATCTGATTCCAGTTCTTTGTGGAAACTTTTATTTCCTACTTCCTCAGGCCATTTATATGACTTCAACATTACCAATTTTGAAGCCATAACTAGATTTAAAAATCCTTCCCCAAATAGAGCTATAAAATTCCCAGAAATTTTGCAGAGAGAAATGTTTTTTTTTAAATCCTAAATATGAAGATATTAAAATATTTATAAATCTCATTATTTTAATGCTATTTGCAGTGCAATGATGACTTGGTTGGAACATTATGGAGACTGTGACCAATGTTTGGGCTCTTAGAGATGTGAATGACCCAAAGGCACACACACAAGACTCCCCCACCCTGTGTTCTCCCCCACTAGACCTTTATATCTCTATTTCTTAGGCTGAGTGTGAAGAGAATCAATCCTAGGGCTGAAGCTTCTAGGGTATCTGCAGTGGTTTGGGGAAGAGGGAAGAATTACAAAGTTCTCTCTGAACCTCAGGAAATTCCCAAGCTTAGGTCTTCCCCCAAACCTGGCCTGTGGCCAGGGCTCCCACATTTCCCATCCCCAACATCACCCTGTCCTTAAATTGGGGCTTGAGGTCCTGCCCCCAGGTAGTGGAAAGTGGATAGCGGCCCTAGGAAAGCCTTTTTGGGGCTCTTTCCTTGCCTCTCAGTATCTCAGTGTAGAACAGAGCTGGTTAGCCACCCTTGCCTGGCCTAGAAGGGGACAGAAGTGGGGGGAAGGGAAGAGTGAGGACTGGAGAGAAGGAGGGGACAGTCGGACAGAAAAAAGCCATTGGGAGGTCAGTAAACCTCTACAAGTCAGATTGAGCAGGGTCATATTTCACAGCCGGAGGCTTCCCACGCTGGCTAGGATAGGGGGATAGAAGGAAGGGGACAGACCCTGCAGGGTTGGGACTCTCACTCGGGACAGAAGAGCTTACATTGTACGGTGGGGAGTAGGGTAATGGGGAGAGGGGCAGGGACATGTGGAAGGAACTGACAGTTTCAAATGACACTCAGAAGGTCTGTGGCATTCCGGACATTCAGCCTCTTCTGCACCTGCCCACCCGGGGCCCTCATGACCCGGGATACTGACCTAACTTCCTTTTCCAACTCCTCTGTCTCCGGCCCCTCACCTGGCTCTTTTCTCCAGATGTCCTCTCACGCCCCATTTTTGACCACCCTGGCTTGCCCATCAAATCCTCCCAGCTCATACCAATTTTAACCGCCCCCTTACAACCCCTCTCTTTCCCCCCAAATCAATGGTTTCTCCATTCCGCCTCTTCGACCGCTCTCCTTTAGACCTGGATCCCCCAGCTCTTGCCCCGTACTAACCCCAAAGCCTCTCCCAGCCGCCGCTTCTCAGCCCCCTTTCCCAGCGCGCCCGCTTTTCCGAGCCACGCGTTCCGCGGGAGTCCGGCACTAACCCGATTCGGAAAAGCAGCCGCTTGCTGCGCGCCATGAACAGGCCGCGAAGGGTCCGCCGCGCTCGGCAGCTGCGGGGGCTCAGGAGCAGGGTGAGGACAAAGAGCAGCAGCCCGCAGCTGGCGACCCACAGGAACGGCGCAGGACAGACTAGCCAGGCCATGCTGGGGGCAGGCGCCCGCAGCGGCCCAGGGGAGGCGGGGCGGGGGGCCGTTGCTAGGCAACGGATCGGCCTAGACGCCCCCCCCACTCCCATGCGGGGAAAAGAGAGGTTTGGGGCACCGCCCCCTGCGCAGGCAGGTCCCGGAATATGAGAGGAGTTCTGGCCCCGCCCCGCCATTGACTCTAGTTCGAACCCTCCCCCTCACCTCACCTCCCTCTGCAGCGTGAACGCTTAGAGTGCTACCGCGGGGGAGGCTTGGCTCCGCCCTCCGCTGGCCGGCCAGGAGGCGGGGCCGGAGCGGGGCTCCGACCTGCGCTAATCCCTGTCCACAGTCGCCCGAGGCCTGCAAAGGGCCTAAATCTTGTCTGCCCCCTACACCCTCTCACCTGCCCGCCCTAGGGGGGGGTCTCTGGGAGAGACCCTGGAATGGTCTCCTTGGCGGAGAAACCTTAGACTCAAACTTTTTCAGCTGAAAGGAACCTGAGAGATCTTCTGGGTTAGCTGCCATTCATACGTTTATTCATTCACTAAATTACTTTTCTGTCTTTCTATGTGCCAGGCACTGTGCTAGACTCGGAGGATGCAAAGGTCAAGACACAGTCTCTGCATTATCTGAGCCTAGAATCTAGCAGAGAGACAAACCACATAAGCAAACAAACATACTTTTGCATATATGTGTATATATTTACATATATTACATGTGATATTATTAGGGGCTAATGATATGGAGGACAGAGGACCCATTTAGACAGAGGAGGGCCTCCCTGAGCAGGTGACATGTAGGATGAGGCCACAGAGGCTCAGAGGGAATTACTTGACCAAGGTTATGCAGCAATGGGTGGCAGAGACAGGACTAGGACCAAAATATTTTCACTCTCAAGTCCAAGGGGATTCCTACATCATTATCCACCACCTAACGCCCACTGCTGCCTTTCGATGGCTTCCAGAAGTTGTTAAGGTCAGTGGGATGGAAGTAGATGTAAGGGTAGGTGTTGCGACATCCATACATTTGGGCAAGCCAGAACTAGGGCTGGGCTCCTTCTGGCTCCAGCCTTAGCCCTGACCCAACACAGAAAAGGGAAGGAAAGGCTATAAAAAGTCAAGCTAGCTCTCTCTCCCACTGGGAGATGGTTGGAAGGAAATAGGTGAGGTGGAGCTGTTGTCTTCTTCTCTGTGACCTGTGCTCTGGCTGGAGAGAGGCTAGATAACCTGACCCCTAAATCACACATTTCTCTCTTCCTCTGATGTACTCTGATTAGATAGATCTGAAGGCTGAGTCCCCCAGAATGGAGAGTATAGAAGTATAGGATCCTTATGCACAATGAATTGGAGGCCTCATTCCCCACCCCACCCTCAAAAAACCCAACAGATTGGTTAAATTATCCCCATACTGAATTGTAATCCCAACACCTAATCCTAGGTTTCATTTAGAAACCCCAGATATGAAGTTCCTCTTATGTGGATACACCTCGAGGGCCAGAGCCTATGGCTTGCTCCCTCCCTGTCTCCTTGCCTACAATTCAGTTTCTTAGTGCCTGGCACATAAAGGGCTCTCAATAAACAAGCATCAGAACTGAATTAAACCCCTGCCATTAGCTTCCCAACTTTGTGTGCTGCAGAGGAGGCAGAACCGAAAGAAGACTGATGAACTAATTTGCAGAAGATTCTTCCAGGCCAAGGGAGCTTATGTCTCTAAGTCTGTGTCTATACATGCAAAGTGGAAAACTATGAAGCCTCATGAAAGTTGCTGGGGACACACTTTTCTGTAGGTAAGACTGTGCCAGGCATTGTATTGAGAAATTAAAACACAGCCTCTGTCATCTGAAACAGGAAATGCAGGCTCAGGCATGAGCCGGCAGAGAATATGGAGACGACTAGATTCTAATCTCATTAACAAAATTATACGTAATAATATGAGATGCATTTTATGAAATACTTGGAGCCAATCCAGGGCTGGGGATAATAAATAAAGGTGGGTGTTTTAGGGGACTCATGCGGGCTCAGGAAACCATCTTCCTCTCCCCTGGACTATTCCGGAGAACTTCCAACATCTGCTCCAAATCTGCTTTAGTTTTCACCTCTGTCCCATGAGAATCTTCTGTGCGTGCCAGACACAGAAGATGCCTCATTATTCACCCGCTCCTGAACTTTGTGCCTTATAATACCTAATGACTTGTATTTCCCTTGAACATATCATATTGTTCCACACCTTCATGATTTTGAACATGCTGTGTCTTCTGGAGGGCATTCACCCTCTGTTCTCTGAAGACTCAGATTGGGTGTGCTCTCTTCCAGAAAGCTTTCCTTGAACATTCCCACCCCAGCATGGGCTTACGTATGTCCCTCCTTGTGCAATTCTAGGTCTTGTACAAACAGTGCAATAGTTCTATCATTCAGTGCCATACTGATATGCTACGTTTTTTCTTGTTTACATATCTATTGCAGGGTTCAGAGTCTTGACCTTACTGTCTTCCTTAAGAGTAGGGACTATGATTTAATGTTTTAATCTTTAAATCTCCAGTGTCTGGCACAGTGCAAGACATGTAACAAATACTCACAAAAGTTCTTTGACATGTCCAACTCCAAGGGCCCTGCTGGATGGGGCTAAGCCTATGTCTTCTACCTCATCAGATGTCATTCTTCACCTTGTCGCCATGAACCAGCCACTCTATTCCTCAAATGTGCCAAGCTCATTCCCACCTCAGGGCCTTTGCTCATGTTCCCTCCACTTGGAACTCTCTTTCCTCAATTCTTTGACTCAGGAGAACCACTTGTGAACAGAGAGTCAGAACAAGCCTGGTGGCTGCCTGTATTTCAGAACACCAGGGAAGGCTGCAGGAGAGCCGGATCTGAGAACTCTTACACTCTGGGGTCTTTACCCATGACTTCCTCCCCGAGAAGCTTGGGCAACACTGCCAAGGGTAAGGTTTGCCTCTGTGACTCTCTTAGGGAGAGAGCTAATAATAACCTGAGTCAGGTGACTGGCAGTCGTGAAGTTCTGGCCTGTGATTTGGTGGTTTTAGAGCTTAACTCGCAAAGAACAAGCCTCTTTCCAAGTTCCGGGGTGGAGGTGGGGATTCTTTGGTCTGCTCCTGATCCATTTGCCATCTCAGTCAGTCTGTCCCTGATGTCTGATTCCTGCCTTCCCAACTGGCCTGGGAGCTTCCCTTAGGATAGGGAGCCTGGCTTCATCTTTACATTGTAGCTCAAGCTTGATACCTGGTGCTTGGCTGGCATTCGGGAAACCACCATGTTGATGATGATGATGATGATGATGATGATGATGATGATGATGAAACAACACAATCATGAAGGAGCTGAGATGCCTGGAGCTGTTTGAATGTGAGAGAAAAGACACATCTTGTTGGACCAGGGTAGAGAAGTTAGTTCAATTTTGAAAAGTTAGCTAAGTGCAGAAGTGGAGGCTAGGATGATCTGGCCTCCCCCCGGCCCAGCCCCATTCACGTCAGTCCATCCCCTCATCTCTGCTCCATCCATCCCGAGCTCACCATTCCACAATGAGCTTCCCTCTGAGCCTCCATGCTGCACACCTGGAACCCTGGTTTGCTTAGAAATAAATCCTCCTGATCCCTTTGCCTTCTTACACCTTCAGCTTCTTACATTTATCACATGCTGTTCCAGGTCAAGATCATTGTTCCTTCTGCCTCATTTCAAAACTTCTCTCCACCCTTCCTTACAGTCCAGCCACAGACCCTGCCCAGGCTCTGAGGAGTTAGACACCATTTAATAGTCTTCCTGACTGATTCCTGCCACTAGGTACTTCTAACAAGCACAAGCACAGTTCTTTCAACCTTTTAGCTCTGCAGTTCTCAAACGTTAGGAAATCTAGGAACCGCTCATGGAGCTTGTTAAAACACTGAATCCTGGGCCGCTCCCTAAGAGATTGAGACTCAGTAGGTCTGGCTGAGGCCCAGGAATCTGCATTTTGCATAGGTGATTCTTAACTCTGCCTTGGCCTTAGTTCCAGACCTCAAGGCCTTCAATGCAATTCAACTGGTCACACCCTGACTCCCCTTAAACTTTCTACCTCTGAGAACCCATATTCCAGTGTCCTTCTCTCTGACCCCTCACCCTCACTACATGCACTCCTCCATCTCTAGCCCCTCAAACCATTTGTTTTCTTTCAGCCTCTCCAGCCAACACAGCTTCCCTCCCAGTGAGAACTTTGGTTCATTCCCTTGAATCACTTACCAGCCCTCAGCTTCCACATTCCAGCCTTAGCCTACCAGCCTCCAGACCTGCCTGTATGACCTGGCACTCCACTTTTTCTGCTCCAACCTCATAGACAGGGCTGGAGAAAAAGACTGTCCCATGCGATTCAGGGCCTCTACAATTTAGGCTTCACTGGACCCCCAACACCAATGCATGGCAGTGCTTTGACTTGTCTGAGGTCTCCTTCCATTAGCCACAGTTGTTTTTGGAAACCTCAGGCCCAGCTCCAATTCCTTCGCTTTCAGCTGATATCCTTCTTAGAGGAAATAATTTCTGTGCCCACGCACCCCTCTACAAACTGCTACTTACTTATGAATTTTTAGAAGGTGTGCTACTAGCCCCTTTTACACATTTTTTCAAGCTATGTTTTTCCTGGTCACCACTTTTTCTCTCCCTATGAGTAAACTCGAGTATTTCCCTGTCTTAAAAACTTCCCTTGACCTTGGGTCCCTTTGTAGATTTTGTTCTGCCTTTACACCAACATAACCTAGTTTCCTGAAAGTTGGCCTCTGTGGGTGCGGAAGAGTGCATTTCAGTTCTCAATTCTTAGTCTCTCCCTGTAAACACACCCTTTACCATGTGACTATGCACCATTTCCATAAAGGTGAAACGTATTTCCCCATGCCATTGAGGTTGGGCTTGGTCTTGTGACTTGCTTTGGCCAATGGAATGTTAGCAGACATGATAAAAAGTAGAGCCCTTAAATGTACTGTTGTGGTTGAACTTGGTCTCTACTGTGCCTTTCACCAGGAAAACATCTCTCAGTCACTGGTCTAAGGATGAAAGACACATGGAGCTGACTTAACCCCACTCAAAATTTGGAGGGCAGCCCAGCCCAGCAGAACCCAGCCTAGATCAGCTGAAACTCAGCCTGCCCACAGGTGCATGAGACAGAAATACATGCTTATTGTTGTATGCTTCTCAGTTTTGGATTTGCTTGTTACACAGCACTGTTGCAACAATAGCTAATGAAGACAGCAGGAAGCAGAAAGACTAATTATTAATAGTGTGGAAAAGACATGGGGCTTGGATAACTGATTAGCTATTTGGAAAACAGCAATCTAGAACTGTGCCTTGCAAAGTACATCAAAAATAAATTCCAGGTGAATTAAAGTTTAAGGACATAAAATTAAACCTTTCAATATTAGAAGGAAATTAAATACGTGTCTAATCTCTGAGTGGAGGACTTTTTCACACTAAAAGCAATAAAAATGTTTTTCTAATTTTCTTTAATAGGCATATGTTAAACTCAGACAAAAAACAACTGAAGACCTAACAAGTGAAAGAATTACTCTTTTGGCTACTAAAAAAAAAAAATTTAAACCTTCTATATGTAAAAAACAAAAAACAAAAAACAAAAAACAGAAAACAAACCACATGAGCAAAAGAAAAAGGCAAAAAAAAAAATTGTGGAATATATGTCTCAAATTTGCTAAAGATTTAATCTACTTAATACATAAGAACCTTAAATAAATGAGAAAACACAAAGACCCCAATTAGTGATGGGAGAAATGGCTAATATATAAGAAGAAATGTTAAACCTTAAAAGAATTAAAATGCAAGCTAAATAGTGAGATATGATTTTCATCTATCACAATAGCAAAGATTGAAAACTAATATAATCTTAAAGGTTTTTATGAATATGGAAAAATGGGTACTTATACACTGCTTGTGGTGGTATTATTGGTACAGTTTTCTAGACAATTCCCAATACGTACCAAGGCTTTAAAAATGTTTATATCCTTTGACCCAGTACTGCTGTTTAGAGATCTTCCCAAAAGATCTGCCTCAAAAGATATCATCTGAAATGTACACAATGGTGAGACTGTGTAAACAGTTGACAGATTTGTCAATAAAAGAAGAGTTAGTGAACCTCTATGTGGCTTTTAAAGGGTGTTTATAATTAGAACCCAGTGCAGTGTGTGATCCTGGATTGGATCCTGGACCAGAAAAGGGACACTAGAGGAACAATTGGCAAAATTTGAATAAAGACTGTAGAGAGGTTATTAGAATTATATCAATGTTAGTTTCTTGGTTTTGATACTAATACTGTAGTTAAGTAATATGTGATTTTGGGGAAGCTAGGTGGCAGGTATATGGAACCTGCTTGTACTTTTTTACAAATATTTTGTATGTCTGAAATAACTCAAAATAAGTTTAAAAAAAAAAACAGAATACACACAAATAGAATTGTATTCATACATTGATAAAGGTTTTTTTTGGGGGGGGGTAAACAACAATATAGGTGAGGCAAATTCTGCTTTTATTAATACCCACTTTCTGTTCCCCACTTTCTTCCTCATTAACCCCTGTTTTGCCAGCTTTCCTATGAACTGTCATAGCTTCCAAGAGAGCCCCTCCCCAGTCCTGTTGGGTGGGTCTTGATTGGTCCAAACCAATTGGGGCACTCATTGCCTGGCCATGTGATTGGTTAGACAGAAGAATATGACACAATTATTGCCATCAGATAATAATAGCGAATATTTATATAGCACAAGTTGTGTGCCAGGCACTGTTCTAAGTGCTTTACACAGATTAATTCTCTTCTCTCCCAAGAGTCTTATGAGTCAAATATGGTTGTAATTCCCATTGCACAGATGAGAACATTGAGACACTGAGAGATCAAGCTCATTTCTCCATGTTGCACAGCTGTGAGGTGGGGAGGCTGGAGGACTTCTAGGAAGGTTTTCCTAGTTGTTGAAGGTTTTCCTAGTTGTAGAATTGTGCTCTTTTCTGGCTCCAGGATGCTATCATCTGCCTGTGATGCCTGAAAGTATGGCAGCCATTCGAGGTCTATAAGAGAGCAGCTCAAGAGGATACTCTAACACGTTGAAGGGGACAGAGCAAAAGTGATACAAAATCAGTGTCCTTAAAGTCATAACCAAGCCCCTGAATCAACCAGTCTGGATTACCCTGCCCCTGGACTTCTCATTAGGTGACATCAAAATTGTCCTTATTGTTTAAGCCACTTTTTGTTGGGTTTTTGATATTTGCAGCCAAAAGCACTCAAATTAGTACTGTGAGTAAATTTTACATTTCAATTATGAAGTGAGAGGTAAAAACAGGATACAAAACTATATACATTTTGTATAATTTACATGATTGCTATAAATGAAAATGCATAGAAAAAAAAAATCTAAAATGCTACCAGTGATGATCTTTGATTGATGGTGTATCACTTTTTTTACTCAAAAATATTTTCTGACCCTCTCTAATGAAAACGTATTACTATTTTAATCAAATATGTTATTTCCTTAAAACAGAGAAAGTAGTCCTCCTTGCTGCTTCTACTCTCATTTCCCATCTAGTCTTAAGCCACTCATCTGAGCTTCTGCCCACACCATTCCATCCTAATTTGGCTCTGACCCCTTGAACTTCAAACCCATTTGTCGCCATTCAGTCCTTGTCACTTTACCTCTGGCAGAGCCTTCTTCTTTCTTTGCCGTACCTGTCACAGTCTTCCGGTTCTTCTCTCACGTCCCTTACAAGCTGCTCCTGCTGCTGCTGTCACTCACATGTCCAAGTTCCTCAGAGTTCATTACTTGGCCCTTTCTTCTTCCTACTCTAAATTCACTGCTTCCCCTGACTTCGGCTATCACCTGATGTAGAATTCATTACTCCCAATGAGGAATGTCCACCCCGGCTTCCCTCTTGAGTTCCAAATCTAAATGCCCGTCTTCTTCCTGGTCATCTATGGTGGTGGGGCAGGTATAGGGAGTCTTGGTCTCTCTGCAAAAGGGACTGATAATCTGCACGGAGCTATTTTGAGAATTAACTATAATTACCCAAGTAAAGAATGCAGCACCCAGTTCATCACAATTACTCATTAAGTGTTCATTGATGTTATTGTATTTTGTATTATTCTTGCAATATCAATGTCTGTTCCTTGCAGGTGCTCAGGTAGATATTTTATGAACGGATGCTAAGGGTGTGATCCTTCCCCTCTTACTGCCATCACCCAAATTTGGGCCTTTGGGTCCTAAGACCTGGTCCATTGCATCCCCAGCTCCCATCCACCTTACAGTTATTAGACAAAGCCTTTGGAAGCCCAGGACTAAATCACGTTTGCCCTCAGCACAAAGCCAGTGTCTACACAATTCAATTCACATGGCTTAATTTAGCAATATGGTCTCAACACAGTTTCTAATGTTTTATGCTCTCACTGCCCTCACGCACCCCTGCACTTGTCACTGTCCTGGATTTTTCCCCCTTTACACCTACCCCACCACACCTGGGGAAATCCTTTAATGTACCTTCTACTCCAGCACACCTGAGGTGATCTAAATCACTCCTGGGAGTAGCTGTAACTCATTAAGGCTCGGATTCTCAGTCTCAGGAGTTTTGCAGGTTCTTCCAGGGGAAAGAAGGGAGGAGGTGAGTGACTTCAGTCCTCGGGGAGACTGATATGCCCTACCTTTGAATATAGCTCCTGTAAAGCCAAAAATAAATCCAACCTCCTCTTTCATCCCCTTTCTGATCACCACAGCAATTCGCAATGCTATCACTACTCCCCCTGCAGACCCTGGAAAAAATGCCTGCCACATATTAGTCAAAAAGAAATGAGTGGTTTTGAATAGTTTGAAAAGTAACCCTCACTCCTTTCCGTTTTGAAGGATGGGGGAATGGGAGCGGGGACAGAGCCACTGTATCTCCTTTACAGGACTGTGGCTTTCCTGCAGGTAGAAATGGTGCCCTGTGCTTCTTGGTCTCTCCTCATCCCAGTGCCTAGCACCCTGCTTGACCCATGCAAGATAATAGGTGTTTACTTTGCTGCGGGGGAAGGAAGAACGGAACAGACATGCATGTTTGATGGTCCACTGTGCTCTAGGCCTGCGCCCAGCCCTGGCAACTGTTACTTCATTGTCCTGACAACTCTATAAGGTAATGGCGTCCTCATGTTAGAGATGAACAACTGAGGCTCGGGGAGGTCAAATGATGTACCCCATGAGAGAGCTAATAAGTGACAGAGCCAGAATTCAGTCCTGGTTTAATATGACCTCAAAGTCCAGGCTCTTTCTGCTGATGTTGTGCTGCCAACCAGGGAGAGAGTCTGCCAGGAAACAGACGACACACTCAATCTGGTAATTGGAGGGCAGCTTTAAGAAAGGACTACTCTGCAAGGCTATGGGCAGGGTATAGGAAACATGAAGGACAGTGCAGTTCCCCAGGGCTAGTGACAATGAGCCTCTGTCACCACCTCTGGGCCTGACAGGTGAGGGGAGGGAGCAGGTATGGAACTTAGAGGGTCAGAGCTGTGTGGACAGGGTCACCTGACTAGATCTGTCACCTTTGGCTGAGGGATGAGCTATGACTCTTCAGGGAGAGAGAAGGACAAATACCCCAATCCCACTGGCTCCTTTTCTCTTCCCCTCTCCAGCGAAGCTCTCCATTGGCCAAACCCATCCAAAGTTGGAGGACGAAGAGCCCATCGACGTGTCCACACTGGCCAGCTCCAAGCACAGTAGAGAAGGGTGGAGATGGATGTGGGAGACAAATGGAAGATGGCCAGACAAACAAGGCTAAAGACGATACGTGGGCCTGCGGTGGCTGAGGTTGGGAGCGTACTGACCCTTCAGAGGTGGAGGCTGGCCACCGCCTTTCACCTGATGACTGGGACAGCTCCAAAATGGCCTCGCTGCTCTCATGCTCTACCACCCCCACTCAGAGCCAGGGGATTTTCTTAAAATATGGCCCGAATCATGTCCCTCTCTTGCTCAAAACCACTCAATGGCTTCCCTACAGGATAAAATCTAAAATCCTCAATGAAGCCCAAGAAGTCCTGCAGATCTGGTCCCTGTCGACCTCCCCAGTCTCCTCTTAGGCCACACCCCAGTGTTCATCACTCCCAGCCACTCTGGTCTCCTTGAAGTTTCCAGAATACCCAAGCTCTTTCAGCTTCCAGGTGGCCTCCACCACCTTCACGAGTCTTGTTCCTTCAGTGGAGGATGATCACAGCACGCCTGCCACTGCAAACACACACACACACACACACACACACACACACACACACACCATAAACGCACATGCCATATATATGCACATCTACACCACACACACACACACACGTACACACATATACCACACTCATATATATATACCACATGCACACTAATATACACACATCACAGACACACCACACACATACCACATATGCAGATACCCCCCACATGCACACATACCATACACACACCCATATATGTGCATACATTCACACATGCACTATACACACACACACACACATACACACATACACACACATTGCCTATCTGACTCAGGCGACTCTAGAATGCCACCTTCTCAGAGCAGCTGCCTGGGTCTCTCCATCTAAATGAGCTCCCTATGTGCTGCTCTTAGGGCGCCAGGTTCATTTTCCTTCAGCGATGGTATTATGTTTGTAACGATAGATTTACTTGTGAGATTAGTTGCCAAAGTCTGCTCCCTGCACTGGACTTCAAGCTCTTGTCTCCCCACTACTTAGCACAGTGCCCAGAGCATAGTTGGCCCCTCGGAAATACTTGCTCAATTAGTATTAAAGGACTGGGTGTGAGTCCTAGTCCTGCCTCTCCTGTGAGCCTGGGGTATGCCATTTTACTGCTCTGAGCTCAGTTTCTTTTTAAATTAACTTTTTATTGTACCTTTTCACACAATCGTAGTGCTGAAAACATCTAAACAAGGAGAAAACAGTATAATGAGCTCTCATGTACCCATTTCCTAGTTTCAACGCTGATCAGCTTGTGGATTTGGTTTCTTTATCTGTAGAGTGATTTTCAACTGTTTTGACCATGACTCATAATCAGAAAGACATTTTACATGGAGACCCACATGCAATACATATAGAAATAAAATTGAAACAAAGTTACACAAAATAATAATACAGTCATCCCTTGTTACCCATATGGGATTATTTCCAGGACCCCCCTCAGATACCAAAGTCCATGGTTGCTCAAGTTTCTTGTATAAAACCACCTAATATTTGTATATAACCTACACACATCCTCCTGTATACTTTAAATCACCTCTAGATTACTTATAATGCCTCATACAATGTAAATGCTATGTAAATAGTTGTATTGTTTAAGGGACAACGACAAGAAAAAAAAGGTCTGTAAATACTTAGCACAGAGACAACCATCTATGTAGTTCATGTCAGCAACAATGTAATTTTTTTTCTGAATATTTTTGATTTGAGGTTAGTTGAATCCCCCAATGCAGAAACCATGGATACAGAGGGCCAATTGTAGTGCTTATATTCTCATCTTTTTCTAGTTTATTTTTAAAAAGTTCCTGTGATCCACTTAATTGATTTTACTAACGGGTCATGACCAGCATTATGAAAAACACTGCACTGAATGATCTCCCAACCCTCTAGAAAATTGCTAGTTCCCGGTTCTTGCAAAGTGATGATAGCCAGATCCTGCCCCCTAGTGTTCATGTTTGGGAACTGATTGTGTCTTCCTAGAGGTGATTTTTGATTTGGGAATAAATTCATTTCAGGAAAAAGTACTGAGTGTAGGCCTTAGACCAGGCATCTGGGGGATGGGGTCTGAGATGAATTATGGCATAGACCATAACTCCTATATTGATGAAACTGCTATAGGTTTATATTGTCTAATATAGTAGCCACTAGCTGTATGTGACTAGTGAATAATACTTGAAATATAGCTCGTACAACTGAAAATTAAAACGTAGTTAGTTTTAATTCATTCACATTTAAATATAAAAGTCAAATCAATACTGTTTCAGTTACTGGAAAACACTCAAATGTGTTTGATTCACATACACAACTTGGGTATAAAACTGTACATTTATAAAACTGTATATATCATAAAATCTAAATAAACAGTCAATATTTCTGATGAAAACATAACATCCAAACCAAGATGTGCTATAAGTGTAAACTGCATACCAGACTTCAAAGACCTAGCATGAAAAAAAATCCCACTAATAATTTTATACTGATTAAATAATAATATTTTTAAATATGTTGGGTTAAATAAATATGTTATTAAAATTATTTTCACCTATTTTTACTTTTTAAATGTGGCTACTGGAAAATTTAAATCACTTATGCAGCTCACATCATATTTCTCTTGGACAGCACTCACAAGGCTGGAGACCCTTCTGATGTCCCTCCTTCCAGCCCTTCCCGCTCATCCTGCATCCTTAGTGGAGATGGAGGAAGCTTCTAGAATCCTCATTCAGACTGCAGTGGGAATGGGGATGTTGGCTTAGGAGTTAAGTATTGGACACATTAAGGTGGAGATGCCTTTGACCTCAATACTCAGGGTGTGGTCTACAGAGCAGTGGCAGCAGCATTACCTGGAGCTCACCAGCAGTGCAGACTCTCAGTCCCACCCCACCCTACTAAAGCAGAATCTCCACTTTAACAAGATCTCCACTTGATTTGTTTGCACATTAAAGTTTGAGAAGCAGTCGCCTATTAGATAGCCAAGTAGAGATACAGGTGGCAGTTCTCTGATTGCTTTTCTTTGTTCAGTGGCATAGGAAGCAAGGTCAAGGCTGTGGAGAAGGTGTTGGAATTGGACAAAGTGCGAGTTATTACTTAGGATGGGAATGTTAATATGAATGGACCAGAAAAACCTATGTCTTTATGAGTTGAAAGTGAGATCAGTCAACACCTTGCATGTTTTTCTCCTTCCTTTTGTCTGTGTGGGTGCAGAGCTGGGGTTTTGCCTGCTGAGTACCACAGGCAGAGAGGGGCAAAGGAGAAGTGATTCTAATGATGGATCTAAGCTGGTTAAGAAGGGAAGTGAGGCTGGGAGGGGCAAGGAAAAGGAGCTAAGATGTATGGATTGTCCATTCTGACATGGATCAACATGGAGTTGCTGAAGTCAGGGTTGTTGCACTGGAGAGACAGAAGGTGGTCAGAGAGAGGAGTGCTTGAAATTAAGATTATGGAAGGGGTGCAGTTACTAGTAAAGAGAGGTTCTAAGCCAGCTATTATCTTGGGCTGGGAATAAGATAAGAGGAAATAATTGTTGGCTTTTGGAGGGTGAAGTTGTTTAAACAAATGCAAGCAAAATATGAGGAAGGGCTTCTTGTTCAGGAAGAAAGCAAACGCTGGGAAGCCCCAACAGGTTGGGATGGCCTTGAGGCCAAGGTCCATGGTGGCAGTAGGCAGGGCATGAGGGCACACAGCTGGAACCTTGGTCTCCTGAGCTACAACATATTCTTCCACCTGGTCCTGTTTAGTCTTCCAAATGCAATCATACCACTAGCCAAACTGAGGTTGTGTTAATCACAGAATCACTATGCTGCTATCTCATCAACAATAATAACTGACAGTTATTATTATATAGCACTTGAACACTGCTATTTTTAATCCTTACCATCCTTTATTATTGTATCCTATTTGACAGATAAGGATACTAAGGCTCAGAGAAGTTAGGTAAAATGCCCAATTGTCATAGAGCCATTAAAATGATTTCAACAGAATCCAGGTCCATCCAGCAGCAAAGCCTGCTGATCATCAGAATTACCCAGGGGCATTTGTTTCAGCCTCCCCTGAAGATTCTGAATCAGGGGTCTAGAAAGAAGTATCCCTACGGAATCTCCATGCTTTCAAAACCCGTCAGGTGATTCTGTTGATTAGGGGAGATTGGAAAGCATCGCCCTATGCCCTAGTTGCAGCTCATCGACTGTGAGGAAAATTTAAATTACTTTTGTGGCTCACATCATACTTTTATTGGACAACATTCATATGGCTCTTTCCTGGCCCAGCCTTCTTCAAAGGGCAACACTTTCTGCCCAGAAGGGGGAGCTCTTGTCCAACCGGCTTCCAGTTCCCTCTAGCCTAGAGTCACTAACAACTTCCCCTCGAGCCATTTTCAATGCCTTTCACATAGATGATTTCATCTGAGGCTTCAAAAGTCGTAGGGAGTAAGAAAGATCAGTATGATTAGACTCGTTTACAGTCATGTACCACTTAACAACAGGGATACATTCTGGGAAATGTGTCGGGTGATTCCATGATCGTGCGAACATCTTAGAGTGCACTTATTCAAATATAGGTGGTAGAGCCTACTACACACCTAGCCTATATGATATGGCCTATTGCTCTTAGGCTAAAAACCTGTACAGCATGTTACCGTACGGAACAACACGAGATATAATCAAGCACAAGAGAAAATGATGCAATCAACATACTCGGTAAACACGAGATGGATGAGGCTGCTGCCAGTGTAACACCACATAATGTTTTACAATACACTAGCAACAATAAAAAGTATGGTATAGTAAATATAATTGTTTATTATCATTATCAAGTACTATGTACTCTATATAATTTTATGTGCTATGCTTTTATATGACTGGCAGAGCAGGAGGTTGTTAACACCAGCATCACCACAAACATGTGAGTAATGCATTGTGCTAAAAGGTCAGAAAAATACAATGTCACTAGACAATAGGAATTTTCAGCTCTGTTATAATCTTATGGGACAATCGTATATGTGGTCCATCCTTGACTGAAACACCATTATGTGGCACATGACTATATAGACAAACAGATGGGCCCCAGGCCCCATGGCCACTCAGTGGCAAAGCTAGAATAAATCCTCACCCCTGGGACATCCAAATCTACCATTTTGTCTACTCTCTATTGGTTTATGGAAGTGCTAATGTTTGTGGATAATAAGGCTAAGTTTTAGGGAAAAAAACCACTAATTTCTTCCTGCCGCCACCAATGAATCTGTCTCTTGTGCCTAAGAAACTTGTGCTGACCCCAATTTAGAGCATTAGAGTTCTCTCGATTTTACAGATGACGAGGCCTAGGGATGAAGAAGACTTTGTCCTTGCCTTCTAGTGAAAGAAAGAGCCATATTTACCCCAGGCTGGTTTAAATGCCTCAATTCAATAAACACAGTGCTCAGAAAAAAGGCAATTTCTTTGAGAAAGTTAGTGGTATATGAAAAAACCCCTTCAGGAGGAATCTGCAGGACTATTAGATTAACAGAGCTCTGGGGTGGGGCTGCCCCAGGCCTGACAGCAGAGAAAGTTCCCTGGATCCACCAGTCCAGTTAAGTTTTCCCACCCACTCCCTCCGTTCCACCTGGGCTCAGGGAACCACTCCAGGGACCACCTCCAATCAATCTCCCTTCACCTCCTCTCAGCAGTCACTAAGTTTTGGCTACTCCATCCTTAAAATAAACATCAGCCTGATCCCTTTCATTTCTTCCAACCCCCTTTCTGCTGCCACTGACTTGACTTTTCTCCCAGGGCACGGTTGCCAGAAAAATACAAGACAATCTGAATTTCAGAAAAGCAACGAATACTTTTTTAGTATAAGTATTCCCCGATATTGTATGGGACAATGGAACATACTTATACAAAAAATTACCTGTTTAAAGTTCAAATTTAACTAGTTGTGGACAAAATAATAATAATAATAATAATAGGAGCTCTATGGAGAATAACCTCACAGGATGATTTGATCATAAATTCCTAACTGGGCAGGTCATGGTGGGTAGTCACTGCCCACACCTATAACTTCTTTGATGAAATGTTTTAAGCCAGCCCTGCCCATTGTTTTTGGGCATGGAGGTTAACACACCCTTGGAGTAACAGAAGTAATACCCCTAAAAGGAGGTGTCAACTCTCCAGAGAGTACTTAATATTGTTAACTATCCTGAAATCTAGTCCCTGCCTTGCTTTCTTCAATTTTCTTTACTTCCTTTCTTAATTTCTTTTTTGTTTTTCTTTTTTCTATTTTTCTTATTTATTTATTTATTTATTTATTTATTTATTTATTTATTTATTTATTTATTTTCTCTTCCTTAATTTCAAATGCATAAGAGAAGGTACAAAATTGTTATTCTGTGGAGAATTTGAGATCTCACTGCCTGGCATATGTTGCCAGTTCAGCTCAAATAAACGCTTATAAAAATTCTCCATAGGTTTGGATGTTTCATATTGACATGGTTGTCCTGCATCTTTATTTGTGTAAGCTGGTGACCCTGCCCCAATGGCACTGCCAAGCCTCCGGCCACCCTCTCAACTTACCTCTAGATGGCTGTTGACAGTCTCATGGCTCCCCATTGCTCTTGGGGTAAAAATCTCAATTCTTGGCCCCTGCCTCCTTGCCCAGTCCTATTTCTTATCAATCCCACCTCACTCCTCCTGCCCGATCCTAGATTGCTGGGACAATGGTTTCTAAGCTTTTTGCTTCTGATGCTGCTCCGTCTACCAGAGAGCCTCCTTCCTTGCCCCTGCAGTGGCCAAATTGATTACTAAACACCCATGAACACTTGAATCAGGTGTTACTGCTCCTGAATACCCTTTCCTGAAACCCCCACACCCCACCCCAAACTGGGTTAGGAGCTCAGTCCTCTGGGATTGTACAAACCAAATGAACACTTCTTTATCCCAGCATTTGTCAAACTAACAACATTATAATTATCTAGTCTGTTATCATTACCCTTAGATTGTGAGTTTCTTGAGGGCAGGGCTTTGTCCTTCAGTTCTTTCATCTCTAGAAACAAAAATTCCTATCTGCTTGACAGACAGTAGAGGCTTAGTTAATAGTCTGCTAAAAGTCTTACAGATAAGGCCCTTGTCCCTTTTATTCAGGTGTGGAAGAAAAAGGGGCCACATACTAAACCTGACAAGCTCAGGGGAGGCCCACATGGTGAGGTCCTACAAACTCAGCGACTGAAAGTAACACCATAAGATGGTCTAAACATAAAAATTCCTAAAAGCAAATCATGGCGGATAGCCCCATCCTAGGCCTTTAGCTTCCTTGACAAAGGTCAGTTTCTACCTTCAGTGAGCCTATCTATTATCTTTTTGCATCTAAGATCACATACCTTTGAAATCTCAGAGTAATTTTTTTCTAGACCTCCTAGGACACAGCCACCCACAACAAAGCACGAGACCACAGATAGCTCATTGTTATCTTTCCTACGTACCCCCTCTGTGTGCTGTTAATGTTAATTATTAACTATCTTGTACCTACCAATGTAAAAGAAGTATGTGGGTCTCTCCAGTTTTACTTTTTATCCAATCTCAGAGATTTCCCCCACTTTGCTTTCTACCAGCCCCTTAATTTACTACCTGTGGATTTCATGTAACCCTCCTAAGTATCCTTCTTTTAATTCTAATGTATAAAATAAGCTGGGAAACTACCATTCTCCTGAGCATTTTCTCAATCCGTTGAGATTTTGCTTTCTGGTGATTGTTATCAGTTTGGCTCAGATAAACTCATTAAATTTTCTATAGGTTTGGAAGTTTCTTATATCGACCCAGGGATAAAATGAGGTCAAGAGAAGGAGACGTCATTTATTGAACGTCTGTTGTAAATTGTCACTCTGAGCTGGGTGCTCCAGATGTTCTTTCAGGATTGTAATCTTGATTCCATGGTCAGAAAATGGGCTCAGGAGAAAGAGCATGGCAGCAAGGCTTGTGCAGGGCTTGTTTGTGTGTGCTCCCCACATTCCACTTTCCCATTTGGCACATGTGATTGTTGCCTGGAAAATGAATCTCCTTGGAAACCATTCTGGCAGTTCTAGAAAGCAGAGAGTGCTTTTTGGAGAAGGAGCCCAAGTGTGGAGAGCATGAAGGAATATCAGGAGATCTGGCCAGATTCTGCAGGGTTTCAAAGTTCACCTGAGGCTCTAGTCTGTGATCAAGGGGGAGATGGAAGTTGAGCAGAACTGTCCTTGCCTCTCCAACTCTTACTGGTGGTCTTATGCTTTGGGAGGAGATGTCCTAAAATGAGGCCTTCAGCCCCTAGGGATTGAACTCCCATTGAAGAGTTCAGGTGGCTGGTGGAGTTAGCCCATCATTGTGTCCACCAGTCCCGCTAAGTAACTCCTACTTAAGTTATATCTAACTATATAAATAAAAATACGGTATGTGGTGGTGGGGGGGAGGCAATTTTAAAAACATTTCTATTTCGATTGGTTTGAAATATGCAATCTAAGTGGCAACTTTGCTTACTATATTTATTAGTAAGCACATTGCTTTCACTTATGCTTAGCATGCAAATGAGCTTCCAGTAAGAGATGGACTGGCCACAGCGGATAATGTCAGGAAAAGTGCTTAATGGTGGGTTTGGAAGTGCTCAGGTTGTCTTGGTTGTCTAGCTGTGTTCATTTCTAGCTGTGTTTTGTCAAGTCAACCCTGGTCCATTCAAAAAGGAAAAGCATGGAAGAGGAGAGGGGAGGTATATGGGGTAAAGGGAGTCAAATATAGGGGGTAGGGGGAGGGTGAAGTAGGTAAAGGGGATCAAATATATGGTAGCTGAAGGAAACTAGACTTTGGGTGGTGAACACAATAGAATATATAGATGTCAAATTACAATGTACACTTGAAAATTATATAATTGTATTAACCAATGTTACCCCAATAAACTTAATAAAAAAAATAAATACATAAAAAAGGAAAAGCATCAACAGGCTGTGAAAGACATTTACTGGTACTGTGGACATGTAGCTATCAGTATGAGACAAGCACTTTAAATAAAGCTGTTCACCTACCAGCAGTGGGTGAACAGCTTTGCTGTAATGGAAAAAACAGCCTTAGTGTAATGGAAAAAACATGGACTTTGGAACTGTACAGACTGGGCAATGTTTCAAAACTTCCTGGAACCCATTTCCTCACTTCTTAAGATAAAACTGTTAGCGCCTTCTTCCATTTGTGGCTGTGAGGATGGAGATAATAGGTGTGAAGCCCCCAGCCCAGGTTGTACACTGATAATATTAATCTACATTTCAGTTTAGGACTCTTGACTCTTAACAGCTGCTTTCCTGGTTGCAGCTACCTCAAGCAGAAACGTCTTAGCCCCCAAGGACAGAGATTCTAAGTTCCACCTCTGAGTTTGGATGTTGACATTTTAAACATAAAAAGTGCATTTGGCTTAAAAGCATAGAGTTTTCAAGGATGTTCATGACGGACTTACATCTAATAATGAAAAAATGGGAAACAATTTGAATAACGTCCAGTAGGAAATTGATTTAATAGGTCAGCACAGCTATATGATAGAATACTTTGAGGCATTAAAATGGAGCTTTTTAATAATATTTAGTGACAAGAAAATGTTCGTGATAAAATGTTAAGTAAAACAAAAGCAATAAACAAAACTTAAACAATATAATCCCACTCTAGAAAAATGAGTTACATACATAAAGGTGAAAGAAGCACCAAAAGCAAGTGCTTCCCGCTAGGAGTCGGGAGGGGATAGAAAGAAGTGCTTTTCGTCCTGTATTTTGGTGTTTTCTAAGTTTCCATCAATGACCATGTATTGTCTTTAAATCCCAAAATTCTAACAATTCGCTGGGACCCCAAGGCAGACGCGGGCGGGACCAGGGGCGAAACCCGGGGCGGGACCCGGGGCGGGACCCGGGGCGGGACCCGGGGCGGGACCCAGCGCCCCCTGGCGGTGCCCTGGAGGCCCCGCCCCACAAGGACCGCGCGTCGGGGCGGGGTGCGGAGCCCCAGCCTAACCTAGGCCAGCACCGGCGGTTCCGGACTCGCGACGCCTGGAGGCCGGGAAAGCACCGTCCGGAGCGGCCAGGCAAGCCAGGGGGCTGGGGCTGGGGGGAGCTGGGTAATGCGGGCGGGTGGGGACTGAGCCAGGGCTGAGTCGGGGGGTGGAGGCTCTGGGCCGGGGCCCCAAACTTTCTCGGAGTGCGCAGCGGGCCGAGCCCGCTCTCGCCCAAGGAGCTGGTGCCAGAGTGGGGATTCGTCTTCTTTTCGGTTGGAGTTTCGATTTCCCTGTGCCCCCGGGGCTGGCAAGTGTCGCCTATTTATCCTTGGGAGCCGAGCCGGCTGGTTCTGGGCACCCGGTGAACGGGTTGGGGTCTGAGGGTGTCACATGCCCCTCTTTCTGGAGCATGTCTGTCACAGGGCGTGTCCACAGTGCCAGTCTCAGAGTGGCCAGCTGTACGTGGAATGGCCCTCAGCTGGTGGGAGGGGGAAGGGAGGCAGGGCAGGGCCGGCCCCTGCCTCAGGTTGCCCCTGCGGGCCCTGGTGCCAGCCCTGGTGTAGACAAGTAAAGGAATATTTGAGTGAGTGGGAGACGAGGGCGTCCTAGCGTGGAGGCAGAGTGGAAAGAGCAGCCCCATTCTTGGGGTGCGGAAGTGGCCACCTCTGTCACCACGGTTTTACCTCAGTGTGCCTGTTTCCTGCCGTGTCTCCAGGCTGGGTTCCGAAAGCTGCAGGGGAAGACTGTACTCCTGCGGGCCTCTTTGGATCAGGAGGATGGGAAATGGGAAAGGGGTAAACAAGTAGAGACTGGAAAAGGAGCTAGGGGACAGTGGGAGGGCAAGTAGAGAAAGAATGCTGAGAGGCTTGGCCCTGATTTTGTGGGTTCTGCACCAATTCTTGTCCTCTGGGGGGTTCCCATCCCCACGCAGCCCACCGTGGCCTCGGGAGGGTGGGGTTCTACCTGAGGAACCCCGACATGAGATTAAGTGTGGGTAGGCCTGGGAACCAGGGTCAGAGCCACATGTCCTGGAAGGTCCCTCAGGTGTCCAGTTCTCTGGGGCTCTGAAATATTCATTTCACTGGTGAGCTTTGGTTTCAAAGCTGGCGCCTTTGGCCTGGCCAGTGGTGGCAGGGGGAGCCAGGTGCTTCCTTGGGGCTGCTTTGTCTGGGACAAAGGGACAGCCATTACTTCTTTCTCACCTCCCTGCTCTCCCTGTCTCTTCAGTCCTGAGCCCCCAGAGACGCAGTTTGTAACAGAAAAAAGTGGTGGGACCACACAGTGTCAAAGGACCTGACTTCCCCTGTCTTCTTGTGCCTTGATCTCAGGGCCTCACTTGTAAAAATGGGCACATCAGAGAGGTAATGACGGGTTACACCTTAAGTGTGGGGAAAACCTCATGTCCTGAGCTGAGGTAAGAGCCACCACAGCTTAGCCTCCTCCCATGGGAATGGGGGCCTTAGCTGGAAGCTGTCCACCTCAGAGCACTTCTGTCCCCCAAACTTCTCATCCTGGGCCCTTCAAAAAGCAGAAGCCACAGGCCACAATGCTGGGTATCTAGAGGGTACTCAAAACACTGGTCAAGGAGGAAGATAAGAATGAGTCCTTATTCGTGGGTGTAATGATTTGTCCTCTTTCCTCTTACATAAAGGTGATGTCAGGGGATGCCAGCCTCCTGGTTCTATGCTAGTTGGAGATGTCACCCAGTCCTTGGCAGTAAATTCCACTGTGGAGATTATAATAGCAGTTGTGAGGGGTGGGGAGACAAAAGGAAGGACCCTTGGAGAGGATCCTGGCATTGAACTGACTGACAGTGAGGGGGTATGCCTGGTACTTAATGTGACTGCTCTGTGGGCCTGGGTGTAAGGACAGGAGTTTTAAGATATGAGGAGTTAGATAGTTAATAATATTTTGTCATGAGAAAAAACATTGCAACTTTGCATGGTGATGGATGGTAACAAGACTTATTGTTGATCATTTTGCATTGTATACAAATATTGAATCATTATGTTGTACGCCTGAAACTAATGTAATGTTATATGACGACTATACCTCAATTTAAAAAAAGATATGCGTTAGGACATGAATCATTTTCAGGGTTGGGTCTATCTCTAAAAAAAGGAGGCCTGGTGTGCTTTGATAAAAATGTTTCAGGCATAAGGAAGTTTGAAGGAACGCTGGGTTAAACAAAGTTGAACAGGTTTGCTCACTGCAGGACTTCCCAGAGACCTAATATGCCATTGTGCCTTGTGAATTTCCAAAAATGGGATATGGATTATTTTTCAGAGTGATCTGTTTTCACAGCTCATCCATTCCCTTCTCTGGGGCACTGTTCTTTAGAGCAGTCCGGGAAATGTCTGCCTTGATGATTCTAGCTCTCTACTCTCTGGTTCCAGGTAACCAGCCCCTCCTCCTCTTCCCCATGTGGGCTAATTTGGGAGAAAAGGAGGCCAAGGGAAGTCATTTGTCTGGATTCCCACACTAGTGGTAGAGTTAGAACTTGAACCCAGGGCTCTTGGCTTCCTGCCTTGTTCTCTTTCTTTTCTCGTGCTACCCTGTTTCTCTGCAGGCTCTTGAGTGAGTGAGCCCCTAGAAGATGCCGGCGATAGGGTCCAGAGGGCATTATGGGGGCAGTTTGGGAGGAAAGGGAGTTATGGCCACTCCCATACCCAGAACATGCCACATGCCTCTGCCTCTGCAGATGGTCCTCCAGACCAGTAAACGTAGTAGCGACCTCAGCATAGGTTCTTTAGGAAGTAGGTCATACTGTCCTGAAGCCTCCTGTTCTAGGCTCTTCATTCAGAATCAGAGACTTAGATTTGGCATGGACCTTGATCTTTTGGTTCAGCATACTTGTCTACGGATGAGGAAACTGAGTCCAGACATGTGAAGTGGCCTACCCTGGCTCACACAGTGGAGTCAGGACCTGAGCCAAGACAAGAACTCAGCTTCCTGCCTACTAACCCAGGGCCCTGGCCTGGCTCAACTTTATACAAAGGGACAGGGACAGGGACAGGGACCTGTATCAACAGCAAATATCTTTTTACCTCAGTGTGCCCAGGGTGTTGGCCTAGTCACACAGGTGACTGGCGGGGGTGTCTCAGGGGCTTCTGCTCGAGGCAGGTATAATAGCAAAGGGTGTGGACTTTAAAATCAGACATCAGATCTGGGTTCAAACCCATCTTTGCTGTTCGCCTGCTGTGGGACCTTAGATCTGTCTTTCTCTGAACTTCAGTTTGTCATCTGTAGAGTGGGGATAAGAATATGCATATCATAGTGCCCTTGTGAGGATCCTATGTGCCTGAGTTCCTGGTAGCAAGTACCAGATAAGTGGTTCTCTTCCTTCCCTGCCTGCTTAATAGCTTTCGCTTTCCTTATCTGCGCTCCCACGCCATTGTGACCACTCACTTGCTTGGGGTCTCTGAGATTACTGAAGGGATGGTTCAGTTCTGCCCTCAGAGAAGGGTGATGGGGGAACTGTGGGTGCCTGGGTCCTCTTCTCTTTCCAAGGTGGCTTCCCCTTCTTTGGGGACTGGAGCCACCCCTCTCAATGTGATTGGAGAGAGGCCACCCTGGCTAAAGACCATGGGCTGGGAGGGAAGTCATAGTTTGGCAGTCTTGTCTGTTTCTGAGCTGGAGGACACAGACAGCTGGGGGAATGAGTGGCTTGTTCTGGCTCTGTCTCAGCTCTGTGTGCGCTTGCTTCTGTGTCTCAGACAGTGGGCATGGCTGGAAATGAAGTTCTAAACCCATGACTCAGAGGGCTGTCGTGGGCTGGGGCAGGAACTTTCTTGGCTCTGGGGTTTCCTTGTCTGTCAAATGACCAGGTGATTTCTAAAGTCCATCCCAGCTCTGATGTTTCAGTTTTTAGATCCACTTAGCATCATCCTGTTAATCCCAGGGGCCAGGTAGACAGCGGGTGGGTTGATTCCGGGCACCTTGGTCCCTGTACATCAGGCCTGGTGACTTGCCCAGACACTCCTGGGTGTATCATTTTACTCCTATGCCCTGATAGCTATGTGCTAGGGTAGGAGGGTGAAGTCTTCTCTGGGGGGGAAGGGAGAGCTGGGGGAGTTAAAGTAAGTAAAGGAAGAGGGAGGTAAGGAGACTGTCATAGAGACCTGGTCACAGTGGACCAGGGGCTGTACTCTTGTGCTTGCTGGGTGGGGTTTCCTGAGATGCTTGCTCTGAGCTATTCTTTCCATTCTGGCTCTGGGCATCTGTTCCTGGCAGGGAGGAGGGCACACTGCCTGGACCAGTCAGCTGCTCCTTTCCGCCCCTCCCTCCAACACACACACACCCTCTTGCTCTAACCCCAGTAGCTCAAACCTCTCTGCAGATTCCAGAGCCTTAACCCTTCAGACGCCCTCAAGGGAGCCTGAGCCTGGGCCTCAGCTGGCTGGAAGCATGGTGGCCACACTTCCAGGTGAAGGAGATGCTTCCCCAAGGCTGCATCTGAAAACCTTGACAGCCAACAAGTCCTGTGTTTGAGCCCACCTGCTTCTGCTGTTATGATGGCTGGGTCTGTGGGTCCTGCAGGAGAAAGGAAAGGTTCCGTCTCCTTCCTGATGAGGGAATGAGGCCATGAGAGAGGAGAGCAAACTTAGATCTGTAATATGGCAAGGATGGGCAGAGCCTGAGTGTCTTTAGAACAGGCATTGTGAGGAAGAATGTGCTAGTGATTCAAGCTGCCTGAAAGTGGAACAGTCTTGCTCCCTGTCACTGGATTGTGTCCAGCAGAAGCTGAATGCCCACTGTGTTTTAGGAAAATTCTGGCTTCCATTGCGGAACCTTAAAGGTCCTTTTTAGCCCCTGAAGACTGTGAGCCCCTCTAGTAGCTAGCTACCAGCTGAACCTAGATGATTTGATCCCCGGTTTCTAGTCTTTGGGCATGATTCCTCTCTCTGCCCCTGGACCTTTTCCCTCCTCTTTCCCCGCCTTCCCTTTCAACTCTACATTCTTCTCCAGCTCCCACCTTTAGTCATAGCTATGAAAGTAAACACTGACCACTTCCGCCTTTCCCTGTTACCCAGGCAGTGACAGCCACAAACTTCACCCCTAGCTGAGGCCTCAATGATGAGGTGGTGGCCATGGCCGTCATGTAGGTTGCGTAGCAGCCAGGAAGCAGGCTCAGTAGCTGCCAGTGCTGGCAGTCCTGGGTCTGAGGCTCCTGCCCGTCTGGCATTGCTCAGAGGAGAGTGTGGCTGAGCTCAGCCACTCCCCTGACTGGCCTGGACACTCTCTCCCTCTCCTGTGCCAGCCCTACACCAGAGATCTGGGATGTAGTCCTAGCCCCAGGCCCAGCTTTGTGACCATGAACAGGGTGCTCTGCCTCCCTTCACTGTGGCCATGTGGTTGGTGGTGCGAGGGGCGGTTGGCTTGGGTTTGGGAACTGGGGGGGATTTTGAGGGGGCTGAATGGTTTGGCATCCACTTGCAGTGTAAGCCTCCCGTTGTCATCAGAGGGTCTTACATGGGAATGCATGAGATGAGAAGTAGGATACACAGGGTGTCCAAACGAGGGATCTGAGCATGGGCTTTAAGAGCATGGGCTCCAGAGTCGGTCTTGAAATTCAAGTCTTGCCTGACTTCCTCGCACCCTAGCTAAGTAACTTGGGCAAGTGACTTAATGGTTCTATACCTCTATCTCTTCACCTGTAAATAGGGATAACAACAATATATATCCTGTTGGGCTATTGTGAGGATTTAATGCAATAATAACTAAAAATAGTCAACATTTACTGTTTATTAGGGGGCAGGCACCATTCTGAGTGCTCTATGTATATTTTCTCAATTAATTTTTACAACTTTGTGGAGGGCACTATAGTAATAGTGTTAAACCCATTTTCCAGGTGGAGAAACTGAGGCATAGTGAGGTGAAGTGGTCAGTGCTGGTCTCTGGTGGGCATGAGCTGGTGGCTGAGGCCCCAGAGAACTGGACTGTGACCTGCTATGTTCCCAGTAGGCAGGTCTCCTGGTGAATTCCTTTGAAGCCAAAAGAATCAAAGGGAGGAGTGGGGGAGTGCAGAGGGAATACTCGTGAGTCAGCAGTCAGCAGCCCGCTGCCCATCTAGGGGTGGCCTTGCTCTCCCTGATTCACCCTTTGGTCTGGGGAAGGACTTGTTTTTCTGGCTTGGCTTCCAGGAAGGAGGGAGGGGCAAGCAGGCTGGCTGGGCAAAGGGCAGGCCCCATGTAGCTGGGCTCCTCAGGTAAGTCCCAGGATCCCATTCTGTTAGAGCCGGATGAGCTCAGAAATGATCTGGTCCACTCAGCTCATTTGACAGAGGCTCTCCCCGAGGAGGCAATAGGGCCAGGTCCTGGTGTCACTGTTTGGTGGCTCAGTTGGAGCTTCTGACCACAGGGCCTTTCTTGGGCTGTGTTCAGCCTATTCACCTGTGTATTAACCATCTGGTCAATGACCATCAGATGGGTCTGGGGTGCCGAGATGATGATAATGATAGATAACCCGACTCCAAAGGTGACTTGCCTGTCCCTCTTCCTGAAAAAAGGCTACCATTCTCTTGGTGGAGTTAAAAGGGGTTTTTTTTGGAGGGGGTGGGTAGAGGGGTATAGGGAGAAAGAGTCTTTTGCCTCAGGGGAGGAGACTCCAGTTTTTCTTTTTTAAAAGTCTATTAAGGAGATTCACATATTATAACTACTTATGAATATTTTCCTACCCGTACATAAACCCAAAACATTTTAAAAAATAGTATCTCTGTTTCTTAAAGTCACAACACTCAGTTTTTAGTCTTCCCCTGTTCTCTTCGCTCCCTACTTCCTCAGGCCACTGCTCCACTGTGCAGGACCTTCACCATGAGTCCGCCTTTGACACCTTGTTTGCTGTGTCACACCCTCACTGTCTGGGATGTCTTTCTTATTTCTGACTTGACACATTCTTGCTGTTCTGGTCCATTTACTCTAGGAAGATGAAGGACAGTTTTCCTCAAAATAACCCATTTAGAGATCTGGCCTGTTATTCAATCCCTCCTCCCCCTCCCTCCCTGCCACCTTCAGCCCTGTCTGAATTATCCCAGTATAAGAGAGAAGAGATAAGCCAGTCCTTTACCTGATCCCTGAACTGTGCAGCATGCCCTAAAAAGAGAAGCCGGTTTGTCCTTCTTTCCAGCAGAGGCTCTGAAGCTGCCTGCTGACCTGGATCTGAGGTGTTCCCTCTCTCGGATCCTAAAGGTCTGCCCCTTGTGAGATGCTCTAAGGGGAGGTGGTGGCCTTGGCAAGGGGCCCAGACTCTGTCAGGGCTTGCCCCTAATAGAGGCCTTCCAGGGACCTGCTTCTTAGCTCTTCCCAGGCCCCTATCTCTGCCACCTCAGAGGGAAATATTAGGCCCAAAAGACATTTATTGGGTTGAAGAGGCATAAAGAACACACACACACACACACACACACACACACACACACACACACACACACACAAAGCATAATACAGAGGACACATACCTAGGACCCTGAACGCCTTGATTCTGGGAGTGCCGTTAACTTGCTAGTTCTATGACCCCGAGGAATTACTTTACTGTCCTGGGCCTTGATTCCCTTATCTGAACTTTGCATTTGGGCTGTACAGCTGGAGGTCCCTTCCTATTCTATTTCTGGGGTTCTCTCCTCCTTCCCCTGGCTGTGGGGCTCTTCCTACTACAGAGAAGGTACTGACTGAAACTTGTGGCATGAATACTCGGCGATCTGTCTTCCCCACTAGCCTCTGCCCCTGGAGGGCGGGTGGTGGTGGTGGAGACACAGGCAGGAATCACAGGGATACCAGAGACTCTGGAGTTCAAAATGTGTGTCTCCTCCTCCCAGGGTCTTTGGAGGCCTGCAAGCACTATTCACTCCCTGGTAAGGCCATGGAGTAGTGGCAGTGATAGACTGCCACATGCCCATCTGACACGCCTAGGCTGTTACTTGAAGGAACTAGAAAGTCCTGTCTCAGGCCTGCCCTCTTGTGCTACCTCCTGGCTCTGGTGGCCAGCCCCATGCACCCACTCCCCCACGCCTTTCAGGCGTCCCCTGACTCAGCCTGTCACTGACCATGAGCCCTCGGCCCTCCCCCTCTGGGCCTCGTGGCTCCAGCCCTGGGGCTAGCTTGTTGTCCTCAGCCTCCTCCCCCACCCTTCCCTCTGGGCCTTGCCTCCTCCCCAGTTCTGCCATTCAGGCCTGACACTCCTGCCAGCTGCTATGGGGGCTGGGCTAACCCCCAGCTGGCCCTGTGACTCACCAGGAGGCTTTGCTGGGCCATCAGGCTTCTTCCCTGGTCACTAGGAGAATTTCTTAAATGAGCACAGAGAAGTTCCCAGGCCCCCTGCTCCTTTTCACCCTCCTGATAGCAGTGACCCCTCTGGGCTCCTCCACTAAATCACCGCCTCCCTTCCTATGGCTGGAACCCGCACAACAAGAAGGGCTTTGGACAGAAAGCTGGCGGAGGGCAAGGGGCAGGGGCTGATCTGGTGGGGCAGGGAATGCTGTGGGGATGGGAAGGATGGCCTGTGGGCAGAGAATGACACGCCACGATTGAGAGAAAATATGAGGGTTTCCTTCCATGAAGGCAGCTTAGACTGGGGCTAAGCTGGGCCTGGGCACTCATGACGGCTTTTCTTGTCTCCCATTTCAGGTCTCAGCAGCTGGGGTCTCCCCTCAGCCCTTGAGTGACCATGTCCAATCCCAGCGCCCCACCTCCGTATGAGGACCGCAACCCGCTGTACCCTGGCTCTCCGCCCCACGGGGGCTATGGGCAGCCGTCTGTCCTGCCTGGCGGGTACCCTGCCTACCCTGCCTACCCACAGCCTGGCTACGGTCACCCTGCTGGATACCCACAACCTATGCCCCCCATCCACCCAATGCCCATGAACTACGGTGAGTCCCTGAAGGGTGGCTCAGGGGGTGGGTGGGAGGAAGAACACATGCAACACATGAGGCCATCTCCTTTCTTTTCAACTTCCTGTTTAATTCGTTTATTTTTTCATCTCTTTATTTTCCATCTTCATTACCTCCCTACTTTTCCCCTCACACCTACCTCTCCCCAACTACCTGCTACTGCCTTTTTCCCTCAGCACCTAGCCCCCCTGGACCACCTGCTAGCTCCTTTATTCAGCAGAGAGACTGAGTCCATAAGACACACACCAGAACTTACACATCACATGAGAAAGTGGCTGGGTGAAGTAATTAATTACTTCAGAGCGGTTACCTTAAGAGGCCATTCCTGACTAGGCAATTGCCACCCCGCCCAGATTACGCTTTTCCTTTGGAACATAAAGCACATTTTTTTTTTTAACTCGGTGCTGACAAGTCACCCTTTAAGGTAACATCTTATTTTTGCAAACATCCAGAAGTCATCTGGATGTTTGGTACATGCCATGGCAAGTCAGATGCTCTAGTCAGAAATGAGATGAGATTAGAAGGCAGTGAGACTTTTCCCGAGCAGCTCACATGTGGACTTTGAAAGCAGTTCCCAGGAGGCATGCAGGGAACGTTTGAGGCCCTGTAGCACCTCTGGAGCCCTGGAGCACAGCCAGTGCCCATCTGGCTGTGCTCGTCTGTTCTGGTGCGAACGTTAGTGCATCAGTCACGTTTCCAGTCCTGCCTTGCCCTGTGAACGTGCACCCCTGACACACCTGTTTTCTCTGAGTCTGAATGTTGGCCTGATGCAGATCACAGTCTTCACACTCTTCTCTGCCCTCCACACACATGCTGTGTTTTTATCTTCCTTTTCCCCTGCTCTGACTCCCAGCTCCTCTGGCTTATGCTCCCAAGCTGTATACTACTTGCCTGGCTTCCTCATTAGATCAAGACCTCTTGCTGGTGGACTACATGTGTTCATACCCCATAGCACCCAGGTGTGGGCTGGGCACCCTCGATGAATGCATGCTGATGGAATGGCTCTAACATAAGCCCCTTTGTGACAGGGGCACATGGCTCCATACAGTGCCCGGGCCTGCTCTGGGTCACTGAGGGCCTGGCTTAGGCGAGGAGTTCAAGTTGTAACACTTGTCTTTTGGCTGGAGATACTTCAGACTCTGAGATAATATCATGGATGCTTTGGGATTGAGGCCACATGTTCCAGGTCTCCAGCTGGTCATATGTGATCTGTCCCCAGGCCCAGGCTATGATGGGGAGAGAGCAGTGAGTGACAGCTTTGGACCTGGAGATTGGGATGACAGAAAAGTCCGACACACCTTCATCCGAAAGGTGAGATCTAGGCTGGGAGGCAGGTGTACCTGGGCCCCTTGGGCTATGGGAATGAGGGGGTTGGGAGGCACTATTAGCCCCGGGGTACTTGTTCCCATGGTAATATGCTGCTGCCTTTCAGGTTCTCTCTCGCCATGCATTCTTCTGACCCCACTTCCCCAAAGTTTTGTTCCTCTTTCCATGACCTGGTTTTGAGGAGGGGGCAGATTCAGTCTGGGAGAATCTTGGCAGGCTCCGCAGTGTTCTGCCCTTTCCAGACTTCTTTCTCTTGTTTGACTATAAGCAACTTGAAGCCAGAAAGGCTCACATTCATAGCCTACCTCCCTCCCTGGCTCATGGATGCACAGCACCTGCTCAGAGTATATAAGATACCTGGCAAATGTCGGCCTGAACTGCTGCAAATGCGGAGGCCACACTTGGTTGTGCAGTGAGGCAGGAGAAGCAAGCAGTCAACAGGCTGGATGTCAGGAAGGGGGCATGTCACGGAGAGCTGGAGGTGGCGGGTCAGCTCTGAGGTGTGTCTAGTACCTGAGCCAGGGTCCTCACTGGGGATGGCCTCTGCCTGGCTACAGCTAGGGCGGGCTCTCGCGTGAAAACAGAGTAGATCCTTCAAAATTAAGGAGCCTCTCCCTACCACTAATAGACAGGGGTGGAGGAGGGTCATTTGGGCTCCTTGGTCTGGGGGTGCTGGCTGCTTCCTGGGGAGAGGCCAGGGGTGTGAGATGGTGACCCGTCTGTGTTCCAGGTTTACACCATCATCTCTATCCAGCTGCTCATCACGGTGGCCATCATTGCTATCTTCACCTTTGTGTAAGCCCCTAGGCCTCTCTGCCCTTCTCTTACCAGCTCTAGGGTTCTAGGCCCGGGGCTCTGGGGAACCCGCCAGGAGATGGGGTGGGCTTACTGAGATGGACTGGAAGAAGAGTTGGATGTGGGTGATTAGAGGAGATGGCTGTGACTTCTCTCTTATCCTCCCCTGCTCCACAGGAAGCCAGTCAGTGAGTTCGTGAGGAGAAATGTGGCTGTCTACTACGCATCCTAGTGAGTCTGTGCTCCTCCCTGCTGGGGGCAGGGAGAGGAGGGGTGACAATTGACTGACTTTTCTCAGGGCAAGGATCAAAACACTTTTTCAGAGGGGCCCTCCAAGTTGCCCCTGTGTTGGGAAGTATGGGTGTGTGCTACCAAATGAGGAGTAAGAGCAGCACAGAATTCCTAAGAGTGGGGGTGGGGAACTGGTGGCAACACGCATACAGTAAAATGGTCCCCATGTTGTTAGCCTGTCTGCTAACGGCCTCCTTCACCCTCCTTCCTGGCCAGACCCCTTGTTACAGAGGATCTCAGTGCCCGTGGCTGGGGTAATCTGGTCTTACTAGGTAGTCTCCCCTCAGACTTCCAAACAGCTCTGTGGGCCTCCCACCTGCTGGGCTGGTGAGTGCTGCCAGGCCAGGTCAGGAGGGGCTGAGGAGCAGACAGGGCCTGTGGACTACTTCCTGTCTCTTTCTCCCCAGTGCTGTCTTCCTGGCTACCTACCTGACTCTTGCCTGCTGCCAGGGACCCAGGTAAGCCCCAGAGACTTAGACAATGAGAAGGGATGGCAATGGGTAGAAATCGGGCCAAATATTTGGGAAGAAAGGAGATTCCTAATAGCAACTGAATGAAGACTTAAAAGCAGTAATGATGATGATAGCAGCTACTTTCAGTACCTTGCCTGTGTGGAATCTATTTAGCTACGTAGCTATTATTCTTGTAGCAGCCCTGCAAGATATGCAGCATTTTAACCATTTAACAAATAGGAAGAACCCAAGGCTCAGAGAGGCTGAGTAACTTTCTCACAGTTACAGAAATAGTCAGTGTAAGAGCTGCAAATGAATCCAGGTCTTCGTGGTGCCACAGCCCAGGTCTGTCTTATTGCCCCATGTTGTTGGTGTTGCATAGAACCACCTGAGCAGGTACCAAAGGCCAAACTCGCCTCCCCTCTCTCAAGTCAAGGCCTAAGTCTCCAGGCACACAAGTCAAGAACTTCCTTCTGCTAAAGGAGCCTCTGATACCTGGCTGGCCCCAAGTCATGTAATCATGGTTTCTTTCCCTTCAGACGCCGTTTCCCATGGAACATCATCCTGCTGACCCTCTTTGTAAGTCTGGAAGGGTGGAAGGGGTGTTTGGAGATGGTGTGAGGGATGGTTGGTCCCAGGGAAGGGATGGGGGTGCCACTGGGGAAGATGTCTGGCTCTCTCACTTTATCCTGACTCCTGCCTTGGTTTCCTTGGTGGCTGCCTCTTTCTTCCTCAGTCACCTTTACCCCCAGCTCTGACACTCCACCATGGCCATGCCTCTCTTAAGTGTTTCACACATGTTTTTTTCCTCTCCTCAGACTCTTGCTCTGGGCTTCATGACTGGCACCATTTCCAGGTACACTCAGGGACAAACCACGACACTCTTGGGAAGTGTTTGCTATGGGGCAGTGAGGCATCTCTGGGCTGGCAGTCATCTGCATGGGAGATTCTGGGCAGGGTCCTTCTGTAAGTGGCGGTTTTCAAGTCAATCATATATGGCTTATGCCTCTGGCCTCTCTTAACCCCTTCCCTTCAGTATGTATCAAACCAAAGCTGTCATCATTGCAATGATCATCACTGCTGTGGTGTCCATTTCAGTCACTGTCTTCTGCTTCCAGACCAAGGTGAGGACAGGGGGTCCCTTCCCTGGCCATTCCACCCCCTTAAGGACCGACACCAGGGCACACCTGGGAGGGACCAGACCCCAGGATTTCTCTTAGAGACCCTAATCCCTGTCCTTTCATAGGTACACCTACAAAACTATTTCCTGTGTCTGTCCTTAGAATGTCACTGTCACTTCCATGTCCCCCAGAAGGCAGCACTGGGACTCCCTGGTCGGGGGAGGCAGGGCCACTCTGGTTGGGCTGCTAGTTGTGGCACTTGTCTGACAGGTGCCACTTTCTTCCTTCCCGGCAGGTGGACTTCACCTCGTGCACAGGCCTCTTTTGTGTCCTGGGAATTGTGATGATGGTGACTGGGATTGTCACTGCCATTGTGCTGTCCTTCAAATATGTGAGTGTCCTGGGAGAGCTAGGGTCAGCGAACGGAGTGCTCGGAGACTTTCTGTATAATGAATGTAGCAAGCCCCACTGACCTCTGGGGAGGCTCTGACTTCCAGAACCTTTTGACTGGCTAGCAAAGGAGCCAGTGCTGAATCCCCATCCTTTGGGTTAGGGTATATATACCCTCTTCAGTGACAGAAGGCCCCAGGAGCCATAGCACCTGAGGCCTTGGACAGACGGCATCATGGAATTCCTGTGGGAAGCAGTGGGTGAAATCTATCTGATAGCTGAGACCAGGTTCTAGGAGGCAGACTGGGGAGAGGAACCCAGAGGACCAAGAAGATGGGCCAGGGTGGAAAGAACTTCAGGCAGGGGTCACTGTATCTAACTCCTTTTTGATTCCACTTGGGGGAGAGCGTGAGGCCTCTAGGCTGAGGGGAGCCTCATGGCAGGGAGTGGAAAACAGTGCTGGAAGTGGGGAGTACAAGAATAGGACTGCCTGCCCACTTGATCGTGGGCTGGCCCTGCCCTTCTGCAGACAAGCACCTGGAAGCCTGTTGAGCAGGGCTGCCCTGGGGGTGCTGATTCTGATGTTCATCAGAGCGGGTGGGGGGCTTCCCTTCCAGCCCTCCTCTTCAGTCTGTCCCTCCCAGGCTGGGCTGCAGGAACCACTGCCCTGAAGGATGACCATGCCTGAGGGAAAGGTGACAGGGCTCTTTGACCAGTGCATGCCTAGGCCTGCCCCTCCCAGAGCTGTAATTCAACCACCTTCTTTTTCCCAGAAGTAGATACCTCTGTACCTTAACTCACGCTGGAGATTTGTTTTTATATGGCCATTGGAGGATGCCCTGTGTTTTCTCTGCCAAGTATGTTACCCCTCGTAATTTCTTCCAGGTTCTGGAAGGCAGAGGTAGTCCTTTCATGTAGGTAGCCTCCTGGATCTTCCCACTCGATGGCAGAATCCCAGGGGAAGATGGTCCTGAGGGCCTGCCTTGGTCTACACTTTGCTAAGATTTCTAACACTATCCCTGTTCCCTCTCCCCAGATTTACTGGCTCCATATGGTCTATGCTGCTCTGGGGGCCATTTGTTTCACCTTGGTAAGTAAGGCCCTGCCCCTAATGGGAAGGGGAGTTGAGGGGATGGAGGCGAGGAACTGAATGGGTAGAACATGAATTTAGGCTGTGTGGGAGGAAGGGAATGTGGCTACATGTACCCTTCCCTCTCCCTGCTGTCAAGGGGTTCCACCGATTTTCTAGGCATTCCTTCCTCTTGTTCACTCACCAGGCCACACTGTAGAGACAGTGTGTCTCTCTCCCCTTCTAGACAGTGAACTGCTTGAGGGTAGAGACGTGTCCTGCCGTTCATTAATGCATCCCCTAAGCACACTGCATGGCACGGAGGATCTGGGGACAGATATGCTGACCAGAAATGAGCTCTGGCACTGTGCCCCTGGGTCCTCACTTGTGCCTCCCCTATCCCTGCAGTTCCTGGCTTATGACACGCAGCTGGTCCTGGGGAACCGGAAGCACACCATCAGCCCAGAGGACTACATCACTGGTGCTCTGCAGATCTACACCGACATCATCTACATCTTCACCTTTGTGCTGCAGCTGGTGGGGAGTCGCGATTAAGGAGTGCCCCCAGTTCCACTCTACCCTGGGCTCTCCCTTCTCCAGAGGGCTGGGCCCTGTGATGGGGGTCTGGGTCTCAGACTTTTTCCTTCCCCTCAAGTAATATGCCCAGTTTCCTTTCTGTCCTGGGGTGAGCAGCCTCTGGCTGTGGATGTGTGGGTAACTCCTGCTGGGGCTTGAGGAACTAGGGACTAACTCTTGCCCTTGGTGGACCTGGCAGGGACTAGGCTGAAGATGTGCCTTCTCCCTCTACCATGTGGCACCAAATTCTTTTTAACAGCTGGGGTTGGAGCCGGGAGGGATGAAAAGAGCCTATAAAAAAAGGGGATATGAGAGGTAGAAGTGACTTCAAGGTGATGAAGTTTCCCCTCTCACATCTGCCATAGGCTTCTGGGGTAGGTAGCTAGCTGGAGCTGTTTCCTTCCCTTGACCCCCAAGAGAGCCAGAGAGCTTTGTCCCCAGCCTCCTGGACCCATAGGCCATTATTCTGTATTCTTTTGGCAAACTTTGGCACTTCCCAGCTCAGGAAGGTAGAAGAGATCTGTGCCTGTGGGTCCCTGCTCCTTTAACCCCTCTTCTTTTGATGGCATGTATATACTTTTTATCTGGGGTGGGGGTGGGGTAGTGGAGGAGCAAAGTTGAGCAGAGGGGCCAATACAGAGCAGCATCTACCCTGGGCTTCCTCAAGGCTGTGGTGGTAGCAGAGGGAGCAGGCCCGTTTGTAGCCAAGTGGTCCCCATTCTCTAAAGCTGCCTGGGGCCTCTCTGGTGCTTGAGATCCCCAATAAGAGGGATCTCTTGCTTCCTGTGCTTGGGCTGCCCAAGGCGGAAAGTGAGGGGCAAAGGTCAGGAGAGGGGTGATTTGTAGGATCAGAAGTGTGGCTAGGAAGTAACCAGGATGAAGAGACTGGATTGCGGGCAGGGAAAATGCCTTGGAGTTGCCCCCTGGGATGAGAGATGTGGAAGCCTATTGTGGCATCCATGGAAGCTTCTGTGTTCTGCTAACCTGGGGAGGGACCTGAGAGGAAGGGGACTTCTCAGTTTGTTCTTAACTCTCGCTGGAGACTTTAGACTCAAACCCCATCTCTCTAGCCAGCTGCTGCTTTCTTCCCGACAAGTGCCTCAAGCTGGAATGGGGAAGAGGGACAAAGCATCACTATTGGGTGGGGTGGAAACTGAATTAGCCCAAGGGTATTATTAGAACTTCTCTATTAGTCCTTGGTCCTAAGTACATCACAGCAAAGACCTAACTAGAAATATAATAAAGTTTTATGTTTAGAAGTTAAAAGCCTGTGTGGCTCTGGTTTTCTTCACTTTAAGGAGTCAACTCTGGGAATATCTGATCTGGCTCTACCTGAAGCATCCACTTCCTACCTTTGTATTCTGGTTTGCTATCTTCCACCCTTTCTAAGATAACCAAATATTTTTGCCCTGGTGCTTCCTGGTGATGATGCAACAGGCTGGTGAAAGCTCACCCTGTATTACTGGGTCTGGCAGAGACCACTCAGCGCAGTAGCACATGATCTTTTCTGCATCATGGAGCCTTTAAAAAAGCTTATGAGAGCTATGAACTCTCTTCCCCACACAGCTGTGTGTGTACACACAATTCCACAGTTGGGGTGGGAGAGATAGACCACAGGTTTAGGTTTAGAACCCTTGCTTTAGAAATCACTAGTCCAAAACTTCTTACAAACAAGGAAACTGAGGCCTAGAGAGGGTGAGTCAGTTGGACTCAGATATGAGGAATGGTGCTTTTTTTTCTTCCACACCCTCAATATTCTCTTTCTTTCTATTATTTGTTCAAGGCTGAGAGAGACCCCACCCTCCTGGCCAGCAGCTCTGAGGGCTTGGTCCCCAGTGCCTGAGCCTAGGCTTGTTGCTTAAGTCTCTGGTTTCAAGCTGTGAACACTGAATGCTTCCGTGATGGTGCACACAGGAGTAACCAACCCCGCCCTCTGCCCCTCCCCTCCCAAGGGACTCACAAACCCAGTCCTGGTTCCTTTCCACTCAAACACTGGATAACTTTATTTGCCTTTGGCTGGTTTCTCAGGAAGAGGAGGGGAAGAGAGGGGAAAGGAGGGATGGGACTGGCAGCAGCCTGGGCTTCACGCGCCCTCTGGTGGCCTTCAGAGGCAAGAACCAGAATTGCAGCCAAACCCAAAGGACTTCATAGTCTGGAGACCACAGTCAATACAGTCTAGGGGAGGGCTGCTGTGTTCCTCAGGTCTGCACACTGGACCCAGCTTCAGGAGACGGGGCATGTTGGGAGGAGGCCCTGAACCTCTGGCTCTCATACTCGCCCGTGTTGGATGCCCGCATGTTCTGCCGAGCCTTCATCTGCTTCAAACGGTCCTTGTCCACTTCCCGCTTGGTGAGGATGAAGAGGAGGATACCACAGGGGAAGCCGATGGCCCTAGGGGTGGGGAGATGTGCACGGGGTTTGGGGAGGGGCCACGCCTGAGCCAGAGGAGCTGGGGGAAATCTCATTTCAACTTCATTGATCTCATGAACACTGCAATACCTCTTGTGTCTGTCTATTCAGCCTCCACGCTGGCTGCTGGAGGGCCCCATGAAAATCAGATCCTGCCGCTGCCCTGCTTAAAACCCTGTAAAATCTCTCCATCACTTCCCAGCCAAATCCAAAATCCTAGGCATGGCACAAAAGGCTCAGTATGGTTGGGTCTCTGCGCATCTCTTCAATCCCTTCCCCTGTAGCCTGACACCTCTCACCATAAGCCCTGCAATCTTGTTATACAGCCTGAGCATGATTCTCCAGATGGCCCATCCTCTTTCCCTATCAAAATCTTGCCAAAGGTTCCCTCTCCCTAAACTGTCCCACATCCTCTCCTAGACTCCCCTTCTTTTTTTCTTTTTCTCTTTGGATTCCCCTTCTTCATCTGAGTAACTGCTATTTGGGAGGCACCTTGCTGTGGGGGAAAGGGCATGGAGTTACAAGACCTGGTGAGAACCCCAGCTCTGAGCCTTAGTTCTCTCACCTGTGAAATGGGGATGTAATATTTATCAGAAAGACTAAAACATTACACTGTAAAGTCCTGGAACACCTAAGGTGCTGAAAATAAAGCTTAATTTCCCCCTCCTTTCCCTTTAATACTGATCAATAATATGTATTAAGGTCAGAGTCAGATCCAAATAATGTATGACATACTGAACACCTTCTAGGTGAGACCTCAATTGGGGCTAACCCCAAGCTCCCAAAAGAGGATGAGGCCAGGGACCCAAATTTGAATCAAATTAGCTCAGCTTACTCCACAGAAAACCCACCGTCTCTCCAATTCCACATACTTTCCCACCTCCCCTGTTCCATTCTTCTGGAATTCCAGTCCTTGCACCCAGCAATTCTGTCTCCTTGGATTAAGCTCACCACCTGAAACTTGGAGAAGTTTCTGGGTCCTACCCTCCCATGGTGCCACTCCCAATTGGTGGGCAAAGGGTTAGTTAAAACTCACCAGGCTAGTTCCACAGCTTTCATGGGATTCTTGCCCCTCTTTCTGGGAATGTATTCCAGCTCAGGAGATAGGGGCTCAGGCTCTTCCTTGCACTCTGAGGAGCTGTGGCTTTGCAGTGCCCGGGTCCTGTTCTGAGCTTTGTTAGCTGTGGCTCCTGAGAGAATCCCTGTGGATGGAGATCATGAAGGTCAGTAAGAGGATGAGGAGAAAGCCTGGGGAGGAGTGGTTGAGAACTAAGGAAGGGAAGTGACTGCAGTGGTGTAACAAGTGCCCGGAGAATCCAAACAGAAATGGGAAAATCACCATCGAGGTGACACCTTTGGAGGCCACTTCCACGTCACTGTGGGCTCATCATCCTGGAGCCAGGAAAGCGAGCTTCGCTGTTCTTCAAATCCTCAGAAGACCGGATAACAAGGACTGCAGTAGGACTCACATGAGACGTATGAGGCAATTCCATGAAAATATTTTCAAACTGCAGAAGGGGGGCTTAAAGCTCCGTTCCTTCGTTTTATAGAAGAGGAAACTGAAGCCCAAAGAAAGGAGCTGCTTCATCCAAGGTCAAACTTCCTATTATCCGGGGCTAGAACCCAAGCCTCCAGAAGCACAGGGCTCTTTCCTCTGCACTGCGGTGAGTGTGAAACACCTGGAACACGGGAGTCTAAAAGGCTTACTTGGGGCTCCCTCTCGCAGCAAAACCCCAGAGGTGTTGTGTAACCCGAAGGCAGAGGGATGGACTGGGTGACCTCTAGAGACCATCATTTGCACCCAGATTCTTTAAGATCCTGCAAAAGAGTGCGAGCAGGAATCGAACGCCCTGACCTCCTGATTTCCCTGGGCGGGATGTGAAAAAAAGGGGATCCCCTATAGTCCTGCCCTCCCCGGGGTCCCTCTCCTTACCCCGGAGGACGCGGGCATTTCTCGCCCCCCGGCCCTTCAGCGCCGTAGCAGCTACCACCGCCGCCATGTTCAGATCCCACCCCCCTTTACCGCGCTCCCTGTCGGGAATTGTAGTTTGCGTAAGGGGCCTCCCCCTCTCCTTTCGTCCCGCCTACAGACCAGAAACTACATCTTCCAGAAGCCCGCGGAGCGGACAGGGAAGAACTACTCTTCCCAGGAGACCCGGAGGTGCGCACGCTCGCTTGTTTCGCTCCTGTCGGGGGCGGAGTCAGGCCGGGAGGAGTTTGGATTCTCCCAGCCACGCCCCGTCCCCGGCTCCCATCTCTGCCCTGTGATTGGTGGACAAACTAGCCAACCCCCTTTCCTACTGGCCGAGCGGCCGTCGCTCTTGCTGTCGGGGAGTCGCCTACGCCTACTTCCTCTCCGGGAGGAGGGGCTCGAGTTCCGCGTCGTCGCGCAGAGCTGACTCTGGGAGGCGTTTGGGCCCAGAGAAGTGGATCGGCCGCTTGCGCCGCATGGAGTCCGAATCGGAAAGCGGGGCCGCCGCTGACACCCCCCCACTGGAGACCCTAAGCTTCCATGGTGATGAAGAGATTATCGAGGTGGTAGAACTGGATCCTGGTCCGCCGGACCCGGGTGAGAATTGGTGGTCCTCAGGCCATGGGACAGAAGGCGCGCACCCCTAGCCTCTGACCCCTGCTTCTCCCCCCACCCCTCCACGCTCCACCGGTCATTCCTACCGACCTCCTTCGCCTTTCTCCCTTCCCCCCACACTTACTTCTCAGGCCTGGCCGGGGTAGGGGTTCCCTTGACGCCTCCCCCAGCCCTTCCCCTCACACACCCCCTTCCCATCATCCCCTTGGTCCTCCCTTTCCACACAGTCGTAGGCCAACCCCAGGTATTCAGACCTGTCCCCTGCCCCACGCGACCCCTCCTTCCTGCCGCATCTCGCCCCCGTTTCGTCCTATCCGTCTGACCTCACCTTACCCTCTTGCCACATGACCCACCCCAGTCCCAGGCCTCCCCACACTATTCCCATTCCTCTTTTTGCCGAGCCCCATCTTTTAACCCTCTCTCCAAAGCAGATGATCTAGCCCAAGAAATGGAAGACGTGGACTTCGAGGAAGAGGAAGAAGAGGAAGAGGGCAACGAGGAGGGCTGGGTTCTGGAACCCCAGGAAGGGGTGGTAGGCAGCATGGAGGGCCCAGACGATAGCGAGGTCACCTTTGCATTGCACTCAGGTAGGTCTCTGAAGAGATCCATGGTAAACTCAGTCCAGGCGGGCATTGGAGCATTGCATATCCTCTGTGTACAGAGCATTATGAGGGATGCAGAGGTAGGAAAATACCCACCTACCCTGGAGGAGCTCACAGGTAGGGGCAGTATGAAGGAATTGGCTCCTGGAGTCAGCTGAGAAACCTGGGTTCAAATTCTGCTCCTTAACAGTTTATTATGTTTATCAACCTTTCTGGGTCTTAGTGTTCTTTTAAAAAGTTACCTTGGTGTAAATTAGATGTTATAGTCCTTTTTTGAACACATTTTATAAAATTTTTAAATGCTGGTTCTTAATAAGGGACCAGTAACATGATGCTTTCCTCCATGTTTGTACCTAGCCTGGTGGCATCTCATGCTAAGAGCTGTAAGCCTTGCACATGTACCCTTAGTGTAGGGTGGTGAAGGGAGCAGCACTGTAGGGGCATCTGCCCTGGAGAAGGACTTGGAGCTTGGCAAGCTTGGGGAGGGATTTCTCCAACAGCCTGGTGCTTGAAACTTAGAAGAACTTGGATGCACTCTTCTTTTCCAGGAGGAGACATGTTGCTTTGGGTAGAAGCGGGTGGGCTTCCTGCATGTCCCAAAGGACAGAACCTTAGATGGGAGCCCTATTTTCTTACTTGTGGAATATCTTTTGGGACAGCATCTGTGTTCTGTGTGAGCCTGGACCCCAAGACCAATACCTTGGCAGTGACAGGGGGTGAAGATGACAAAGCTTTCGTGTGGAGGCTCAGTGATGGGGAGCTGCTCTTTGAATGTGCAGGTGAGGGGGCCCAGGTGAGGTTGTGTCCCTTTGGAGGTCTTAGGAGGCTAGCCTGCAGTGGTTGTACATCAGCTGCCATTTATTGACCTCCATTGTCAGCTCTATGCTGGGCCTGAGGACCCCAAAGAAGAATAATGTAGTCCATTATGGACATAGGAGAGGGAGGCACTGTTTGGGTAAGGGAATCTGGGAAAGGCCTGAGAAAAGGTGATACATGCTGGCGTAGAAGTATTTGGGGAGAGGGGAGGATGTAGGTATTCCAGGCAGAGGTGTAGAGTGGACAGAAAGATAAGTAAGACATAGGCTTGGGCTAAGCAAGGTTGTGGGGGGCAACACTGTCTTCCCTGGGGAGACCTGGGCACGTTGGTTGCTTCAGCAGCAGTGAGTTTGGTTACCTGTTAGGTTGGAACCTGCCTTTCCTTTTTTCACAGCTGGTCCTTTCAGGGGCCAGATACCTGGGTCATGTGCCCCCCAGCACTAGGTGCCCTGATGTTTTCTTTCTGCTCACTTTTCCTTGAAGGCCATAAGGACTCTGTGACTTGTGCTGGTTTCAGCCATGACTCTACCCTAGTGGCCACAGGGGACATGAGTGGCCTCTTGAAAGTGTGGCAAGTGGACACCAAGGAGGAGGTCTGGTCCTTTGAAGCAGGAGATCTGGAGGTGAGATCATCAAAGTGGGATCCAACTCTGGGGGGCCTTGGGTAGGGGGCGAGAGTTTGGGGGTCCAGTCCTGCCTTTGCCAGACCAAGCCATCACTGAACCAGTGCACTCTCAAGGTACAGCAAGAGTGCCTGTGCCTGTTACCTAGAATGTCTCCACTGACTCAGAAGCAGGGAGACCTTGGTGGAGCTCATGAGGCAGGCTCTTAGGTGGGATAGGGTGACAGGCCTCTCTGCTGACCCTTCCTTTCTGCTCAGTGGATGGAGTGGCACCCTCGGGCACCTGTCCTACTGGCGGGCACCGCTGATGGCAACACATGGATGTGGAAGGTCCCAAATGGGGATTGCAAGACCTTCCAGGGCCCCAACTGCCCAGCCACCTGTGGCCGAGTCCTCCCTGATGGTGAGAGCAGCTCCCCTGGGTGTCCTTTCCTGAGTGCAGGGAGGTTGGGTGCAGGGTTGCGTGCCTCTTAGGCTCCCTTGTGAGCCATAGCCGGCAAACCCTGAGCCTGCCAGGCCCAGCACAGCTCTCCCTTTCCCCCTCTGGACTGGGTTTCCTCTGCTGGTCCTTGGGGCAGTGTCTGTTCGTTCCCTTGCTTTCTTGTCTCCCTCCCTCGCTCTTTTCATTCCTTTGCTGGGTGTATCTGAGTGTATCATCTGTTGTCTGTTTGTGCCTTCTGCCCTTTAGGGAAGAGAGCTGTGGTCGGCTATGAAGATGGCACCATCAGGATTTGGGACCTGAAGCAGGGAAACCCTATCCACGTACTAAAAGGTGTCAAAAGTGGGGGTCGTGTTACCCTGGGCCTTTGTAGAGAAGGGGCTGAGACCTGGGGCGGGACTCAGAGGGAACAGGGTGAAGTCTGACTTATGCCCCTTCTCCATCCTAGGGACTGAGGGTCACCAGGGCCCTCTGACTTGTGTTGCCACCAACCAGGATGGCAGCCTGGTTCTAACTGGCTCCGTGGATTGCCAGGCCAAGTTGGTCAGTGCCACCACCGGCAAGGTGAGTGGGACCTGGAGCCTAGCTGTGGAGCCCTCCACTTTTGTCTCTTCTTCCCTTTTCTTAGTCTTCACTCAACAGCCTTCTTTCTGTACCAGAGGACCAAGTTTCCATGTTCTTCTCTGATCCTTTCCTCTGTCTCCTAGGTGGTGGGTGTTTTCAGGCCTGAGACTGTGGCCTCCCAGCCCAACCTGGGAGAAGGGGAGGAGAGCGAGTCTAACTCAGTGGAGTCCTTGGGCTTCTGCAGTGTGTGAGTGTGAGCCAGGGCCTTAGCCTGGAAACAGGAGGGGCTAGGGGTGAAGAGAGCTTAGGGAGGGTCCTGGGTTTAGGGGACCAGAAAGGAGTGAAGGACACGTGAGTCCTGATCCCTTGATGAGCTGTGCTGCTCTCTTCAACCCAGGATGCCTCTGGCAGCTGTCGGCTACCTGGATGGGACCTTGGCCATCTATGACCTGTCTACGCAGACCCTTAGGCACCAGTGTCAGCACCAGGTACAAGCAGCCTTGAGCCACGGCCATGGCCATGGCCATGGTCTTGGGGAAGCCCAGATCTTTGGGAGCACCTACCCCAGACCTGGCTCCCGTTTGGTCCCTCTCTGTGGCCCATCCTCCCTCCTTTTCTCCCTCTCTACTCCCCTTTCTTCATGGGAGTTGAGAGTAGATGCCTCTCATCTCTCCCGCCCCTGACCTCCACCCTGCTTGTTACACCCTGGTGCAGTCGGGCATCGTGCAGCTGCTGTGGGAGGCAGGTACCGCCGTGGTTTACACTTGCAGCCTGGATGGCATCGTGCGCCTCTGGGACGCTCGGACTGGCCGTCTGCTGACTGACTACCGGGGCCACACAGCCGAGATCCTGGACTTTGCCCTCAGCAAGTAAGTGAATTGGGCAAGGGCTGGGGTCTGTGTGTTTGGAAGGTGAGAATAGCACGTGGGGGGCCACAGGAACCTGGGGGTGTGGGAGGGGCTTCCTGAGGGAAGCTGGGACCCAACGCTTGGTGTCTGCTTATGAGGCAGGAGTGCTGGGAAGCCTGAGGGGGTTGATGGACGGTGACCCAGGTCTCACACATCATTCATGACACTGAAGGGTGGGAGTGCTTCCCCCTGTGCTGTGGCTCTTCTCTCATCCTCTCACTGGTTGCTGGCTTCAAGTATGTTCACTCAGCATGGGTGTGTCAGCCTAGTGCCAGGTGCTAGGTCTAGAATTGATGCGCTGGAGGAGGCCACATGGGGGCCCCTGGGTAGTGGGCTTGGGCCTGGGCCCCAGGTCCCCCAGTCCCTTTGACCTATACTTTCTGTCCACAGAGATGCCTCCCTGGTGGTGACCACATCAGGAGACCACAAAGCAAAAGTATTTTGTGTCCAGAGACCTGACCGCTAGTGGCTGCAGCCTCTGCTTTGTGTCTGGTGTCGAGGGGTGAAGGGAGACCCCTCACCAGCAGAGGCAGCAGGAGGGTATGAGGGAAGAGGAGGGGAGGGGCCTCGGGCTACTTTATAACCCCTTCACACTGATTTGCCCCTTCTGTCCCTTTCTTCTCTTAAAAGACCTCCCTTGGCCCCTCCCCCCCTCACCCAGACCTGGTGGATTCCTCAGAGGGAGGTTCAGACCTCTTTCTCTTTCACTTTCCTTTGCTGGAGTGAGTCATGGGGTACTATTTGTATGTGGGCAGTAGGTCTTTGAGGTGCCCGTCCTTTCTCTTCCCAAATCTCTGGGGATGGAAAGGAGGAAGAGAGATTAGTTACAGATTTTAAAAATGTAAATAAAATATACTTCCCAGAGACAGTGTCTGTGTGGAGTTTGTGGCAGCCGGACCGGAGGAGGAAGCAGTGAGGGGCATGCCAGGGTGAGGCCCCACCTCCCAATCTGCTGGCTTTCCCGCTCAGCTCACCCTCTGCCAATGGCGCAGCCTCACCTACAGTGTCTGGCCTGTCCAGGGTTGGACTCTCCCGTGATGTCCATCTGGCTTTAGGTTCTTTCCACAGCTGTTACACTTGCCTCTCTCTCTGAGATATGGAATGAGATACCAATAAATTGGGCCAGAGGAGCTTTATTTGGCCAGGGTGGGGTAAAAAGGGGCAGGGTCTCTGATCCAGGGGTGTGGACAGTGGAGGTGGGTTTGGTAGCCGAGATGGATGGATGCTTCTAGTAGGAGTGAGCAGAGGTCCTTCTGCTAGTTCAAGTCCAGGTCCATGCTGCTTTGGCTGCTGGTGCAGTAGGCAGTGCTGGGGCCGGGACTGCCCCGGGAGGCTCTTCGCTGCAGCATCTGTAGCCACCTTTGGGCAGCTGCCCTCCATGGAGCTGTGTAGCGCTGATCACCTAGCCCCATGGCTACAGGCACAGCCGCTGCACTGGCACTGCCCAGTGAGGTGAGGGACAACAGTGTTCCAGGTCCCAGTGGTGGACGCTGCTCATAGGCCAGGACTGAGAGGAGCAGGGTGACCACATAGGGCCCCCAGCACAGCCCAAAGAGCAGCGTGGCTCCGGCCTGTGCCCTTGCCTGCCTCCAGGTAAGGGCCCGGGCCAGAGCTGAGGGTGCCCCTCGGCATACTGCCCGCTCCAGCCTGCAGATGTCCTGCAATTGGCGGTGGGCGGTGGCCAACACGCAGGCTGAGAGAAGGGCGGCGGCACCCACAGCAGGCAGCAGCAGCCCATAGACTTCTAGGTAGAGGTAGGGGGCTGGGAAGACAGCCTGGGAGCTGCAGTTGGCCCCAGGAGCCCAGTGGTTCCACCCCAGAGCGGGCAGGCTGGCAAAGAGCAGGGGGCCAGCCCAGGTGAGGAACAGGGCCAGCCGAGTGCTCCCACGGGGCTGCAGAGGTCGCAGCACTGCCATGTAACGTTCCCTGTGCACCAGCAACAGGTTGGCGAGCAGGGAGAGGAAGGAGAAGTTGGGAGACAAGTAGAAGAAGAGACAGGACCAGTAGCCTCGGCGGCTCTGGCTCCACAGGCCTGGCAGCACAGGCAATGCCAGACCTGTGAGCAGCCCGGCCAGCAGCAGGCTCAGGAAGAAGCAGCCAGCAGGTGGGCTGCGCAAGTGGCGGTTCCCGGCGATGCCCACGGCCAGGAGCAGGTTGGCCATGACGATGAGACTTGCCAGGACCAGGGAGAGCTCCAAGGCCCCTTCGGGAACAGCACTGGGCACCTTCTGGGTGCTGTTAGGTGTCATCTTGGGACTAGGGACAGGGGAGGCCTGGAGCAATTGCTGGCATGCCTAGATGGAAGACGGGGTGACCAGAGTTAGGGTGGGACTGCAGGTCACTGTTCTTTTGCTGGGGACTGCACATTAATCTAGAGGTTGCAGACCAGTGGACTGTAGGCCATATCCTATATGCTGATACACATTTTTTGTTTAAATTAATGGCAATTAAAATTTACATAATTTCTATTTTGGGTTTCTCTTAAAAAATCATGTGTGGCGGTATGTATGTCCTGTATGGGGTAGTGACCAGCTGGAGCAAAGCAGCAGCTGCCTTTGGAGAGGTCCCCACAGTCCCCATCAGGCTGCTTCATCCATTTCTGTTATCTGGTCCCTTCTGGGCAGCTATGTTTAATGTCTCTGTTTAGTCTGAAAGGTGGATACTCCCAGCCCCAAAGCATCTTGTTTATCTCTGCCTCCACCCACCAAAGACTCCAAATAAGCCAACAGAGGATAGGGTCTGGCTAGTTTGTAGTGGTTCTCTGGCGAGCCACAGTTGAGATACTCCTTTGGGCTGGGGCCGGGGCCAGGTGCCAAGATGGAGAGGGGTCCCTGTCTTCAGATGCTCAAAGCCTGGTTGGCACCAGAGCATTAAGGATTGGGGGTGAGAGGCAGGCAGCAGTGAGTCAGAAGCAGGGCTCGCTGAGCACTCGAGTTATTGAGGACGCCAGGGCAATGGATAGCAGCAATGGGGGCAGGGTGCCCTGTCCCTTGCACACCTCCCTGCATTCGCCCTTATAGCCAGTTGGTTACAGCTCAGTGAGCAGCCTCCGGGTAGGACTTCCAGCCCATAAACTTGACTCTTCCGGACACTACACTAGCAACAGGGCCCTTCCTGGGAACTGGAGGGAGAGGAGTTGCTGGGGGTGGGGGAGAGTGGGGGGGGGGCGGTGGAAGGGAGGATTGGCAGTGAATGTGGAGATGCCAGGGGCAAGGAGGCCCCTCCAAACTCCAACTCCCTGGGTTGAAGCTAACTCCAGACGAGAGGGAAGAGATGCTGCAGGACAAGGCCTGGCCTCTCTGTGGCTCTGATCTGTTCCTGCTCTTCACGTGGTTCCTTGTTCTCAGTCCTCCAGCACCCTGGCCCCACTGCCACATCAGGGAATGGGGAGTGGTCTTGGCCCCTGTGGTAATTTCTGCTTTTGTCAATAGGTGAGCAGTTGCTGTTGCTAGGATTAAAGTCAATAAGGAAAGGATTCCTACCTGCCCCCTCACCTAGGTGGGAGGATCAGAGGGCCCACGCCACCCCGAGCTCAGGAGCTGCCCCTTCTATTCAATTCCCTGGGGCCTCCCGTCTGCTGTATCCCTTTCTCCTCCCCGATTTCCTCTTCCTCCATCTTCCCCAGTGCACTCTCCACTCAGGACAGCTTTCCTCCTCAGCAGCCCTCCAGTTTCTGTTCCCCTTCCTTCCTGCATGGTCCACTTTATTAAACCCCAAAGTGCTCAGGGTCCTTTACCTCAAAACTGGCCCCTGGATCCTGGGCTGGAGCTCCAGCCCTCCCCTCGAGTGAATCCTCCACCCCACCTCCACCAGGGCAGCAAGAAAGGCAAAGGTCAGCCCTCAGGGGCAACTTCCCAGTGGTGTGTGGGCAGTGTGACCCACACACCACATACCCCGGTGGCTCTGGTGGCTTGAGCTGGGTGCAGTGGCCTCTTTGCTGCTAAAGTCTCCAGATGTGGCTACACCTGGGAGGAGGGTGTAACTACTCACATGACTGTTGGACACAGACGTTGCTTCCCTAGCCTGGGCTTTCCTCTGAGTTCAGGGAGCTGCTGTAGCCCGCCCTGCAGGGCTTCTGGACATGTCCGATGTCCTGGGCGGGTGGAACTTGGTACCTCCACTCTGAGCCAGCAGGGCCCTGGGCTCTTGGTCGATCAGGCTACGCTGGGGATTGGGTTCCTGGAGGGATGGAGCTGAGGCTCTGGGGTTTAGCCTGGCCCCGCCCCTGGGGGTGGAACCTGGCACATCTTGAGCTGTAGCCACTGGGAAGCCTTTCTCTCCAGCTGTACCAGTGTTCCCCTTTTCCAGCCACTGGCCACAGCTTGCCACTTAGGTGGCAGATCTACCTCAGGTCGCCCAGCTTGGAGACTTCTTACCTGCTATTTCCTTGCCTAAACTAAGAAACGCATCCCAGGTGATGATTTGGACTACTCCCCTCCACTTTCTGCCCCAGCTAATGCATTTACATTTTATGAGCCTTATACCCCCCGAACAGCCAGCTGGCTGGCTGACAGTACATCCAGCTCCACAATTTTGCCAGTCTGTGAAAGAGCAGTGTATGTGTAATGGTGGCAGTGGTGGGGTGTTTGGGGCCTGAGGATCTTCACTGCCCCCTATCCTGTGGCCTGATGGACCTTTCAGCTTATAGGGCCGGGTTTGCCTCTCAGAAGTGGGAGTCATTTCACACTTTTCTCAACTACTTTGTGAGTCAAACTCTGGGCTACAAGGAACAAATGGCTCTGGGGGTATGACCTTGGGCAAACTACCCCTGGGGGTCAATTTTCCCACCTATAAAATGGGGACAAAGAAACTCATTCTCAGGGATAAAATATGTAACTGCATATATCCCGGTTCCTGACACTTAATGAGTCTCAACACATGACTTCTCTCCTTCCTCCTCCATGATGATGAAGAGGGCCCAGTCAGTGTTGAAATCAGAAAGCCTGGCTTTGGATCTCAGAATGCTGGCTGGGGCCCTATTTTTTTTCCCAGCTGTGTGAATTTGGGCAAGTAACTAAAGTTCTTTTGTCTTAGTTTCTTCATCAATAAAATGGGGCTCACATTGTACTCACCTGTTGTGAAATTTACTGAGACAATGTATGATAAAGACTAAGTGCTCGGCATTTAAGTACTCAAAGGGAGGTAGATGTTATGAACATTATTAGGATTTCTGCTCTTCTCTGCAAGTTCCTTGCTTCAGCCACCTGTACCCTCTAAAGAACAAACTCCCTAGAAAAAGGTAGATAGAGAGCCTATGAAGAACAAGAAGGGAATGACATTTACTCCAGAGAAAATGAGGGAACTAGGTACACTCATGCACAGCTTAATGGGGATACATTCTAAGAAATACATTGTTAGGCAATTTCTTCACTGAGTGAACATCATAGAAGGTATTTATACTAACCTAGTTAGTATAGCCTACTACTCACCTAGGCTATGTGATACAGCCTATAGCTCTGTAGGGGATGAAAAATAATTTTCCCTCTACCCTTCTAAGTTCTTGGCTGAGACAACCCTGTAATAAAAGACAGATTAATAGAAGAACAAACAAAAATCTGATAACATGTTTACCTCCTGTATACATGGGAGAGACCCAAGAAAATTGAGTAACTCCCCCAAAATGGCTAAAGCCATCGCCTTAAATACCAGTTTCAGCCTCAGACAAAAGATGTTGGGGGTGGCGGTAAACTCACAGCAAACAAGGGGAAGGTTGTTGTGCAGATTAAAGTCATTGTCTTCTGCACTGATGTTTCTAGAAACAAGGTTATCCCTCTCTTCCAGGTACAGGGAGACACCCTTACAAATCCCTTACAAATGTAAATGTCTTTTACAAAGGCTAACTTCTACTTGGTTTTCAGACTTCTTTGAAATCTTGTTTCTTAAAATTAACCAGCCTAAAATAATCATTATGCCAGAGACATGTTTTAGGGTCACAAATTCTGTTCCCCTATAGCTCCTAGGCTACCACCCTGTACAGCATGTTACTGTCCTGAATACTGTAGGCAATTGTGACACAGTGGTATTTGTATAATGTGTTGCATTACAAAATCATGAGGCAATAGGAATTTTTCAGCTCCATTATAATCTTAGGGGACCACCAATCTACATGTGGTCCTTCATTGACCAAAACGTCTTTATGCAGTGCATGACTGTACAGTGAGAAGGGCAAATTCAAGGCTAGGTGGCTAAGAAATGTGATGCCCTCATTTCTACCTTGTATCAGGTATGGCTTTGGGGTGAGGGAGAGAGGCCAGTTACATTCCCTTAAGACCTGAATTGGGAGGAAACAGGCTAAAACTATAGCAAGAACGCCAGAGATGAGATGTTAGGAAAAACTTCCTTGCTCGAGAGCACGAATGGATCAAACAAGGGGACTGCTTGGCTCTCTGGGAAGACCTGGGCTGAAGGGCTGGAGGCGTAGCAGTCAGGGGGCCTGGAGAAGCAGGACTTCCATTGAGACAAAAAATGGGAAGAGGGAAGCATTGACTCAAAAGCATCCTCAAGGGAGCTGCTGGGTGGAGGACACGGTTCTAGCAGACAGTCCTCAGCTCCATGCTATCTATCTGTCAGGCAGAAGTCAGGCTCTGAGAGAGTTCATCCCAGAGTCTGGACAGAAGTGGGTGTGTGGCCCTTCAGATACTGGACTGCCAGGAATAAACAGACCTCCTGTTCCCAGCCCTGGCCTCCCCCATGTGGGATCCAGGATGTCTGTGTTTCTTCTTCACTGCTCTGTCTAAACACTGTGTGTGGGATGACGTGTGAAGGGGGACAGCTTTGGCAGCAGGAGCTGGGAAACCTGGGTTCTGTGTCCTGCTTGCTCAGCCCTTTCTTCCTTGCTGGATCATTCAGTTCCTCTCTGCTCCTTCAAGCCCTGGGACTGACTCATCCCTGTATTCCCTTTTACCCACAGGAGGGCCCTAAAGCAGGCAGTTTGCAGATGCTCTATTCAGCTGACTGCAGGCTCTGGTGCCCCAACCCAGGCCCCATTCTCCTTTCCTCAGGTCATCTGTATCATGATGTCCAACCCAGACTGTCGGGGAACCCTTCTGGGTCTCCTTCAACCATTCAATTCTCTTGGATATATGAATTTCTCTCTGCTGACCCTCAGTGAGGAATGCATGGGCTGGAGGTACTAACTGGGTGAGCGGAGGCAATAGGGCATTGGGGCTTCCTTGGCCTCCTTGAGCTGCTGTTCAATTCTTCACATAGACAAGAGCAGATAAGCCCTTGGAAATCTCTGAAGGGTTTTGGGCACAATCCAGTTACTGAGACTGGCCTGAGTCCGGGCTTCAGGTAGCTCTAAGTCGGCTATAGGGCAGAAGAAATCCTGGTCCTTCCTGTTAGGTGGAACCCGTTAGGGTTAAACTGTCATTCTCTAGGTCACCCTAGGAGCCACAGAAATTGCAGTGCTTTTAGCAATTCCCAGAAGCGGGCAGCATTGCCTAAACTAGAAATATCTGCCCCTCCTTCTCTCCCTCCCCCCAGGAGATCCAGAATTGGGTCTTAGGCCCCTGTACCTTTTGGGACAAGGATCCATCAAGCCAACTTTGAATGAGACTAAAGGGAACTGAAATGACAACTGCTAAGTATCTCCCCACAAGGCAGATGATGCAGCAGCTAGCACTTTTTCCTGGTTCAACTTCCTGTCCTCTAATCCCACCCTTCCACTTCCTGTTAGTCTTATTTCCTTTCCTGCCAAGCTCCTTGTTCTTAGCATGCTCAGGTCCCGCTTTATCCAGGCATTGAGATTCCCACCAACACCCTCCTTCCTCCCCTACTCACCACTACAGTTTAAGGGCCACCCAACCAGGATAAAACACCAACTCTCTTGGGGAGGACCTGGAAAACCCCAAGACAGAATGACTTACATTGGACATCAATTCTTTAGCAATCCTGCCACTTCCGATCTCCTTGGATGTATAGATTATATGGCATTAAGTATTCTTATAGGCATTATAAATGCCTATGCTGTGATAGTTATTTATCTGTTCTCTTTTCCTTTTAAAAGCCCTGAGATAGGTGGTGTTCTATCCAACTAAAGATGAGGACATCAGGGCTCAGCTTAAGAAATTTGCTCACAGCTTTTCAGAGGTGGAACCTAGATTCAAATCCACCTGTCTCAAAATGTTGCTTTCAATCTCTACAACTTACATCCAAGGATACCCACCCTTTCCAGGTGTGGAACCTCAGGCAGGTGAGCCAATTAGCAATAATTGAAACTAGCTCACTTTTTTCCCCCCAGCCCACATCCCCTCAGTGTGTTCTCATGTTGAGGCCTCCCTCTTGCCATAGTCCTATGGGCCTTGGCTGAAGTTACAGTGGGCCTTTGTCCACAGAAGGAGGGAGCCGTGCTAATACCATGTGTGTCCTGGAAACAGGTGAAAACAAGGGGTTTCACCAACATGGATTTTTCATGCCAACAGTCTTAGAATTGAGACACTTCCTTGGAATTTACTGCTGTAAAAAATATTTAATGCCTTGTTTTTTTCCTTATTTTTTAAGCAACCTTGATTTTGCCATTTAAAGCACTTGTCAGAAATCTGATCCCCACTACTGGCAAAAGAGTACAGTGAGTTCCATAACTCACTAAGGAGTTATGTTCTAAAGTCAGAAGGAAAGCAAAAACTACTTTAAAATTACCCTTGAAAACCCCTTAATAGCTCATGGGGTACAGAGTACATAAATATTACCATCTCTCAATGTACCTAATTTAGCTAGGTGTCACCCATCAGAAGTAGGTGACAAGGAGCTACATCCTAGGAAAACACCGGGTAGACTCAGTGTGGTACACTTACCACCAGAGGCCACGGGGCCTCTGCTTCCTGAGCTTTTTAAGGGCCCATTTATATGAAGTAAAACCAAGTCTGGGTGACTGAATCACCTGTGGCTTTTGAACTTCTTGACTGTAATCCATAGTAAAAGGACATTTTATAATCTGGTCAAGATGTATATATATAACTTAAATGTATTTCAAAATTGATACTTTCCCTTAATAGGTATGATTGATTGATATAGTCTATACTATTGTTTTGTAAATGCTGGTGACAAAGCTACACATGTATCAATTTCAGTTTCCTGGCTATGATTCTATACTAGTTATGTCAGATGTTACCATTAGAGGATATTGGGTGAATGGTATACAGCAGGGGTCCCCAACCCTCAGGCTGTGGACTGGTACTGGTCCATGGCCTGTTAGGAACCCAGCCACACAGCAGGAGGTGAGCAGTGGGAAGGCAAGCAAGCAAAGATTCCTCTGTATTTGCAGGTGCTCCCTAGCACTAGCATCACTGCTTCAGCTCCACCTCAGATCCTTAGGTATTAGATTATCATAGGAGCACCAGTCCCTGGCGCCAAAAAGGTTGGGGACCACAAGTATACATGATCTCTGCTGTATTATTTCTCATAACTGCATGTGACCTCTATAATTATCTCAAAATAGTTTAGGAAATAAAAGGCGGGTTGTGATGCAGTCAGAAGATTGCACAATTAACAGTTTCCAAACTAGTTTGAACACTAGATGGAGACAAAAGAAGTTCAAAACCATTAGGATGTCCCTCATACCATTTCAGGTGCCCTTAAAATTCTCCTGATAATTCTTTACCAAAATTTCCAAACTAATTTTATTTTAGGGATCAGTGTCCTCCTAGGGGACAGCATATGTTGATAGGCTCAGATTCCCAAAGTGAATTTTGTGGAGTGCTAGTCTTTTGGGCCTCTGTGTGAGAAAAGAGAAAACTGTAGCCAGTTTGAATCAGATCCACACCTAAACACCAACCAGTGTCCTGCAGAACCACACACACCCTGGAACACTTTAGGGAAATACCATACATTATTCATTATAAAAGCATAAGCCGGAAATAGTTTCACGTGCCTGTCACTGTCTTGGCCACAGAAAGACAAACTGAGCTTTAATCATGTTTAAGCTTACTCAGAAACGCCACCAAGAGCTCACTCCTTCCTCTAAGGGAAAGCTGAGGGGCTCTGGGACCCACTGCTTTCCAGCTCGGCTCTGCAGGTTCACCTTTCTCCCTCTCCTCTTTTGGACTCACAGTCCAGAAACCCAGAAAATTCTCATGTAAGATAGAAAGATTTTCTTTATTAATGACCCCAACCGTATTTCTTTAGATACAGGAGTTTTGAACTCAAATACTTAGGAGAAAACAAATTAAGATTGCATTATCCTGCAACTCATTACCAGTAACATATTGCAAAGCGAAAACAGCTTGGAAGGAGGGTAGAAGAAGGGAAGGGGAGTGAGGGAGGGAAGATAAAGAAAAGGAATTAAGTTGATCAAGTGGAATTTTTTTTTTTTTTAATTCTTGGGAACTATGAAGTCCTTGCAAGCACAGCTCGTTTCTGCAGATTATTTTCCAAACGTGTACAAAATGGAACCAAAATGGAGAATCCCTTAAGAACCTGATGAGGTGCAACATTAAAAGCTACGATTATCCAGTAGCAAGTGTTCCAGCCTTCAGTTGCCAGCCGCTTCCTCTTCTTGTTCCCAAGAGTTAGCGGGATGAAAATGTCTTCCCCCTTCAAAAGCAGAGAGTAAGTATGAAGGCTAGTTTTGGGCTCACCTTTCCTTCCACCCCACTCCTGGACTAGAGATGCCAAATACCAGATGGAAAGGTTCCTTAGGCTGAAGTATGTAGGAACTTTAGGCACGGGCTAAGATCCAGCTTTCACAGGAAGGTTTCATTAGCTCCTCCTTCCTATTGAGTACTTTGGGGTACCAGTAAATAACTGTGCTAGGCCCATGAGAACATTAAACGTACCAAGTAGACAGGGGAATCATTTGGCCAGTTTCTGGATGGCCTATATCTCCCTGCATGTCAGACTGGGCTCACCCCTCTTCCTAGTGGAGAGTTCAGGCTTCTTCTACACAGCTTCTAGCTTTTCGGGCTGACAGACAGCAGATTCCTTACAGCTTCCACCACGGGGGCAGAATGTTCAAAGAAGCAACAACCCTCAACTACACCCTGGGTTTAGAACACCTGAATGACTTTAGGATCCTGAGCCGTGGTGTCTGGTTCCACCCAGTATTTCCCCAGAAGGGCCAGCTCTGAGAATGGGCTGGTTCTCAAAGACAGAGGGTACTTACTTGATAAAGCAGCCCGGAAGACAGATCTGAGAATTATAGGAAACTAGGGCAAAAATATGGGGGCTAAATGTTTTCCTGCCCTGAATGTCTTGCCCACACCCAAATGAAACCAATAAAAAGTTCATGAGCATTCAATTCTGGCAGAACACTGTGGGGTGCTGATTGATCGTTGGCTTCTCAGGTCATTTCTCACAGCGGGCCTGCCACCCCATTCCATGCTGCCCATGGTTCTGCAGGCCCTTCCTGCTGTTGTGCTGGGGGACGGGGGGAGGGAGGGAGAGAGTGTAACCTGGCTTCTCCTGCCCAGCTGAGCCAGTTAACTCCTATTTGCCAATAGTGACATTGTCTGGTTTTCAGGATGGATGCAGTTGTTTGCAACCCCCTTCTCCTTTCTGGGGCCCACCTCCGCCAAAGAGAGGTCATGAGACAGAAAAAGGCAAAATTGCTCTTTCAAAGTCCCAGGAAGGTTTATTCATTTCGAAGACTCACCCTCTCCCAGTCCCAACAGGACAGGACATTGCTCCTGCCCCTTGGACAAGTACACTTTCTCTGCAGTAACCCTCATGACCCCCAGTTGGCTGTGTAACAGGGTTGGGGAAAAAGCCTATGGGGGGATACCAGGCAGTGATTGCCTGGTACACTTGTCTCGTGAATAGAAAGCAGTTACAGGACTGAAGGTAATGCAGGCAGCCCTGTGACTATTTATGATGCCCAGTGTTTGGTGTGACAAGCTGGCCAGGACAAGCTTTCTTCTGCTGTCCCTAGCTGCTGGTTCACCTCCCAGCCTCTACTGAATTGTGTTCTCCCAACTCGGCCCTGTAAGTGGCACAAAATTGGCTGCCTCACATTCAAGGTCACCAAGGTTGCCTGGTGAGAAAGGCACTTCTGTGGAAAGCAAGCAGGGACAGGGGAACTTGTAAACTCCAGGATGGGGGACAGCAAGAACATGTGTGTCTCAGGACATATACCCTCTTCTGCTTCCCCACCATTACTGTGTTTCTCCCCTCAACTTAGGGAAGGCACGAAGCTGCACAGCAGAGGGAATGTTGCTGCCATGGCATCTGGACACCTCTCTCTAGGCAGGGGATCTGGTGTAGCTAAAGGCGGAACAGCACACCTTAGGCTCTGGGAAGTAGGTTCAGAGCTACAACAGAGAAGGGCCTTTGGTACCAGTTTCCTAATGAGAGACGGGCAGTCCCAAAAGTCTTTGCTTAAAGAAGTCAGGGGTGACTTTATCTGCTCTGTATGAATCTTTGATGTTTTGGATATGGAAAGCTCTCTGTTCAGGGAGCACAAACTAACTTGGCAGAAGAGGCCTCTCATGCCAGAGGAGCTTCATGTGAAGCCTACACACACACCTTCCAAGGGTTACCTGCAGGAGTACTGGGTGTTGGCAAATACACTGGCTCTGAGGGGTGTGGGGTCAGGGTGCTTAACTCACCTCAAGACTTTAGCACAAATAAGCACATAATCAAATAAGCACATATTACCTGAGAACAGGATTGCCTAAACTATACCAGAAGGGGAACCAAGCTCTGGCATCTTGTACAAAGACTCAAATCTCTAGGCTCTAGGCACATGGAGCCACACACTCAACATTCCTATCCCTGATAGAGATAACTTCCTCTCCGCTGAGAAACAGACCAGAAAAAAGAACACTTTGGGGAGGGGAGTTTCCAGGCCTATTTACTTAACTAAATGCCGTTAAGTAAATTACTCCATTTCTCCAGGAAGACCTTCAGAAGGATAAGCTAACCTTTCAACTCAGGCCCAAAGAGAACACAACTTATCCTGGTAAAAAGGTCCCTTTGTTTTTTTCCCAGCTGCCATTCTCCTAGCTCACAAAAATGTGAAAACAAGGAAACAAACGCACCCATTTGGAAGTGAAAACCTGTTCATCCCATCGTTAGTCTGTCAGGTAGCTTAGCTACAGGCTCGACCCTGCTGTCTCACAAATAGCTGCTGCCCAGGTCCCTGGAAGGCCAGGCCACCAGCACCATTTTCTGCTCAGTAAACCCAGGAGAAGGTGGTCCTGCTGCGGGCCTGCCCTACTTACGTGATTGTTTTCATTTCTTTCTTCTCGGCATCTGGGCGTGCACGGTTCAGCACCTTGAGGAAGTCGGATGTTTTTGCCCGCATACGTGTGTGAATATAGGCCTGGGGGCAAATAAAACAAGTATTAAAGCACAGCCATGTTCTGGAAAGACAGCTTTGCTTTCATTAGAAGTTACCAGGAAGGTTTGGGAGCATAGACCCTGGGACTGACACAGAGCCTTGCAGGGAAGCAGGAGGGATAACCCTTTGTGGAGACATATCTATTCACCTCCCTGCTGTGGGGAGTGGTGGTGGTGGTGGTGGTGGGGAGCTGAAGAAAGACCATTTCTCGTAACCTCTAGAACTGCCCACTCTGAGTTCATAGCAAGTCTGGACTACAGGAATGACTGTTATCAACTCTGGTGGAGAGAATGACCCAGAGCACAGGGGCTGAGGTGCAGCGGCTCCTCTCACCTTAGAGCACTTGATGTGGTAGTGCAGGTAGTCCCGGAACGTGTGGATCAGGTTGATGGTGTTGTCTCGAGCACTGGCGTTGGTGTGGCGAGGGAACAGCACTGAGGGTGGAGACACAAACAAGGCATTGGTATATAACATCAATACCACAGAGCGGGAAGACCAGTAGCCCACAGCCAGCTCTCAACTCTCGCTTAATATAATCCACTTGTTACATTATACCCAGGCTTTGTCAGGGTTTTCTCCTTGAGATGATAAAGGGATAAATATCATAAACCAGGGCAGGTGTCAGTGAGTGCAAATGGAGGATGCTGAGAAATAGGGAGATGATGGTAGAAAACCAAGACTCACCAAGGTAAGGGTGTGGTCCTGGACATTCATCTCAGACCTGAATTCTGTGGCTGTGCTTTCTGAAATCTGTTCCCTGCCTGCCACACATGCACTAGCTCCTGCCTCTGCAAGGTGATACTACTATCTGGAACTACTGTCTGTAACTGTGGAAAAAACACTTTACCTTAAGAAATCAGGATGAGGAAACAAAGCCTTCATGCCCTTGGCACTAAAATAGAGTAAGCACTCAGAGAAACCAGACTCTAGAGAAGACCCTGTAAGTCTTGGTGGTGAAAACCAAATAAAGACCAGAACCCTCTTGATGAGGACAGGCAGAGGCTGCTTTGGCTGGGAGCTGAGAAAGGGCCCTCCCGCAGCACCAACCGCCGGAAGACCTGTGCAGGCATTTGGCCTTCTGGTCCTGGGCAGACCCGCACCCTCGCCCCTTATTGAATCCTCTTTATTTTTCTGCACCATCTCTACTCAGTGGTCTCACCATCAGTAGAATCCTCCTAGTATAAAGTTTTGCTAGAATGAAAAGGAATGCCTCATAGAAAGGGTGGGACTGCTGTGTCACTTGGCCCTGAAAAGAATTGAACACCATAACAGGAGATAACTACACTGCACAGAACCTAAGATGCTAATGACTATAAGTTTACCAGCAGTTTATGTACCATTAAGATATGCTGCCAATTAAACTGTGACATGCCATGAACTGTAAGCTACTTCTAAACCTTGAAGGTAGTAATGTGAAAAAAAATGTGTAGCTTAGATTTAATGAAACAGTCAATTCACTCATCACCAAAAAACTGGAACACTTTTGCCACTGAGGTCAATTGAATAAAACTTCACAAAGGGAGACATTTTGGTGGCATTAGGTACAGTGTGTGAATGTGTTGTTATTCCAAACTATCGGCAATAACAATGATCCAGCTCACCAGGCTCAAGTAACTGTAAGATGGGAAGACCTGAATTTCTTCAGTGGAAAAGTAGAGTGAGTCATGGCTGGAACTCCAGCTTAGCAAGTAAAAAAAACAAGAAAAGCCAGATGACAGAGAATTCCCACCTAGATGCTTAGCAATGCTTAATGTGGTCCCAACTCCCAGTACGTGGCATGAGAAGCTATCTTTTTTCTTTTGGACTTAAGAAGAACAGGAAAAAAGGGAGACGATTACTGTACAGAAAGAGCACATGACCTGTAATTAGTGTCCAGTGACACCCCTCCTACAGTTGTGGCAAGGGCAATAGGAACGATTTGATATGTCTGCTTTTGCCCCACTTAACATTTTAACAAATGACTGTCCAGGTTTAGGCAGTCTGCAGTATGAATGCATCAAAGGCGCACAAAGGTGGCAATCCCACCCTGCTTACCGAAGGTAATATAGCCAATGTTGTCACCCACAGCAGCATCGGTGTCTTTCAGCTCCAAAGGAGGTTCCCTGTGGCTAAAGAGGACCTGTGGGGCTGTATGGCTGGCTCTGCGTCCTTCTTTGAACTCCTGCCAGGATAAAGCAAAAAGAAACCAGAAGAGAATCTGGTGTTAAGACGATGGCAACTTACACTATGAGGTTTGCTGTACGGGGTGTGACCCCTGTAGAAAAAGCACCTACACCTAGTGTGAAATATTCCAAGTGCCGGCTGCTATCAATGCACTGCAGATTCACAAAGGAGAAATCACAAAGTACTTAACAAGTCCAATGTTCAAAATGTGGTGAAAAGCAGTTAATCCTTTTCCTTTTCTCTTGGGGTATCACGTGATAAAATTATATCTGAGACTAAACAAATAAGTTGCAAAGCACTGGGAGAACCAGATTACACTTAGGCTAAGGACTATTACTTATTAATTTCTTTAAATTTAATGTAAAAGAGGTGATATTTTTCAGGAAACCTTTAAAATTTCAGGGTGAATGGAACCCAAGCTTTAGCTTGGTTAATACTTTCAGACAAAGTCTTAACTCTTTTCTTTGCATATAAAACCCCTGATGAGCTGACCAATTTTCCGTCATTCCCCTTACCCTCATCATCTCCACTTCTCCCAGTTTTATTAATATCATGCTTTCTCTGGGTTCTGGGAGTTTGCACAAGTCTTGTTTATCTGAAATATCTTAGATCCTATTACTGTTTAGAATTCATCAATCAGAATTTTATACCAAATGTAAGCCCTTCTTAGGGGCAGAAGACAACAGAGTTAAAGAAGCTGAGCTGTGTTAGTATTCACTAAGAAAAGGGGACCATTGACAGGAGAAATAAAAGTCTGATTTTGTATTCTGGCTCTTGAATGGCCCTGGACTACATAGCCACCACTCAGCATAAGGACTCATCACCCTTAACAAAATGTACTCATCAAACTACAGCAAAGTGACTGAGGTTGTGAAAATCAGCCATTCTTTCTCTGTTTGAATCTTCAAACCTCAAGCTTTTCCAAGCTGCACATTCTGTGCAAATAGATAAGTGATACAAAGCAACCCTGTCTCAACCCAGATCTGCGGTAACAAAACTAGATTTTCCAGCGATGCCAGTAAAACTGGATGGGCTAAATACACCGAGTGATGGCTGAGGGATAAAACCAAGGGCTTTCCGTGGCCTGAGTTTTATGAGCATGAAAAGTACATTTAAACAGCCGCTGGGCCTGCAGTGCTCTTCTACTGCCGCTCCAATATGACCTCTTTTATAACGCCACCCCTGGCTGCCTGCTCGCTCGGTGGCATTCTTGGTGGCATTGCTTTTCCACGAGCCTTTACTATGATACAGCACTATTCATTAATGCAGCTGGCTTCCCTACCAGGTTGTGAGTTCTTCAAGCCAAGGATTCTGCTTTGTCTATCTATTCCTCTGTCCTTCAAAGAGGCTGTCTAGCACATGGCTTGCTGAATGAAAGAAAGCACTTCTGGCTGACTTAGTGTCATCACACTGTAAAGGAACGAGCAGAAACTGTTTCCATTTGCAGGTAGGAAGAATATCAGCAAGCCCTCAATTAATTAGTGGCAAAGGAAGGATAACATCTTAGGAGTTCTAAGGCTCATTCTGGGATCTTGCCTATTCCACTGCCCTCACTCCTGAGTTGGCTTCTAAACGTTGGTGAAAAATAAATTAACATAACTGGGTTAGGTTAGCTCCCTTTTGAATTTTGTTCTCCAAAGGAAAAATATTTGGAGAGGCAGGGAAGGAACTGATATCATTCAAAAATGGAAATTCATGAAGGAAAGCCTGTGAAATTGCCCATCTCCAGAAAACACCTTTCATTCAAAGGGATTGGGAGGTTTTCTATGTATTGATTTTACTCTTCAGCCCCAAGGAAAAAAGAACAGATAATAAATAACTGTCTGCCAGGATTCTCCTTTATTTAGTAAGTTTCTCAAATACTCCAATTCACTTACACATGTGGCATTCATAACCAGATGGGGTATATGCAAACCTGTGGTGACTTATTACTATTTTATCAGTTCTGTATATGAAAAATAATACGTTTAAGACTTGGTTAACAATATATAGTACTTCTAATTTGGGACTGTCCTTTAGCCAAGCTCATGTCTTTGTTTCTCTCTCTTAAATAACACTTAAAAACCAACTAACCAACCAACGCAAATAGCTTCATTAGTGTCTTTGTTGCATATGTATCAGCAATAATGCCTCTTTTTTCCCCCTCTGCCTAGGACGTCTTGAGTATCATGAAACTATTTCTCTCTTTCATCAAAATATAATTTTTTATTAGTTCAGAGTAAATCCAAATATCTACAGAAATTTACTATATCATGCAGGTAGCATCTTAAATCAGTGGTATGAACATGGGCTTTTAAATAAGTGCTACAGGAACTAGTGGGTAGTCAGGGATGGATGAATGGGTCCATCTTTCATGCCACATACCGGAAGAAACTCCAAACCGATAGTATAAAGATTTATGTGTAAAATGAAGCTGTAAAAATTCTAGGAAAATAATATAGGTAAATTTCTTTATAAACTTGAAATAGAAAGGAATTTCTAACTACGACTCAAAATCTAGAAGCCATAAAAGAGAAGACAGATCAATTCGACTATGTGAAAATAAACTTCTGCATTGAAGGGGAAAAACCCCCACAAAGTCTAATGACAAAGTGAAGAAATGTGCAACTCTTATCATAGGCTTACCTCCCTAGCATATAAAGGAAATGGGAAGATCAATAACCCAACAGAAAAATGGGTTAAGGATATAAAGAGAAATCTCGCAGGAAAAGAAAAACAGCCTGCGACATAAGAAAAGATGTTTTAACCTTGCTCATAAGAGAATAAAGATACCATTTCTAACTTATCAGATTAGCAGAAATCCAAAAGTTTGAAAACACACTCTGGGGAAATGGGCACTCTCATGCATTCTGCATGGGAGGGAAAATGGTACAACCTTTATGGAGGTGAGGTTTAGCAATAACTACCAAAATTACTGATTCCGATTCTGTTCCCAGTTCAGGAAAATATCTTATAGATACAACCACACATGTATACAGGTAACAAGGCTCTTCAAAATAACATCATCCCAACTGCCTATGAAGCAGACTGCTGGGTCTTGTCCCTGAACATACAGAAATTGTGGTTTCCACTTAACTTTTCTTAGTTACTAACATGACTTTAATATTCAATAATATGAAAAAATTCTGGTTTACTGCACTCTAATTTCTTTCTTTTTTTTTTTTTTAGGTGAGGTAACCCTTGGCTGACCTTACAGATTGCAAGGACCTGTCAGCTTTCAATCTCTTATTTTTTACGCCTACAGCACCTGGTCTTCCTAGGTGGTCTCCCATCCAAGTACTAACAAGGCCTGACCCTGCTTAGCTTCCGAGATCAGATGGGATCAAGCCTGTTCAGGGTAGCATGGCCACAGACCACACTCTAATTTCCAAAAGTGTTGTTCTTAACGCTTCTCACGGAATGGCAGTGAAATGATGACATCTACCAGATTTTCTCTAGTGCTTGGCTCATATGCCTACAAAGATAATGCCCCAAAGCCAAGTACTAGACCGTCTGTGTGAACAGGGAATGGGAACTCCCTGTCTTTTTCTAAAGGCAGTAAGCATAACTCAGAATCTGTCTGCCAAATGACAAAAGTAGGTATCGTGTTCTGACTGGGTTAGAAGTGCATGCAGCCATGGGAAAATCCACAAAGGCCCATCGCAAGAAGACTAGTGACCATGAGATCTTCAAACAGTATCCTAGGTCACAATACTCTGTGCTAGGCACCCACTGTTCTTTCTCTTAAAAATTTACAATAACTAGACCCAGGAAAATGCTCAGATGATGTGTTCTGGGGGAAAAACCCAGCAAAGTTAAGTCCAGGTTTCTATGGTCACTTCAAATAAATGGTCCCAGTCTTTGAATTTGGAGAGTGAGGCAGGGCAGATGGCTTCCTGAGCAGAGCCTTTTCACATTCCCAGACACCATATGTGCCTGAATGATGGCAGGCCAGTGATTAACTGGAGATACTGTCAGGGCAAAAATGTAGACTCTGTTTTCCCTTTCAGACAAGTCTGCTACCACATGTACTTTGAGAGAGGAGTTTACATTCATATGCAAAAAAAAAAGAATATACAAAATTCTCCTAGGGAACAAATCTCCGGTATACCCTCCAAGATCAGATCTGTTTAAAGTATAAAAATAAGCTAAGATGTCATGTGGAACAAAATGGAAAAAGATGTAACAAAACCAGCCAAATCTAAATATATACTTCATAGCTTTTAAAATTAGTTCTTCAGTCTGGATTTACCCCAATTTCTGAGCTACCGCATTTAATTCCTGTCAATTTTACATAAAAACACATGAAATGCCTGTGCAGAGGCTTACATTTAGGACTCAAGATATATATATATCTATATGCATGCACACACACACACACACACACACACACACACACACACGCTTTCATAAAATTTAGCACTCTCAAATGCTGAAGTGTCAATATTCCAATTTTTCTGCAGAGACTCCAAAATTATATAGTTTTTGATTAATTAGCTTAAACACAAAAAGCCATGAGAGATGGATCAAATTGAGGATTATTTCTGAAGATTTCCCTAGCCACTTAGAAAGGCTACACACACGTAAAGTATCCTCACTATATTAAGCATAACTATCTTTCAACTCCGTTTGGCAAAAAAGATTCTGTCCCAGAATTCTTAAATCTCATCACCCTGCCAAGGAACAGAATAAATGTACAAAAGTTGTTTTGAAAATTTATCCACTGTACTAGATTTTGAATGCTGAGCCATCTCAGAAGAAACCAGCCTGGATACCACATTACCAACAAGCTCTCACATCCTGGAGCCAGGAACTGGTTAGCAGATAGCATGACAAAGCCACAATGGGTGTACTATATCAGACTTGCGTTCAACTACACCAAAAATCCAATGACAAAATGTCCTGCTACACCCCACTGCTCTTCTTAGTAAACAAGCTTCTTCTGAGGGAGACACTCTATGGTGACACTGGTCAAACCCAGGCCAATTCTCTTTACTATCAGTTCAATAACTCTACCCTATTAATGCATTATCTACTACTTCAGAATTTTCCACAGACTCCATTCTGAAAGGACCTTAGTACTAAACCAAGAACAGACCTTGCTAGAAATCTGAGGAACACAAGAGGGCAGGAAACGTGACCAATCTTTGAATCAAAGACCCCCATGGCGGGAAGGATACTTAATATTTAGTCATATTGTTGGTATGTTCAATACTTAATCCTTTAGTCCAGTCCTGCAAAAGGCTAAAATCACTAAGAAAACATTCAGTGAGTTTGGTGGGGGCTGTTTCATTAAATCTTCAATAAGTTCTAGCATCAACAGAACTGCCAGCTCTCTCCTGTATGCTTATGGTGGGTTTTGGTGTCAAGGTATAAATCACCACACCATGGTTTTCCCCCAAGATGTCTGCTCCATACCTGCATGAACACCTTTCCAATGACCACATCGTCGTCATCCTTAAACACTGTGCTGAAGACTACTGTGACTCTGTCCTTTTTAGATTCAACATACCTGAGGGGGAACAAAACCCATGAGATTAAGTACAGAATCAGAATGAGATTTTGTCAAGAAGTTGATCTGCAAGTGAAATAGGAGGATAAAGTCATATATCTCTTAAATTATAAAACAAGGCATGCCAAGTGAGACTAAGTAGTTATGGTCAACAAATTCCATATAATAAACGCATGCCCTAAGAGAGGCAAGAGATGAAAATCACCCAAAGTAAATGTTATTAACTTTGTGTGGTATGACATGAAATCTAGAGTTAGTGACTCTCAGAACTCCACTTTATAAATTTTAATTCTGGGGGGTGTCTCCATAGCGTAGTGGTTAGCACATCTGCTTTACACGCAGAAGATCCTGCGTTCATGCCCCGGGTGGAGCCACGAACCATACCCTGGGTGCACCAGGTACCCCAAGTGCACTGGGTGTACCAAGCCCTGGGTGCGCCTGTGAGCATGTGAGGGGAGACACCCCACCTTCAGAGATCCAGTTCTTAAGGGGAAATGGCAATATCCATAGGTCAGGGGTAGAAGTGGGTGGGTGGATGGGTGGGTGAATTAAAGAGGGGGAAAAAAATTTTATTTCTGTATATGAGATTCGTAGTATGCAGATGATCCAAGAGTTGTAATAACACAGAACCTAGGGTCTGCCCCCCATCTGCCTCCTGATTACCATATTACTGAAGGGGACTCAGAAGAGTGGCACTGTAAAAAAAAAAAAAAAAAAAAAAAAAAAAAAGGCACTAGATTCTCTTTTCATCTTTTGCCAACTTTCAATTATCTGCAGGCTAGGAGAAGTGGCCTTTTTTTCCCCCTTTCATCTATATCCTGGCTCAAAGAATTTGAGAAAGACATTTCAGGGGGGTTTACACGATAGAGTCTAAGGTTTGACCTAGCTGTATGTCTTGCAGTAAGTACATGTGACAGCCACACCCAGCCTTCAGGATCAAGTCTATACTCACATGGTCTCGTCATCCCTATAATGGATAACTGCCCTGTTCTCTCCTTCCTTGCCCTCTTCTTGGAACTGAAAGTATTTCTCAAAGACAGAGGCAAAACAATTTCGTTTCAACATGCCAGCCTGATGCACAATGGAATCCTTGGATGCAGGCAGATTTTCAAGGTCGTATAGCAAAGAGACATTGTATCCTGGAGGGGAAAAAAACACCCAGCAGTTACATTAAAAAAAAAACTTTTCAAGTTCTAATGACATTTTCCTTTTGTCTCAGTGATCATACTTTTAGCCTCAGCAGAATGCTATCAATTCCCATATACACTGTAGGATAAATTAAGTAAAATAAAATCTTTATTCTTACAAAAACACTGTAAATATATATAGCTAATTAACAAATACTATGCAAAAACTGAATCAATATCAAAGATGACTGATTACAAATAAGGAATGGAGGAAGTCATACTGAGAAATTTGACTAGAAATTTTATATTCCAGACACAGTTGTGAAGATAGCTGTATATATATGCTATCAAACTACAGCATGAGTTATATATTTTTCTCTGATGGTTTAATGTGCCAAAGGCCAACGTGGTTGCTGGGTTGCTTTCTGTTAATAAAATGTACTTCCTTTGTGCTATCACAAACCTTGTGTGGAAAGAGGCAAGACATAAAAAAATCTAGCGGAAAAAAATCCTCCTCCCAGTAGCTTTTATTTGTATATGCTGTAAAAATTTCAAAGTGTTTAAAAATATTTCATTTTGTTTGATCTCCATAAGAATTCTTTGAAGTAGGCAGGTCAGATATGGTTATTCTCATGTTAGAGAGAAAGAGGTTCAAAGTGCCATGACAAATGCAGCATGACAGAGAGGCAGAGGCAACTCTACTTGGAGATGAACAGAACTGAGTCCGAATTCTGGCTTTGCCACTTTGTGACCTTGGACAAATGGCCTAACATCTACAATTCCTGCATCTATTCAAAAAGGGGTGGGGGGAGAAAGGGGGAGCTATTAGGAGAATTAAGAGAATGTACAGTATTTAGTGTCTGGAACAGAGAGGGTCATCAATAAATGGGGCAGAACAGGACTGAAATCCAAGTTTGCTGACCACTACACTATTCTGACTCCTTACAGCACACTGAGTACAAATTCCAGCAAAAAAGGCTGGGCACTTGATTATATAACAAAACAAGTAATATGTGCCAAAAAGCCTGTAGATGATTTTGCAAGAATATCTGTATATCACTGAGGATTATTTCATATTCTAGGCAACTGATGGGAATACTTTTCCCAGAACTGCAGGAATTTCACATTGCCGAATATCTTAATTCTTTATACAGTACTTAATTACTATTTAATTTTTTCCCAAGAGCATTTCTGAGGTCTGTTTTTGTTATTGTTGTTGACTCTATTCTCATTGAGAGCATGGGCTATCAAAATCTCTGTTCTAGATAGGGCTTAGCATTTTTGACCCTCCAATATTCAATAATATCAACCACCATTCCATTCTGGGGATCTGAAAACTGGATAAACAAACAGACTACAGGATTGGTAAAAAAAGAAAATGTTTAAAGTTGAGGTTTGCTAGTTTTATCACGTCTTGGACTTCTGGCTAAGATCAAGTGAGATTTGCTAGTTTTAAGGTGCCAAATAAACTAAATAAACCTATAAAGTCAGACTTTGGTTAAGGCTTCTGACATGATGAAAAGAACATCCTGAGGATGAAGAAAAGTAAAAATCTAGTATGGCCTAATGGGTTCTCCAAACTTACCTAGATAAACACATACGAAAAGAGAAGAGACTACTTTCACATGTACTGCACTTGTATGAACACAAGGTCTGCAATCTGGCACTGTCTGTGTTTTAGCAGGAAGTGGAAGAGAAGGCCCAGGGACAGAAACATAAGCTGTCTGTGTTATACTCCAGTTGTTTTGATAGATTTTAGAGTCTGAGTTGTAAGAAGCATGCTCGAGAGTTCCTATATGATTTTTTCTGTTCTAGCTGTTTCTTTCTGAAATTCCTTGATTCCTCTTAAAGCCTACTATGTTATTTACCTTTTGGTTTTTACTTCTGTGATACACTAGTACCATCAATTTGGAGATTACCATATTGCAGTATTTTTTTATCGACTGCAGTCAAAAGCTTCCATCCACAAATACTCCTAGCAACAAATTATATTCCAAAGGCACCTTTTTGTGTTTTGTTTGCAGAGCAGCATATAAAAGACGCAGGAAGGTATTCTAATGGGAAATGGGAGTGGTAAGGCAGTGGCATGTTGTAAAAAAGTTAAAAAAAAAAAAAAAAAAGAAAAAAAAGAAAAAAAGGTGGGGGGGGGAGGAAATAAGCTAGCAAAAGTAACTGCTGTTAAAAGAAAGTGACTTGACACACCTTTCTACTTAAAACAATGTGCTAATCAAGGTGCTACAGCAACAGTATTTGAGGAACAAGCATTATGCTCAAATGGTTTTACTACTTGGTATTGACTACGGGGCTCAGCTGAATGTCCCAGAATTTGAGACTATCAATCACTTAATCACAGAGATGAAAATATTGTCCAGTTTTTCCTACTTTAAATTTCCTTTAAAGCAGTATAGCTTTAGTAGAAAGTAGCTATTCTAATCAAGGATGGCCATTGTGCTTTATAATTCCTCTGGCCATGAAGGAGGCAGCGATCACTTATTAAAAGAATGGATTTAGTATCTAAAATTTTTGTTACTTGAAAATGTGAGAATAGTTGTGAATATTTCTTCTTCTTCTCCAAATGTGCAGTGCACAGAAAAAGGTGTTAGTAGGGGCTGGGGGTGGGAATCACTGCTTAGTCTTCTCAAAAGGCATTTAATCATAAGCAAACAAAGGTGGCTCTCTAGCTGAAAGACTAAGGGAAGTTATCAATTGGCCCCTTTAAGTAAATGTTAAAAACATACGTGAATTCTATACACCACACTGTGTACTATTGTTGAACAATGCAAAGCCCTTTAAAAGCTATTTTTATGGAGAGAGTTAACGTGGGAACCGGGCTCATGCAGAAATATTTGTAAAAGGAGTAATATTTAAACAAAATCCTTTGGTTAAAAAGAGCATAGTACCAATAGGACAGGTCTCTTTCTGTGTCATTCCACAGTCATGCACATACCTGATTCTGGATTTACCAAGAAACTCCCGTACACTCTCTTTAGTAACTAGAAAATACAAAAACAAATGTTAATCCAAAAGCCATGATAACTTCATAATTTTTAAAGAATTGTGCTTGCCAGCCTTCTCCTAAACCAGCATTCTTTCTTTCATTTGGTGAATGGGAAACTGGATACAAGAGGGAGAAGCAGATTTATTTGAGTTACCATGCAAGTCACTCACAGAACTGAGATTAAATCCAAAAGGTCAGTTTATGATCCGTTTTTCAATCAGGGCTCATTCTTTACTCTTTCAAGACTCCGTCACTTCCTTTACACGTTCTCTATTCTATTCCAGATCATACACTATACATAATCATCTTTGTTTTCAAGAGAGCAGAAGGATGCCAAATGCCGAGTATAGATGTTAGTTATCAACCAATTACAGGCCAAACCACTAGCCCAGGTGAATGAAGAGAAAACCAGAATTGCTGGAAACTGATTCCAGTTAGCCTGCTTATTTTGTAAGCTTTAAAATTATTTAGCTCATCACCAACTTTAAGGCAAAGACAATGGATAATTAAATCATAGCCAGTTATTTATGCTGGTGGGTTCACAGAAGATAGTACTCTCTAAATGTCTTTTTCCCAAAACCAACATTTACTGCTGGCTACTTTCTAGCTTTTTGGAGTAAATGATAAAAGCTTTTTACATCTTCCTTATTTTTTCGGTGCTAGTGTGACTGCTTCACCTGGTGGAATTTGTTCCTAGACTGACATGGTTTAGGAAACAAACTTTATTTTGGAAAGAATAGTTCTGACTTAATGTTATACAGGACACATTAAGCAGCAGAAAGGGAGCTATTGGGAGACAGAAAAAAACCCCATTAAAGTCACTAGAATTTAATAACCTTTTTGGTATTTAGTAGTTTTTATATATTTAAGAGGCAAAACAGTCATGGCTTATTACTAACCCTCCTTAAAAACTTATACTTAGGGAGGGAAGGTGTCATCACTATTCCATTAGAAGATAAAACTGAGGCCAACAGACTAAACCGGAGTAGAATAACAGGGTTTCGTCTTGAGGTATCTAGTCAATTTCTGACACTATCTCACCACAAACACACTAATGATCGATCACCTTATACTTTCTGGGATACCAAAAAAATGGTACTTAATCCATGACAAGTTAACCAAATTACAACTGAACAAAAGCAAAAACTTTTAATTATAAAAGTTATATATATGCATGTTTTAAAGAATTCCATTAGCCAGAGAAAACCACTGAGAACACAGGCAGCACTGGAGCTGGAGATCCACGCGAGCAGGTACTCTTGTTCACTGTCATGGTCTCAGTGCCCATATACTTGCATACGAAAACATGCAGTAAACAGATGTGAATGAATATCAATGTTTTTCTTCAAATCTTATTTTCAATGTACTCTCTAGATATTCAAAAAAAAAAAAATCAGCAGCAAACCATATTATATGTCCCATTTAAAAAAATTATCACATAGTGAGGTTCTCCACACCTCCATTCATTAGTATTTTTTAATATTCCACATATTTATTGAATCATTTTCCTTTAGCTGGAAAAAATTCTCAATCTCAAAACTCGAATAATAGAGTGAACTTCAAAGCACGAACCAGTGCTCACATATGTTTGTACAAGGCAAAAGACAAATAATGCCACATGTAGTTCCTATCTGGTGACCACAGAGCCACTGTGAGGTATCTCTTTTACAGAAGAGGAACTGAAGGGAGAGGTTCAGGTCAGAGTTTGTTGGTGGCATAGAGATGTGACCTTCAGGTGTCCCCCATACCACTTCTCCTACGGAGTTTTGGGGGAAAAGTAACATGCACATCCTGTAAGAATTTCAACTAGCATGCGAACTCTGAGCTATAATTCTATACTGGTGTATTACTGATCCTTGAAGGAAGGAGAAATCAGATGTGGGAAAAACCACAGCCCCTAAGATTTAGTTTAATTCCAAGCCTGCTAAGTAAATATTCTGAGATCTACAAGGTTCTCAGAGTCAAATTTGTATGTACCATGTTCAACTCCTCTGCTTCCTCCCCTTGGCCAAAACAGCCAACACTTCTGTTTACTTGACTTGCACTTTTAATCATGGTTTACTTTTCAATTTGCACCTACTCTTCCAACATGACACCAGGAGATGGGTGGAGGCAATCTATCAATCATCCCCATCCAAGACCTTCCCACGATAGCAGCAGAGGCTTTCTGCCTTGAAAAAAGGCCTGTGACAAAGTAATAAGCTTCCTGTGGTTATCACAGATTGGTCACTATTTAACCAACCCAGGGAGCCATTTACTGTGCACTCTGCTCCAACACTGTGAATGTCACTTACTCCACCTACTTGAGTGGGTGGGGTTGATTCTTTGACCCTTGTGGAAGCTCTAATAGCAATGTGTTCTGAAGTTTTATTGTAAGGAAAGCACAGACTGGAAAGATTTAAGAAATCTAGCTTAACACTTTCTATCCCTTCCAAGGATTATTATTGCACCTAGATTTTTAAAAAGAAAGAACTGCCTAGGGAGAATGATTACACAATTTGGTCATCTATTCAATTGCTTAATATTTCTTTTCGAGGAGTAATAGTTAATCTAAAGCAGGGCCATCTTAACAGCCACTTGTTTCTTCTTGCTCTTTATCTTTAAAGAGAAGAATTAACTGCTGCCTTTCATATAATTGCTTTATATGCTTTTTATGATTAGGTCTTTCTTCTGAAGCTTTTCTTTTTCAGGTAAAATAACCCTGTATACAAATGCTCTAAATGTTTCTTCTGCCCTTGAACTTAAGAGGCAAATCAGAAAAGGTTTTGACTCCTCCCTTCTTCTGTACAGGAAAAATCAACTGCATATGAATAACCAAGGGAAGTGAATGCCTATGGCTCTTGGTATTGTTTGGTTAACATACAATTTTAGTTTTTAAACCAAAAAAATTATTGAGATTTGATCATATTCTTTTGCAAACCGCCTTTTCATAACATAACTGTTAAACAATCAAAATCTACTACTCTTAATCAGAAAGAAAAGAAAAATGGCTGTATATTCATTCACCAGATTAAGGAGAACCTAGTTTGTTAAAACTAAAAGATATCTGAAAACTGATTCAGGAACTGAGTCATACTTCCTGCTCTGAGACCCAACCACAACGTGTGCGCACACTGGTGTAACAGCATTTTCTTTCTTCCATAAATGGCTCTCCCCAGAGCAAATATAGTTCAACAGGAACCAAACCTGCTACTTTAGCTATCGAAAGAAGCCAGTGAAGAAGGCATGGCCACCAAGAGTTTCATAATGCATGGACATTCTTTCTTACTTCTCCTAAGGTAGTTGTAAGGAAGAAGAGACCTTTCAGAATAAAAAATTAAGATTATAAACTTTAGACAGGCCAGAATTGATATACTACTTGACAACGTTATAGAAACAGAAAAGAACCCATCTTATTCTCGTGATAGCTATTTTCGTACTGGTCAGAGAGTACTTTTTGCCACATTTTTTGAGAACTAAAGCGGTTTTTGTTTTCAATGGTTAGGGAACATTTTTATTTCTCCAGAGTAAAAAACAAGCAAGTAAAGAGCCAAAATCTTTTCTGGGAAACATCTGTCTTTACATCATTATGGGAAATGAAATCAAGAGCCCCTGGTTAGGTGAGCAAGCTGTCCAGAGTGGCCAGTGCCAGTGGGGGAATTCTGTGCCATGGATCTTCTCTGAGTGGCGAGTCGCCAATAAAAGGTAAGGAGAAAACAAAACCCCAAGGAAAATGATGTGGAACTTACCTCATCAGCGCCATGTGCTTGAAGTTCTTTGTAGAATTTCAAAGAAATACTGACCATCACTTTTGTTTTGTCTCCATTAGGATTTGAAATATGATAGAGGACCCCATCAAAATCTGTGAGGAAAGCAAGTAAGACTGCTTATCTCAAAGTGCCTGCCTACCTGCTGTAGGCCATAAGCAAAGTCCCTCTTGTAAAAAGGCATGTGAGTAAAATGGTATTTATTTTAAATCCATGTGGGAAGTCAGCAGAATCACTGGGATAGAACTGTCGAGTACCTATCTCTTTGCTTTTCTAAAATTACAAAGCTAGTTTTACCTTAATCACAGCTTGGGGCTGGAAGAACTAAAAATTTTTTTTTAACTATTTCTTAATATCAAGTATCTAGTCACGTGTTCAAATACTGTCTTGAAAAATTAACTCCCCCCCCAAAAAAAACTGTTGTCTTACTTGAATTCAGAATGAGGCGGCACAATGTATCTGGTTATTTCTTAAGCTTTTAATCTATAGGTCTCCTCTCTTTTTGGCTTCTATCCTTCTACAGTATAGAGGACTTATCTTGTGTAGTTCCTGAAACTAGGTGATGAGTGGCCATCACTTTAGGGAGAGGTGGCATGGCTGGTTAGTAGGGTGGGATGGGGACAGTGCCTGCCTCCAAGTCACAGCACTTCAGAGCTGTGAAAAGTCTTCCAAGATTATCTAGTCAAGCACTCTTATTTTTCAGAGAGTGGCTATATAACTCGAAGTTGACATAGCAAGTGTAGTATCAACACCCAGTTCTTTACAGGAAACAAAAAGCAGTAATATCTGACTTGCTGAACAGGTCTCTAGCATTTTCATGTTTTCCCACTAAGTCTAGTAGTAGACAAACTGAGATGATAGACATTTGAAGACAATAACTTATTATTTCTGAATGAAAAAACCCTTATTTTGTATCACACAATTAAACTCCAACTTCTAAGATATCAGTAGGTAACTTTACAGTGTTCACTAAACTAATAAAGACTTTAGAAAGATCTGACAATCAAGGGAAAGTACTTCAAATGTCAAAGCTTATTTCAGGAACATTTTTTTTCTATTTTTTCTATTGTGCCTTCTCCTAATAAAGTTAAGATAAAGACGCTTACCTGCAAATGTTACTTCTACTGCTTCTGGTTTGTTTCTGCAAAACAAAACAAGAGTCCCTTAGGAAAGATAACTATTGCTGCATGACTTCAAGGGGACTTGCAAAGGCTCCTGAGCTTAATTTAAGATCAGACCACTATGTATCAGTCTTATGCTTATTACAGAGAGTATACAATTCATTTTCTTATGCATCTCAACCTCTGGACTTAGTTAAGGTAGAGGATAAGAAAAAGTAGGATAGATAAAGCTTCTGTTTTCCAGATGCTGTCGAATCTGTTGTGGTTGGTGGTCACCTCAATTCTGAATTCCTTAAGACCAAGATTCACACAGATTGTCTGTGTGAACCACAACGTACCAACTTTTGGTCAATGTCTCCCCCACAGGACTGTAGTGATGGGGGTAGGACATTCAGCAAGAAAACTGCTAAACAGAATGTAGTATGATTTTAATATACTTGAGGTGAGAGGATGCTTTCAGGCCATAAAACAGAAAGTTCTTTTCTATTTCAAAGACAACCTGTGAACCCTCCTACACATCTTTTCCCTTTCCTTTATGTCACCAAAGTACTTACCACTCTCCTTCATGAAGCTATCTTTGACTAGTTCTACCCTAGTTTTATTTTGTCTTGAAATTACAATGTTATACTTCCACAGAAAGTGTAGCACAAAACAACACTGTGAAGCCACTGAAAACAGTCAAGACACCTATTTTCCAACTTTAGCTTTTTCATCAGGATCATGTTTTCAGACAAATACCTATACGTCTTTATTTTCTGACCTACTCATCTATAAAGTGGGTGAACACAAGCGATCCTACCTACCTCATAGAACTGCTGAAGCTAAAACCAGAGAACATGAAAGAACCTACACTGGAAGGCAATGACAGCTTAATACCTTCTGTGCCATTCCCAGCTTAGCCTGTATGTGGACATGTATTTGATAAATGCTACTGACTTATTACCTAGGAAGCATGACATAATCCTAGCTATAAACAATAATGGTCAATTAACTCCCAACAAAAAGCTACTTTACATACTCTCTCCACTTCTTTAAGTCCAATGGTAAGAAACAAATGAAGACTCTACTACTGTTTTATCAGCTAGCTACCAACTCAAATGAGTCCACTTTGTTTTGTGGGCCAGCAGACAAGATAGACACATTTTTACATTTATTCTTGCCTAACTTGCTCAAGACCTCACAATTAAGTACATAGGTTTTATACTACTTTGGCTCCTTCACACTTGTAAAAGGAACCACGAATGAGTGCCCTCCAGGGTTGCTGGGAAATAAGGGAATATATAACGTTGTTTATGACTGTTTAAAAAAAAAGGCTGCTGCAGAGGCTAAACAATACCTTTCAAGGAAACTGGCTTCTTTTGAGCGTATGTTATAGCCCTGTTCAAAAATCAACCCATACAAATCACATACAAAATTCCATCCTGCGTCTTCAAAGCCATTCATATGTGACATAAGAAAAGTACTTTGAGTGTAAGAATGGAAGTATCAAGTGGTTTACGGAGAAGCAAAGAGTTCAGAATATAATGAAAAGAATTAGATGAAAATTTAAGTTGCTTCTGTTCTTTCGTAGGAAACTGAAGCAAGGAGACAAAGGCAGTGAATGGCCAACAACCATTCCTCACCTCTAGAAAACGAGCAAAGAAAGAAGTACAAACACAGACCTACAACCCATTTGAATGAGACAGTAAGAGGCTGCACGATGGGAGGAAGCACTGAAGAATATTTTTCTGGGGAAGGCTGGCTATACCAAAGTCAGAGTGGAGGTTTATAAAGGTCCACATTGCATCACTTAAGTGGTGGTGATTGTTATGTTTTAACCTTTAGGCTTTAATGCTGCCAATGCAGGATTGAGTTCCTCATTCTCCCACTTCATCAACAGACTGAGAAAAATCAACTGTAAATAAATCACCTTGGGGTTCCAAGCTGTAAACATTCTGACTCTGGAATTTTGAATTTCTTTAGGCCATAAAGTTCCCTGAGCACAGATCCCCAGTGGGAGAAGTTGCTAAGATCTATACTAAGTGGTTTGCTGCTTGACTTGAGAACATTTGTCAAATCATTGCCATTAATATTTCAGTTTACTATTTATGGCTTCACAAAAGGTTGCAGAAGAGACAGGCTGCAGAGAGAGCGTTAGGCCAAAGGAGTCTTCTTGAGAACTCATTTGGGAGTTAGAGGTCCATGAACTCTGCTCTGAAAAGGAGGCTGTAACCAAGATTGTGTCCCAATTCCAAGACCAGGTGTTTATTTACTTTTGTGGTTTAAAATCATGGAGCTAGAGGGGAGTAAGATTGGTCTGGGACACCACTTAACAGGCCAAAAAGATAAATGGTCATCTTCTGTTCTACCATTTGCTAAAGTTTCAGATAGTGGGGGTGAGTTTAATTACAGAAAAAGCAAGTTCTTCAGAGTTCTGTCACTTCTTAGTTATGTAACCACAGGCAATGTTATTCAAATGTCACTGAGCCTCAGGTTCCTTTTCTAGACTGAGATGAGGTGGATACAGCAAAGTTTCCCCAAGTGTCTTGTGACTAAGTTACAGATATGCTGAGATAATGATCTCCACAGCCCTATGGGCAGCCTAGTGGCATTATTACCTCAAGGCTCAAACATTTACCCGAATGTACAAATATTATTTCCGTGTGAGAGAGAGAGAGAGAGAGAGAGACAGACAGACAGACAGACAGACAGACAGACATATCATAAAGTCAGAAATCACCAATGCTGGATGCCTACACAATGCTTAATTCATATGTCTACTCCCCCACAACTCTCAAAGGCCCTAGTTTATTCACCCATAAATAGGAAGTGCTATTATCACAGGGGCACATTTGAAATCAAGTGAACCCATGTTAAAGCTTATAGCCAAATGCCTGGTTGGTAGAAGGTCATCAATAAACGAGTTTTTCTTCGAGGTGATATGAGAGGAGACCAGACTTGAAGCCATGGTAGGGAGATGTTTTGGGATTATGGAAATTCCCAGAATCATCAACTGTTCCGCAGTACAAGGAGAAGGAGAAGCCCTATTAATGTCGGACTGTTGTAACGTTTACATCCTGGAACAAGTCAGCTGGGTAAGTCCTCCGGGTTACTGACTGCACAGCACAAAACACTAAAACACATTAAATTCATTCAGAGGGTTTCAAGAGCTTTTAAAATCCTTTAGAAAAAAATTTTCTTCAATCATTTTTTCTAAGGAAGCTTCTAGAATGTCATCTAATCAGTCAATAAAGAACTCCTGGAAACTGTATTATCTAATCCTCTTTCCTCATTAAGCATTTTGGAGTTTTTACTCCCAAACATATCCAATTCTTCACTTGGGCATTTCTGTCCCTTTTCTAGTTGTCCCTTCCACGTGGTGAATTAGAAGAATCACTGAATTCTGCTATCTCACCAGAAAAGTTTTTGATCACTCTCTAAGTCTTCTATAAGGCCCCCATCATCTTCTTTGACCAAAGCCTATAAAAATGGATATTAGATAAGAGGTCATCCTACTCTTTGCTGAAGCGGCATATCAAAATATGGAAAGATCTAAAAGGCTATTCACATAGTGTGAGGAAAGTGATAAGCTCCTCCTAAGGAAACTGAGAACCACTCTAACTGGCTTTATCCTTCAAGAAAACATTTACTGAACTGACAATGAGGATGCTAGGAAACAAGGATGACTAAAATGACAATGCCCCTAAGGAGTCATCAATTTGGTGGAGTGCAGCTCAGGGGCTTCATGCCCAAAGCAGTTTCAAAGAGACCAGAGGCCAGGCAGCAGTGTGTAGCTACAATGACCTGTAAAAAGACCAAGCAGATCCTCTTAGCGAGTCAGCCACTACATTCCAGTTCTTCTCAATGTTTCAACAATGTCCTAATTCCGAGTCACTTCAAACCAGTCTGTCTCTCGGAGGACATATGCAGCATATTTGGGAATGAGAACAAGGTATCAGCAAGATTTAATTTATTCCTTTCTCAAATTTTCTCCTCCCACAGTCCTCGCCCACCCCAACTGGCACTGCTTGCTTACTGAGCTTCACTCCCCCTCACAGAATCACAGCGCCCCACAATATGCACAGCTGTGGCAAGAAGCCAGCACACACTTAAAATCAACAGCAATTTGCATCTGACAGCATTTTCTCAATCTTGGACTCTAGGCTCTAGCTAAGTAGACAGGCCTAGCTTCCAAGGCAGAAACGGTTCTCGGTGTGTATATAGTAACGAAATAATTAAATTAATTTGCCAGATTACTTGTGCTTTAATTGGGGGTCTGGGTTAAGAATTCCTAAATGAAAAGGCAATGTTGTTGAAAAGACCTGTACATGAGGTTATTTGCAGTGTTAAGTACAGTTTTTTAATCAGTCACATTTTTAGTTTGTAGGCTGCTGGAAAGACAACTTACTAATAATTATCATTTTGTGAGGCTATATGAATCATTCCAATAAGCCATTCTCTCAGGAGTGTGGTAGGAAAAAATAAAAAGCAATTTGCTCGGAATGAATCTTAAGCTTTGTTGGAACAGCCTCCGAATTAAAAGGTTATCATGACCAAATGTATTCTTAAAGTTTAGATGACAAAACTCTTCTATACAAAGGAAGTTTGTGCTTTTACTAGGATGTCACAGGCAAGAAGATCCAACAGGATGATATGAGAGGCATCATTTAAAAAAAGATCACTCTCAGAAGGAAAGCTATGGTAACTGTGTTCTGAAGTATATACTATGCAACTGTTTATAAGACTATCTCATGCTTACATTTTCAGTAGCTGGAAGAGTGTTGTGCATTAGAACTTTCTAAAATAATGGAAATGTTCTATATCTGCACTAGCCAAATTTGGGAGCTACTAGCCACATGTGGCAACTGTGCACAAGAATTGTGGCTAGTGTGACTAAGGAACTTAATTTTTATTTCACTTTTAATTCTTAAACTTAACTAGCCACATGTAGCTACTGGTTATTATAGGAGGACACCAGAGTTGGAAGATTCATTCTGCAAAGGTTGTTCTGAACCATAATTTCTCCAACTGGTTTGTTGAGAAGGGTAAAGCAGGGTGGAGCTGACCTCTTCCAGGTTTCCACACAGGCAACACCGTTCAAATTTCCAGGGTTTCTCCTCCAAGCTACTCCATTTCCTTAATATCTTCCTCTGATCTCTACTCCAACACATCTTACCCCTTAGCTCCTCTGTAACATTGCAAACAGGCTCTCTCAGGCCCCCCTTTTTCTGTTTCTGCCTGGTACTGAGCACTGATAGAATCCCATAAATGTTTATGATTATCACACCAGTCTTCCTTTGCTGGAAGTTCTGACCTCCCTGGCCTGTATCAGTGTCTCTTTTCAAAGTGCTTTTCAGCAGAATGTTTTGAGCCCACTAATTTAAAGTCATATCTCAAAGGGAAGATGGGCCAGACTAAAAGCCAAAACTTGCTGCCCTGCCCCAATATGCAACACTACAACATATACTTTGTAAAAAATGTCCTAGAAGTTCTGACTTATGCATTCCAGACTTGAGTGCCTACTTTAATTCCTCTGAAATGGTTAGTTGCTCTTTTTTAAGAGTAATTATCTAAAATGAAAAGAAATGAAGTTCTGAATAAAGGGGCACATTTTGGAATAAAGTTGTTATCACACAAATAGATGTGAATGGAACTCCTATATTACAAGGCAAGCTTTTACTTGAAAACGCACAGGCATTTATCTTGTAGATCAGCTTATAACTGCCCAGGTCTCATTCTTTACTAGTCCGGACTTGAGAATGCACTTAGATGAGTTGTGAAAATGCAGAAGTTAATTTAACTTCCTCCTGTGTGCTACACTGCTCAAAAAAAGTACACAGCAATTACCCAAAATAAGACTCTGAGCTGATTCCCTTGAACATTCAAAATGCAAAGGAACTGGTGAGGCTGAGGACAAGAAGCAAGTTAGTCTAAAATATAAGCAACTGCAGCCCCTGGCAGAAAATAATAGCTACTGTTCACTGTATGTGTTACTTCAAGGAAAGTTGTGCTTTGTTTTAGATAAAATCTGTGGCCTTATAAAAGAGATAGGTGATAATATACTCAATTTAAGCGGTGGGTTAGAAGTATTTTTTTAATGCTTCCAAGCCACAAGTTTGTATCACCACTCAGAATTTTCCTTCCACCGATCCCTTCCCACCTAGGGTTCTCCAAGCACTTACTTTCCTCTTATTAGTTCTCAGTTTACCAGAAAGTTTGCACTTATTTCCTCAACTATGGAACCAAGAATGTGAAGCCTCATCCTCAAAGATGGGGAAATAAGGAAAGGGACCAGCTAAAAATTAGAAGCTAAAAGCAATTTCTTGGCTCAAATCTTAAAAGTATAGCAACTTTGGGGGAAAAGGCTGTCTTCTACTGTTTGTGTTGGATAGAGAAGACTGCCTTGGAAATTTGTCCTAAGGCCACCTTTAAAAAGGCCAATGGTAAAAAAAAAAAAAAAATGGTTATCTAAGACCTTTATAGGCTCTGAAGGCTTTCAAGCTTGCACCTGGGCCAATACTACCACCGAAGAAATCACTGACCAGAGGTCTGGTAAAGAATGTAAAAGATAACCAGATAAAAGCTAGTGGGTGGGGAAAAGTGAATGAGAACCCCAGAAGACATAAGGAAAGGGTGTGGATGGGGAAACTATTAGCTTTGCTTGAGGAATGTGTAATAAAATGGCCAGTGTCTCTCACCGGGTTTGGGGAAGGGAAACTAGATATCGTGTCTTTCTGGCTGCAAGACTGGGTCTGCTTTCAGTCTTCCCTCTTGCTCCTTTAGACGAAACGAGGAGCTGGGGGTGGGGAGCGAGAATGCTGGTGGTGATGGGGGCTTGCATCTTCTTCCTTCCTCCAGCCACGGGAATTCCTGAAAACTCCTTCCAACCCAATCCAAACGGGCTCTCCTCGGGTTCAGAACAATGACGGGGAATACGGAGGGAAGTAGCCCCCTGCTCGCTCCAGAGGGCAATGGGATCCTCCAGCGACAGTTCTAGCTCAAGCTGCCCTCACATCCCACAGGTCTCCTGCCTTTCAGCACGCGCACTCCTGTCCACTCACTGCTTCCGCATCCCTCCTCTGAGCCTCTCCCCACGCATCTCTGATCCTCACCCCACCGCGCCCAACTGCCTCCCACGTTTACTCCGCCGGGGCAGTCCCCACACCCGTCCAGGTCCCCATCTCCCTCTTCCGTGTCGAGGGTGGGGGGCTGAACAACACTAAAGATGAACCGGGGTCAACTCTGCCTCCCTCGCCGCCCTCCAGCCCCGGGCGCGCGCTCACCCGGCGGCCGCGTTCTCGAACTTGAGCGCGAGCGTCTCCTCGATGATGCGGTTGTTCACCTCCAGCAGGATCATGGCGGCGGCTGCCCCGGGCAGGGGAAGGAGAGACAAGGGTGGGTAAGGGAGCGAAGGACGGAGGGAGCGGTCCTGCTGCTCCCTGAGGAGGGGGGCTGGGTGGGGTAGAAGGTTAGGGGAGAAGGGAAGAGGGACCGGGATGGGGAGAAGGGGAAGAAGCGCGCGCTGTCTCGCGTAAGTACTGACTGTGGAGACACCCACCCACCTGACCGACCTGGCCCCAGAAGCCTGAACCCGCCTGCCGAGCCGCCGCCGCCGCCGCCGCTGCCGCCTCACCGACGAGCCCGGTCCCCGCCCAGCCCCCGGCCCTAGCCGGCCACTTCCGCTCTCACACCCACTTCCGCTCGCCGCCCAGACGCGCGATACCGCGGCGCCATTTCCGCTCCGACTCCTCGTGTGCGCGCACGCAGGCGCGCGCAGGGAAAACGGAGGCTGCGCTTGCGCATGCGCAATGCCGCTACCCCGCCTCTACTTTCTCAGACCCTATTAGTCTGTCTCTTAGCGGGCTGTGGTTTCCAAGGCATACCTTACTGTGTAGCCCCTCCCTTGCGCTCCCTGTCCCAGAGGTCTAGCCACACCCTTCTAGTCTTGTTTCAGAGACCCCCTCAAGTAGTTCGTTCATGTCATTTCTCAGCGTACTTCTTTATTTTCAGCTTGTTTGTTGACGGTGTGCCCCCTCATGCCACACTGATGACTGTCCAGCGGCACCATCACGCATTTTTCTCCAAATATTTGATGGGCTTCCGCTCCGTGCTGGGTTAAAGGGGTAAACGAAATAGACGAGGTCTTGCTTTAGTGGAGTTTATAGTCTGGTAAAGGAAACAATAAATAAACTTAATTACATAACTATAAATTGTTTTAAAGAGCAGTGAAGAAAAGGAATGAGAAGTCATCTAGGTGAAAGGCAACTTAGATGGGCCTCCACGGGCTTATCATACCTCCATTTCTGTGCCTGGGGAGCTGCATCTAGGGACTCGAACATGACATGATTATCCCCGTCCAGTACCTCTACCACACATGCCTTCTTACTCACCTGCATGCAGAATCTTAACTCATTTTTTTGCTACATCTGTGCCTTGTTTTGTATTTTCCCTCTTCTGGGGGAATCTAACAAATTTAGTTGAGGCCCCTCTACATGCAATGTTAAATTTTCTGCAAAGTGCTCTCGGAGCGGAGGTGGCGGGGGTGGGGGGAGGGAGGGAGGAACAAGAAAATGAACAAAAAACTGGCCCCTGTCCTCAAGGCTCATACAGCTCTTTAAAACATTTCTTTACTTACCGGCCATGGATAAAGTTCAAGACATTGCAGATGCTCCCAAATTATATGCTAACACTTTAAAATTAATGTTATATGTTAAACTGAACTAAAATAATATACATATTCTAAACTAAAATAATAAACTAAAATAATGAATATACATATTTAAAAATATGAAGTAAATAATGAATATGCTGAACTAAAATAATGAATATACATATTTTAAAAGTATATACAGACACTAAAGCCTTGAAAAAAACCAGTTCACTGACCTATCCTCAATTCTTCTACGTACTCATCCCAATTATATCCAAGTATCTAAATAAATGTTTATATGACTAATTGTTGATTTGTTAATTTTAAGGATTATCTGTTGACTTTCTGCCATGGTAGATAAGAACATGACTCATCATTTCTGTTCCCCCCTCCACATAGTTATGTAACAATTGTTGGTTAAACCAATAATCAGCATTTAAATTATTATGTATGCAAATCTTGCTTACCAATGGGAAGTGAATTACAAACTTCCTTCTAGCTTATACAGCCTTTTTTCTCCCATTTGTCAATTTTCTATATATCTACATTTGGCTGCCCCCCAACCACACTGCAGGTGCTCCAAGACTGTTGAAAATTCTAGCAATATTTTCCATATACTCGATTAAGTAAATTCCACTTATTCTTTAGGGTTTTTGTTCTAGGATCTTCCTTCCTCTTGTTTCAATCCGGGTAACTGCTCTCTAGACTTGTACTACAGTGTCATTCTGGGATTTTCCTTCATAGCTGTTCTGGGCTGGTTTTGCCCATTTCCTGGATTCCATGTCTTCCTCTTTCTTGCTTTACTTCCTTGTTTTACTAAAGTACCTCCTCTACTAATTTCCTAAGGAAGAGAGTTAGGGGATATGTTAGAATCTTCACATATTTTAAAATATCTTTTATTCTAACACTTGATTTGTAGTTGGGCTGGTTACTGAATTCAAGTTTGAAAATAATTTTTCCTCATAATTTTAAAGTTATTTATTACATCTTATGCTACTTTTCAGGGTTGTTATTTTAAAAGTCTGATACCTATTCATATCCCTGATCCTTTGTATGTTATGTCTTCCCTGTCTCTGGAAACATGAGGATTTTTTTCTCCAGGGTATTCGTTGGAAATTTTAAAATGATATACTTTGGTGCAATGCTTAATATTTTTTTGTCCTGAGCACTCATTGAAAATGGAAACTCATGTACTTTAGTTTTAGAGGAAATTCTCTTTAATTATTTCCTTGATAATTTCTTCTCTATTTTCGTTGTTCTTTTTCTGGAATGCCTATTACAGATGGTCTCTCACTTATGATGGTTTGTCTTATGGTTTTTTAACTTTATGATGGTGTGAAAGCAATACGTATTCAATAGAAATTAGACTTTGAATTTTGATCTTTTCCTGGGCTATTGATACACAGTAAGATACTCTCTTGTGATGCTTGGCAAGAGGCAGCAAGCTGAAGCTCCCAGTCAGCCACATGATCACAAGAGTAAACAACCAATACTCCACAGTGTAATATTAAATGCATTTTTGACTTATGATATTTTCAATTTATGATGGATTTATTGGGACATAATCCCATTATAAGTCGAGTAGCATCTATATTTAGAAGTTAGATTTCTGGATAGATCTTCGATTTTCTTTTTTCATTTTCTATTTCTTTGGGGTTTTTGTTTGTTTTATTTTACTTTATTCATATTCAAAGGGAAAAAATTTAACATAGATTCAAGATTCACATTACAATAAATGATAAAATTAAATATTCTCTTGATACAGAGTTTCAACTTTTGCATTTTTTTCTATTTCACTTATCCTGCCATCTTTTTTTTCTAAGCGTTTCTATTACTTTACTCCCACTTTGTCCTATGATTACATTGACAGATTCCCTACCTCACCCAGTAGTTTAGAAAGTTTACTTCTATAAAAACTAAAATGATTATCATTAAAAATTTAATACAGCTTTTAACTTTGACAACATCTAGGTAATATCTGTAACCTTTTCTCTTCATCCTCAAGTATACTATTAACTGTTCATCTTACTGGGCAGAAATGTGGCATTTTATTTTCTAGTCTTTCTTGTTGATTTTTGGTGTGGGAGGAAAATATGTATTGTGCTTATGTGTTTATTCTCACCCTAGATTGCTAAAACATATCCTCCAGTAATTCTTTCGAAGATTATATGCAAGAAATAAACTCTATTTTTTCGATATCAAAAAATATATTTGTTTTACCCTCAAAATCAAATGCCAGTTGGCTGGATATAAGATTTTAGGTTTAAAGTCTTTTGCCTGCAGAACTTTTATGATATTGCCCTATAGACTTCTAGCATCCAGAATATTCAGTGATAAGTCTGCTATCAATCTGATACTTATTCCTCTGTAGGTTATCTCTTTTTTCTCTCCAGAAACATTTATGATTTTTTTCTTTATCATTGTAATTCCAAAATTTCACCAAGGTGTGACTAGGAGTGAATCTCCTTCCATCAATTTTACTGGGTACTCAGTAGGCACTGAAAAGCTCAAGATATGAATCTTTAACTATGGAAAGTTTTCTTCATTATTTCCTTAATTATTTCTTCTGCTCCATTCTCTTATCTTTTTTCTGGAATTCCTATCAAATGGATGTTTAAGCTTCCGGGTCTATATTCTACGTCTCTTATTCTTTAATTATTATCTGGAGGAATGAGGGTTGACTCACTGCCTTATTTTTATTTTTAATAGTAATAAAATACATATAATGTATATAATCTTAAAAGTTTATAATCTTAACCATTTAAAACAGATTTTTATTAAAATATAGCTAACATATAATATTGTATTAATTTCAGGTGTACATCATAGTTATTACACATTTATATACCTAAAAAAGTGATCACTATGATAGATTCAGTAACCATCGACATCATACAATGCTATTACAATATTATTGACTATTTTCTCCATGCTGGAAATTTGAACCTCTTATTATCCTTCATATTCCCCTCCCCTTTTTTGATTTTTCTTTTCCTTTTTTTCTTTTAAGATTTTCAAGTCTTTAAAAATTAATTTTTAAAATTACAGTTGGCATATGATATATTAGTTTTGGGTGTACAACACCTGAAATGTCTAATAGTAATTAGACATTTATATTACTTATGAAGTGATCACCCTGATAAATCTAGTACCCTTCTGATACCGTACATAGTCGTAATATTATTGACTATATTCCTTATGCTATGCTTTACAACCCTGTTAACTATTTTGTAACTACCAGTTTGTGCTTCTTAATCTCTTTACCTTTTCACTTATCCTCAAACCCCCACGCATCTGGCAACCATCAAAATGTTCTCTGTATCTATGAGTTTGTTTCTGTTTTGTTTGTTTATTTTGTTCTCTAGATTCCATATATAAGTGAAATTATATGGCATTTTTCTTTCTCTGTCTGACTTACTCCACTCAGTACAATACCCTCTAGTTCCATCCATGTTTTTGCAGATGGTAAGATTTCATTTTTTTAAAGGCCAAGTAATATTCATATATATATGTACACACACACATACACACACACACACACACACACACCATCTCTTCTCTATACATTTATTCATTGATGGACACGTAGGTAGCCTCCATTTCTTGACTGTTATCAATAATGCTGCAATAAACATATGGAATCACATGTCTCTTTGAAGTAGTGTTTTGGGTTTCTTCGGATTTATACCCAGAAGTGGGATAATTGGATTCTTCTTTGTCTCTTGTTATAGCCTTTGTTTTAAAGTCTATTTTGTCCAGTATAAGTATTGCTGCCCCAGCCTTTTTGTTTCCATTTTCATGAAATATCTTTTTCCATCCTTTTATTTTCAGTCTTTAGAGTTGAAGTGAGTCTCTTGTAGGCAGCATATATAAGAGTCTTGTTTTTTAATCCATTCAGCTACTCTATCTTTTGATTGGAGCATTTAATCCATTTATATTTAAAGTAATTATTGATAGGTATGTAGTTATTGCCATTTTATTATTCATAGTTTCTCTCTCTCTCTCTCTCTTTCTCTCTCTCTCTCTCTCTTTCTCTCTCTCTCTCTCTCTCTCTCTCTCTCTCTCTCTCTCTCTCTCTCTCTTTTGTCCCTTCAACATTTCCTGTAATACTTGCTTGATGGCAGTAAATTCCTTTAGCTTTTTCTTACCTGGGAAGCTCTTTATCTGTTCTTTGATTCTACATGATAGCTTTTTGCTGGGTAGCATAATCTTGATTGTAGATCTTACTTTTCATCACTTTGAATATTTCCTGCCAATATTTTCCTGCCTGAAAAGTTTCTGTTGAGAAATCAGCTGCCAGTCATATGGGAGCTCTCTTGTAGATAATTAACTGCTTTTCTCTTGCTGCTTTTAAGATTATCTTTGTCTTTAGACTTTGTCATCTTAATTATGACATCTTGATGTGGGCCTCTTTGGGTTCATCTTGTTTGGGACTCTCTATGCTTCCTGGGCTTGTATGTCTGCTTTATTTTTCACCAGGATAGAGAAGTTTTCAGTCATTATTTCTTTTAATAGGTTTTCGGTTCCTTGCTCTCTCTTTTCTCCTTTTGGTACCCCTATGTTGCAAATGTTGGTACATGTGATGTTGTCCCAGAGGCCAGTTAAACTATCCTCATTTTTTCGAATTCTTTTTTCTTGTTTCTGTTCTGATTGGGTGTTTTCTGCGACCTTATCTTCTGAATTGCTGATTCAAGATCTGTTGATTCTAATCTACTGTTGATTCCTCCTAATGTATTCCTCATTTCAGTTATTGTATTTTTCATTTATGATTGGTTCTTTGTTTTTTATCTCCACTTTTATGTTTTCTCTTTGTTAAAGTTCTCACTGAGTTCATCTACTCTTCCCCTAAGTTCATTGAGCATCCTTATAACCAGCAGTTTTTTGTATACATGTGTGTTTTAAAACTTTTTTTAAAAAAATTTATTTAAATTAGTTTCAAGTATACAGTACATTGGTTAGACATCTATATAGTTCATCAAATGATCCCTTCAATTGCTCCCTCCCTCCCCTGGCCCTCCACCTTGCCATCATATTAATAATGCTAACTGCATTCCCTCTGCTATAAACAGCGTTTTGAACTCTGAATATGGTAGATTGCTTGTCTCCATTTTGTTTAGTTCATTTTCTGGAGCTTTGTTCCATTCTTTAATTTGAGACGTGTTTCTTTGTCTCCCCATTTTGGCTGTGTTTTTTTTTTTCTATGTATTAGGTAGGGCTCCTAAGTCTCTCAGTCTTAGTAGAATGGCCTTATGTAGTAAGGTGTCCTATGGGGCCCAGTGGCTGGATCTCCTTTGTCACCTGAGCTGGGTGCTTCAGGTGTGTCCCTTGTTATGAATTGTGTGTACCCTCCTGTTGTAGTTGAGTTTTGGTTGTTGTTTGCATGTCAATGGGAGGGATTTACCCTCAGGCAGATTGGTTGTGATGATTAACTAGTGACTACAGTGGAGAAGCCTGTTGTGCAGGAGTTGACCCTATGGAGCAGGCTTCACTTTAGCAGGACTCTGGTGACTGCCCAGTCTGCCCTTTGGGTATATTGTCCTTGGATGTGACCATGAGTAGTACCCTGGCTCGGACAAAGCCGGCCACCGGGTGTGCAGGCTGGAGCATCCTGGGGGTCCCCACTGCAGGCCAAGTTCAGCTGAAGCCTGTGCCTTGCCTGGGGCCACCTGGCATGAGCCACCAAGCAATCTGTAGGAGACTTGCACCCACGCTGTGCTTGGATGTGCCTCGAGAGGCTAGGTCTTGAACTGAGGCCTGGCTGTCGCTAGTGCTGGGCTTGAGGCTGCTCAGCAAGATGTATGGGGCACCCCGGGGCCAGATGCTGCTTGTTTAGATTTTGTGAACTTTTGAGAGATGTTAGGAAAGTCTGCAGCATGAGTGAAGATAGGCCGTTTGTATGGAAAACCCACTGGAAGCGGCTTGGGTGGGCCTGCACGTTGCATGGGTGGGGCCTCCGGGAATCGCCATGATAGGCAAATGGTGTTAACTGGGTTGATGGAGACTCAGATATGGTGGCCACCTGCATCTGTACGTAGGGAGCAGGGAAGGCTCAACCAAGAATTCTGCGAGCACTTTTATCTGAGAGGAAAGTGCCCCTTTAGCCTTTATCCTGAAGCCAGACAACTCAGTCCCTCTCTGTATGTCCCTGGCACCTTTTGAGCAGCTGCCTCAGCACTGGAGCTCAGAGTAAGTGAATCCGTCAGTAGTAAGTCTGCATGCAGGCCCTTTAAGAGGAATTCTAGCCCCTTTTCATGTCAGCCACAATCTCTGCTGTTTTTCACAGCCAGATGTTATGGGAACTTTTCTTCTCAGCACTGGAACCCTGGGATGGGGAGCCTAGTGTGGGGCTGGGACCCCTCACTTCTCCAGGGTGACCGCCATAGTCTAGATAGTCCTCTTGATTTTTAACTGTCACATGCAGGTGTGGGATCAACCTGTTCTGCTTCTCCGCCCCTCCTTTTGGTCTTGAGATGGCATCTTCTGTGTGTCCCCATTTGAAAGACTTCTGTTTAGCTAGATTCCAGTCGATTCTCAATGATGGTCATTCTGTAGTTTGTTGTAATTTTGATGTGGTTGTGAGAGGAAGCAAGCACAGTGTTTCCCTACTCCACCATGTTGTTCGGAAGGTCCTCTTAACCATTTTTAAGTGTACAGTTCAGTAGTATTAAGTATATTCACATTGTCATGCAATCAATCTCAAGAATTCTTTTTATCTTGAAAAACTGAAACTATGTACCAGTTTTTGTTGTTTTTGTTCTATTTTTTTCTAAGATATTCCTATATCCTTATTTTCAACCATTTTAAGTTTCAGTTTTCTTATTTTTAATTCCCAAGATCCGCCGCCCCCCCAACTTTCCCTCCTCCCTATATTATTTGATCATTGTTTTATAGACAAGAGTATCTTCCTTTTGAGGACATGATAGTATGTTTATTTTTAGTTTTTCTTCTGCTTTCTGCTTTGATATGTTTATTTGGATCCTTTTCTATGCTGATTTGTTTTGGTCTCTTTTATGTTAATGACCATTATCAAAAGACTAGCTACTGTTCATATTTAAGGATGAGACTCTAAAAAGCTTGAGTGGAGACAAAATGTGTGGGCAGGATGAGTTGACTAGTGCCTTGCCACTCAAAAGGGACCAGTAGCATTGCTTCATCTGGAAGCTTTTTGGAAATGCAAAATCTCAGGCCCTACTTACTATAAACTGCAGCTTTAGAATCTACATTTTTAACAAGATCACAATGAACATTACGTTGGGGGAAGCATTGAATTAATGGGCTTCATTGTAAGATGCACCAATGATGCATCAGAATTCACTGGGGGCCCACAAGTATTAATATTGGTAGAAGAATCCTCCAGCTGTGTTTGGGGTTTATAAGCTTGCTGTGAAAGTTCCCAGAGTGTATGGGAGCAGGGAAGAATGCTTTGAGTCCCAGGTGACTTCCAATTAATGCAATTATCAGTCCTGTGCCTACCCACTGCTTTCCCCTGGGCTAGAGTCTATAGAAAATGGATCTCTCGTGGTGGAGTTGAAGGAAAGGGTGGAAGTGGAATAGGTCAGGTGGAAAAAGGGGTAATCACTAAACTTCTTATTGAGGACTTAGAACAGATTTTCAACCAATTTTTTTCATCTTGATTTTGGTTTATTTAAGCCTATGATAAATAGAACAAAAAATGTCTTTGTACCCATCACACAGCTTTCTTGAATATTAACATTTTATAATTAAAATTGCTTCAGAGCTTTTAAAAAATTACAGTTGAAACTTCCTGTGAACTCCAGCCAATTCCATTCCTTTCTCTCCTTCATCTCCCCTTCTGCAAATGAAACTATCTCCCTGCTTTTGGTATTTATCCTTCCCAAGCATGTTTTTACACTTTTACTACATATGTATGTATCCATAAACAGTATACAGCATATTTTAAGCTTTTTTGGTAATAGGATCATACTGTAATCTCCTTTAGAACTTGTTTCTTTTAGTTGACATTATGTTTTGAGATTTATTGATGTTGTTACATGCAGCTATTTTAACTGTTACGTAGCATTACAACATACTATTATACATAATGATTTTTAGGGTATTCATCCATTCTTCTGTTGAAGGAGATTAAAGTTCTTTCCAGTATTTTTGCTCTTACAAGCAATGCTGCTTTGGATATTCTTATACATATTTCTTTTGTATAGGTATGAAGGTTTCTTTAAAGAATGTTTTTAGGAGTGTAATTGCAGACATGTGGGCTATGGACATCTTCAACTTTGCTAGATGTTGCCAAATTGGGCTCCAAAGTAGTTTTACCAATTTATGCATCCACTAGCAAAATATGAGGATTCCAACTGGTCCCTGTCCTTGTTAGCACTTTGTATTGTTAGTTTTTGAAATGAATCAATGTAAAAAAATAAAACATTTGATTGTTTTTTAAAATAAGAATTATCCAGGCAGATTGAGAGGTGTGCATGAAGGCTTGGAGGCCAGATAGCATGATATCTTGCAGAAAGTGAAAGCAGATTAGTAAATTGTGGGTAGGGCTGGAGAGGAGAAGTACTGAGAGATGGATGGCTGGAGACATAATAAGAGCTAACATTTACTGAAGTTGAGTATTTATTCTGTGCAAGGTGCTGTTTTAATAGCTTTACTTGTATCATCTCATCGAATCCCTGTGACAATTCTAAGAAGTAGGTACTACTATTAGTTCATTTGTAAATGGTGAAACTGAGATGCTGGGAAGCTGAAAAATGTATATATGGCTGGTTATTGTGCTGGGATTTAGACTCCAGATGCCATGCTCTTGACCACTATGCGATACTGGTATCCAGTACTGAACTGGATAGTTTTGTATTTTAGTTTTAAGTGTGATAAAATCAGAATATAAAAAACTGGACCTGACATGCCATTTAAAAATAATGAAAACAGCTTCTTTATTGAACCTTCATCCTGCTGAACCCTGATGGCTAAAGTAGGGAAAGTGACTGTCCTAGAACAGTCAGAAATTTTTGGTTTTTAGTATTAAAGATAGAGTTGGAGGTCATCTTAGGCTTGGGGAACTGTCTGGCTATTCTCCATTTAGTTCTCTGGATCTACTCTTCACCTTCTCTACCCCCACATTGATTGGGCCCCTTGCACTTGAGCTTTGGTTGGCCAATAAAGATCCCCAATAGGTGGCGGGAGGAAAGAAGAGATGGAGGTTGGGGGGGCAGGGTGGGGAGGCAAGGAGAGAGAGGGAGAGAGGGAGAAAGACTGAAATCAGAATACTTAATCTTCTGCTTCCTCTTCCTTGTGAGGTTGTTGCCTCAGGCTGGCTGTGTCCCTCAACAAATGTCACTGCTTCTCTCAAGGTGGCCACCTCAGCAAAACTTTTTCCTTCATTCCAGGTCTTGGTATCCACACCCTCTCCTCAACCCTTAGGGCCTAGATGTGGTATCAGCTTGGCTGCTGTCAGTCCTGGGCTTTACTACATTCTCTCGTGGTTCCCCTATATCTGCATTTTTGTAAATACAGTCACGTGCTGCTTAATGATGTGGTTACATTCTGAAAAATGCATCATTGGGCAATTTCATCATTGTGCAAATATCATAGAGTGCATTTATACAAACCTAGATGGTATAGCCTAGTACACACTTAGGCTATACAGTATAGCTTATTGCTCCTAGGTTACAAGCCTGTATAGCATTTTACTGTACAACACAATGTGAGATTAAATCAAGCACAAGAGAAAAAAGTGCAATCATGAGACGTGGTAAGCATGAGATGTATCAGGCTGCTGCTGGTGTAATGTCATACTGTTTTACAGCAAACTTTTTTTTATATAAGTAGAATATACTCTAAAATAACAATAAATAGTATAGTAAATACATAAACCAGTAACATAGTTGTTTATTATCAAATATTATGCACCGTACATAATTGTATGTGTATACTTTTATATGACTGACAGTGTGATAATTTTGTTTACAATACATAAATAATGTGATAGGTTTGTTTACAAACACATAAATAATAAGTTGCATTTTGATGTTATGACAGCAACAATGTCACTAGGTGATGGAGATTTTTCATCTCCATTAAAATCTTATGGGACCACTGCAGTACATGTGGTCCATTGATGACTGAAATGTCATTATGTAGCACATGACTGTAGTCTTGTAAATATACCTTCTTTGAATTATCTCGAGTGCCCTATCTGTTTCCTGTAGAATCAAGACTAATATGGTTGGAGGAAGTGATGTCATAGAGGATAGTGAAATAGAAAGCTACAGGAATCAGTCCGTTTACTGAAACATCTATTGAGCTAGCAAGAACTGTTGGAATCAACTATTTGAAACTCTGGAGTCTAGTCAAACACTTGCAGCATTCAGGAGAGTGCTTGGTGAATAAAGGTGCTGGTGACTTTTTGTGAATATCAGTGTTTAATGTAGCAGTTGCCATCCCCCATCCATGAAGCAAGCAGGCGTATGGATGGTTGTCCACATCCCTGGTGTGGCTTGCTGATGCAGGAGTAGGAAACTTGTCCTCCCAAAATCAGGTTGTTTGCTTCAATCTGCCTGGCAGTTTGCTAATGGGTGGGCACAGAGGCTGGCCATTGTTTTAACCCCAGAGGCTTGTCTGAAGTGGCTTCTCCAGTAGTATCAGTTGAGGGGATTTAAAGAGACAGAACACTCCCTCCCCCCACCTTTCATTATTTTTTTTACTTTGTACAGAGATTTTAAAAAATCTTTGTCAGGTTACTGGCTGACCACAGATATAGCAAAATGAAATTTCAGTGATCACACACAACAAAAAATATAGTATTTGCAAAAATAGTTTAGAAAAGGCACTAAGTAGGCAAATGGTGGTAGTCTTCATCAAGAAATAACAATATTCCGTGTGTGTGTGTGTGTGCGTGTGTGTGTGTGTGTGGGATCTGATTTCCATTACCACTTTAACATTCAAAATCCCTAATTCTCATTGAAAACTATGACATATACAAAGAAACAGGAAAGTATGGCTCATTCAGTTACAAAAGAAAAGAAAAGAAAAGAAAAGAAAATGGATAGAAACCACCCTCAAGGAAACCAAGACATTTGACTTACTAGAAAAATACTTCAATAAATTGTCTTAAATATACCCAAAGGAGCTAAAGGAAACTGTGGACAAATAACCAAAGGAAATCAGGAGAATGATGTATGAACAAGTATAGTATTTCAATAAAGAGGTAAAAATTATAAATAGTAACTGAATAGAAATTCTGGACCTGTGAAATATGAGGGATTTATTAGCAGATCTGAGTAGGCAGAAGACAGAATCAATAAATTTGAAAATAGGGAAAATTAAAATTACCTAGTTTGGGGAACAGAGAGAAAAAAGAATGAAGAAAAATGAACAGAGTTAAGAAATATATGAAACACCATCAAACACATCAACATACATTATGGGACTCCCAGGAGGAAAAGAAAGGGGTAGAAAAAATTTTGAAGAAATGATGATTATTAACTTCTCAAATTTGATGAAAACATAAATATATACATCCAGTAAGCTCAAATGACTCAGAGCAGAGAAAACTCAGAGATCCACACTGAGATACATTATAATTAAACTGTTGAAAGCTAAAGACAAAGAAAAAATATTGAAAGTAGCAAGAGAGAAGTGGCTCATTGTTTGCAAGGGGTCCTTAATAAGATTAACAGCTGATTCCATCAGAAATCATAGATGCCAGAGACAATAGGATGATATCTTCAAAGTACTGAAAAAAATCTATCAACCAAGAATTCTATATCCAGCAAAAACTATCTTTCAAAAGTGAAGGAGAAATTATGACAGTCCCAGATAAACAAAAACTATATGAAGTTCATTGCTAGTAGACTTGCTATATAAGAAATACTAACAGGAGTCCTTTAGGCTGAAACAAAAGGACACTAGATGTTAACTTGAAGTATTATTAAGAAATAAAGATCACTGATAAATGTAACATAGATAAACTTAAAAGCTAGTATTATTGCATTTTTTACTATAACTCCTCTTTTTATTTTCTATATGATTTAAAAGCTAAATGCATGAAACAATCATAAATCTATGTTAACGGGCACTGTATACAGATGTCATTTGTGACAATAATAACATAAAGGGGGATGGAAAGGTTTAGGAAAAGAGTTAACGTTTGCTGTTGAAGTAAGTTGGTATAAGTTTAAACTAGATTTTTATAAATTTAGGATGTCAATTGTAATTCCCATGGTAACCACTAAGATAATAACTAAAAAAATATGGAAAAAAGGAATGAATAAAGAATCAAAATTGTACACTAGAAAAATCAGTCAAACACAAAAGTAGGTAGTAGATAAAGAACAAAAAGGGTATAAGACATATAGAAAACAAATAGCATAGTGGTAGAAGTAAGTTCTCCATTATCAGTAATCATTTTAAATGTCTATGGATTAAACTCATTAAAAGACAGAGATTAGCAGAATAAATAAAAAACATGATCCAACTATATGCTGCTTATAAGAGACTCACTTTAGATCCAAAGACACAAATAAGTTGAAAGGAAAAGGGTGGAAAAAATATTCTATGCAAATAGCAACCAAAAGAGAGCTGAGGTGTTTATACTAGTATCAAAATATAGATTTCAAGGTAAAAGTTGTTACAAGAGACAAAGAAGAACTTATATATTGATAAAAGGGCCAATTCATCAAGAAGATATTACAATTATAAACATATACATCTCAAACAACAGAGCCCTAGAATATATAAAATAATTTGATAGAATTGAAGGGAGAAATAGACAGTTTTGTAATATTAGTTGGACTTGGGATTTCAATGCTCCACTTTCAAGAATGGGTTGAACATCTAGAAAGATGATCAATAAAGAAATAGACTTGAACATTATTAATAACTAAACCTAATACGCAGGTACAAAAGGTCTCATCAATAACAGCAGAATATACATTCTTCTCAAGTGTACATGGAATGTTCTCTAGGATAGACCACATGTTAGGTCATAAAAAACTCAATAAATTTTAAATGTTTAAATCATACAAAATATTTTCTTCAACCATTAGAGAATAAAACTAGAAATCTTTAACAGAAGAAAAATTGGAAAATTCACCAATGGATGAAAATTGAACAACACACTCTTTAACAACCAATATATCAAAAAGAAATCACTAGAGAAATTAGAAAATACTCTGAGATGAATTAAAATGGACATACAATATAACAAAATATGAGAAGCAGCGAAAGCAGTCCTCGGAGGGAAATTTATAGTTGCAAATGTCTACATTAAAACAGAAAGGATCTCAAACCAACACCCTAGCTTTATACCTTAAGGAACTAGAAAAAGAAGAGGAAATAAATTCAAAGTTGGCAAATGTAAGGAAATGATAAAGATGACATCATAGATAATAGTGAATAGAAAAACAGAAGTGAGAATCAATGAAATAAAATTTTTTTCTTTGAAAAGATGAACAATATTGGTAAGTTTTAGCTTGACTAAGGAAAAAAAAAGAAGATGCAAATAACTAAAATCAGAGATGAAGATGGGGAACTTACATAAAATTACAAGGATTATAAGAGTATATTATGAACAATTGTACGCCAACAAATTAGATAATGTAAATGGAATCAACAAATTCTTAGAAACACATAAATTACCAAAATCATTCAAGAGGAATAGAAAGTATTAACAGACCTATAACAAGTAAAGATGTTGAATCACTAATCAAAAACCTCCCAAGAAAGAAAAGTTTAGGACCAGATGGCTTCACTGGTGAATTCTGCCAAACATGTGAAAAAGAATTAATATCAACTCTCCTCAAACTCTTCCAAGAAAGAGAAGAGGAAGGAAAACTTCCTAACACATTCTGTGAAGCCAACATTATTCTGATATCAAAGCCAGACAAAGATACCACAAGAAAAGCAAACTGCAGATCGATGTCTTTAATGACTATAGATACAAAAATCCTTTACAAAATCCAAGCAAACCAAACTCAAATGCACATTAAAAAGGTTCTATACCATGACCAAGTGGGATTTATCCCAAGAATGCAGGGTGATTCAACATAAGAAAATCAATCAGTATAATATATTACATTAGCAAAATGAAAGACAAGAAAAAAAGAACATCTCAATAGATGCAGAAAAGGCATTTGACAAAATTCAGCATCTTTTCATGACAAAAATACTCAGAAAACTAGAAATAGAAGGGAATTTCCTTAACACGACATAGTGGACATTTATGAAGAAAACCCACAGCTAACAACATACTTATGGTGAAAGACTGAAAGCCTTCCCCTCTGGTCAGGAACAAGACAAAGATGTCTGCTGTCATTGCTACAATTTGTCATTGTTCTGGAAGTCCTAGCCAGAGCAATTAGGCAATAAAAAGAAATAAAAGTCCACCAAATTGGATAACAGGTATTAAACTATCTCTATTTGCAGCTAACATGATTCTACATAAAGAAAATCCCATAAAAGTCACACACACACACACACACACACGTGCGCACGCGCGTGCACACACACACACACACACACACGCGTGCGTGCGTGCGCGCGTGCACACCCCTACTAGAGCTAATGAATTCTGCAGTTTTAGGGGCCAAGATCAATACCTAGAAATCAGTTATGTTTCTATACACCAGGAATGAAAAATATGAAAAGGAATGAAGAAAACAATTTCATTTATAATAGCATCCAAAAGAATAGATTACCTGAAAATAAGTATAACCAAAGTCATGAAAGATTCATACACTAAAACCCACAAAACATTGCTAAAAGAAATAAAAGAAGACCTAAATCAATGGAAAGACATCCCATGGTCATGGATTGGAAGACTAAATCTTGTTAAGATGGCCATATTCCCCAAAGCAATCTATAGATTCAGTGCAATCCTTGTCAAAATTCCAGTGCCTTTTTTTCTTCCTTTCCTTTCCTTTCCTTTCCTTTCCTTTCCTTTCCTTTCCTTTCCTTTCCTTTCCTTTCCTTTCCTTTCCTTTCCTTTCCTTTCCTTTCCCTTTCCCTTTCCCTTTCCTTTCCTTTCCTTTTCCTTCCTTCCTTCCTTCCTTCCTTCCTTCCTTCCTTCCTTCCTTCCTTCCTTCCTTCTGGAATGGAAAAGCTGATGCTTGAGTTTGTAGGGAACTACAAGGGATCCTAAATAGCCAAGACAATATTTAAAAAGAAAAACAAAGCTGGAAGGTTCACACTTTCTGATTTGAAAACCTCCTACAAAGCTATAGCAATAAAAACAGTGTGGTACTGGTATAGGCAGACATATCAGGTAGGCTAAGGTAGGTATTTAAGTTAATGGGATATAATTGAGAGTCCACCAAAATCTCAATGTTTATGGCCAATTGATTTTGACAAGTGTGCCAAGACCATTCATTGGGAGAAAGAAGAGTCTCTCATTAACAAATTGTGCTGGGACAATTGGAAAACCACATGCAAAAGAAGGAAGTTGTATCCTTACCTCATTCCAATACAAAAAATAATTTAAATTAGATCAGCAACCTAAATATAAATGCCAAAAATATAAAACAATTAGAAGAAGAAACAAGTGAAATCTTCATGGCTTCAAATTTGGCAATGAATTCTTAGACCTGACACTAAAAGCACAAGAAACAAAAGGAAAAATAGATAAACTGTTTTTCGCCCAGATTTAAAACTCGTGATAGACACAAAGCTGTATCTTCAAACCAGAAATGAGTCAGCCAAGATGTGTCATTAGGTGTAGTCAGTGGAAATTCTGAATATGAATAATGCAATGAATTGTGCTCTTTATAGGACATTAGTGATTTATTTTGTTATTTAGAATTTACGTGGTTTAATGTGCCTCCCAGAAGGTTGTCTGCTTTGGAAGATCACAGGTAATAAACCTCTCATTCTAACATACAAAAAGAGGCATACCACTTTTGTTAATAGACAGTTTCTCCTCATCTCTGCTGAATAAGTGTTGCATTGAAGAAGTGCCAAATTACTTGTTTGCTGAGGCTGCTGTCATATCTTGGCCCAGTTCTGATAGGAGGGACAAATGTGACAGGGCAAATCAGGAGGCTATTCTATTTGTCTGAGTAGGAGATGATGACAGTTTGATATGAATGGAATAGTGGAGGTGGAGAGAATTGGATATTTTTGAAAATCATTTCAGTGGAGGCATCGAAAAGCTCTGGTGATGGATTGCATGGGTGCTGCATTAATTTTCTATGCTGAGGAACAAATTACTACAAACTTATCAACCTAAAATAGCACCCATTTACTATCTCTTAGTTTCTATGGGTCAGGAGTCCAGGTACAGCTTGACTGTTCAGGATCTCACGAGACTCCATATTCTACTAATTAGAAGAAAATAGCAGGTTCTGCCTCAAGGGGAGGGGATTATACAAAGGCATGACTCATTGATGCAGTGTGGGGAGGGAGCATCACTTTAGAGCTGCAGTCCCCAACCTTTTTTGGCACCAGGGACCAGTGCTGCTATGAGAATCTAATGCCTGATGATCTGAGGTGGAGCTGATGCGGTGATGCTAGCGCTGGAGAGTGGCTGCAAATACAGATGAATGTTTGCTCACTTGCTGGCCTACCAATTACCTCCTGCTGTGTGGCGCAGTCCCTAACAGGCCATGGACTGGTAGTGGTCCATGGCCTTGGGGTTGGGGACCCCTGCTTTAGAGTACGTGTCCCACAGGTAGAATAAGGCACAGCAAAACGCCAGCTATAATGTTCAGATTTCTGGCTTGAGCAGAATGAGTGTTAATTGTGCCCTCTATTGAGATAGAAAGCATGAAGGTGCATGTTGGTTGGGGGAAGATCTTGAACTCAATTGAGAAGTTAAGCTGCTCAAGGGCATAAATCAGGCCTGTTCTATTCTTCACCAAGTACCTAGTATAGTTCCTGACACATAGCAGATGCTCGATAGAATGAATCAATGGATGAGATCTGTGAGACATCCAAGTGGGGATAGTGATGAAGCAAATATCTCCTGGAGGTCACTGGTGTTTGTATAGTGATTAACACATTGTTCTAGATGAGACTGCCTAGGAAAGTGGGTATGAAAAGGGTGTCAGAACTGAGTACTGCAAGCCCTAACACTGAGAAGTCAGGCTAGAGAGGAAACACTGGCAAAGGATGCCGTGAAATGATAGACACAAGAGTGTGATGCTGAATGCTCCTGAGAAGTTGAGACAAGACTGAGACGTGTCCATGGGGAGCACTGGTTTTGGTTGGATGGCGGGGCTCAGTGGCCAACTCACTGGGCTGAGTAGATAGGAGGTAAGAAAAGGGAAGACAAGCAGATGGTTCTTTCTAGAAGTCTGGCTATAGGGAAAAAGGGATTGGAAAGAGATGATTCATCTGCCATTAAGATCATCCAGGTTCTAACATCAAGAGAGGGCAGTCCAAAGCAGGTGCTAGGGCAGCTCTCTTGGTCAGAAAGAGAGAGAGCACCTTACCTGCCTATCTCAGAGTCATGCTTTCATGCTGCTTTCTTTGTTATGTTTTTATTATAGTCAAGCTAGCATATTTCTTTAAGAATGTTAAGAATGGAGAATGTATTCGAGAGGCTTCTTTTCTTCCTACCTTCTCTCCTCTCCTTCTTTCTCCCTCCCAAATAACTCTGTCCAGAACTTATTTCCTCCCCCTCATTCTCCCTTCCATTAGTATGGAGGACACTTGAGCAGTTTTCATTGCCCACAGCTAGGCTGCAAGAGATAAGACAACACGATAAAGAAAGCAAAGATGATAATAGTGTGTGGATCCTGAGAAAATAGTGGGAAGATTTACTTTAGGGCACAAGACTGGCTTTGAGGTAGCTGAGGGACAGCAACTCCACAGTGGCAGGAGCAAAGGAGGAAGGCATGGGGTGTGTCAAACGATGGTATTTATTTGGTGTCAGGGAGGTTCCCAAAGCTCAGGTCTGACTGTCTTTTGTATCCACCTCAATCCCCGAGGCACCACCTTCCACATAATAAACTGTTAGGATTTGCTGAATGAAAGAATATGTGCAGAAATCCTTTAAAGGACAGCATAAACAATATATTTCTTTTTTACTATTTCAAAATGAAACCCTTATGAACTTTGGTTATCACATAAGTAACACATGCCCCTTGCAGAAAATTTAAATAATATAGAAAGTTTCCCTTGAAATTCTACCCCACGGAGATAACAATTGCTAATAATGAGCTTCTGCCTTGCCAGTAGGTTCCCTATTAAACCAGAGGGTCACCTTACATGTGGGATTGTATGAGTTGTTTTCCCCACTTTAACATTATCTCCTTTGTGTCATATGCAAAGATTTCTTATCTCTCATAACTCCTGCCTGGACTCTATAAGCCCTCTGAGTCCTATACATTTATTTAACAAAATTTCTCTGATGAGCATTTAGGTCGTTTCTAAGTTTTCAGTACAATGACCATTCTTGGTCATATGATTTTGTACACTTGCGCCATTAAAATAAATTCTTAGAGGAGGGCAACACGAATGCACATTTCAAATTTTGATACCTTCCTCCAAATTGCCTTCCAGAAGACTATGCCAATTTAGGCTTCCGTCAACAAAATGTTAGGGTGCTTGTTTCCCCACACTCTTGCCAACAACTGGCTATTATAAACCTTTTTAGTCCTGTCAGTCTAAATGAAAAATGACATCTCATTTTAATTTGCTTGTCTGTAGTTATTACCGAGGTTGAAAATCTTGAATATGATTTTTGGTCACTTACATGTCTTCTTTTATGGAGTGCTTCTTTATGTCTTTTACTCACTTTCTATTTGGATTATAATTTTATTATTTATTTCTAAATAATCCATAGTTTAATAATATTACTCTTTATCATGTTGCAGTTTTTTTTTCTATTTTGTTACTTGTCTTTTAGCTATGCTGTTGGTTTGCTTTGCCATATATAGATTTTACGTTTTTGTGTCAAATTTCTCAATCTTTTCCTTTATGGTTTTTAAAATAAGCATAGTAGTAAGAAAGCTGATGGTTACATCAAAATTAAAAATTCTTCTATGTTTTCTCTATTACTTTATAGATTAATCTTTATTAAAATTTTACCCTTTTCTGCTTATTAATTAGATGAGCAATATACGATTACATTGTAGGCACTTTCTTAGAAGTAATCGCTATTATCTGATTAAGGTCTGTCCTTTTGGGCTCTTTAATTCATTTACATTCATATATTCACATGGAGATATACACACATATTTAACACAAATAGTATCATTCTATATATATCCAAGGGCGAGAGACGTCGTTGTGATTCTTTTAGCCTTTTTCTTATGGTCCCATGATGCCTGCTGCAGCTCTGGCTATCACAGCCAAAGGAAGAAAAAGAAACAGGTGCCACCAAGTAGCATCTTTGCTTTTTGTCAGGAAAAGCAACAGCTTTCCTGGAGTTCCCAGCAGTCTTCTCCTTAAGCCTCATTTGCCAGAATAACGTACATGGCCACTGCTAGGTGTAAGGGAGGGGGGCAGAGTGGACAACAGATTGTCATAATTGGCTTAGAACATCCTCATCAAACTGAGGTCCCCCTGGTGAGGAAGGAAAGGGAATGGATAGTGGGTAGACAACTGCACTGTGTGCCTTGTGGAAATGTGTAGACCTCTAGGCAAAAGCCAAGATGGCAGATCGTGTGGTCCCAAAGAGAACACTGCAGAGGGGTGATGTCAGGTTTTGAGCTCTGATCCCTAAATGGCAGACTGTACCTCCTTTTCTGTTCTTGCGAATTGTTTGTTATCATTTCCATAAACTCTCCTTGGACTTGAGCTAGTAGGGGTGGGGTTCTATTCTTTACAGACCTGAGCAGAGTTTTGGACGCGTTTTAAAAGTGTTTTCTCATTTATTCTTTACAGCAGTTATTATCTTTATTTTACACAAGAAGAAAAAGAGGCTTTGAGTGGTTAAGTTACCCAGGTTTTCTGACAACTAGTACCTTCCATATGCCATCTCCATATTTTTAAGAGGACCATCTTTAAAGGGGAAGTGTTTATTTCTTAAATAGCATCAAGAGGACAAAAGGAATAAATACACGAGAGATGGAGTTTCCTCTGGGGCCTGTCACCAGCTCTAACCCTGGATTGTGTCAAAAGACAGGAGGCAGCTTGACTCTGTCATGTATCTGGGTTTCAGAGACCTAGGGAATGTTTAGTTTTCTGCTTGTCTCTTTCTAAACGTTATGTGTGTAATTTATTGTCTTGATTACAATTTAACATAGTTGGAAGATGTGAGACATTCAAGTTACAGATTTGTGTGAGAAGCACAAGAGAAAATCAGTGCATTTGGGAGCTATGGCTCTCCTCCCTTCTCATGCCATAGTCTCTCCCGGGCTGACCTCAGCCAGTCATGGCTCTTACCACCATCGAGACAGTGCTGGCACTCCAGATGTTGATTCATTCTGGTCAAGCAGAAGTTATTAACTCCTCTCCCTAAACTTGACCTTTCTCCTGCATTCCCTATATTGGTCAATGGTACAGCTATCTACGTGGTCCTGCCAGGAAGTTATCATCCCCACATGCCACCCCTTGTCTCTGTTCAGGCCTTCATTCCCTTCTAGAGGATGGTGGCCGCAATCCCTTGGACTCTTGTTTGAGAGTAGCTTGTTGGAAAACTGGGGATGCTTATTAATCATCTAGAATCAACCCCAGGCCCTTCCCCAGGCACAGATTCAATACACCTGGGGTAGGGCCCTGGAAGATGTATGCTTAGCAAGTGTCCCATGCAGTTCTTCTGAGCAATGGGCAACACTAGTACTTAGCTGGTTTCCCTGCCTCAGGTCTTTCTCTTGTCAATCTAGCCCTATCCGCTGTAGAAATATTTTCCTAAAATGTGCCAGTCGTTATCTACAACATAAAACCCAATCAGGGAGTGACTGGGGTACTACCTCTCTTTCCAGCCTCATCTCTTATCTTCCCTGGACTCTAATAATATAAAGTATTTGTCAAATCTGAGGATACCATTGCTTTTTCATTGTTCAGCGCCTTTGCATATACTGTTTTGTTTTGTTTTGTTTTGTTTTCCCCTTGCCTGGACAGCTCACTTTCCCTAAGTCTACCTGGAAAACTCCTATTCATCCCACAAGACCCAAATCAAGTATTCTTTCTTCCCTGCAGCTTTCCTTGCTACCCCTGCATCATGAACGTATGTTTATTATTTCAGTTACACCTCACTGAATTCTCTATGGAAGGGACTGTGTTTAGCCCACAGGTACTGGTGGTATTTGTGGTAGTAGGTGCTTGTTAAATATCTGTTGGATAAATATAACTTTTCCTATGTGAGAGGACATTTAGAGCAAGCACATATGGCAATTTCCAGGAATTAGTGTTCACACACTTTCCCCTGTGAGTCTAACTAAACTCTGGAGAGTTTCTTATTGTGAAAATCAGTCCTTACTCTATTTGTTTACATTTACAAAGTCAATATGTTAAACTGTGAAGTAATAGTCAACATTTATCTGGTGCTCACAGTGTGCTAGACACTGAATTCATCATTTTACTTTATCTCACAGATGAGGAAACTGAGGCTCAGGGGTGAATTAATTTGCCCAAGATCACAAAACTGCTAAGTGGTGGGACTGGCACAATGCTATTCTGCCTCTTTCAGAGATTTATTTACCAATTATTTGGATATGCCATTTATGTCTAGGATAAAAGATCCCTGCATGGAAGGGTGTAGGTAATGTAAATGAGTGACTTGGTGTGGGCGTGAAGCAATGAGGGGGGGGGAAGGAAAATGGCAAACGGGGGGGGGGGTGTACACCCTGTTTAAAGGAATCAGCCAAAGCTGAGCACCAGCTGCTCCCCCTCCCCAACATTTTATAGTGAAGAATTTCAAACATACAGCAAAATCGAAAGAATTATACAGCGTATGCCTGTGTACTTACTATCTAGACTCTACCATTAACATTTGACTTGCTTTTCTCATAGCTATGTATCTAGTCATCACTTTATCCATTCATACATTTTACTTTTTTGATGTTTCATAGTAAATTGCAGATAACAGTAGACTTCTCCCTAAACACAAAAGTATATACGACATTGACTAGAGATCAAGATTTGTTTATAATTTTTTATTTTTATGTAAAATTCGTATACAATGAAATGCATAAATTTTAAGTGTATATTCACTAAGTTTTGACAAGTACGTGATCCTGTATCATCTCAACTTCCGTTAATATGGAAAATGTTATCATCATCCCTAAAAATTTCCCCATGTCCACCCCAGCTTATCTTCGCTTCAGAACTTCAGAACTTCAGAAAATTCCTTGGGAGGAATTTTCCATCCTAGAATTGCTTTGCCTGTTCTAGAACTTCATAAAAGTGGAATCGTACAGTTGCATTCTTTTGCATAAGACTTCTTTCAGCATAAATTTTTAAGGATATTTTCAGGTTGTTGAATAGATCGGTAATTCATTCCTTTGTCTTGGTGAGAAGTAGTCCACTGTATGAATATATCACAGTTTGTTTATCCATCCTCTGACGGATGGACACTTGAGCTATTTCTAGTTTTTGACTCTTATGAATAAAGTTATCAGTATTTTTGGGAGCACATATTTTCATTTCTTTTGGGTATATTCTTAGGAGTTAAATTGCTGGGTTATAGAGTAAGAGTATATTTAGTTTTATAAGAAACTACCAGATCTTTTTCTAAAGTGGTTACATCATTTTAGTTTTCCACCAGCAATGTATGAGAGTCCAGGTTGCTCCACATCCTCACCAGCCTTGAAATTATTGTTCTTTTTTATTTTTAGTTATTCCAGTGATTGTGTAGTGCTATTTCCATGGTGATTTTAATTTGCATTTCTCTGATGACCAATGATATTTACTATTTTTTCACAGGCATATCAGTCATTTGTATGCATTCTTTCATGAAGTGTCTGTTTAAATCTTTTGTCCTTGTTGGAGTTCTTAATATATCCTTGATGCCAGTTCTTTGTCAGATATATATTTTACAATAGTTTTCTATTGTAATAGTTCTATTCCTTTTTTTTTTTTTGAATGGTGTCTTTTTGATGAACAGAAATTTTTTATTTTGATAAAGTCTAATTTAACAAAATTTTTTAATGGTTATTGCACTCTTTGATTTGTCTAAGAATTTTTTTGCTTACCCCTAAGTTATGGAGATAGTCATCTATGTTTTCCTCTAAAAGCTTTACAGTTTTAGCCTTTACATTTAGACCTATGATTCTTCTCAAAATAATGTTTGTGTATGATATGGGGGTCAAGGTTTATATTTTTTTTGTATCTAGTTATTCCAGGATCCTTTTGTTGATAAAATTTCCTTCTCCCATTTGATTGCTTTGATATTTTTGTTCAAAATCAAATGATGGTGTGAATGTGGCTCTATTTCTAGGATCTCTTCTCTGCACAAACTTTAGCTGGTTTTTGCCATAGATTCAATATTGTCAGATCTTCTAAATTTTAGAGGAGGGCATAGAAACCCAGACTTTTTTTATATGAAGAAGTCTAAATTTTTAAAAGTTGAGAATGAATTCTAACTTAAATGAACAAACAAACAAAAAAATAAATGAACAAACAAAGAAATCAATCCTGTGCAGCCAAAGAAACTAACTTGCAGGCTGATTGCATCCATGGCACTGGGATTAGAAGTAATTTTAGCAGGAAGCTGGATCTGTGTATGATCAAGTCACGGGCCTTATTTTAAAAGAGAGAAAATGGGGATATTCCCAGGGTACACAGGCAGATTTTAATAGACAACGCAAGTCCATGAGAATTCACTACAGGGGTGAGATTAAAGCCCAGGACTGAGCTTTCTTTGGTGTCTAGGAGAGCGCAGGAGCAGGTTCCTGGAACTATCTGGAATTACATTTGGAAACAATGGAGGCAGAGAGGGCCAAGTGGACGGTGAGGAGAGGCCAGGGTGCCCTGGATCCTAGTGGAAGGACTGAGAGTGTAGGCAACTAGACAGACCCACGGTAACAGGAAAGAGACAAGGACCAAGAGAGTCCAGGGTGAGCCAATTTGGAGTCAAGGGTCTGGAGTAGAGGAAACTAAGAGAAGCAACAGGTCTCTAAGCCCGGGCCCAGCCATATGCTTCCTGGAATTGGCTGCAGGCCTCTTTGGCTATCTGGTGAGGTTTGTGGGTACGGGGGTTAAGGGGGAAAGAAGGGTGGGTTTAAGACAGAGCAGCCAGAAGACATACAACTGCAGATGACAGAGCTTAAAGGAGGATGCTCAGCAGCACCACATTCTTCCCACACTCATGTTTAAATTATTAGTTTTTAACATTTTAGAATTTTATTTTATACTTAAAACTTGTAACAGGGACCACTTCACGTTTCAAAAAAAAAAAAAAATAACCATTAAAAGCTATTAATGAAAAGTCTTCTTCCCACCTGTCTCTCTTCTGCCAGTTCCCATCTCTAACCCCTTCACCCCCAGGTAACCATTTGTACAGTTTATTTTCACTGCAACCAAGGCTACTACTTTAGCAGCCATGTTCGTCAGAATGTTGGCTATGCTGGTTGGGCCACATAGGGTAGAACTTGGTGCAGTTGGCTGCGTGTAAGAGAAAACAAACAAGACTACGTGAAGACAGAAGTTTGTTAGAACTTGCTAGAACTTTGCCTCGTGAATATGTAAGAGGGTACTATAGGGGAAGGAAACCATTCTACTTAAACCGTGATGTGGTGCTTGTTATGGACTGAGTGTGTCACCTCAAAATTCGCATGTTGAAGCCCTAACCTCCAATGTCATGGTATTTGGAGGTGTGGCCTTTGGGAGGCAATTAGGTTTAAGTGGTGTCATAAAGGTGGGGCCCCATGACGATATTCGCATCCTTAAGTCATGTGAGGACATGGCTGCACAGAAGGCAACTGTCTGCAAGCCAGGAAGAGAGTCCTCGCCAAGAACCTAGCCTAGCTGACACCCTGGTCTTATGCTTTCAGCCTCCAGAACTGAGAAACAAATAGCTGTTGGTTAAGCCACTATGTCCATAGCATTTTGTGATGGCAGTCCGAGCTGACTATGTGCTGGAGGACCAAAAAATGAGCTGTAAGAAAGTGGAAAAGATTTTCAGTTCTCTGACATACACCTCTTAACTACTTTGCTGAGAGTACCCAAATGTGCTGTTTGAAAGTGTGGATTCACACTGCTCTGGAGGAAGGGGCTGTGGGCTAGAAAAGCAGGGTGACCACGGGACTATAAAGTGCTTGAAGCCATGACTAGTTGAGTGACATAGTGGGTGATAAACTTCGACTGCTCATCTCAAATTGCACTCACACTCTGACACTTGCTAAACTCTAATCTAGAAGGACTGTAAGGGGGGAATGGAAAAGGTTTACAAACTTTTAAGTGCAGCGTTAGATGCTAGGTGTTGGCTGCCTAATCTAACATATATGGGGTACAGGGTATCTTCATTTGGATTATTTCACCCCTCCCACCCAAGTTGTTTGGTTCGATTTGAAGATAATGCTGCCCTCTCCTGGACCGATCTTGCAACTACAACTCCTGACCACCAGGAGTAGATTCTTTTTTTTTTTTTCTCTTTTGCTTGATTCTAGGTGTAGGGTTGGGGTCTCATGCTCTGCTAAGTAATTTCTTACAGCCATGGTGAAGTCAGCTCCCCCTCCAGTTTTATTTCCCAGAGGCTGGAGGTGATATAAACAGAAGGCAAGTCACTTGTGGGTCTCCTAGTCTCTAGTGATATAATCCACCTTTTTTCAACAATTTTTTATTACACACTAAATGCTAAAATGCCTTCTAGGTACATGAGATGCAGTGATCAAAAGAAGCATAGTGTTTCTTTTTATATATCGACTATAATTTGTACAAAGTTTTTTTGAAGGACATTGAAATTATTACCAAATTTTATTATTATGAACAATCCTGTGATAAACTTTGACCTTCCTCCCCTCCTTCCTTCTACATTGCTCCCCTCCCTCACATTAAGTGGGATTGCAGGGTTGAGGTAGGCATTGTTCAGTGTGTTTGGTACCTAATCCTTCAACGGGTCTGTGGGTGATATGTAAAGACAGCTAAAAGTGATTCAACATTTATTATCTGCGAGACACTGTGCTAAGCACTTCATATGTGTTAACTCATTGATCCTCATACCATTCCTATGAGTAGGTGCTACTTTCTTTCTTATTTTACAGATGAGAAAACTGAGGTCCAGAGCAAGTATCTAAGCTCCCCATGGGCACAAAACTGTCCAGGGACAGAGCTGGTTCGGTTGTAGAGCCTATGCTCTTATCCAATTTCATCATCACGACAGCTCCATGAGGCCAGCTTTATTATCCCCATGTCAATGGATAGGATATTTTGATACACAATAATAAACTTGTCCAAGGTCATAAAGTAATAAAGGAGGGCCAGCATTTGAATAATTGTGTGTCTGACTACAAAGCAGAGATTTCCGGGTCCTTCATGAGGATTTCTGAATTCACTCGGGAGAGTGCACTGAGATGGGTTCTCACGAGCTCACTTTTCAAGGTTCCTCTCTGGCTTTCACCAGAGCTTGGCAATCAGGGCTTAGAAGTCTGCACCTGCCCATGTCATACCTCTGTTAAGTCCTGCTGTTATCCTGACCACCACAACCTGGACTGTGTGACACAATGACATCCCTCCCCTCTCATCCTTGATCACTTTTGGTTTCCAGAAATCTCTCAGGCACAGTTTGGATTCCAGGTAACAAAAAAGAGAATTTATTGGCTCGTATAGCAGAAAAGTACAGAAAGATGACCTTTGGGCAGGGTTTATCATTAGTCTGGCTCCATTTCTCTGTGATTCTCTCAGCTCTGCCTTCTTTCATGTGTTAGTTTTTGTCTTTGAATTGCTTTGCCATTTATGGTAGCAGAATGGTGTCCAGCAACCACAAGACTACATACTTGCTTTTCCACTGTTATCAAACAACCATCCTGAACTTGGCTCTGAGTAGATCATCTTAGGTCACATACTTGCCTTTGAACCTGTCATTCTGGCAGAGGGGATGATCCCCAGGGAGAACAGTGAATCCTCTCCTCACCCTCCCTTGCCTCTACTTTGGTCCCCAGATTTAAGTGGATTCTTCTGCCAACATGTGAAGAGGTACTGATGCAGTATCAAAGCTGACACAGGGACAGAATAGATATACTTACAGCCATACTGTGCTGTTCACATGGTCTTGCATAGAAGCTGCCATTTTTAAAACAGTGGCAAGAAGAAGCCTCCGCATTTTGCCAGCAGATTGACATTCAGGCTGCACATGTCACAACAACCTCTGTGGCACTGCATGTTCTGCACCGAATGGAAAATGCTTTCCCATTAGGAACATTACGAGGGAACAGTTATAAGTGGGAAGGGAGGTATGGAAGATATGTTGGGTGGGCGGACTTGCTGGAATATTTTCAAGGAGGTAAAATTTTATTCCATGCTCATGTATATGTGCCTTTCCCCGCTGAGTGAAATGCTATTTCGTACCATGAAGGGAAATATTCCTTTCAACTCCTGACTTCCAGACTGTCTTCCCACTGGAGACCTAAGTTACCATTGTTGCCATCCCTGTGCTCCTCCAGAGGGGCTGGTCCCCTCTACTCCTTGGGCTCGAGGAAGGGCCGGACCCTTCCCTAATAGTCATTAGTCATTAGTCGAAATAGACTGGAATGCTGAACTGACTGAGGGCTTAGGAAAAGCAGAAGGGAACTACACACAAGAGGAGCTTAAAAATAGATAGTAGATTTGGCTGCTCTTGCCTTTGTATTTCTCAGTCGGTCCTTTGCAAGGACTTCCTGTCCAGTGACTGCTGCCCCCTTGTGGCAAACACTCTCTTTCCCTGTAGCCTCAACTCGCACTTCAGGACACAGGCGTGTCGCAGTCCAGGCTCCAGACAGTCTGTTTTCTCCTGTGGCCCCAGACACTCTTTTCTGCCCCAGGAGCTACTTTTTCCCTAGATGATTAATAAAGGGAATGTCCAGTCTCTTCAGGGACTCCCCCATCTTCAAGTCCTTTCTAGTCTAGGCATTAAATCACAATTGTTCAACAACAAATCATAGGTAGCCCCAGGCAATGGTCTCCTATACTTCTTGCTACTATTTACAAATGATAAGAGAACCCAGGAGGAGAGCATGACTTAAAAAATATGTTTGCCAGGGGCAAAACTGTATAAATTTGGCATTAAAGGTAGGGGCATAATTTACAGTTGAATAGATTGGTGCTAACTTTAAACAATAGAGGATGGTTGGGAAAGAACAATGGGAGGCTAACCAGCCTGGCTGACTGGAAGTGAAGTTTTCAGGCGCGCCTTACACTCTGAATCATGGTGGTGATTCACGATCTGTGAATCATAGGAAATAAGTCTAGTGTCATTTATTGTACAACCATTGATTGAGTACTTACTCTGTTCCCTTGCAGAGGATCCGAAGATGATTTGGAGAGGGTCCCTGCTTTCTAACGGTCCACGGTCTAGTGGGGAAGGCTGGCTGGTAAACACATCATTGCAGTACAGTAGGGTTTGTGTTCTAATGGAGGTGTGATTAACATACCAGAGGGGTAAAGCCAGAGCACAGACATGAGCTGCTGAGGGCAGCTGAGGGCAGCTGAGGCAGGTACCCAGAGAAGTCATCCTCCGCTACTGAGAGAGAAGCAGAATGACATGAGCCCAGCTTCCACCATTCACTGATTGCCCCAGCTCCAATGGTCCCCCTGTTGTCTAGCCAGACTCCGGGTCATCCACACGCCTAGCCTCAGGGCCATTCTAATCAATGAGCTGTTGGCAGCTGGTTGTGTAAAGGAGCGGCTGGTGGTGGAGGAGGGGTTAATTATCTCTCCACATCTCCACCAGACCCCAAGCCACCCCACAGAAGCCTACGATATACGTAAAAATTTTCTGCTTATTGTCCAAACACAACTTAAGTACAGTTCTCTGCCTCTTTCCCACAAGATTGCCTGCAAGTTCCTCCTGAGTGGAGCACTCCTGCAAGGCCTTCCTTCAGTGGATTCCTTCTGAAGTCTCTCCTGTAAAAAGTCAAATCCCTTCCCCTTTATCCATCAGGCAAGTCGAAAGCTTTCAAAGGAGGCCTACTAGGGAATATAAGGGATGAACAAATGGAAAATAAATATACGAAAAGGAAGAGAATAAAAACAGTCATCCATAGCATGGAGAATTCAGATAATGGATTTTTAACTCCATCTTCATCCCGGTACCCCTGCTTGAATATACGGACCCTGTGAGGCTCAGACAGGTCTGTGATCTCTTAATCTGTTCTCCAAATGTAGACATGGGCAGGGCTTAAAGAGGTGGGTGTGACGTGGCTTCCCTACTTCTCTTTACCCATCCAGTTCCCTCTAACTGTTAAGTCATTCTGGTCTCTGAGCTCCACGCTTTTACGGTTGGACATACCTGGCTGGTGCCTCAGGTAGGAAGCTGCATCTGTTGGCTAGGACTTTCTTTGGGTTAGGGAGATTTGTTTGACTGTATTTTAGAAAATGTATGTATTTCTCTGGGACTTAAAGATTTCTGCTCAGTTGGCTTCTTGCCTTCCCTCTTGTGACCATGTATTCAATTTTGACCTCCTACATGGCTTTAGTGGTGACCTAGGAGGCCACAGCCTCTCACCTCCTCCTTTTACACCTCTCTCTTTTGCAAGGAAGAGGCTTACATCTCCCCCGTTTGATGTTTATTGTTTTGCCCTAGGACTGTCTTCTGTGAAAATGTAATACTGGCAGGGAGAGAACATCCTAAAATGTGTGGATCTGAGTGAACTTCCAGAACCTTAGGCCTGGAAGCAACTCAGGAGTTGCTCCCTCCCTCAACTTGCAGATGAGAAAACTGAAATATAGAGAGGTAAAAGGACCCCCTCAAGTTCACACAAATTATTAAGGATAGAATCAGGATTGAATCAGGATAGAATTAGGACTGGATACAAGGTATCCTTATTTTCAGTGTTGGTAACTTTTCAAAGGTTTCAGACTGTCCTCTAGCCAGCTCTGGGGGTTTGGGGGAAGCCTCCTTAGCAGTTGTCTAGGTAGAGAGAGCAGCACACCTTTCCTCCCCAGCAGATGGGGCTTTCTATATTTTATATATTGGGCTTCTGAAAAGATTTTGCTTCAAAAAAGTTTTTACAGTTAAAAAAAGGTATTTGAAAACCGCTAAGTGATTCTGGAGATGTTTAGGAGATGATTTCAGGGATCAAGATGGAGACTTCTTTCAAAAGTTTACACTTCCTTTAAACAGAGACCAAAACATTTATTGTTCCATTAGAGAGAAGGCTTAAAATACACTTTAATGCAATTCATTGTTATCATTTCCTTTCCTCTATAGATTTTAAGAAGATTAAAATCAGAAAGAACATAAAGGGGAAATAACATAGAATGGGACATCCGAGGACAAGTTTGTCTTCTTACATTTTGCTTAACTTTGGTCTCCCCTGAATGTCCAAGACCAACCTGGTCCTCCCATCTGAATGCACAGACATGGCTGAAGATGGAGAAAGCTAGAGAGGACAGAGGTGCAACTGTAGGTAGAGTTGAGGCCATTGTAGAGCCAACCAATGGCCAAGGTTTTTTCCCTGTAGTTATCTTATCCCACGCTTGAGCCAGACCTCGAAGTTATGGAAGGTTGACAACACTTCCAGGTGAAGCCTACCTCTAAAGGAGTCCAAGATGGAGGTGAAGGAAAGCATCCCTGGTTGCTAAACCAGCAGAGAAGGCAAAGATATGCCAGTAACTGTTCTCACAACTTTGATGAGAGTGACTTGAATCTGAGTTACTAAATCACATTTCTTTCCCAATCTTTCAACTAGATCAAATCATGGCTATCATCGTGGAAAATGTATGGAATTTTTCTGATTGGGAGATGAATGAAGATTTCATGGGCACGCCACCCACAGAAAACTATAGCCCCTGTTTGATGGACACTGAGACACTCAACAAGTATGCTGTGGTCGTAATCTATGCCTTGGTCTTCCTGCTGAGCCTGCTGGGAAACTCCCTGGTGATGCTGGTCATCTTAAACGGCTGGATCAGCCGCTCTGTCACCGATGTCTATCTGCTGAACCTGGCCATGGCTGACCTGCTTTTTGCCCTGACATTGCCTATCTGGGCCAGTTCCAAGGCAAAGGGCTGGACCTTTGGCACACCCCTGTGCAAGATAGTCTCATTCCTAAAAGAAGTTAACTTCTACAGTGGTATTCTACTGCTGGCCTGCATCAGCGTGGACCGCTACCTGGCCATTGTCCACGCCACACGCACACTGACTCAGAAGCGGCATTGGGTCAAGTTCATATGCTTAGGCATCTGGATCCTATCCCTGATCCTGTCTCTGCCCCCCTTGATCTTTCGTGAGGCCTATCAACCACCTTTATCCAGCCTGGTTTGCTATGAGGTCATGGGTGTCAACACAACAAGATGGCGTGTGGTGATGCGGGTCCTGCCCCAGACCTTTGGCTTCCTCCTGCCGC
>CM053503.1:156089520-156102317 GCA_028627145.1 Eidolon dupreanum | reverse complement strand
AAAATGACAGATACTCACTTTCTAGGACTCCCTTAAGCTAGGAGTGGCCATATCATCTCATTGTGGCTAATAAGACTTAAGGGCAATTGTGTACTGGTAAACTCCTCTCCTAGGGAAACAAGTTCCGATTTGTAGCATTTGCAAAGTTGCATGGTATAAATGCTCCAACCACGGAAATTTCAAGGGTGGTGGTGTCTAGCAACCAGCTCACAAACTTCTAGAAAATGTAATAATCTGCTTTCACAAGCAAGTACAAACTGGCTTCAGCATACCATTGCTTAAGAGGAAATTTGCTGGGGTCAGGGGACTCCTGGGAAATATACCTGATTGAATAAAAGAGAGACTCACTCACCCACATATTCTTGGATCTTGCCTTTGACTATGGTTATTGGATACGATGTGTGGAACTGAGGCAGCAATTCTGTGACAATGAGGCAAAAACCTAATGCACTTAGCCTGATGGAGCCAAAGGATAAAAAGAACCAAAGAATAAAGAGCCCAGAAATAAACCTAAGCATAAATGGTCAAATGATTTTCAACAAGGGTGCCAAGACTATTCAATGCGGAAAAGAACAGTCTTTCAACAAATGGTGCTGAGAAAACTAGAAATCCACATGCACAAAAATGAAATTGGTCTCTTACCTTACACCATATAAAAAATTAACTTAAAATGAATTGAAGACCATCACAGCTAAAATAATAAAACTCTTAGAAGGAAACATAAGGGAAAAGCTTCAAATGATTTGTGTCTGGGAATGGAATGAGGTTCAGGAATGGGATTTAGATCAAGTCTGGGATTGGGATCAGGGGTTGAGGTTGGAGTCAGAGATATGGTGGAGGGGGAGCCGAGAGTGGGGTGGGCAGCTTGGGCTAAGGTGGAGGGTCAGAGAAGAAGTACTGTCAGGAAGAGGCAGAGTCTCAGAAATAAGGAGAGGCTGACAATGGGGTGAGCGAGATTCAGGGAAGTTCAAGGTGGGATTTGGATCAGATATGAATGGAGGCTTAGGAATGGAATGAATGTGGGTGAGTGGAGAGTCTCAGGGAGGGGTGTCAGAAATAGAGTGAATGGCTGGGACAGGTTAGTGGCTACACTAGTAGCCACTGCTGTTTAGTCCAGTTAGTGGCTGGAACAAAAAGACATCACTGGCAGGGTCACCATTCTCCCTGGAGCATTGTCTAAGATGCTCTTCCAGGGGCCAGGGATGGAGGTACCTCTGCCTGTCTAGCTTGAGATTCTGCATATAGGTTGGTGAGGAAGGAGTTAGGAACTAAGCCCTAAGAGATGGATCTGATTAAGGAGATAATAGAGAAGAATGCAGAAAGAATCCAGGGAGGAAGGCTGGGAGGTGGGCCTGGGAACCTCTCTTCTTCCTCCCTCCTCTAATACCCTCATCACCTCTCCTACTGCATCTCTTAATGCACATCTTCTTCCGCCTTATGCTGTCACAAAGGCAACTCCATCAGGGGCTTCTGTAAGTTAATAAGGATCCATATTGGGTCTGGAGAAATATGAATAACAAATACACATCCAAAAAGATGCTTGTCCTCTTTAGTAACCTGGGAAGTGGGAATCAAACAGCAATAAAATAACTTGAGAGTGTTTTCAACAGGATAGGGATGAAGTCAGGACTCTCTTCAAATGAAGTATACCATTGTTCGATTAGATTTTTTAATGCAGTGTGTAATTCTTTGGTTACACTCAAGACACAAATGATCTGGATTTTGGATCTGTAAAAGTGCCGGGATGTTGGTGCTGAAATAACATGGTGTATTAAAATGTCAAAGACTTGTATGTCAATCACTAGATACTGTAAAGATGAGATATTTGGTCAAGGTCAGGAGTTCACCCCAGGGAGCAGTCAATGTCTGGGACAAGACTGAGATCAAGGATCTTAGAAGAGGAGTAGGGGCATCAGAGATGGCAGAGAGCTAGGGATGGTGTACAGATGCAGATCTGAACAAAACTAGCTCCATCTCTGTGTCTTGGATTTCTTCCATCTTTAAGTTTTCATGCTATGACCTTTAACCAAACTTACTGTCCTTAGCAAGCATGATTGTCTGTGTTCCTTAAACTTACACGATATAGCCATAAATGTTTATATTGATGGAAAATAATCATCTGTCACAAGACCACCAGGAGGTATGGCCCCTGGTGCTCCCACATTTTTTGTCCTTTGTCTTGTCAATCATGACTACCTGAGTTATACTATTAAAAAAGTCCTACAAAGGAAGTCTGTTAGCAGAGAATAATACGTTCAGATTGCTGGGTCATCTGTCTGCTCTGACCCTATATCCCTATAAGTAAATTACCCTATAAAAAATCTGTTATATTTTATGGAGTTGTCTTAAGATACCTTGTCATTATGGTGGCTGTTACACTTCTGTCCCACTGCCAGACAGAAACAATGGGGGTTAGGGATGGGGTAAACATCAAGGATAGAGTTGAGGACAGGGGTTGGGATGTGAATGTATGTTCTGTACAATGTGTGCTGATTTTAAAAATTGAAAACTTGTTTGGTAGGTTTTGTTCAAATGTTCCAGCCTCTAAGTAATTATGTTGAAATATACTATTTTCCTGTATGCTAGCTCTCCTTCTGACTAACCACAGCCCACTCACCATCCCTTGCTTCCCCGACCAGTGGCCCATTCTTACGAGTTCCAGCAAAAATATCAATTGATATCTGGATTTTATTTCATAGGGGTTTAAGATCATCTTTTTCCCAGAAACTTCCATTTTAATTAGGGCCTTTCAGAGGTTGAAAAGTCTCATTAGTGAATATAAAATAAAATGACCATGTCCTCTTTGGTCTAAGGGTCTCCCCAGAGATGACCACTAACCAAGAAGTCATGATGGAGTACAGCCTTTTGCTGTCTCCACACAGAGGTTGGAGGGGCCAAAAAACCTCTGGGTTTGACTCAGGAAACTATAAGTGGCTAACTGCTGAGTTCTCACTACAATTTCTCTGAGCCATCCTGGTATTCTGTTTTTAGACTTAAGATCTTTTTTCCAATCTTGAGGGTAGAAGTGAATTAAAGAATTAAAAATCAGACTAAATTAACTCAGACTTTCTAAAATTGGTTTTACTTTTTTTAAAAAATCAAAATAGTTCACGTACATTGTTTAGTTTTATAAATATGGCTTATAATGAAAACCAGCAGCATCCCTCCGGCCCTACAGGCAAAGGCAACGACTTAACTTTCATAGCTGTTGCATCTAACAGCAGTCTGCATATTTCTAAATATCATGCTTATTCTGCTAGCTGTTGATTTAGATTTTTTTCCTCAGTTTTAGATATCATCTATTGACTTTTCTATTTTGGCTTCTGAGGATTTAACATTCTCCAGACTCTCTCCTGCTTTTACCCCTGTCCAGCAAACACCAATACTGCCACCCATGTTCCCCCAGGACACAGATTCCACATTCTTTTGGTTAAAACAACACTCAATGTTTTTGTCATAAGGATTATGTAAAACATTATTCATGTTGGGTACAATGTATACATTTCTTTGTACAAGTTTTGTTTTCTCTGGATATAACAATAGAATTTCTTCATGTACTTTTCATTGCATCAGTCCCATATGTCTTTCTTAATACATTCACATTAGTCAGATAATCTGTTAATTTTTTTCTTTTTTGGAGATTTCTCTCTTGGAGTCCTTCATAGTCCTGTTACAATCTGGACAGGTTATTGTCCAGGTCTGCTCCTTTTTTCTAAATTGCTTTAACTATATTTCCAGATAAATTTAAAAATTTGCTTGTTGATTTCTGTTGCACTGTGATTTTGTTTTGAATTATATTGACTCTCTAGATCAATTTGGAGAAAACTGACATCTCAATAATATTGAGTCTTCCAATTCCTGAGCATGGTATCTTTCTTTAATTATTTAGATATTCTCTAATTTATCATGGAAATGTTTGTTTCCAGTACATAGATTTCTGTACATACTTTGTTTAATTTATCCCCAAGTATTTATTTTATGGTTATTTGGATGCTATTACAAATGATATTTAAAAAAAATTATTTTCCAGTTTTTTTCTTACTAGTATATAGACATGTAATTGAGTTATATATATTGACCTTGTATTCTGGGACTTCAGTAAATTCAATGATTAGTTTTAGTAATTTTATTTTTAAAGATTCTTTTGGATTTATATGCACCATCATGCCATTCAAGAACAAAGGAAGTTTTAGTTTTTCCTTTTCATGATGCCTCTTCTTTATTTTTCTTGCCTTATTTCATTGGCTAGGACCTCCAGTACCATGCTGAATAGAGGTTGTAAGAGTGGACATCCTTACCCTTTGCTCCCAGTCTTAGGGGTAAAGCATTCAATTTTTCTCTATTAGATATGATATAAGCTAAAGATTTTTCATAGAGGTCCTTTATCAATTTGAGGAAGTTTTTTTTCATGAATGAGTGTTAAATCTTCCTCTTTCTTCAAGAGTCTGGGCTCTGGAGCCAGACTGCTACTGCTCACAGGCTTCATGACAAAAGGCAGATTACTTAACTTCCTTTTACCACTTCATAAAATGTGGAACACACACATAACATTTAGAATACAATAAGTATTATATAAATGTTAAATATCATTCTTTTAGGTTATTTCCTTATTTTGCTGTATTATCGAATTTTGCTGAGGAAGTATGTATAGGAGATAACTTTTTGGAGAACTTAAATTTCCAAAAAAAAGGCCTTACTTCTCCTCTCACACTTGATTAGTATTTTGGCTGGGTACTGAATTCTGGGTTGGAATTCATTTCCTTCAGAATTTTGCAGGCTTTTCTTAATTTCTTTTAGCTTCTAGGGCTGAGCTGCTGATGCTATACTAATTTTCCATTGATTGTATATGACTAAATTTTCTCTTAGAAGATTTGAGGATATTCTCTTTATCTTTTTAGTTTTTAGAATGCATAATGATGTGCTTCCCCCCCCCCCGCCCCCAATAATTTTTCTGGACACCTATTGAATCCTTTTTATCTGGAAACTCAGGTTCTGTGAAATTTTCTTCTATTGTTTCTTTGGTACTTTTTTAGCCTTCATTTTTCCTATTCTCTTTTTCTAGGCTTCCTTTTTTTTTTTTCCCCCTTCTGGGTATTGAACTCCCAAGATTGATTGTCTAATACTTTTATCACTTTCTGCCTATTTTTCAGTATCTTCATCTTTCCACTTTCCATAAAGTTATCCTGAACTTTACTTCCTAGTCTTCTCTTTGGAATTGGAATTTTCTGTTCCTCAATGTTTCTTTTTATAGCACCTTTTTCTTACCTCATTGATGCAACATTTCCTCAATCTCTCTGAAGATTTTATGTTTTTTTTTTTTTGTGAAAATTTATTTAGTTCCCTTTATTGTCTTTGAGTCTTTTCTTTTGGTCTGCTAACTCAGTTACCACTTTACATCTACTTTTTGACTTCCATTTAAAAATCTCATTTTTTATTTTCTCTCATGTTTCTTCATTTTTGTTACTTGTGGGATTATCCCTTAAAAATAACTTTGGTGTCATCTTAAGTGGATTTGGTGAGGGATCAGAGGTTAAAACAGTCCTTTAATCCTCCATTTTTGATAAAAAAAAATTCCCTTGAATTTAAAAAAACATACTTATTTTAAAGTCACGTTCATATTGCTCTGTTATCTTTAGTTCCTTAAGTTTGAATTCTCCCATTTGTTATGTCAACTGACTGTTAATTGTAGTGGTTGTTATTTCTCTGTAATATTTGATTGTGAGCTCATCTATTGTCCTCCCCATTTACTACTCAGGCTTGGTATTATGAACTGTCACTCAGGTGTCCCTCTTTCCTCTATGGTCTAGGGCAGGAAGCTTGCTTTGGGGTCATGTCTCAAAGCTGGAAATTGTTTTTCAATTAAGGGTGGGCCAGCTCTTTCTTAATTCCTGGCTTTTTCAGTGAATCCAGTTCCAGTCATCTGCTGTGCATGGGATCTGTAGACTCATTGGTGTTATTGTCCCTATCTTAGACCAGTTCTAGTATTCTTCTGGGTTCCTGTGGCGTCAACACCTACTTCCTGATAAGTCCATACATTTCTAAGTTCCCTTTTTGTTTCTGGTCCTTAGAGATATTTCTGTTTCTCTCTCTCATTCTCTCTCTCTCTCTCTCTCTCTCTCTCTCTCTCTCTCTGCTTTTGATCTCAGATATTTATTTAAAACTTAAAAATATGTTTTAACTAACATTTCTGTGTTAGTGTGCATGTGTGTTTGTGTGTGTTGTTGCTTCTCATTCTCTTCAATCCACTGTCATGATAAGATATTAGTAAAAATTCAAATAGCAAATAAAATAAAATCAATTTATCTTCCTGTTCTTTATTTCCTTTCCTTAAAGATAAGCCCTATTAAAACTTTCTCCCAGTGAATTTTAAATGTCAACCTGGAGGTCACATTGACTAAATCTATAGTTAACTTACAGTGTGTTTGTGTATATTGCACATGCGTGTATGTGTTGGAGGTGAGAGACTCTACATTATCCCAGAATTTGTAACACTTTATTTTTTAAATTAAATTTATTGGGGTAACATTGGTTAACAACATTATAGAAGTTTCAAGTGCATAATTCTATCATACATCATCTGTATATTGCATTGTGTGGTCACCATCCGAAGTCTAATCTCCTTCTGTCATCATATATTTGACCCTTTCATCCTCTGCATCCTCCCTACCCTTTTCCCCCTCTGGTAACCTTCAAACTGTTAGCAGCCTCTTATTTTAGCCAGGTTCAAATCAATGGGGTGGGAGAAGTAAGATATAGAAGGTAACTGGGAAGGTGTCTCTGAAGAAATCCAGTCACTTCCGACATGGGACGAAATCGTATTTATTGCTCAACAGAAACCTATGAGGCCACATCCGTACCTCTCTTGGTTCCCATATTGTAAACAACAAGGCTGTCTTACTGAAAGAGCTGGCTTTGCTCCAACTTTGAAAGTGTTGAGGGTGGAGGGAGACTAAACAAATAAGGCCTACGGGCTATGCAGTACAGGGCTCCCACTTGGCCAGAAAACTTGTTCACTCCTTTGGGATTCTGATCATACTCAGCACGTACTGTCCCCTGCGCATATTTGTCAAGGTGTTTTAGAAAACATATTAATAAGAATCAAATAACCAGTCAACTGATTTTGTATCAAATGCCTGCTAGACCCTTATAACGAGAGCAGGCGTTATAGAAACAAAACTTAGAGGACAAAGGAAAATTGTGAATTGTGGCAATGTGAGGAGTTCATGAAAATTCCGGCAGCATCAGGGTAATCAGAACAAAGAGATCTATCTAGGGGTCCTAGTGCATCACAAACTGAATGTGAAGATTTGGGAAAATGTTTCTAATTAAATAAAAAAGAAAAAAAAGACAGTAGCCGTGTGACCTTAAATACTTACCTAAAAACTTTCTAAACCTGTTTCCTCTTCCATGAAGTAAGGTTGATTAGGTAAGCTCCAGTTCCGAGAGGCGATGCTCTAAATTTAAGAATCTATCGAGATGTACAGATAGGACTATATCTCTGCGTGAACGATCTGAAACTTCTATTTTTCTCAGATCATGATTATAAGTAATTAGGTACTTCAAAGAAAGTGGCTTCGTAGTGTATGCTTTCCAGATAGCTACCGACCAGGTCTAGCATGAGGAGTTCCTGCGAGTTCTCCCTCCTTTCTCCCTCTCCTCTCCTTTCTCCTTTCTCCTTCCACCCTCATCCCCCTCCAATACCTTCCTACCTCATCTGTCAGCAGTTCACTTTTTTCAAGGTAAGCAGGACACTTGGAAAGGGGCAAATACCTCTGAGTAAGTGCAGTACTTTTCTTTCAGTCACTAAGCATAGAATGAGAATGAGTTTCTGAACTTGTTCTCTTGTACAGAAGATCCTCTCTTTTTGAGCATTCAAGGTCATGAGCAAGCCTGCGCTCTGCAAACCAATACATTGGCTTAGCCTCTCACTCACAGCTGTGTCTGCTGATAATTAAAAACCCAATATGTGTCAGGCACTGTGAAAAGCACGTTTCAGAGGACTTATTTCATTTAGTACTCCTCAAGACCTTGTGGTAGGAATTATTATCCCCATTTTACAGATAAAGAATATAAAGCCACGGAGATCAGTACCTCACCCAAGGTAACACTGCAGCAGATAAGTGGCAAAACTGAAACTCAAATCAAGGACAAAATTGCTTTCAGAATCTGAGTTCTTGACTGCTCATGGCACATGGAGAAGCCCTGAGGTGATGTGAGAACGACGGCAGCTTCGAGTCAGCCTGGGTCTTGGTCTATCCTGACTTGTATGACCTTGAGCAAGTAATTTAACTTCCTTAACTTCTGTCTCTTTGAAGGGATGATAGCATTAGAAGTTTGTCAAGGTTCAAGGTCATGTGTGCCAGGCTCTTGGAATAGACTGGGGCCTTGATAAATGGCAGATGTTATTATCATAGCAGAGAGTCTCAGAAAGGTGAGTAAGTTGAGGAACTGGCAATTCATTCCAAATCTAACTTTAATGGCTGTGCTTCCTGAATGATGTCCCAGAATCAGGAAGCTAATAGAAAAGTTAGGATATATCACTTTCAAAGGCATGGGGCTGCTCAGAGATGAAAAGACAGCTTAGAAAGGGGATCAACAATCTTCCTTCATGTTCCTGCAATATCCATTTTTTTTCCCTCTTCTTCTGGATCATTCCATTAGCATACAAGCTCTCTCATCTTATAATAACCCTTCCTTTACCCTACATCTCTGTCAGCTATGGTCCTATTTCTCTGATCCATTTTGCAGGTAAGGTCTGAGTCTTACTGCTCAAAGGAAGGGAGACGAGTGACATTTAGCAATCTCATTTGGAACCTGATCTGGGCCTACTCAGGGTTCACGTAAGTCTGGGCACTCCTGGAAAGAATGAAGGGTCAGGATCATTTAGGGAATGAGCTCATCCCTACAGGGGAAGAGCAAAGCCCACGGGTCTGTAGGAGGTAATGACTCAGAGTCAGGGGTAATGAGAATGGACACTGTGATTAAGACCAGCCTGGCCCATGGACTCTGGCCTGTGGACTCTTGCCTGAGTATTAGGGAGATGGGGCTGGTCGTGAAAATAAAAAAGCTGGGAGATTTTGGCAATGCAAGTGACATACTCAGGAAAATTGGCCCTGTTCCCTTTTAAGTGGCCAGGCTGGAATCAGCAGAGGGGTGAGGACCAGTTTTGCAAGTAGGCCCAGGAGCCTCAAGGGTGCAGGTGGAAAGAGGGTCCTGGAGAGGCTTCCTGAGGTGTTCCCTACCGGGTGTCATGAAAGGGCTCAACAAGGAAAAGGCGATTACTGCTGCCACCAGGAGTGAAGGACAGCGTTATTTCCTCACATGCTGTACTCTTCTTCTGAAAGCCCTATTTCCCCTGGGCTCCTGCTTCCTCCTGTGCTTTTGCCTTGTTTTCAGTCTCTTTGGAGGGCTCTTCTTTTTCTTTCAGTTCCTTCAATGATATCCTGTTCTTCCCCCTTTTTCTGCCCTTTCTCTATTATCTACTTTCCCTGGGTGACATTATCTACTCCTGTGGATGGAATAATTGGCCATCTCTGTGAGAATCTCTAAAAATGTGTTTCTAGGCTAGCCATTTTTCTTGGACTTTCAGAGCTAGCTTTTCCAAGGCCCATTGACATGCCTTCTTGTACCTTTAATTTTTAAATCCAAAATTAAAGCCAGCCTCTTCTTGAAACATGTTTCCTTCAAGCCATTCGTCTAAGCTATAGGTTGAAAAATCTTTTATTGATTCTTTCCTTCTTTCTCACTGCCCCAACCTATCCAGTTGAAAGATAAGACCCATTGTTTTGTCCTTAAAGATCTCTTAAACTCACCCCTTATCTCCACCCCCATTATCATTGCTTTGCTGAGACCCTCACCATTTTTGTAATAGCTTTCTAACTGGACTCCTGCCTTGATCCTCTACTTCTTTCAGTTCACTCATGTACCATGCAGGGAGCAATCTGATGACATTATTCATCTGCTTAAAGCTCTATACCTGTGGGGTAAACTTATAACCTTTTAGCACAGCACTCAAGGCCTTCTGCAGTTTGGCCTTGCCTATTGACCCAGTCCTGTCTATCTCATCCCACATCTGCTATGGCCTTTACTCAGGCCATGCTGGATTCCTTGAATTTCCCCTAATACATCATGCTGTCTGCTTTTGTCTAGGTTTCTTTGGTTGTAAGTAACAGAAACCTGCTTTAAAGAAGTCAAAGCCTAAAGAGAATTAAGTGGAAGGATCCAGGGGTATCCGAAGGACCTCAAGAGTCATGAGGTTCCAAGAGGGACTAGCACCAAAAGCAAGAAGGTGCTACTCCATCCAAATTAATAGAAAAACCTAGGTAATATCCTAGTCTCCCATTTCCAGGAAAGCAACTCCGGTTGGCCCAGCTTTGGCAAGGAAGCCAGCTGCAGGTAGAACACACATAACTTCCTTGGGAAGGAAAGCTTGCCTGGTATCCCCAGAGAAGTCTCTAAATCCTCATTGCTGAGCCTTAGCATATGCTATTCTCTTTCACTAAATGCCCTTCTCTGTGTCTCCATGTGGCTAAATTCTATTCATCCCTCAAGAGTTACCTCAAGAATTAGACCGAAAGCCTCCCTAGGCTGAGTTATGAGTTCCTCCAGGTGTTCCCATTAAACTATTGCATAACCCTGACTCTAATGCTTATAACATGTGGGTTGTGTTCATCGGTTTCTTGTCTGTCTCTTATTATACTATGAGATCTTGGGGGTAGACATTGAACCTGTTCACCTCTTTTTCTCTAGAGTCAGGGGAAGAGACAGCTCTAAAATGGGATATGTTCAAATTTCAGATGAATGAATAGAATAGCCCATTAGTCTCCATCTACCACATGCAGGTATTTTTGGAGGGCAGGATTCAGGCATATGATGAAAAAGGGGAAAATACCACTTATTTTGATGTTAGTATGTTCCTCACTGTTCTTCAGAGTAACAAGAATATCAGCCCTCTCAAAGTAGCTGTGTAATTTAAATTAGTTTTCTATAAGTTTACAGGGTTGTGATTTCCTAGATAGAAACTGCCTAATCTGACTTATTAGCTGGTATAAATAAATGAATGGTTATAAGCAGAGCAGATCGGGTTTTAGAACAGGTTTTAAAAACATCACCATCTTTATATGACAGGCAAGTTGATGGTGGCTAGGTAAATTTCATATTAAAACTATGTCTAAGGGGGGGGGGGTGGCTCCATAGTGTAGTGGTTAGCATGTCTGCTTTACACACAGAAGGTCCTGGGTCTGTGCCCCAGGTGGAGCCACGGACCATACCTCAGGTGTGCTGCACTCCACCACTGGAGGAGCCCCAGGCAGGGGGCACCAGGCCCGGGTGCATGCTGGGAGTGCGTGAGAGGAGACGCCCTACCTTCAGAGATCTAGTTCTTAAAAAAAAAGGGAGGCGGCAACATCTGTAGGTCAAGGGTGGAAGTGGGGGTGGGGGTAATGAAAGAGGGGGGAAAACGATCTCTAGGAACTCATTTGAACTTTATATCAAAATTGGTATGCATAAGGTTTAGCCCAAATTACTACATCCATGACGTTGGAATAAAATTAAAAATTTAAATAAATATGAATAGCTAACATTTATTGAGAGTTTACCATGTTCTATTACTGGGCTAAGTGCTTTATATGTATTAACTAACTAATCTAATTCTTAACCTACCCTATGAAGCTGGTTCTATAATCAGCCTATTTTACAGAGGAGGAAATTGAGACACAAGAGTTTAACCAGAGTTGGAATGTGCATGCAGAGATCCAGTCCCAGGGCCTACACCCTCAACCACTCTGCTAGACTGCCTCAAAGTACTGTTTGGTGTCTCTCTTCCAATACGTATCTGTTAATGGTTACTATTTTAATTGTGCCTTGTTTCACCATGCTTTTGTAGAGTTTTTCTTTTAATATATCCTTTATGTTTATGTTTTGTGGTAAAAAATCTCTCTGTGCCCTACAAAAATCATATTTGGAATTTCAATTACCCCATTTTCTCACTAAAAGTGGTACAGTAAAAAAAAAAGTAACCTTTTCTAATTTACTGTATAAAAATGTATCTCAAAAATGTGTAAGTTGTAGAGATCTGCTGATTGTGCCAATAATTAAAAATATGGTATTGTGTACTTCAAGATTTCTGAAGAAGGTAGATCTCATGTTCTTATCACAAAAAACAAAAGCCTGAAAAACAAAACACAAAGGGACACAAGGAAACTTTTAGAAGTGATGAATATGTTTATTACTCTTATTATCGTGATGGTGTCATGGGTGTGTTCATATGTTTGAACTAATCAAATTGTATATATTAAACACCTGCGATTTTTTTGCATGCCAATTATACCTCAATAAAGCTGTTAAAAATGTAAAACAAACAAACAAAACCTCCACATGGCTGTAGGCTTCTAGGCATTAAAATCTCTTGCAAGAAATTCTCATTGTGTCAACGTTCACCAATAAACCAGCTCCAAATGTTTACCTGCTGCACATGATGGATGGGAATAAATGAATAAATGAAGGAATAACTTTAGGACTGCCCGCTGGGTCTCTAATTTTGGGTTTTCTTTCCCTCTGAATCTTTATCTACAGGTACTTATGAGTCCCACTGTCAGTCCTACATGGGTCAGTTCCCAGAGACTTGAGAAGAGGCTTCCTGGTAGAGTGAAGAGAGTAATGAATGGGGAATCTGGAGACCAGGATCCAGTGCTGTTTCTGTCACTTGTAGTTCAAGACCTTTTGGCAAGTGTCCATCTGCTCTGGGCCTCAAGTTGTCCACCTGTCAAAAGGGGAGATCAGTCTAGAAGTTGATCTTT
>CM053503.1:156022956-156089020 GCA_028627145.1 Eidolon dupreanum | reverse complement strand
TAGCAGAACAGCATGACCAGCAGCGGCAGGAGGAAGCCAAAGGTCTGGGGCAGGACCCGCATCACCATGCGCCATTTTGTTGTATTGGCACCCATGTCCTCATAGCAGACTGGGCTGGAATTAGGCGGGTAGAAAGCCTTGCGAAAGACAAAGATTGGAAGAGACAGGATCAGGGATAGCGCCCAGATGCCTAAGCATATGAACTTGACCCAGTGTCGCTTCTGAGTCAGTGTACGTGTGGCGTGGACAATGGCCAGGTAGCGGTCCACGCTGATGCAGGCCAACAGCAGGATGCTGCTGTAGAAATTGACTTCCTTCAGGAGTGAGACCATCTTGCACAGGATTGTGCTATAGATCCAGCCCTTTACTTTGGAGATAGCCCAGATAGGCAAGGTCAGGGCGAAAAGCATGTCGGCGATGGCCAGGTTCAGCAGGTAGACATCAGTGACAGAGCGGCCGACCTTGCTGTACAATACAACCAGCATCACCAGGGAGTTTCCCAGCAGGCTCAGCAGAAAGACCAGGGCATAGATTACGACCACAGCATACTTGTTGAGATCCAGAGTATCTGGCCGGCATGGGGCGGAGTCTTGTAGAATCGAGGGCAGGTCAGTGTTGTAACTGTAATTACCGAATAAATCCTCGAAGTTGTAATTTTCAAAGTTAAAGTCTTCCATATTTGAGTCTTCCATATTTGTGGTCTAGAGAAGAGAGATGAGCATCACTGCACAATAAAGTCTCCCTAGATTTCAGCCTCTCTGCCCACAAACCTCAGATAGGATTCTTTGCATTGGTTAGTATATTACATGGAAATAACTTACGCTTCAGGAAATAGCGGAGGCGCTAAAGTTATCAGATGCATTTAGTGATAAATGGTACATTTCGCAAAAAGAATATAGTTCCCTTCAAAGCCACAGAGAAGTTCTTAGCACTTTCCATGACATCACCACCCCCCAAAACATTGTGGAAACTTCCCTTTGGATCATCCCTACAGAACACATTGTGTTGGATGCCCGAGTAATGAGCATCCCTGACTGGTGAGGCTGATTTTAATATCAAAAATATGGGGTACCATCCAGTTCTCAGTCTGGGGAATATGTAGGCAATCCAATTGGGTTAGATCCCTAATAAAAGCCTCAAATTTTAACAATAAAGCTGAGAGATGAATTCCTTTGTTCAACTTTCTGTAAGTTACGTAAAAGAAGTGTTCTGGAAAAACAGTTGAGCAAAAGCAACATAGAGTTTCAGAATGATAGAGCTAGAGAAAGTTTACTCAGTTGGCATGGCCCAGCATTGTTCTTCTGGGGATGTCAGATGCCTGCTCTGGGAGTATTTGTGTAGTTTACAAAAATACATTGAAAGTCATAAGCAGGTGGCTGGCTGACTGATTCTCTGAGTGGGTGGAAATGTAATAGATTATCATGGGGGCTCTGAGAAGTCATAGTCTACCATACAGGGGGTATGTTCTCAGAATAAGGAGAGGGACAGCAGGAAGCAGAGAAGGCAGATGGAGACACACTATTCTTGTTTTGGTGACTTCCTAGTCCTGGTGGAGCTCCTTCTGACCTTGCCAATGCACACCTTCACTCATCCTCGACTTCCCTGCACCCCCAGATAAACCTATCTCTGGTGATTCTGCCTTTGTTATGGGGTTAGTGGAGAGCCTACTTCCGGAGGAAGCTGCAGCCATTTTGAAATGTTATTCCAGTTTTCAAGGTGAAATAGACAAAACCAAAGCAGCTACTGAATTAGCTTCCTTTTGAACTACAAAATATATCACCATCATGCCATTTCTTTATAATAAGGCATGAACATCGTGTGAGCACATGCAAGTCTGTAACCCACCTCCCAATGGAACCCAGTGTTAGAGAAACAAAGTAAAGTCTCAAGAATGAGACTCACTAGGATGATCATAATAAATAAAGATGGATAATAACCATGTTGAGGAGGAGATGGAGAAATTGGGCTTTTCATACATTGCTGGCAGGAATGTAAAATGATACAGCTGCTGTGATAAACGGTTTGGAAGCTATTCAAAAAGTTAAACATGGAGTTAACATATGAATTGGGAATTCTATTCCTAGATATATACCCAAGAGAATTGAAAACGTATGTTCATACAAAAACGTGTACGTGAATCTTCATTGCAGCATGATAGCCAAAAGGTAGAAACAATCCAGCTATCAACTGATAAATGGATAAACAAATAGTGGTATACTCATACAATGGAATATTATTAACCATGAAAAGGAAGGATACATGCTACAACATGGATAAACCTTGAAAACATTATCCTAAGTGAAAAAAAACCACACACAAAAGGCTTTACTCTATATGGGTCCATGTATTCAAAACATCTAGAGTAGGTAAATTGGTGGAGACAGAAAGTAGGTTAGCGGTTGCCAGGGACTGGGGGTTCAGGCAGAATGTTAATGAGTACAGAGTTTCTTTTTGGGGTGATAAAAGTGTTCTGAAATTCAGTAGTGATCATGATCATACAACTTTGTGCATATGCTAAAAATTACTATAAATGGGTGACTTTTATGCTGTGTGAATTATATCTCAATAAAATACTAACCAAAGAAGTAGCCTTGCAAAGTAGATACAAATATTAAAACAACATCAACAACAGCAACACCAATAAAAGTCCTAGGAAGCTTTTCTCTTTAGCAGAAGAAAATCTGTTACCGTCAATCATATATGGCAAAGAAGAAAGCTGGGGTTAAGAGAAACTGGAAAAACAATGCTCTTTTCTCCTAGAGTGATGGAATTCTTCACCTTTTTGACTAGGTATTACTTTCTCCCCTAAGTGATGGGGGGCAGATGAATTGACTTCTCAGTACATCGACAGAACAGATTCGATCAGGCTATAAATCGAGAAGGATGTGATGATGAGGGTGGGGCCCGGTCTGGCCAGGAGGATAGGGTAGTAGGGAGAGAGGCAAATAGTACAGCTGGCTCAGCCAGGGTTGTCAGCAAGACCTGGGAGAAATTACTGTCTCTGTAATCCTATGGTCAAGAGCAAGTTTGCTCAGAGGCCCAAGGTTATATACAATGAAGTCACAAGGTCAAGGGTGGGTCATCTCTGGGAGCAGATGATCCAAGATACTAGTAAGGGAACAAATGACTTAAGAGAAGACCCACAGTTGAGAGAGGATGCATATCACCAATGGGTGCACAGAGCTTGTGCCTGCAGAGAGGAGAACCCCACATTTCTGCACATCAGCTGCGAGAAGGCAGGGTTGGGGAAGCCACAGAAACAGCCCTGTGAGAAGAGGCAGCAGCAGGCAAGCAGATAAGCCCTCATTCTGAACAATCCAGTGCTCAGCTGTGCTAGGGCTGGCTGGGCTGCAGGCGTAATGGTGAGCTCTACTTCCATTCAAGTCAAGACGGAAGTAGAGAATTCACAAAAGAGAACCAGACCAGGGCAACAACCTCCAGCCATGGCAGGCAGCGGAGATGTTCTGTTATTTGTTTGTTTTTAAACTACTCTCTAGAAAGGATGCTTTGGCAGTTAAAGGGAGAAAGTAAGGGAAGGGAGATGACACATCTGAGATCTGCTTTATACCTCACAGGTACATAATTTCCCTTGAATGTTACAAATAGACATGATCAAGCCCCTGTTTACTGGTGAGAAGACAGGCACAGAGGAGCTCAGAAACCAGCCTGTGGTCGCAGAGCCCAGAAATGCTGTAGCCAAAATTCCAACTAGATATGATGACTCCATATGCTATTTTCAGTCTATAGACCTGCTTTCTTAAAAATCATACCTCTGAGCTTTTGGTTCAGAGGAGGCTCAAGTACAACTTTATACATTTATCTCAAATCCAGGTTCATCTGATACCAGCCACCTCCACCGTGCTGTCTAAATTATATCCCAATGAGATCAAAATCTTGTACCTGAGGGGCACAGGTGAGGAAGTAGGTACCACATCTGCCCTGGCCCCCAAGATCATCCCCCCTGGGTCTGTCTCCAAAAATGTTAGTGACATTGCCAAGGCAACAGGTGATTAGAAAAGTCTGAAGATAGCAGTGAAACTGACCATTCAGAACAGACAGGCCCGGACTGAGGTGATACCTCTGCCTCTGCCCAGGTCATCAAAGCCCTCTAGGAACCACCAAGAGAATGAAGGAAACAGAAAAACCTTAAGCACAGTGAAAATATCACATTTGATAAGATTGTCAACATTGCCTGACAGATGTGGCACTGATCTTTAGCTAGAAAACTCTCTGCAACCATTTAAGAAATTCTGAGGACTGCCCAGTCTATGAGCTGCCATGTTGATGGCCCCCACCCTTATGACATAATAGATGACATCAACAGTGGTGGTGTGGAATGACCGGCTAGTTAAGAACTATAAAGAATCATTTTACAACCAAAAAAAAAAAAAAAAAAAAAAAAGCACACCTCATACATTAAATATATTTGTAAGCTAAATTCTTGAGATATCATTAAGTCAACCTGTATATACACGGTTCACTCCCATTGTTTGGTGTGTATTGCATTGCTTTCTTTGCTATTCTTTAATCTAGAATTAAAGAAATAGCCCTTGCAGGAATGATAAACCAAATGCCCCTGAACTTGCTGTCTCTTATGATAACCCAGTCACATTCTCAGTGACTCAGCAGGAGAGTCCCTCATTGAGCAAACTTGCCAGCCTCTTAATAACTCAAGGTAGTTAAAAAACTCCATAGATGGGATGATGCTAATTTATTTCATGAGAATGCTATAGAACAAGAACATTTACAAGATCCCCAACATTTAAGGTAATCTTTTTAACAACAACAGAAAAATCAGTCATTTTAATACAATTCCAATATTCTCTCTATAAATATCATCCATACATATTTGCACTTAATATATGGGAAGAAAAACTCAACAGTGTCTAGTGTCTGGTCCTTCCTCAGACCCAAACCTGGCCAAAGCAGGGAGAGCTGTCTGAGTTGGGAAGGGAAGCGGGTAGGCAGCGAGTTGCACAAAGTGATTGTTGGAGGGAGGTATAGGAAAAAGGGGTCAAAGTTCTCCCTTTGAGGATAGGGAGGCCTAAGAGAGAGAATGAAGAAACTGAGGGGTATGCGTGAGGCCCACCAAGGATGAGGATAGATGCCTGGATTAATGGAGGCTGATGTCAAGGGAGACAGAGAACAGAGACATTCTGAATGGTGGGAGTGGTGGGTGTCCCGAGACTTACCAGGATTCTGGGCTTTTCACCTGTCGGACACCTCCAGGAGAGTAGATGTGCCTGACTGCAAGGGCGGAAGTGGTGAGAACACAGTAGAGGAAGTGAGCAGTGGATTAGATTGCTCAATGTTGGGGTGGAGCTCCTGAGGGTGCAGGATGCTCTTGATAATTTGAATAATTAATTTCCAGGTCAGCTTTTTGATCCCTAGACATGTTATGGACTTATGGAGTTTATGCTGGGAAAGGACCTGTGGCATTTTCTAGCCAATCTTTTTATTTCACAGACAAGGGAACAGAGGCCCATGCAAAGGAGGTAGTTTGTCCAGGACTGTGCAGATACCTCTCATCTTTGCCCGGATCTCAGTAGCCCCTGGCTTGTTCATCTGTCCTGTCTGACTCTCTGCACATTCTATCTGCCTCGGCTGTGCTTTCTATCCCACAATACCTCTTTTGAACATTTTTTACATCAATAGGGAACAGCTCATTAACACTACAGAGAAGGCACTTAAGCTTCTGGAAAGTCTGGTGGCTTTCTTCCCTAGACCTAATGTCTCTTGTCTCTACCCTCCCCTACCCCACCCCCACCTCCATCCCAGAAATCCTTAAAGCCTCACATTCCTTCTCCATGCCACATCCCTTTTTAGAACCCCCACCTCTAAGTGGGGGTCCCATTCTACCTCTCCTTGTCTTTCACCTCCCTCCGCAACCATCCGCTTTGACCATGAGACCCTCTAAGGGCATTGCTCTTCTTTCTTGGCTTATATACTTGAGATTGGATCTACTGTAGTTACCACCTTTGGAGTCAAGACCATCTAGTTTGGAAAGAAAGCCTTTTGTAAAAGTTAAAATCCCACCCAAGTTTAAACACATTTTTGAAAATAGTGTCGAATGACACTAAGAATATGTTTTGTCACATTTGCTATTGATTACAATCGAAAGGATAATACAGGTAGAGCAGTAAACACAAATTCACTGCTCCCTCCCAAGACCCCACTTTCACCACTCCTTACCCTAGTCTCTCCCTGCATGCGTCCCAGGGTCCGCTGATTACTCAAAGCCTGTGGCAAATTCGCTTAAGCTGCCTACCCCAAGGAAAGAACCTCTGAGTCCAACTGTTTAGCAAACATTCCTTATTACCTCTCTCTTTCCCATATTGGAGAAGAATGCAATGACTCCTGGCCAGGCGATGCTCAGACTAGACAGAGGCTCATTACACATGGAGAGAGGCAGATGAGAGCAGCAGTGAAGAACTCTGTTAACTGCGCAGTTCTGGGCAAGTGACCTTTCCTTTCTGAGTCTCCGTTTACTCATCTATAAAATGAGGCCAGTGATAGAATCTAACTCATCAGTTTGCGCTGAGAATGAAATGAAGGATTACCCGAAAAGCACTTAAGGCACATGTAAAGCACTATGTTAGCATTTATTGTCATGATCATTGTTACTGAAATAGCTTATCAGCTGTGTAGCATGCTGTCTCTCCCGCTATATCCCCCAGCAGTGGAAAGCAGTGGGTCTGCTGTCCAGGTGGATTTCAATGTACATCTTAACTCACTCTGACTTGGATAACAATAGTCACACTAGCTGTGCTGCTGAGTGCCTGTGACGGTCTAGCTTCTGGAAGAAAGTGATTTGCAGAATTTGTGTCATTTAATCCTCACAACAACCCTGTGAATGAGGAAACTCAGAGTCTGGGAGTTAAGCAACTTGACCTAGAATGACACAGATGAACTAGGTTTTAAATAGTTTTTAAGACTTAAAAAAATTTTTTTTTACCTGACTTCTCTGTCCCAGACACCTGAATGAATGCAAAAGCTCTAGAAAGGAGAGTCCGGATCTGACATTTCCCAACTGCGCTGCTTCTTGATTTTCATTAGGCTGATTTCATGTCCACTGAGCCCACCACTTGCATTGGATTGTGGGGAGAATAAAGAACCAGCTTCCAATCCTGGTTCTGCTGTTAATTAATGATCAGGGTAAGCTTGGACAAGTTGTTTGTCTCTGGGCCTCGATGTGGTCCACTGGAAAGTGAGGAGATTGTTTTACATCTGTACTGTCTAGTATGATAGCTACCAGCTACATGTGGCTACTTAAATTTAAATTAATTAAAATAAAAAAAATTTAGCTCCTCAGTCATATCAGCCACATTTCACATGCTCAACAGCCACCTGTGACTGGTGGCTATAATGCTGGATAGTGCAGATATACAACATTCTCATTATTGCAGAAAGTTCTTTTATACTAGGCATTCTAGGTGAGGACTTAATTATCTTTTGCTCAGAGAGTCTGCAATTCATCATCTTAGTTCTCAGGGGACTCGTACTGAACTTACCAAGCTCCTTTCCATCAGGAATATGTCCCCAGAAACCCTAAGACTGAACAGCTCACTTACCTCCTGTTGTTGCTGCAGCTGCTGTTGTTATGGAAGTGGCCTCTGCCACCTTTGCCGTGACTCAGGGCTTGGTAGCAGTCAGGGCTGTTGGACAGGAAAAAGTGAAGCAGGCTTTATAGGGAAACTTCTGACCCAGCTTTGCCAAGGGGGAAATCCAAGAGGCCTACCAGGGGAGGTGTTCCCACAGACGGGCCATAAGGTCTGTCCTGGTTCCACCTGGTGATTCTGTATCCACATGGGAGACTTTCACGCTTCCTTGTCTAATGGATTCTGGAGGAGACTTCCAGTCTGAAGGTGGAAATTTTCTTAGTCCATCTCTGTCTTCCTTTCAAAGGAGGATGCAGGCAACCCCAGCTTTTAGCTAACAGACTTGCCTGAACTTGCATGAGCACTTTCTTCCTTTCTTCTATGGTCAGAGTGGGAAGTCCTCGTTCTTCTCTTTCTGGTGAATTCCTGCGCTTGGCTATGGGACTCGCTGCCTCTTATATCCTTCTGGATCCTGACTCCCTGCCCCTTTGCCCTTCAACCACCTTTTCCTTCAGTCCCTGAACTTGCTCATGTCTTTCCCTTTCTTCTTCTATTCTAGGTTCCCTTTAGCTAGTGCTCCTCAGTACCCTTTTCAAGAATTTTTCATAAGCAAAATTCTTGAAAAAACAGCTGTCTTCGCTTGGCCTTCTTGTTCACTGCTCGACCCACTGCAACTAGCTTCCTTTCCACTGCTCTGCTGAAACAGCTTCTGCCAGGGTTACCAATGACATCTGGGTTCCTAAATCCAATAAACCCTTTTCTTAAACAAGACTGTTTCAACGTTGTGAAAATAAAGCATGCACATTATAAAGAATGTAACTGATTCAAAAACATAATGTAAAACTTAAAGATGCCTTTCCATTCCTCTGTTCACCCATATTTGTTTTTCTCCAGGCTTTTCTCCATACATATATACATGTTTTCTTCCTCTCTTTTTTAAATAAAAAGATATTTAACTAGTAATATTTTTCTGCACCTTAACAATGCATCGTGGACTTATTCCACATCAGTACATATAGATTCATCTTACTTTTTTCAATGAAGACATGATGGTTCCTGGTGTGTATGTATCATGATTTATTTGATATTTACCTTATACATTTAGGCTCTTGCTGTGAGCATCTTTAGAATTAAGTCTTTGGGAACTTGTATGAGTGTTTCTGTAGCTTTAGTGTCTGTGCATGTTTAAATTTTGATAAACACGTCTACATGGCCCTTCCAAAAGACTGTGCCAGTTTACCCTCCCATCATCAGTTTATAAAAGAGCCTGTTACCTTCTCTACTCATACTATCTCATAGTTGTCAATTATGATAAACTTTTCTCCTAGCCTGCTGCATACTTTTTAACTTTATTTATGGTGAAATGGTTACTGTTTAAAGTCTTATCTTATTTGAGCTCTGCATCATTTAATCCCATTCTCTCCTTCTTTCTCCTGAACCTCTCTTGGTCTCGTTTGTTGCTTTATTTCTCAATTCATTCCTCAAATATGGATATTCTAAGGATTCTACCTTGGTCCTCTTCTCTACCTGCTATCCCTAGGCCAGCTCACTTCCTTCCTTGGCTTCTGCTACCACTCAGTAATGTCTCTCACATATATTGTTCTTAGCTTCTCTTCTAAGCTCTCTCCTAAGCTGAAACTCTTATATGCACTTACCTCCTGCAATCTCCCCTGAGGTTCCACAGATGCTGCAAACTCAACATGTAGAAAACTGGTCTCACAAAATTCCCTGACACACGTGCTTCTCCTCCTGAGCACCCTCTTATCCACTGTCTGCCCAAGCCGGAAACAGGCACACCCCTCACACTCTCCTCCTTCTTTCTCTCTACAGACATTCCTCCTTAACATTCTCTTGGTTATCTACTTCTCACCACCTTCACTGACAGTGTTAGGCAACACTTCATTCTCTTTCACGTAAGCTACTGTAATAGTCAGGTGATAGCTGTGGATTTTAGAGCTGAACTGTCTGAGTTAGGACCCCAGCAATGTCACTGACTGGTTGTAGACCTTGGGCAAGTATTTAATCTCACTGGGTCTCAGTTTCATCGTCCATAAAATGAGATCATGAGGATACCTACTGCATAGGGTTGTCATGTGGATTAAATGAGTCTATATGTACAAAGCACTTAGAACAGTGCCTGGTACTGTTGGCCGTTGCTGTTGCCACTGCTGCTCCTACCACTGTTCTCCTACATGCTCTCTGCCTCAAGCCTCTTCCCCCTCAATTCATCCTCCACTCCGCTACCAGAACGAGCTCCCTAAAGTGTGAATTTAATCACACTCTTTTCTTCTTACAAGCCTTCAAGAACCTCCATTGTCCTCAGGCAGAGGCAAACTCCTGACTTGTGCACTTGGTGCCCCTGCATCTGACCCCTGTGTACTTCTCCAGTCTCATTTCAGACTGGAACCACTTGCACTTCCCCCCAAAACTGTTCTCATTCTTCCTCAGGGCCTGGCATGCATTTGCCTTTTCCCTGGCATGCTCTTTCCCACCCTTTCAGTCTGGCCAACTCTCATTTCCTTTTAAATTTAGCTCAGAGGTCAGGTCCACAGACTGTTGCCCCGTACTCTGCACCCCAAGGCTTACTCTATCATGGCTTCAGTTATGGGGTTTTGTAATCATCTGTTTGGCTGCTTCCTCAGCCCAACTGTGAGGTTCATGAAACCAGGTATTATGTACATATGTATAATCTCTGTATCCCCAAATCAATTAGTGTTTGGCATATCCTAGGTGTTCAATTCAATTTTCTCGAGTGCTGAATGCATTGACATGGTGGGGAAACCGATGGACCTTGGAGTAGCTGAGTGACATCCAATTAAAGAGATAACTATGTTGCCCAAATTTCCCAGGGCAACCCCAGCCTGTGAGCACAACAAAGTCACATTAATAGCTATAACCCAGATTTCACAGGCTCAGATCCGTGTGCTTGTGCAGGGCTTTATCCCTCTGGAATGAGCTCCCAGGTGTTTGGGGAAGTCCACTGGGGGTGTCTACCACATGCTTCTCTGGGGGCTACTGGGCTAGATATGTGCCCTGGAGTCACCGCTGAAGGTCTGGCACTCTCACAGTGCCACACTCCAGGGAGATCTATGTTGACCTTGTGGAACCTTCTGCTGGAGGTCCCCAAGGTCTAATGAGCTTTTCCAATGTCTTTGTAGAATTCTTCTGCTCTCCATTGGACTTGGTGGGGACTCTTGGGGGAAGTAGTGTTGAGCTAGAGGTTAGTCGCCAGCATTGCCTTTCCATCACTCCCAAACAGAGTCAAGCTTCTCCATTCTTGGCCCCTGATTGCCTTCTGATGAGTTCCTGTCCAGGAGCATCTTGCTTCCTTTTGAACATAGGCTTCTGCTAGATCTTCTCTCTCCTATCGGTTCATCAGGCAAGTCTGAACTCCACACTGGAGGTCCTACCAGAATACGACATCTTCCATTGTAATAAGAACCCTGCCCTAATAGAAGTATCTGAGCAAGTCTGACCTCCAGGAAGGGACTGCCCTTTAGAGTAGGGACGATTCTTTCGCTCTGATTGCTCTGGGAGCCCCAGCTCTTCCCTCTCCCACCCTACTCACCTACCTCGTCACTGACTTTGCTAAGGAGAAGTTCTCATCAGCTCTCCAGCGCAGGAACTGCTGTTGCAAAACTCTTGCCCCACACGATGGTAATGGGATGCAACCCTGGGTGGCCCTGACCCCAAGAGACGGTCCACAGGCTCTGGTCAGAGCCACAGGATTGCCCAACTGCTGCATGCAGAGGCTCTGGCAGTCTGTGTGAGACAGAGGGCACAGGAATAGTATGCAGGCCTGTTTGAGGCCACAGAGTCTTCCCTGGAACCTAGGTAAGACAGCTAATTGCCTTGTCATAGAGTAGGGCCCACACTTCTTCAGAAACAGTTTTCTCAGAAACACCACAGTTGAGTGCTCAGTAAATAACACAGAAATTGCATAATACTTTTTGGGCAGTCAGAGGATATAATTTTGTACCATGAAGCTAAACAAATTCTCATCAATAGTCTTTATTAAAGTCTAGCTGAGTGAACACTAAACAGAGAGTCACCTAGACTTAGTCCCTCCCTCTAGGTGCTCAGAACTTGAAACTGATTAATTCATCATAGGATTAGAAGGGAAGGACAGAGAAGCCCCAGTCCTATGTCTATGCCACCTCTCCTGCCCAGTGGAGCAACTGGGACTCCCACAAGCTGCTGGTGGGAGGGTACAATATACAACTTCTCTGGGAAGTAACTCAGCAGTTTCTTAAATATACACCTACCATACAACTTGGCCATTTCATTCTTAGGTATTAACCCAAGAGGAATACAGGCATGTATCTACACAAAGGGTCGGATGGTTATAGGAAATTTGTTTGTAATAGCTTCTAAGTAGAAACAACCCCAATGTCTGGCAACGGGTGAATATACGAATAAATTGTGGTATATCCGTGCAGTGGAATACTATTCAACAGTAAATAGGAACTATGGATATAGACAACAACATGGATGAATCTCAAAATTGTTGTGCTGAGCAAAGAAGGCAGACAATTCAGGGTGCATATATAAAATTCTAGAAAATGCAACTTGTCTCTAGTAATAGAAAGCAGTAAAGTGGTTGCCTACGGATGGGGAGGTGAAAGTGGGAGGAAGAAATTATCAAGGGCACAAGGAAACTTTGAGGCTGATGGGTGTGTTCAGGATTTTGAATATGGCGATAGTATCAGGGATTTAAATTAAAGTCAAAACTCATCACGTTGTGCAATTTATGCAAAACGTATTGTATCTTAATAGTACCTTGGGAAAGCTGTTAAAAACAAAATGCAACAAAAACAGATTCTTGGACCAAACTCCAGGCAGAAAGTACCTGAGGACCTAAGACCGTGTAGTGTCATGAAAGCTGGGCTGGGCGAGGAGGGAGTGTGGGAGAGAAATGTCGGGGCCAGTGGGTCATATTTTTGGTCAAGGACTTTCTGAGCCTGAAAGGACTTTGCATGGTTGGTGCCTGACTCCCTCATGTTACAGAAAAGGCTCAGAGAGCTGAGGGCCTTGGCAAGGTCGCCCAGCTCATCCGTGGTAGACGAAGGGCTCAAACCTGTGTCTTGACTGCTAGCTTAGCTCCTTCGACTTTCCACACCACAGTCTGGCCACACAGTGCTGTCTGCCTTAGGTCACTAAGTTCTAGAAGGTAGTACTGGTCAGGCCAGAAGGATGTGGGGAGGGCAGGGTGGGGTGGCCAGGCTTGGGTGTGTCTTGTTCAGACAGCCTGGGCTTCTTCTTTCTGGGCACAGGGTGGGCAGCAGCGCTCTCGCTTCTTATAATCCACAGAGCAGGCGTGGCAAACCAGGCCTCCACAGACCCTGAGAGAGAGGTGGAAAGAGTGAGAAATGCATAAGTGTGTCTAGGGGAGAGGGTCATCGTGTTTGAGCCTCTTTGGGTCCACTTGTCTGTTTCTAATCTCCCAGCAGAATGGCCCTGGGTCTGTCTTAGAAGGCATCCCTTTCCTAAAGGGTGTCCTGATGCCCCACCCCTCCAGGGTCCTCTAACTCCAAATGGCAGGTTCTCCTGATGGCCCACTTTCTTCTCTCCTGCTGCTTGTCCTTCTACCATGTTCCCAGAGGAAGGTGAGGGGTGCAACTTCCTCTATACAGGAAATCTCTTCCCAGATGAGATGCCCTCCGTCTATCCTCAGAAGGGTTACACCTCCCATCTTCCAGATGCCATTCCTGTTTGACCCCTTTCCACTGCTCTCCTTCATGTCTCTGCTAAATGGTGGGTAAAATGAGCCTTACATAAATGTCCAGTTCTGTGTCCCTCTCTTCTCTGGAGTGGGCAGGGGGCTGTGGGCTGGTAGAAACTGGGCTGTCCCATAGGAAGGATTCTGTGCCCTACCCATTACCTGCATTGATACCGCCGAGACAGACGGCCAAAGAGCTTACTACAGCCAACACAGCATCCAGGGGCCACAGAAGAGAGATGCTGGACCTTCTGCCATAGGTTATCCTTCTCTCTGGTGAGATGATGGAGGTGTGCGGGAGGGAGGAGAAAGAGAGAGAGAGAGAGAGAGAGAGAGAGAGAGAGAGAGAGAGAGAGAGAGGGCGTATACAGAAAGATAGAAAGATGGAAATGGCATGGATGGAGAGACAGAGAGGGATGGAAAGAGAAACATGGAGGCAAAGAGAAAGAGAAACAGAGAAAGTGACAGAAGGAATCACACACAGAAATGCAGAGGGAGACAAAGAGGGATAGAAAGAGAGAGATAGTTACTTATTCCAAGAGAAAAGAAGTCAGGAATTGGAGAGAGAGCCAGAGAGACAGAGAAGTAGAGAGATAAATGTGGGAGAAAAAGACATAGAGAGAAAGATGCAGAGAAAGACAGGGGCAGAGACACAGACACAGAGGGAGATACAAATATAGAGGAAGATGGAGAGACAGAGACATAGTGATGGAGAAAGAGATAGAAATGAAGAGACAGTGAGACACACACACACACACACACACACACACACACACACGAGAGATGGGTGAGCATCCATTTTTTCTGGGAAGATTAATAATGACACCCAGGTCCCCCTCACCCAACATGAGCTTGACCCACTATTTAAGAACCTGTTTATAGCCCACCTGCTCTAAAGAGAGCTCCCTGATGGTAGAGGCCCCCAGGGCTTTCTTGCTCCAGGCACCTATGGCATATAATGCCTGTTAATGTTTTATTCAGCACTTAGTACAAACTGCCTTGGAGTTATGTATATTTAAGCCCCTACAAAATCATCTTCACTGTTTTTTTTTTAAAAGATATTTAGGAAGGTGGTTTGTTTTAAATTTTTATCAAAATGATACATATCCATGATTTAAAAATTGAACAATACAAGAGGACTTAATATCAAAAGACAATAGACACCCTTCCCACTCTTTCCCGTTTTCAGTGGCAAATCACTTCTTACATGTTTTAGCTTTTTCTCCTGATAGTACATCTATACTTAAGTAACATGCTCATATCCCTCCTCCTTGATTTATCAATAGAGAACATCTTCCGTAGAGCTCCTTACCTTGATGTCAGAGGAGTTAGTTTATTTATGACCATTTCCACCAAGTCCTCCTCTTTTCTCTCAGTGTAGTGATAACCCCGTTTTGGTTCCTCTATCGGTTACTGTTGGACTTTTACAGAATATACTCACATATTTATTTCTCACTCGTTCTATTAATTATAGAAGTGTCTTATAACTGCTATTCTGTAATAAAATTATGCCAGCATCTCTTCTCTTCACCTCTCCTCCTTCTATCACCTCCTAACTTGTCATCTATTCCTGTGACATCCAATAGGGTAGCCACTAGCACATGTGGCTATTTCAGTTTATATGTAACTTAAAGTTAAATAAAAGAAAAACTTCAGCTCCTCAGTTGCACCAGTCATATTTGAAGTACTCGCTCACTACATGTGACTAGTAGCTACCATGTTGGACAAGATGAATATAGTACACTTTTGTCTTCACAGAAAGTTCTGTTGGATTGTGTTCTATACTTAATATTATTTAGGCGGTAACATTTATGTTTGTTCTGTAATTACAATTGTTTTCTGTGCTTTGCCTTTAGGTTGATTCTAACATCGAAAAAATCAGAGGATAGTATTTACATTATTAGACAATATGTGAGTATATTGATTCAAGCAGAACTGTGTTCTATAACATTTTTCTTCTTGGAAATTTTTTGTTTTTCTAGAACTTTCTATTGCCTTTCCTTGTTCCTTGCATGATTTGCCTTTAACATAACCTAATTATCCCCCTCACCCCAATTTTCATCATATCAGGTGTTTTACTGATTCTCTTTCTCCCTGGAGACTTTCCTCCTGGGCCCTCAATACTTCTCCTACTACCTCGACGAACTGCTTCCTGGCCTTGCTGTCCACTTGCCCTCTTGGGAATTCCCATTTCTTCTCTCCTGGGCTAGAGCTGCTGTTTCCTGAATTCCACATCTCCTTTCTTGGCTTACTTCCTTGTTTTTCTGGGACACATCCTTAATTAACTTCTTAAGAAAGTCTATGTGGAAGATGAATTTTTTGTGACCAGTTTTTCTGAAAAATGTCTTTCCTCCATGATTTTCTCCACTTGCTTCATAGTGTGGCCAGACATAGAATTCTAGGGCAAAACTCAGCTTTTCTCAGAACCTGAAAGTAATACACCATTGATTCTTAACATTTGTTGGGTTGTACTTTTTTTTATAAGTGACTTGTCTTTTAGGATACTTTCTTTATCTTTGTTTTACTGAAATTTCACAATGATGTATCCAGATGGGTTTTTTTTCCCCCTCTCTCATTTATTTTGCTGGTCATTCAATGAAATCTGTAAGTCTGAAGATCTGGGTCCATCAGAGCTCATATTTTTATCTGATAATCTTCTCCATTTTATTCTCTACTTTTTTGGAATTCCTGTCAGTTGGAGAAAACATTGGGAATCCTGGATTGATTCTTTATGTCTCTATTATGTCTTGCATCTCTCTGTGCTTTTTATTCTGCTTTCTGAGAGACTACTACCTCATCATTGTTTTCTAATCCTAGTGAATGAAAAAATTTTTCAGTGATATTTTTAATTTCCAAAGTTTATCTTTTGACAGTTGCTTTTCACAACATCTTATTTCATAGGAGATGGATTTTTGTTGTTGTTGTTGTTTATCTTTGTCTTTTCCCTTCATGTTCTAGACTTTCCTCAGATGTGTGGGGATCCTTGGTTGTTATTTCATGTTTAGGAAAGAGGTAATGAAAGCTGCTGGAGCTGCAAGTAATAGACAGGGTGGTTGACTAGTGGTTTCTTTTTGGGAGGGTTTGGCAGGGAGCTATCTGCCACACCAGACTCTCAAATGCTGGAACACACTGCTCTTTTATTTGGGGCACCTAACTTTCTCTAGATAAGGACCTTTTAATTATTTACCTAAGAGATAAGTCCCTCACCATTGGATGTTCTACAGTTGGGGAGACAGGTAGAAAGCAGCAGGTGTACACTGATCTTTCTACTGACATTATCAGATTAATTTCCTGATTTCTGTCCCTCATTTAATTTTTGCCATCTCCATTGCTGGCGTCTCAGCCCTGAAGTTCTAACTTAGGCTAAATCCAGTATTCACTTCTCTGTTCATTTTCTGGCTTCTGGAAATTAGCTGAAATCTCTCATATGTTGTTGGTTCCTTCATCTTTCTCTCTGTTGTAAGTTTTATTCTTTTAAAATCATTTTGGTGAGATCTCAGGATGGAGAATAGATGATGTGTGGCCAGTCTACCTTTTGATTCAGAAGTCAGTCTCCATGGCTTCCTCCTCCCTACCTCGTACATTTTGCTTAGGGTCATATCTTCAAAAAAGTTTTTGCAAAAAAATGTTATATTACATAGTTTGGGACCTTGGGACGAATTTCTTTAGCTCTAGGGAAAACATTTGTCTCTCCTCATGAACTGGTATATTTCCTTTAAATGAATAGTAAAATTTAGGCAACTTTCTGTGTTTCCCTTTTTGATCCTGCTATCAAGATGCACAGAGGTAATCCTAATATTTCAGGAGTATATAAATTTTGTTTTCCATGAAATCTTCTATTTTTCTTTAACAAATATATGTGTCTTTTACTGTTAGCTATATTAAATTCTTTTGTGAGACATATAGCTATTTTTTTTATAACTCTCTTTCCTCCAGTTCACAGTTTCTTGGAGGAGACCACTCTTTAAATTTTTTGTTCTTTTTTTGTTCTCTTCCTTTACTCATCTTTAATATCACTTGGATTTTGTGCAAGAGGGTTTCGTCTTAGATGATCTCATAGCAACCTTCCAATTCTAATGGAAACTGAGTCCAATGGTGTCTTATTTCCTTAACTGGGTAAAGGATAACATATGTGTGAATTATCTCCCCACTAGACTGAAGAGCAGAAACCAGGCTTTCCACATCTCCGCACCTCAGTGAGTTTAGTGGTCTGAAATTGATCCTGGTGAGCTTAGCCTCTGGAACGTAGGACAGCTGACTCGAGATGGGCCCAGAGGTCCTGTGGTCTGAGGTAGTCCAGTAGGCAGGCAGGTGTAGGACATGTGATTACCTCTTGGTTAATCTCCCCTTTCTTCTCCCAATTCCTTTTCAACCTATGGGCTCCTTTCCCTTCTCCTAACTTAGTGGGTGTGTGTGTATGGGAGGTGGGTGGGTAGGGGCATGCCTTAGAGTCAGAAGACTCTATGTAATTTATATGCTGTGTGTCCTTGGTGGCCGACTCAACCTCTCTGACTCTCAGTTTCCTCATTTGTAAAATGGGGATAACAGCAGGGGGTGGCTGGCTAAAATGAAATAAGTTAGTATATGTAAAAGGTCCAAAACTCTGCTTAATAGTTGGTAGTGGAGCAGAATCTTCATTCCCCGGCCATCTCCCTGCCCCGCTGTCTCCCCACCTACCGGATCAGTTCCAGCACCCTGCTCTTCATGGCACGGACCAGGTCCCGCTGCTCTCTAAGCTCCTCGTTATGCATGGTGTCCCTCCTTTCAGCCTCCTGTTGCTTCTTCTCCAGCTCTGCCTGCAGCTGGCCCCTCTCTTCCTGACACCTGGGCACAGAAGGAAGATGAAGTTCTGAGGGGAAAAAGCTCAGCATTTGACTGAGCTAGGCTGTTTTGCCTGACAGGGGGTAAGTGGATGGTGCCTCCTGCAGCTGAAGGCCACACACACACACACACACACACACACACCCTGCACACATACACACACACACAAAACATACCACACACACCACACTACACATACACATACATACAAATGCCATACAACGAATACACTCACAACACAGCGCGTACACCACACACATTCACAGCACATCACGCACACCACATGCCACACACACTCACAACACACCACACATATACCTGCCGCACACGCCACAAATACTACGCATACTCACAACACCACGCATGTACCAGACACATGCTGTACATAAGATGACACACACCACATGCTACATACCATACATGTATACCATATACCACACACACATCATACACCACGTATACTCATAACACACCACACACACTAGACACCATATATACTTACAGAACACCCCACACCCTCCACACACACCACCACACACAAAACTGAGCACCACGTGGACCAACACCTGTAGGTGGACTCCTCATCAACTAATCAGAGAAATAAAAACAGGGCCTATTCTTGAGGAGGCAAACCAACATTTCCATGTTTTTTTTTTTTTCTTTTTCTTTTTTAAAAAATATTTCCATTTGAAAATGTAAATTTCTTGAAAGGTGTGTTTACAATCATGGCAGCTCTTTGGGGGAAGGTGGGTGTCTGGGAACCCAGGTCGAATGGGCTGTGCCCAGATGATGACAATCGTGGTGCTTGGGGAAGTGGAGATTAAGAGGTTTAGTAGAGGGGGTGATTTTTTTTGGCTTCAAAATATTTTGAAAAATTTTGTTACATTGTCTTTTCAATTAAGAAAGACAATATTAAGCATATGTCTTTCTTAAAATTGCTGTTCCAGTTTTGGGCTTGGAGCCTCCTCAGGTTTATTTTTACTTCTTCTTTTTTGTCTTTAGTGGCTTCCTAGAAGGTTCCAGGAAATCTACTGAACTAGAAATAAAAAGGTTCCAGCCTTTTACTGCGTCACTCAGACAGGAGGGTGTTGTAGTGGCGATGCTTGTCCTGTGGCCTCTGGACGCGTGTGCATGTGCGTGCAAGGTCCCTGGACTTAAGTGTGTTTGGGGGGGGGAAGAAGGAGTTTGTGAGAAGCTTGATGATTAATTGAATTATTAATTTTTAAAACACTGCCATGTAGTGTGCTGTAGGGAAGAAAACTGGGTGGGCCATGATAGCAAACCGACAACAGATAGCCACTGTAATTCCAAAAAGGCCAGTCCCTGTAGCCTTAAGAAAGAGTGTTTTTGTGCTCAGGCATTGGATCAGGGCCATGTTTTGACTTTTATTGAACATTCTGGTCTTTAGCCTCCTCATTTCTTAGCTGCTGATTTCATTTTCCTGACCTAGTTTACTTGCCCAGTGATCCCAGGGCCTCTGTTGTGGTCATTGCAGGCGTTAATGTGACCTCTGTGGTTAGCGTGTGTCTCTGTGGTGGGAGGGAACACTTATTAAGCACCTACTGTGTGCCAGGAATAGAGCAGTGTGTATGGCTCCTGGTGGAGTTTATAGCGTGCTTGGGGCAGTGGTCAATAAAATAAAATAATTAAGCTAAGTGTATGACAGAGATAAATGAGGGGCAAGACAGAGACTTGAGAGGGCACTCAGAGAAGGCTTCTTAGACAAGGTGACATTGAAGCAAATCTAGAAAATGAGAAGTCAACCTTGTATATACAGCCAGAGAAGGGCACATGCAAAGGTCTGCAAGTTGAAAAGAATTTGGCTTACTTGAAGAACTGAAAGAAGGGTATCGAAGCTGGACTACCATGCATGGCAGGGGTGGGGGAGGCAGGAGATGAGGTGGGAGACAGGAAGGGCCTGAACTGTCCCTCAGAGGCCCCAGAAACAGGGGACTTTAATCTCAGTGCAATGGGAAGCCACTGAGGTATTTTAAGCAGAGGGTGACAGACACTCCTAGTGCAGGAGGGGACAGGGAAGGAATGAACATTTATTGAGTACCTACCATGTGACAGGCACTGAGCTTAGTGCTTTAATAGCCTTGTTTCGTTTAATTTTTGCAAATTTACGGGACAGGTAATATGATAATCATTTTATAGGAAAGAAAAATGGAGCTTCAGGGAGGGAGTAATACTTGCCAAGGGTTACACAGCTTGATAAGTGCATGGAGCAGAGATCTGAATGTGGACCTGTTCAGCTCTAATTTCTTTTTGTCTCCCCACACTCCCATCAATGCTGGGCCCTGATCACCAGTGGTTTGTGGCACCAGTATTGAGTGGGAAACAGGGGAGCAAGTCACGAATCCTCATGAGCCCCTGACATGCCTCAAAGGAGCTCAATGCTACCACCCAAGAAGAAGGGGGATGTGACATTTGCCTAATTTCCCAACTGACGACTTCTTCCATTTGTACCTGTCCTAATCACTTTTGTTTCCATTTGTACCTGTCCTAATCACTTTTGCGTTGAGGTATTACCCAGAAGGCAAGGAAACCCCCCTACTTGGAAAAAAGGCCTCACAGAGCATCTGAGCCGGAAAGAGGAATGTTAGAGATCCAGCCATCTCCTTTTGCAAATCGAGGCCCATAGCTCAGAGAGGGAGGGCTGATTTCCCAGGGCCCCCCAGCCAGAATGCTGGTTAAGTCGGTGTTGGCAGTCCCGTATCTCATTTCCAAGTGTGTTCTTCTAGCCCAGGCTGGTCTGCTCTGGGCCTTGCTTCCTGAATGGTCTGCTGTGTCCTCCCTGTGCATTTAGCATGGGGCTCTGCAGCCCTGCCTTCTCTCAGTCTGTTCTTCACAGCACAGTAAGAGCGATCCTTTAAAAACCCCAGTCAGACCATGAGAGCCTCTGCTCAAGACTGCTCTAGCCTCCTACAGCATGGCGGATCTCCCTCTGCTCCAGCCACATGGCAGAACACTTCTCCTGCCCCTTTGCATTTGCTGGTCCCCTGCTCTGATCACTCCTCTGACGTGTCCGCCTGGTCCATTTTACCTGTGGTTGGGGTTTCTGCTCAGATGTCACCTCCTCAGAGAGGGATTCCCTGACTCTAAATCTAGAAGGCTCTCCTGTCTGTCTCTCTCCCCTTTCCTGGATTGATTTTTCTACCTGACGTTGTATTTCTACTTGTTAATCTATCATCTGTCTTCCCAGGTTTGTGAGAGCAGACATTGCCTATTCTGGTCACTGCTGTCCCCCCAACCCCCATGGCATAGTAGAGGCACCATAAATATTGTTGACTGACTGAATGGGCCCTGTGGCACTCCTCTCACTGATGGTAAAATACCTGTTACCAGTTTGATGCCCATGGTCCCTGTTCCCATGAGTCAGGTGTTTGTCCTAAGTTCCCTGAGGCTGGGAGCATGTTCTCCCGGATTCAGGAGCTTCTGCTACTCACCATTCACATTTCAATGACTCCCCAGTAGACCCCCAGCCCGTGCCTCTCTCCTGAACTCCACACTCAACTGCCTGTCCAGTGGCTTGACTAGGGTGTCTACTAGGTGTCTCAAACTTAACATGCTCAAAACTCAGCTCCTGAACTTTCCTCACAAATGGGCTTTGCTACAGCGGAGACTCACTGGTAACAAGCTTTCCAGGCCAGAAAAGTCAGAGTCATTCTTGACTTCTGCCTTTCTCTCAGACCCTATATCCAATCTCCCAGGAAGCCGGACCCCACAGTTGATCCAGAGTCCAGTAGCTTCTCTGCACCTCCATTGTCACCAGTGTAGCCTGAGGCACTATCACCCCTCCTCTGCTTGGCAGGGTAGCCTTCTCATCGGTCTCCCTATTTCCACCCTGGCTTCCCCACAGACTAACTTCACAGAGCAGTGGGCGTGAGCCCTGGAAAACACAGGTCAGTCCAGAATAGGCACATCCACAATAGAGACAGAAAGCAGATTAGTGGTTGCCTAAGCGGGAGAAGTTGCGGGGAAGTGGGCAGTGACTGCTAATGGGTTTAGGGTTTTTCTTTGGGTTGATTAAATATTCAAAAATTGATTGTGATAATCAATGCACAACTTTGTGAATATACTAAAAACTATCGAATTATTTTATAAGGCAAATAAACACATCTTTTAACATTAAAACAAACAGTCATGTCATTTCCCTTCTCCGCTCAGAACTCTCAATGGTTCTTTCCTCAGTCTGAGTTAAAGTCAACGTCCTTTCGATCACCTGTTAGGGTCTCCCTAACCTGGTCCCTGTTACCTGCCTGACCTTTCTCTACATCCTGTCTTTCCTTTACTCCACTGGGGACATATGGCCTCCTTGATGTTCCTGGAACCTGCCAAGCCCATGCCCACCTCTGGGCCTTTGCTCTTGCTGTTGCCTCTGCCTGGAGCGTTATTCTACCACACTACCACAAATCCAAATGGCTCACACCTCATTTCCTTCAGGTCTTTACTCAAACATCACCTTTTCAGGGAGGTCTTCCAGGACCATGTCACCTTATATAATATCACCGCCCCCCCCCGATACTTCCTATTCCCTTTCCCTGTTTTATTTTTTTCTCCTTAGAACTTATCACAATCTGACATTCTATGTATTTTACTTGCTTATCATATCATTGACCGCCTCTCCCACTAGAATGTAAGCTCCATGAAGGTGAGTATTTTGTCTATTGGGCCCACGCAAGGAATTCTGGCACATAGAACAGGCCTGGCACAGAGTGTGCGCTTTGAGTATTTGTGGAATGACTGAATAATGGACAGGATGACAGGTGGCAGGGCTGTGATCTGTGAGACAGGGGCTTCCTAGCTGCAGGGAGCAGCCTGGGGCTGGGCGGGCTTCCTGGAGGCTCACAGCTGCTCCCTCCAACCTGTCTTGATCCCTAGAGAAAGCCCCAGGGTGGGCAAGGCCCCTGCATTCACTTAGGGCCTGAATCATGGGACTCTTTGCTGAACACATCACTGGGCTCAGCTGAGTGTCTGGTGGGAGGAACCTCCCCCCGGGGCTCTTTTGGATTAGTTTCTGGGCCCCTGGCCTCTCTCAGCCTGTTAGGCAGACAGTCAGTAGAACAGTAGAATGCCTAATGATTCAGTCTGAATCACAGCTACTCAGGCTCTGCTGACGGTCAAGCTAGTGGCCTCCAGGCCCTGAGGCAGGAGTCAGCCATGTAGGAGAGACAGAGGCAGGTGGGGAGACTGAGGCACACAGAGAACAAGGGACAGAGACATAGACTGAGTCTAAACCGAAGAAGATTTTGGCATGGCAGAGACATTTAAAAAATAAATTATGAAAGAGAAACTGAGGCACTGAGAAACTGAGGAGAAAATGTAGACAAAACAGCATGCTCTTGAGGTTAATGTAATGATGGGCAGATGAATATACTGATGGTGAGAATGCTGATGGGGAGAGACAAAGAGACTGAAATATAGGCACTCGAAATACAGGCTGAGGGGTAGCGTTCAGGCCCACTGATTCTGGAATCAGATGCCAGGGTTTGGACCTTTGCTCTTCTACTGAGATGTTGGGTGAATTGTGGAGCATCTTTGAGCCTTAGTTTCCTCATTTATAAAATGGGGGTTCTTAGAGAACCTATCTCATAAGGCTATTATGAAGAAGCACCTAGGACAGCACCAGGGACATAGTATATGCCCAGTAAGTGATAGTTATGATTATGATTATGATTATTAAGAAGATAAAAGAGAGATTGTGCAACTGGGAACAGGACAATGAGAGACAGACAGACTGAATGATAAGGGTGCAGGAGTGCGGTGGGGCAGGCAGGCAGAGTGGATTGCAGCGAGAGAGGAGCAGATCAGAAAAGGTAGCAGGAAGGGCAAAGATGAATATGAGTGGGAATGGAGGGACAGGAGGTATACATCTCTCTTAGGGTCTACTCAGGGAGGTCAGTGAAGGAGGGAGCTGGCAAGAGGGAGGGGAAGGAGGGGAGGGCAAGGTGGGAGCCCTTGAAAGCAGGGACAAAGGCCTGCAGACCTCATCATCCCAAAGTTGTGCCCTGCACAGGAGTTACTCAGGAGACACTTGCTGTGTGACTGGGAATGCAAGCAGGAGCTAGGAAACATCTCCTGTCCCTCCAGCCTACCTGTTCTCATGCCCTTGTGTGCAGGTGGTTGCCGAGGTTACCTGCTGAGCTGCTCCTGCAGTGCCTTCAGCTCCCCCTCCTGCTCTTTCAGCAGCTGCTCCTGGTGCTGGGCCTGCTTCTTGGTCTTCTGGAGCTTGTGTCTGAGACTCTGGGGGGAAAGAGAAAAGAAGGAAGGGAAAGGGAAGCTGGAGAAGCAGGACAGAGACCCCAGCCCAGGGACTGACCTGATAAACAAACATCACCTTGAGGCCTCAGGCCATGCAAGACAGCTATAAGGTGGGGGATGGGACTTGGGACAGCTCTGGGACAGGTGATGCCTGGCTCTGCCGCTGGGTGAACCTGGAGCCACTATTTCTTCCTTCACTGAAGGATGGAAGTTACAAAGCTCAAGGATATAAAGACTCTGGTAGGGAGGAAGCTGAAGAAGGTCTAAGAGCAATCCTGAGTAACCTCTAGGAAAAGCATCTGCAACAGTAGAACTTAGATGTTGGGGAGAAACCTGCTGATAATGAGGGCTATGGAATCTGAGAACAAGTGATTTCCCTGAAGAACTGTTGGGAAGGGATCTCAAACTCAAATGCCTACATGGGCTAGGCAGGTGGTATTGATGAATAAAATGGGCCTATTGTGAGACAACAGAGAGAGGTGGAGACTGTGACAAACTGAAGAATGTATGGCATTCGCAAGGCATCCTCAAATAATAATAACCTTGTGTGGGCCAATAAAAGCCGATCTGTGGCTGGAGTGGCCTCCAGATTACCACTGAAGACCCCTGTCTGCGGGTCAGTTCAGAGAGGAGAGAATAGGCACAGAGCTCAGCTGCTCTCACCTTGACCACGTCTTGCAAGGCCACCTCTGCTTGCTCCTCTCTCCTTGTCACACTGGTCACTACTGTTTGCTCTTGTGGCTTCTCTGTGGTGGAACCTTCCCTTGTTCCCAGGCTCTGGAGGACCCGGGGTTCCCCTAGAATACTAGGCACCTCCCACCCCTGCTCGCTCCCTGACATTGCATCCTCTATCACCCCTCTGGGGCCGGAAACCAGCAGCCTCTGGACATGACCCCACTCTGCTCCCCCTTCATGAGTCCCCGCTGTTGTGCTCTGACCTTCTGCACTCAGCAGAATGCCTCTGCCCTCACTCTCTGTCCCTATCACCTCCTTCAGCACCCCCTCAGCCCCCTCTCCCTGCCCCTGGGCATAGGGTGTCGAGTTCTCTAGGCAGGCCCCCATCCTTGGGGCTCCCATCTCCTGGTCTTGCTGCAGCTCCTCCCCCTCCTGTTCCCACATGCTCTGGGGGGCTCTGAGGCTCCTGGGATCTTCTCTCTTCTTTTCCAAAAAAGGAGAAAGATGCTTGTGTTGCTGAGGCCTGGGGAGCCCAGACAACCGGTCTTCCCCTGGTGCATCTTGTAGACAGCTGGCTTGGCTGGTATGTGGCTCTGCTGGCTGGATTCCTTTGGAGTCTCCATTCAGTGCTGAGATCTGCAGAGAGGTCCCCAAACCCCATTATATTCCCTCTCAGTATCAATTCACCGACCTGCTGCATGGGAGAGGTCAGATCCCTAATACAATGGGCTTGTTAAATATATGGATTCCTGGGCCCTCACACTGACCTGGGAAGAGGGCCCAGAAATCTGAATGTTAAAACCCCAGGTGGTCTGATCTGAGGCCCCAGCTTTGCTCTGGTCAGGTAGCAGCAGTGCTTCTCGATGCCCTTTCCTCCCTCAGTCCTAGCTCACATCCTTCCCCCTTCTTCACATCTATCTTCTGCATGGATCTGGTTTCCATGCAGAAAACAAAAGTTAAGTTTAGGGAACAGGATCTGACTTTTTGGTGTCTTCTCATCTGCATAATGGGAATAATAGTACCTGCCTTGTAGGATTGTGGTGAAAGGTTAGATGGACCAATAGCCAGCTAAGAGTCACCTCTGCCAAGAAGCCTTTTCTGGGCCCCATATTCTCCTGTGCATGTCTGCATCACTACACTTCACATGTCATGTTGCAAGGTGTTCCTTTAGGATCTGTCTCCCTGAACAGATCTGGACTTTCAGGCCACAGACTAAGTCTTCGTAGTATCTGCACCTTGTGCCTAGAAGCTGGTGGGGGTACAAAGTAAGCTCCTGGAATAATGCTAACTGCAAGCTACCACTTGCAGAGCACGTGGCAGGAGCCTTGCTCTGTGCTACACATGTGTCAGTGCATCCTCACAATCTCCCCGTGAGGCATGACAAGTAGCTTGCCTGAGGACCATGGTTAGTAAGGGCTGGAGCTGAGATCTGAACCAGGCGATCTTGTTCTTCAATGATTCCCTGAACTGAACTGAGACATTTGCAAATTGTCCAGCAGAGGTTGTTTCCCTGGTCTGTTTCCTATAAGCTTTTGGTCACCCTCCCCAGCACCTCCTCTTCCTCTGGGCTCCACTGGCTCCTACAGATGGTGCCAGTGGTCCCTTTTTCTTCCCAATATCCCCACCATCCTAGGAATATGAGCCTTTACTTCTGTGGATCCTCAGTCCCCAGGTCCACATGTTGGCCACTCTGTCTATCTAGTTGGGTTAGGATTCAGTTACTGCTCAACCTGGAGGTCTCGGCAGAGATAGAGAAGAGACTACTCAGAGTGAAGGTCAGGCAGAAGCACCTCCTTTGGGGAGTCTTTGGACTTTCTGGGTCTTCTTCTCCGGGTCCAGCTGGAATTGGAGCAGCAGGACCTGAAAGCAAAAGAGGCAAAGGGACCTTGGGCCACTCCTCAGCAGTGGCTTGGTCCTCAGATGCAGGATATCCCATCTTTCCATTTATCCCACTGCCTTTCCCGCATTCCCGCCCTCCCTCCTGCATGCATGAATACCCCCTCCATCCATCCATACATCTCACCTTCCATTCATCTATCCATTCCATCCCAACATCCCACCATTCATTCATCCTTCAAATCCTCAACCTCAGACACCCAACAACTTTTTAGTGAGTGTGTATTCTATGCAGCATTGTGGGACATCATGAGATTATACTGGGAAAACAGAAGGCTAGGAAAGTAGAGATTCAGGGGCTCACAGAGCAAGGAAGGAGGGCGAAATAGATGGGGCAGGAAGCTGAGAGCTCGGGGCTAGCTCAGGATGTTTGAAGGGATGGTTGGCACTGGCAGTAGGCGCTTAAAGAGACTTCCCTTCATGCTGCACCCACTTACTCTGAGAACATGGGCCAGGCCCCATCCAGGTCTGGCCTCTGCAGGTCCAAGTCGAAAGCCACCCCATTGAGAGCATAGAGAGAGTCCAGGATGTCTTCCCGGAGTTTGGGGCACACCAGAGGGCTCCGTGGGCCATACCATTCCCTGTGTGAACAGCGATCAGCACCTTTGGCCTTTGGCCCTGGTGTTGTTGTCACCCCTGACCTCAGAGGATCCACTGCACACCACAATGTGATGGCTCCCCAGGCAGGGTGGTGGTCCTCGGGGAGCAGGAGACCTAAGTACCATGATGATACCAGGCCTGGGGTTCTAATGTCCCTTCTGCCCTTTCTTCCTTGACTTTCATTTTGGTAGTCCTTGATATTAAATCCTCCTTCTGGGAGTAAAGCAGGGTCTTTCACAAAGGAGGGATGGTCAGCTCAGATGTATGAGTAGGAGCATGTCCCAGATGCCCTACCTGGTGAGCTCAGGGTTCAGAAGGCAGAGCTGCAGGGACTCGGCCAGCTGCCCATGGGCTAGGCAGAAGCGGATGAAGGCACGACCTTTTCCCAGAGGGGTCTTCAGCTGCAAAGTGCCCAGGGGGCAAGGTGGGGGATGGTGTCAGGACAGAGGCAACTCAGCCAGCCGAGGGAGAGAGAAGATGGGAACAGGTGGTTGATGAGAAAGGGTGCCGTGGGACTTGAGGCTATGGGAGGAAAGGGGGCGACTGGAGGGGTGCTGAGGGCTAATGAGAGATGAGGACCAGGCGAGAGGGCCTGTGGTCAGTGGAGCAGGAATAGGTGAGAAAGGGGCCTTGGGCAGGCCTATGTCCCCCAGACCCTGAGCCATCCCTGTCAAGGGCCTGGTGGCAGGGCCCCATCGCACTGAGGCCAGCCCGCCTGCCACCTGGCCCTGGATACCTTGTCCTGCGAGAGAACGAAGCGGGCTGGCTCCGTGTTTCCTCGCTGCTGCCACAGGGCAGAGCAGAGGAAATCCCAGTAATCCTTCCGAGGTCCCAGAAAGCTCTTCTGCTCTTTCCAGTCAAACTGGGAACAAAATAAGGGAAAGGATGGGTAGGAGTGCTCCCTCTGAGACCCACCCTGCATTCCCGCATGCTGAGGGGGAAGGGCTCACGCAGACAGACCCGGCTTTGGGTGCTGGCTCTGCGACCAGGAGCAAGCTGCTTGACCTTTCTGAGCCTTTAGTATTCTCACTAATTCCAGAAGTACTTAATGAGCACTTATGAGTGCTCATTATGAGCCAGGCCCTTTTCTAAGCCCCGGGGATACAGCAATGAACAAACAGAACTTGCGGGCTTACACCTTGGTATGGGGAGACAGACAATGAACAAACTGAACAAGTAAGACATATACTACGTTACATAGTGCTAACTGCTAAGAAGAGAAGCAAAGTAGGGAAAGGGACTAGAAAGTGTATGGTGCGTACCTACGTGTGTATGTGTGATGTGTGTGTGTGGTGGATGTGAGTTTATGATGTGTATGTGTAGTGCGTATGTGTGTTAAAAATTTAGATGAGGGTGGTTAGAGAACGCCTCGATGAGGAGGTATGATTCAAGTCCAGGTCTGAAGGAAACGAGAAAGTCTACCATCCAAATTTCTGGGAAAGAGCATTCCAGGAAGAAAGAATAGCAAGTGCAAAGGCCCTGAGGTGGATGTGTTTCCTGATGTGCTTTAGAAGATCACAGGGACCAGTGTGACTAGGGGGCAGCAGGCGGAGGGCATACTGCCAGGAGACTCACACATGCACACTGTATACACATACCACACACACAAACCTCTCTCTCACACACACGCACACACACACATAGAGAAGTTGGAAGGGTATGTGTGTGTATGTGGGGGGAGGTAGGCAGATTATCAAACACCTCAGGGGGTTAGAATGAGAATTAAATCAGCTGGGCATGTAAAGGCTTATGATCAGGGCTCTAACCAGCATCAGGGAGGGCCAGCCCTGGGACATCTGTGCCTCTGAAACTTTAGTCTTCAGAGCAGGGTGGCTGCCCCCAGCCCCACACTGTCCTGTCTCAGCCTTGCCCTACCTCACCTCCAGGCTACAGGGACAGCCTCCAGGAGGGAGGTTAGATGTCAGGAAGGACTTGCCAACTAAGCAGGATAAGGCTGTGCGTGGTAGCAAAGGGAGGCCGTGGCTCTTTCCTCAGTATCTGAGAAAGCCCTGCTGGTTATCTGGGCCTGGAGAGGGGGGAAAGAGCGGAGGGATGGAGAGGGGAGGGGAGGGCCCCACCTGCAGCAGCAGCTCCAGGCAGCCACAGAGTCTGTGCAGCTCAGCACTGGCGTCTGTCACTGACTGTCCGCTCCTGTAGCCCTGGACGATGGCAGAGACAGCAGCTGTGGGGAAGATGGTGGACATCAGACATCAGGGAGTGAGGGCTCTGAGGGAGAGGCTCCCGAGACTTCTCACTTCTCCTTCAGTTCAGTTCCAGAAGATCTCTCAGGACATACTCACCTTTCAGGTCCCTGGTGACCTTGAGGGCAACCCCCTCTTCTGCCATTTGAAAATGACGTGATTCCTTGTGGCTCTGGAAGGCCAGCCCAGAAAGGAGCCTCTGGGTTCAGTTGCCCAATTCTTTTCAGACACAAAGTAAGAATCAGAGCCTAGAGAAAGGATACAGCATCTTTAGGGTCACGGTTGGTTAACTGGTAGGATAAAAATCCCAGCTCTTTCTTGTAGGCCACTGCGGAAAGAAAATGGTGTGGCCTCCCTTCACGGAGCAGTTTCTGGTGGTCTGGCATCTTTGCCTCATTCATTCTCCATAACAACCTCTGGGGATTATTAACTCCATTTTACAAAAGGTAAAAAGGGAGCTCGGAGAAGGTAAGTCTTTTCTCCAACGTCACAAAGCTCTACATTGTGAAACTAGAATTTGAACTCAGGTCTGTGAGCCCATAGGGCCTGTGCTCTCGGCCCTGACTTGAGGTGACTGGTCCCGTGGCTGCTTGTGCCCTGTGGATGCTGGGCTGATGGAACGTCACCCTCTTCCCCATGGGGAGCCTTGCCAAAGCAGTCATCATCCTTGAGACACACATTCTCATCTTTTCCTGGGCCCCAGCTGAGCGGAAAATGTGTGTTCTTTGAGGAGAGGGAGGCAGAAGTAGGGCAAAGCCCTATAGCTGGGACTGAGCCTGAATGCTGGTATGTGTGGGGAGCAGGGCCCCTGGTTTTATTCCTGCCACCCTTGGTTGGTTGAATTGAGATTGTTCTCAATTGCTCTCAGCTTGTTCTCCTTGCAATGGGTCCTGAGGCTCAGCGAGGAATACTGTGGGTCCTGAGAGCCAGTGGGCTTATTCCGAGATCCTGGAATAAGGACCAGGCATGGAGTGAGAAATCCAGGTATTCTGCCTCCTAGGCTGTGGCTGTCAGATTTTGGGAGTGGGTGGGTGGAGGGGGCAGGAGTAGAAATGAGAGTGAGAGGGATGGGTGGGATATGGCATTCAGTGAGTTGGGGGTCAAGGGGTCTGGGTCTCCATTCTGGCCCTGTAACTCACTGTGTGACCTCGGGCACATCTCTCACTTTTCTTAGGCCTCAGTTTCCCCATCTGTAGACCAAGAGTTTGGATGTAGGGTCTATGATGTCCCTTTTAGCCCAGACTGTCTATGAAATCCATGAACACCTATATACAGCTCCTCCTGTCCCTCGTATCCATCCAGGTTCCTTGGTCCCTTGCTCCTGGCATCATTTCCCTTCTCCAGCCTTCCCCAGACCCAGGAGTCTCCCTCTACTCACCTGGAAAGGCCTGGCTGGTTTGGGCATGGAGAGAGGACACTGCAGCCTGAGCCCACCACTTGTGACTATGGGCCCTGCACAACCTTCTCAGAGTTTGCTGCCTGGGAGGTGACTCAGGCCCAGCCCAGCACCAGGCAGGGGTGGTGGTGGGGGGGTGCCCTGCTCAGAGTGGGAGGAACAGAAGACTGTAGGGGAGGAGTGGCAGCACAGGGGAAGAATGGATGAAATGGGGGTAGATTCACTTGTTTGCCAAACACAGACTCAAGGAAATTTGGGGAGGGGGCGCGGAGGTGGGGGAGTGAGGGGATGTGGGTGTGGGGAGGTGGGCAGGGCCGGGGGCGTGGTCGAGGTGTGTGATTGCAGCAATTGCTGCTGTGCAAGCAAGTTTCCTTCCCTTCTTATAGCCGCCACTTGCTCTTGTCTTTCTCCCTTATCGCCACAAGGTGGCACGAAAGGCTGGGATGCTGCCCATCTGTTACTCCGCCAGTTTTCAAAGTCACTTGATTGGAGTGTGATACAGGTGGGGAGGAGAATACAAGTCCCCCCCTCCCCGCTTCAGTGTTCTGAGGGGGTCTCCATGAGTGCTGGTCACAGGTGCCGTCCTCTCAGTCCTGGTGCTCACTCCCAGAAGGAGGGAAGTGACCACTGGGAAGATGCTGTCTCCAGGAATGGGCCCGGTGCGTTGCCCAGGTGGGCTGTGGCCCTTCCGCCCTGGCTGTGCTCTGCCTCTGTGAGGCTGGGGCCTTTCCACTGCCTGGTCCTCGTTTTTCTAGGCGAGGGTGCCCCAAGGGCTATTACGTGGGGCAGAGAACAAAGCAGCAGGCACCTGGGAGAACTAGTGTTTCCCAGCCCACAGGAAGCACATGTGCACTCCGGCACGCGCCGGCTCTGCCCTCCTGCGTGACCCCCGGCCTGTCTCTCGCTGTCTGGGACTTGGTCTGCCCCGTGCAGAGGTTCCATCTCCGCTCTCTGTCCTCGGCGTCCCTGTCTCCCCGCCTCTCCCTCATTATCTCTTCTTATCTGCTTCCTGCCTCTTCTCGCGCCGTCTGTCTCTTTCTCGCGCTTTCAGACTCAGCAGGTCCGCGGTCCCCGTCCCTGGGACCCTGCTGTCGCTCCTCCCCGCGCCCCCCGCCCTCAGGTCTCCCTCTGTCACTGGCTGCGTCAGGGCTCCCGTGTCACCGCCCCGTGCCGGGCCCCATACTCCCCCCACTTCCTGGCGGTGCCGCGGGAGAAGGCTTCGGGAGGGGACGGGCTGGGGGCGTCGCCACCCCCCTCCAGACGTCGGAGGCGCCCTGGGCTGGGGGGCGGGCCAGCTCCCGGGGCATCCGCTTCCCCCGCCCCTGGCCCCGGCTTGCCGGGTGCCCGGCGGGATGGGCTGCACGGTGAGCTTGGTGTGCTGCGAGGCGCTGGAGCCCGGGCCCCCCGGCAGCCCCCAGCCCCCGGGGAGTCCCCCGGCCCCGGCACGGGCCCAGTGCTGGGAGCCCGGGGCTTCGGCCCACGCCGAGAGCAGGCGGCTCCTGCTTCAGGTAGGGCGCTGCGGGGATGGGTGTGGGGAGAGGGTTGCGGCAAAGCCGAGTTCACCTGAGATAGGTAAGTAGCCACGCCAGGAAAGTGCCCGTCAGGCCTTGGGAGCTGGGCAGCAAGGACAGGCTGCCCCAGGGGCGCTGGTTGGATTAGGTCCAGCTGAAGGCACAGAGTTAGGCTGAGGTCTCACCTGGGTCTCTTGTGCCCTAGGGAGGAGAGTGATATAGGACCTGACCCTTAAAAGGGTGAAGAGTTCAGGTGAGGTTTAGGAGCCACCCAAGAGGGGCAGGACTGGGAGTGCTGGGGAAAGACACTGAAAGTGTTAATTTCCCCTGAGCTGGTCCAGGACTTGACTGTTTGTCCTTCCTGGGAGCTGTGACTGTTGTCCCTGACTAGGGCTCTGTAGCCAGGAGGGAGGGGGCATTCTGAGGCAGGGAGGACCCCACAAGAGCAAGGACCGACCTGAGAATGGTGGGAGCAGCTGGACCCTCACTCCTGCATCCTCTGTTCTGGGTAAGTCTTAGATCCTTGCAAGTGGGAAACGGACCCAGAGGGGGTGGTGACAGGCTGGTGCTGGGAGGCTGGTGTTTACTCTGGTGGAGGTGTCTGTCCAGGAAGCACCAGGCCTGGTACAGGTGTGGGCACTGGATTTCTTCCAGGAGGAGGAACGTGAGATCTTTGGAGTCACTAAGGACTGGATAACCTTGCTCTAGGCTCCCAGCATAATCCCCGCCGACTTCTCTGTTTGGGGGCTATGAAAGCTGCAGCCTCGTAAGATTTGTTTGCTGTGCAGGGTTTGGATTATGCTGGGGTCTTGTGTTACTCTACCTGGGCACACACAGTTTGGGCAAATCAAAATGTACCTGCGACCATATCCCAGCCCCCTTCTCCCCCTTCACTGGGGCAGCGAGTGAAGACAAATATGTGTGTGTGCACATGTGTGCGTCTGAAGTGGCCCCTCTGCTCCACTTGACTGGATGTCCCTCAGGACATGAATTATGGCATATTCATGGGTATACTCCACAGTGCCAGGCATAGGGCTATGAAACTCTCTGTCCTTCCTAAGCTCTAGTCCAGGGCATCACCATGGTGACAGACCATGGTGAGGGACAAGTGTGGGGCATAGCTGTTGCCTGAGCCCTTGCAGTGGCTGGTGGCCCAGGTGTGATTCTGAGGAAGACCTGAGCCTATCTTAGGGCCCTTGGGGTAGGGTGAGGCCTGTGGGTGTTGGCTGGTCCTGTCTTGGCAAAGGGGCAGAGGGTCCAGAGAGGGAAGGTAGCATGGCAGAAGCCCCGGACTGCAGGGCCCCTCCAGAGGTCAGCCAGGCTCCTCCCCTGCCTTAGAGCCTCATGAACCATCCTCTGTCCTAGAAGGTTTCAGGAGGATGGGAGTTCACAGTCCTCCTCCCTTGTCTGTCTTGATCTCACACCCTTCTTGACTACTTTCTCTGCTGGTGGGTCTCCTTGATTCCCTGTCTCCCTGCCTTCTCACTCCCCACGCAGCCCACTGTGGGGTAGGTACCAGGTGGGCCACCCGAGGGACAGGCAGTTGGCTGAGATGGACAGGGCACTGGAGGTGGGTGATCCAGGAGAAGGGAGAAGGGGGAGGGAGTGTGTGCGTGGATGTGTGACAGCCATCGGGACAGGGATGGGGACGAGTGTCTGTCTGCATTCGGATGAGCTGGTTTCTGAGTGGCCTCTTGAGAGAGCCTGGCAGTCTCCCATGACTCACTCCCTCCTTTATCTGCAGGATGACACTCTCGGTCCCAGCTCTAGCCCATGCCCACTGCCCCCTACCTCTGGCTCCAGCAGGGGATGCTGTTGCTGGTTGCTCTCTCTCTCTAGCCCCCGTTCTCCCCCCATCCATACTGCAACTCTCAGGAGACTTCAGTGACCCAGGAAAGAGTAGCCAGGCTGTCTGTCACCTTACTAGAGATGTTTTACCAAGTTCTTGTGGTGAATAAACATCTCTCGGGCTCTCAGCCCCCCTCAGAATTCAGGGCTTAGAAGCTACTCAGGCGTCTGGGCTCCCAGCCAGGGCACTCCCACTGACAGTCCTGCCATCGACATGCCACCGTTCCTGCCACGGGCCATTCCCCTCCTCTCCCTATGCTGCCATCCCCATTCCACAGGCCAAGCTCCTCTTCTTGGGTCACACACTGTGCTCATATCTCTTGTCCCTGCCCCCAGCCTCTCTCTTCTTCTCTCCCCTCTGGGTGGCCCCCTCCCCACTTGGCCATATTGCCCTCTTCCCCCCACATTCTTCCCCCACTTGCCCCCTAAAGCAGACTGTCCTCTGCATAGACCACACTGCCCTGTTGCCCACACCTCTCTCCTTCTCTGGCCTGCTCCTCTTCTTTGCTTTGAGGAGGGCTGCTCACCTTGGCTCCCAAGCCTCTGAGCCCCAGCTCTGGATTATCGGAGCCTGGGGGTGTGGCCTTGCACCCCTCGGGTGGCCTTCTCAGGAACCTATTATTGTCATACATGCTGAGCTGTCCTTTGGCCCCACATGCCAGCCCTCCAGCCTCGGGAGAAGGGAAGGTGGGGCTTGGCATTTCTCCTGAGCATTCCCGCCAAACCTTCTCTGACCTGGGCGCCAAGGGGCCTGGAGGGCATCTCCAGGTGCCAGCCTCGCCTCCTCACTCTCTGCCATATCCCAAGACAAGTGGGTGCTTGTTGGGTGGTGGCGGGAACAGAGAGGAGTGCTTTTGCCTCCTCTCTCTGAAAATCAGTCCCTGGGGTCAGATGATCTGGCCTCTGCCCAATAGCCCAGGGCCCTGTTGAATTTAGGAGACGCCCAGGAGGCCCAGTCTTGCAGCCTTCCCTGCATGCCTGTTGTGGGGTCCTACACCCCTACGAGAGTTCTGGGCTTTCATCTAATGCCCTCTGCTATGGTTGAGTTGCTTCCTCTTTCTCTCTATCTAGTTATTATAATCATAGACCCTCAGAGCTGAAAAGGATCTTGGTTAGTGGGTCTGAACTTTGTGACATCACAGGTCCCTTTGAGAACCTGATGAAAGCTATGGTTGCTTTTGCTAGGGAAATGTGCATGGGCAAGCGCACACACACACACACACACACACACACGCACACGCACACACACACGCACACACAGAGCCACCATACAAACACACATAATGCCATATAACCCCTCGAGCCTACCCATGGTCTTGATTCCTACAAACCCTGCATGTTGCAATTGAACACACTGAAGCCCAGAAGAGGAAAATGACTGGCCTAAGGCCACACAACAAGTGAGTGGCAGAGCCAGGACCACAACTCAGGTGTCCTGACCCCAGACATGTGGGAGTTCCATTCCCAGTGACAACTTTTCCCTTCCCCAAAGGCTGCCTGTGAGACAGATGAGCCTGGGCATTCATTTATTCAACAAGCATTTTTTATTTTTTGAGTTTTCAGGTATTTATTACCTCAGTTTTAAATAGAATTTATTTCATTGTAAGTTTATGTATTTTTAAATTTTTATTTTTACTGAGATAAAATTGACATATAACACGGTGTAAGTTTCAGGTGTGCAACATGTGGGTTTGATACATTTGTATATCACAATATGTTTGCTATGGTAGTGTTAACTAACACTTTTATTATGTCACATTATCTTTTTTATTGTGTGTGTGGTGCGAACAATTAAGATCTAGTCTTTTAGTCGACAAGCATTTTTTGAGCACCTGCTCTAACCCAGTCTGAGCTAGGAGCGAGGGACAGGGCAAGAGAGCAGACAGCCCGTTCTTGTCTTTGGAGAGGGTGACACTCCTGTGGGAGAAACAGAACACAGGGCAAATGAGTGATTCCACAAATAAAGGCACTGAGGAGAAGTAAAGGATGTTATGGGGGATAACAGAGGGATTGAATTTAGTTTGAGATGAAGGGGTTATATGGCATTATGATTGAATTTAGATTGAGAGATGGAGGAAGTGGCGTTTAAGCAAGGAGCCGAAATGCAAGTAGAAGTGAGTGAGGACAACATTCTGGGTGGAGGGAACAGCACACTTGAAGGTCTTGAGATGGAGAAGAATTGGGAGCTCTTAGAGTATTTCATAAAGGCTCTCTCTGCTTCTGGCTCCCCACGAGCCCTGACATCGTGTGCTGTGTGTATGGATTGGAAGGGCCAAGAGGCAAAGCAAAGAGACCTGGGGGAGGGGGAGGTGGTCAGTCATCTGAGTGAGAGATGGTGGTGTTTGGGTTAGAGAGGCTCATGGGGAGGGCTTAGTGAGGCCAAGACTGATTCAGAGGGAGAAGGGACAGGACTTGGAGGTGGGGTGAGAGGATGTTAGCTGATAAGGCTTCATCAGCATCCTTCCATTCGAGTTTAGTGAAGTATTTAATAAATATAGGAAAGTGCACAAACTGAACACATCCATGTACTCATGTGCTCAGCACTCGGTCAAGAAATGGAGCAATGCCCGCACTTGGAAATCCTCCTCTTGTCTCCTTTCAGTCACTAATTCCCCTCTGAGGGTTATTTGTTATCCCAACTTCTACCAGGCATAGATTTGCCTGTTACATAGAACTTCTTATAAATGGAGCACATTGTATATTATTTGTGCCTGACATCTTTTGCTCAGCACTATGGTTGTGAATTTCATCCATATTCTTACACGTGGTTGTAGAGTTTCCTTCTCATTGCTGGATCGTGGTCCACCATGTGACGATACACAATTTATTTATCAATTTTGCCACTGACAGGCATTTAGGTTCTTTCTGGTGGCTATTGTAAATAGTGCTGCTGTGAATAGTGCATGTCTCTGGTGGTCCTGTGTTCTAATTTCTGTTGGGTAGTTTCACCCCCCTCTTTTTATGGGTGTCTCTTGAAGGCCCAAGCATCTCAAGAGTCAGGCATTCTATTCAGGGAGTGCTTCAGGTATCTTGGTAAGGGGCGGGTGGAGGGGCAGTAATGATATCCTGGGGAAAGGGAAAAGAATCTCTAACATCCTAATATATCCTTTTGTAGTGATTCTCTCATTTTGTGCTCATTCCCCTGGAACCGATGTGTGGCTCAAGTGTAGCAGGGGAAGGAGGAAGAAGCTCTAGAGGTCGAGTTGGAATAGGGTTGGACGAGGGTCAGCTGACCACCTCTCTCAGCCTTACCCACTCTCTGGGGGTGGGCCTGGGTTCCTGCTGGGTCAGGAGGGTGTGAGGCTGGGGATACAGCCACACCTTCTGGTCCTTCTCTCTTTCCTAAAGGGCAGGAAGCCAGCCACTGCCTTCTTGTCTGATGTATGAACTCGCCAAAGGCCCCTGGGACCAGGACAGAGTATGGTGCCAAGGGAAGACAAGCTAAAGTAGCCCTTGGAGGGGCAGCACCTGCAAGTGGGAAGCAGAGGCTGCTGCCCGCAGAGAAGCCGAGTGGTAGGGAGCAAAGGGAACCCAGGTGATACTGAGGTTCAAGGTTCCCTTGCTGACTGTCCCAGCTCTGATCCCTAAGTTGAGTCCCTTCCCCATAGAGACCTCAGCCCTGGTGCTTCTGGCCAGCCCCTCTCTCTCTCTCTCTCTCTCTCAGCCTGAGCAGCCTGGATTCCAGAGCATAAAGCTGCGTCTTCAACCTACTCCACGGAGAGAGGATAGGGTGGCCTTAGCTTTAGCCTTCCTTTCTGGCCAAGGATAAGAGAGCATTGGGGTGTTTCTGGTGATATCTGTTCACAAGTCTATCTCCTCAGTGTCTGTGAGCCAGTGTTTTCAGATCAGAGCCAAATGAAGTTTGTATCTCAGGAACTTAGCAAAGGACATGCAGCATATAGATGCCCATTCAGGGTTGCCTAAGGGATGGATGGATGATGATGAGAGGGAGGGGCAGTTAGAGACCCCAGACAAGGAGGGAGAACCCAGGTGGAGGCCAGACAAAAGATGAGGATGATCTCTTGACCTTGAAAGTCCACCTGGGTCTGAGCTCCTCTGGGCGCCCATTGGGGGGTGGACGCGGGTGTGGCTCAAGCTCAGGCATGGTTGGAGATCAAATGGGAATGTCTGCAGGGTTGGTAAGAATGTTCTGACAGAAGGCCTTTTTGAGGTTTGAAGAGAGTGGGAAGGGAGATAAGACCCTGGGAATCAGCTGGGGCTGGCAGTGGGCAGCAGTCACAAGGAGGCTGGCGGGGGTTGTCTTCTGGCCTCGACACAAGTTTTTGCCTCTGCTCAGCTCCTCTTAGCATTCTTGTCACAAGCTCCTTTTCAGGAACGTCCGGGTGTCCCCATCAAACCCGTTTCATCCTACTCTTCCTGCCACAGCTGAAACCATGGTCATCAAGAATGGCCAGGTGGACCCTCAGAGCCTTCTGGCAAAGGCGCCCAGATGTCCTGTGTGACATGTTGGTTCTGTACCCAGTGCAAGCTTCTCAGTTCTCATTTGTCTGCTTACTTCTCGGCTCATCTGCCTTTCCACTCACCTGTTCCTCCGTCCATCCTGCTTCTTATTTTTTACCTATTTACTCTTCATCCTTGTATCCCTCACCTTTCCTCTCTCCTACCCACCCTCTGCCAAGTACCATGCACACACACTTGGTTTTTCCCAGTGAGTCCTCATCTGTTGTGACATCCAAACACACCATCCTGAGACAATGTGCAGGGAGGCCTGGACAAGCTCTTACCTGGTTCTAGAGCAGGGAGTGGCCTGCTCTGCTTGGGACAATCTGGAAAGCCCTCTCTGAGGAGGTGACATTTTGAACTGGGTCCTACAAGGTGAGTAGGAGTTCACTGACCCTGAGGAGAGGCAAGGCCATTTTAGTCAGGCCCCAGGGGTGTGAAAGCGTGGTGCCCTCAGGGAGCTGGAGTACAGGAAGGAAGGGAAGAGGCTAGATCAGAAGCTGGAAAACAGGTGAGTCAGCATAAGGAGGGCCTTGAATGCTGGGCTAAAGAGTTTGGACTTTGGACTTATTTGGGCCATAGAGAGCCCCTGGGAGGGTCAGTCAGCAGGGAAAGTCTGCATTTTAAGCTATCCCTGGAGCAGGGTGGAGGATGGATGACGGGTGGGTGTGGGGTGACTGGAGCTAGCTGATGGGTCTTTCCCACGTGTCTGGACCAAATGTGTGTGTGTGTGTGTGTGTGTGTGTGTGTGTGTAGGGATTCCCCCTGGAAGCTGGTTCCCCTTCCTTGTCCCTAACTTCACCTCCACCAACACCTTCATTCCCTAAACAGCAGCCCCAAGAACTGAGGCTTGGCAGGCCAGGAGTTAAGCTGAGAGCTCACCTGCAGGAGGTGCGGCTGGCTCTCTGCCATGTCCCTTTGGCTCACTTTCACCTGCTGCTCAGCCCAGACGTCACTCCCATGGAGACTGGGCAGGGGACAGGCCTGGCTTTGTTGAGACCCTGAGACCCGGGCTAGGTCTGCTGGCCTTGCCCTGGAAGGGCTGGAGGATGGGGAATGGAGGGGGTGGGTAGGGACTGAGATTCTTGGGACCTGGTGCTGTGAGGAGCCTGGCTGTAGAGTTCCTTGGCTGGCACCTCTGGCACACCCTAGTCACATGCCTGAGGGGGCAAATCGTGGGGTGGTTGGCCAAGGACTCGAGAAGTGGGTGGGGTTGGAAAGTGCTCTAGGGCCACATTCTCCTCCCCCTTCTTCTTCCTTTGGTCCAATAGCTCAGCCCTTCCCTGCCCTGGGGAGGGGAGTCGCTTCTGCTTGTAAGATCAGGAATCTTTGGGGGACAGAGCTGGCTCTCTGAGTTTCCTCTGTCTCATTTCCGCCTTCTTTCTCTCTTTAAATCTCTCTCATGTTCTATCTCTGTTTTTTTTTTTTTTCCCCCTGTGAGTCTCTCCTGCCTACTCCTTAGGAGTTTCAAGTCCCCTTTCCACCCTCTTTCTTCCCCCTAAAGGGAGGAGGCAGGGATGGATGGCATCTCTCTTATGGAGGAGGCAGTATGGAGCAGTGGTTGTATCAGTGGCCTTTGGAATTAAACTAAGTTCAATTCAGGCTTTGCCACTTCAGGGCTGTGCATTGCTGCACATATTACATAACCTCTCTGTACCTTGGTATCCTCTGCTGCCCTTAAAAGTACTTGGAACAGTGTGGGGCATATTGATAGCATTTAATAAAGGGTAGATGTTGTTGCCATTGTTATGGTTATTGAGTGATTGTGTTTGTCTCAGTCCTCTGAGAAACAAGATGGAATTAAACATGTAAAGATTTTATTAGGGGAAATGCCTGAGTGGAAGGAAGGGGAGGCAGGGGAGGCTGGGAGAGCCTTTAGACTGGTTTACACTGGTAAGTCTAACCCTGACTGAAAGGGAGACAGAGGAAACGTGGATGGGACAGACGTATCCTAGACCTCAGTGCATTCTAAGGAGAGTTTAGCAAAGGGAACCCATGAGCCAGGGTTGGCTGACAAGTCTCATGTCTCCTAGGACTGGGTTTGTCTTAGAGTTACCTCTGCATTTTGCCAATGACGGGAAGCAGCCCTGGGAGGTATGGCCCCGGCAAGCACAGTAATGAATTTGAAAGCGCACAGATGGGGTCTTGGTCGGTCTTGCTCTCTGCAGCAGGAGGTCCTCAAGGTGCATTCTTGTGGCTGCCACAGGGCCTTGGGACATGGAGGACAGGGCCTTCCATCTTGGGGGGCCTGAGGGGAATTGAGGAGTGGGATAGCAGTGACCCAAGAATCTGGAAGGAGGCAGCAGCCTGGGCCCCAGGCTGTTGTGCTCCCTTCCAGGCCTGGGCCTGATAGGCCTGGCCTTGTGCCTCCTCCCTCCTCCTTCCTCCTTGGCTTCAGGCTGGGAACTGGCTGTGGAGTTCCTATCCTTTGCCCTAGTTATGATAAATGATGTGGTTCTGCCTGGGACAGAGGGCTGACTCCACCTGGCCTCTGATACTGTTCCCCTCCCCATCTTTTCTTCCTGCTTGGGGTGCCTCCATGCTGAGGGGCAAACTGAGGCACAGGTGCATGGGGCTAGTGAGGGTTCAGGGTAGGGGCCCTCAGGAAACTGCATTGTGCTGGTCTCCACTCTCCTCCTCCTCCCCACAACCCCACGGAGCTGTCAACCTCGAAGTTCATCCAGGGGGAGGATGGGCAGCCTGATGCTACCCCTGACACTAACCTTGGGCGTTCTCTGGGGCGGGCTGCACTGTGGGGCAGAGGTGTGGAGAGCAGATGCCAAGCTGCAACACTATTAGGAGAATGAAGTTGGAACAGGAGCAAGAGTTTCTGGGCACTGAGCTGAGACCATCTGGAGGAGGTCAGACCAGGCCCAGTCTGGCCAGACTGTCCCCCCTCCACTGCCCCCTTCAGCTCCCCATCACTGCAGGGCAGGCAGACTGCATTGAGTTGTTTGAGCCACCCAGCCAGCCTCCTGAACTCCAGCCACTCAATATGCTAAGCAGGGCTAATTTATTCCCTTGTTTCTTAATGGAATTGCAGCGAAGCAGCAAGGGGTGAGGTAGCATTGGGGGGTGAGGTTCTCTGTGGGTCTCCCATATTCTGCTACAAGACCTCTGGGCTCTGCTCCATGTGTAATTCAACAGTGCCCCTCCCAAGGCTTCAGCTCTGAGAGGAAGCCTTACAGTGGAGGGAGCAGTGACTTGGGGACAGGCAGTGGGAGGAGTCCTTGCTTTCTGCTTCCTAGCTACATACCCTGGGCAAACAACCTAGTGTCCCTGAGCCTCAGCTTCCTCACCTGTGAAATGAAGAGAATAGAGCCCACCTCCTGGCTGTTGTGAAGAACCGGCTTCATAGTATCTGCCAAGCTCTGAGACACAGTGGGCAGGTGGTATAGTTTGAGCTGTCCACACTTTTCTTGTTAGCATCTCCTTTCCCTCTTTTGTCACCCTGTGCAGTCTGGACTCCTGAGTCCCAAGGTCACCTGGAGACAGGTGTGGGGAGGAGGCCATTCTGAGACCTCTGATTCGGGGTTCAGGTATTGGGGGTGAGGGGTAGGGAAAGATGGCAAGCACCACGGCAACAATATGAGGGAGGATTTGTGGTGGAAAAGTGTAGACCCAGGGGTTGGGCTGATCTGGTTACAAATCCGGGCTCTGGCACTAACTTTGTAAGCCTCAGTTTCCTCATCTGGAAAATGGGAACGATAACACCTCCTTTGTAGGGTTAGAGATAGGATTAATTTGGCTAACATATTTAAAGTTCCCTGCACATAGTAGGCCTTCAATGTCCTTCTCCCCCTGGAAGGGACCTTTGAGGTCATCTGGTTTGACTCCTTCACTTGCTGACTTGGCCAAGAGTTTCACCTCTGAGCCCCTCTCAGAGAGTCAAGGTAGAATGGGGGAGAGCCCTGGGCTTGAAGTCTCTGACTCGACAGGCAAGTCAGAGGTCACTTAGCAATAATGACAATAAATGCCCTTAAACAGAGACAGGATGCTCACAACAGCCCTGATGTGATGTGATGTGAGCAGCCATTGTCACCTTATTTTACAGATGGGGAGGTTGAGGCCCAGGGAGGTGACTTGCCTGCAATCTCACCACTTTTAGTGCACAGTGGAACGTGAGCCAGGTCTTAGGATTCCTGGCTCACTGCACTTGGCCTCTTACCTGTTCTTTCCACTAAGCAGGACAGTGCACCACCCCCCCCCCCCGGATTCCAACAGTACTGTAGAGGAGGTAGTTCCTCTTGTTCTGCATGGTCCCTTGGGAACAGAAGTCATTTCCTTGCTTGACTAGTCAGTTCTGGGACCCCTCTCCCCAACCCTGGCCTGTACTTCAGCCCTGAAGGTACCCATCCTTCTCCTAGTCAGACATGAGGCAGTGCGGGAAATGGGTAGGGGGCAGTCTGTGGCAGTCACCCTCTTTGGGAATGGGGTTGGTTTAGGCCTGTGTGCCCCATTGCTCAGGCCGGGCTCGGAGGCCCAGCTACCTCTCTCTAAGTTGCCTTCAGCAGGCTGGCACTTCTGCATGCCTCCTCCAGGAAGCCACTTCTGGCCCTGCCTTTCTCCCTATCCCCGGGGAACATAAGTCCCATCCCCCACCCCCGCTTCCCCTCCCCTCTAAGCTCTCCAGCAGCCTCTGTGTCTGTGAGAACAGCCCCCATCTTGCTTCCCAGACCCACTGACTCTGGGGTCTCCCCTCTCCCCCTCTTCTTCTCCCCCCATTTATCTCCTCCTCTGGGAGCCAGAGGCTCTTTGTGAAGCTCTTTGTGTGGATCTGAGCTACCAAGGCCAGGCAGGGGACAAAGGGACACCCCTGGCCCTTCCCCACTGTCCTATCTCTTCCCAGGAGGCTGCATGTGTGTGTGTATGTACGTGTGTGTGCGCGCGTGTGTGCGCGTGCTCATGCGCATATATTCACATCCCAGCTTGGTGTCTTTTCTATATAATTGGGGGCAGGGAGGAAACTTGAAGGGATTCAGGGATGCAGAGTGGTCCTGGGGCCTCTACACCAAGGCTGAGGGGCCCTAGTGGTTCCTTTGAGGAGGGGGCAATAGGGCCTGGGAGTGCATGGGAGAAGGGAACCAAGTCATTGAATCTTTGGCTCCAGAAGTGGGTGCTGTCTCCCCTCACCACCTCTACCTCTCTCTCTGATTTTCTCCCTCATTCTGTCTCTCTGTCTGTTTCTCTCTCCCTCCTCCCTCCTTTGCCTAGCTCACTCTCTCCATGATTGTCCCTCATCTTTACCCTGGCATCTGCTTCCTTGGCACTGACCCTTTCACTGAGGAGAGAGCATGGAGGCACCCTCCCTGCCCCTTGATGCCGGTTCCAGGGAGGCCCAGCACCCACTGCTGTCCCAGTATTCTAGCCTTTTCTTACTTCTGCCCCAGCTCAGCCCTCCTGGGCCCTGAGCGTCTGCTCTGGGCCTTGCTCTTCTAGCCCCTCCCTCAGTGAGGAGGTGCCTCCTCCCAGGGGTGCTATTTCCTAAGCCTCTGCCCTGGCTCCCCTTTAGCCTGGCCAGCCTGATGACCCTATAGTCTGGAATAACACTGGGTGACTGGCTGCCTGCTGGGGCCTGGCTAAAAATAGACTCACGCTTGGTGTGCTTTTAGGACAGTCTAGGGCAGAGGTAGGGTCCAGCTCACAGGTCCTTCATGGTGTGTTTGGGAGACATATTTTGCTGGGGCCCTGGGGCCTCCCCACCTCCCAGCTGCATCCAGAAGCCTGGTTGGAGGGCTGCGGGCCCCAGCAACACCTGGGAGAGACTTTCTGGTGCTGGTTACTGACACATGGGCAGAGAGAGGTGAGCTGGATGCCAGGATCAACCCAAGATTCTTAGCTGGTAAGTGTCAATGGTCTGGAATTGAACCCAAGTCCGGATCTCAGACTAGAGGCACAGACACTCCAGCCTTAGGTGGTTCGTTGCATGCAAGTCAAGTTAAGACAGGATTTCTCTTTGCCAACTCTGCCCCTCTTTTGCTTTAGACTCTGAGCAATAACCCAACCTCTCTGAGCATCAGCTTTCTTACCTATAAGATGGGCTTTTGGTCCCTTGGGGCTACTGCTAGGCACATCTCTGCTGGGTCAGTTGTTGACAGGGCTCCAGGGGGACTGTCTGTAAGCTCACCAAGCTGGGAGCCTCCATTCCTTTTCAGCCTCAACCTTTGGACCCTCTGTCTCTTCCTGGCCCCTTGGATCCATCCCTGTGTCTGGGTCTCCATTTCTTCTTTGGTCTCCATATTGCTTGCATCATGGACTCTGGGGCTCTCAGGGGAGGAGAGGAGAGGAGAGCCTGGCTTTCTGCCAGTGTGTGCAGAGTGGGTGAAGGGGCAGGTATGGGCTGGGTGCCTAGCTCAGACCTCAGGCTGGGCTCCGTTCTTTAAAATTCCCAAGAGCTATTTTAGTGTGCGTTCTCTGAATATTCTCTCTTTTTAATTGCCTCCTATTCTTGTTTCATGAATGCACTTTCTTATTTGATCTCTCTGAGACTATTCATACCTGTTTATCTTGAAGTTTCCTTCTCCCTGCATTCCACCTGCTTTCTCCAAGGTGCTTTTTCTCTCTATTTCTTCTCTGCTAGGCTTTCCTCAGATGCCTGGGAGCCCTGGCTTTTGGCTTATATTTCAAGTGGACATGAAAGGGTGAAAGTTTGCTCTGAGGATAGGAATGGACCCACAGAGGGCTGGCTCTTAGGGGTCTGGCTGGGCTGCTGCATTGGGGAAACTGCTGTCATTGTTTTTGTATCTCTCCTCTTGGGCTTGTCAGACCCCAGAGAAGTTTCTACTCTTCTGCCTGGGGACAGGTACAGGTCTCGCTCAGTAAACGCTGACTTAACCTCCTTTTTCCTACCAATACTCATGCCTTCAACTGTGCTTGGTGGCCCTCAGGCCAGGGCCTGCTCTTTTACAGTCTTGGTGGAATAAACCTCCTGTCTTCTGATGGGGGTCAGAGGCAGGATCTGGAAATCCACTCCTTCATTGCTCTACCTAGGTTCACATTCACCCCCTGCTCCCAAAGGTATCTGAGGCCACCAAACCTGAGCCTTTGGGGGAGGGGAGATTCTGTGCTGAAGATTCTGGCAGATTCTTGGCTTTTACTGCAGCCAGCTCATGGTACAGCTTTCTCGGGCTCACAGTTTACCTCTCAGCCATCTGCTCTCCAGCACCCAGAATTTCAACACTATTGTCAGGGGTGAAAATCAAAATATTTAACAAGAGATCCTAGGGACTGCCCTGAGAGGTGGGAGTGGGTCCTGAAGCTCCTTCTGGGCCAGAAATTAACTCCTCCAAGTCCAAGGGAGGGGCCAGAGAGTTAGGGTGGATGCCAACAGCTATTTACTCAACGGACCAGAAGTATTTTAGTGCTCGATGATTACAGTGGTTGTGCTGTGATGAACATCACTCTTAATAATAATAAAAAAAACTTTACTGTTGTTTTAGAGGGGTTTCAAGAGGGAGCGAAAGTAAATGTGTATGTGCCATTGCCAGTGTCACCAGAAGTATCCACTTCATTCTCTGGGCTTGGGACTCCCTCACCTGCAGAAGAGCAGGGTTGGCAGGCAGAAGGCTACAGCTGGTGAGAAGGGCTGGAAGGTACAGCTTTCTCTGGGGCCCAGATGCAGGGGCTCCTCGACTTTCTTCCTCCTAGATCAGCCGGCTTAGGTATGGCCATTGATGGGAATGTGAGGTGTGAAGCCAGCTTGAAAACAGCAGCAGGTCAGAAAATAGGAAGCACTTACCGGCCCGCCAGGGCTGAGAAGCCAGAGAACAGGACTTTAAGGCCAGGAAGGACTCTGGTTGACCTGAGCAGAGGGTACCTGACCTGCCCCCAGGATTGCTGATTAATTGATTTCCCTTTTGCCGCCTGCCTTCCTCTTTTCAACAGAAAGCTTCTTTCCATGGGAGGCAGGATTCCCCTTCAGTGGGGCTAAGGGACAACCCCCTTGCAGAAGAGGAAGTTTGGGGTACCAGGGGCAAAGATATGAGGAGCTCTGGGGACCTAGAAAGGGGCCCAAGGGTGGGAAGAGCCTCCATGAGGTCCCCTTCCCTGGGGCGCAAGGCTAAAAGGAAAAAGGGGCCTCCTCCAGGGAGTTGGAGTCTTGAGGAGGACTGGGGGTGATTCTTACCTCCAGGGCAGCCCCAACCAACACTGACCTCTCCTTATAGTCAAGCGCGACAAAGAATTTCCTGTCAACCCTCATCTGCATATTATTTTGCATCAGGCTCCTTGTCATTTGGGGTCCAAAAGGGCCAAAAAGTTCCTTCAGCACCAACTTTTCTCTTTTTTCAGGGTATTCAGCTCTACCCCTTTCCATTCTTTCCTGTCTTGGTCCCTGACTCCTTGTCCACAGGGTCCCAGCCCTGAGCTGTATCCTCCAGGACAGTCACTTTGTCTTGTGGGTACAAATGTTTGTGTATATATGTGTATGTTGTATACAATTTCCAGGCCTACTTTTACTTCCTTCCCTTGGCCCTCTAAGCGAAATGTGCCACCTTTCTAACCACGTCCTAGCCCTTTCTTACAAACTTTCAGGAACAATGATGGCATCCCATCAGCCTTTTTCTTTTTAAAGAGGGCTCTACCTTACTCTCCAAGTTGCTTCACAACTGCCAAGCCAACCCCTGCCCCCATCCTCTGCCCATGCACCCTTCCCTCTGCCCCCTCCCCGCCCCCAGAGACAGAATACTTAAGGAATGGGATGATCTGGTGCTGGACAGAACCAGGTCTGGTTGAGGAAGTGGAAGGGATATCTGGATGGGAATTGGTTCCCTACCCCAGGGACCTAAGATGGCCAGGGGTGGTAGGAATGGATTTTGGTTTCTCCAAGAGAATCCATACAGAGGGTGCTGGGCTAAGTGTGGCTGGAGATTTTGGGGACCAAGGGAGCAGGGCTGGCCTATTTCCTTGCTAGGGTAAGCAGGAACTTCTAGCATTGAGGTTTTCTGTTGAGTCATGGGAAGTTGAAGATTCAAACCTCATTTGGGATTTAGATGAGAGTGGGAGGATGGTAGGGCAAAAACAGGGGCCTCACTGGAAGTTCTGCCTACTGTCTAACTTGAGTATTTCCTGCTTCAGTCCAGACTCATTTCCTCCTGTTCGTCTTCAGTGTGGGGTGGGAGCTCAGGAACTCACTGCTATGCCTCCTCTTCTCTATCCCGTGCTTGAGAAGCGTTCCTCAATTCCTCCCTCTTCTTGCATTACAGACTCTTCTGGTCTCTTGTGCCCCCATTCTACCTCTCCCCTGGCCTGCTTCCAACATCTCCTAACAGTGCTGTTTTGGCTTCCTCCTGCTGGGACTCCTGGCTGCTCTTCCTCGGAGTCCATTCCCCGGATGGTGGAGTGAACTGTGTGTTCCAGACAGGTGCTCTTGCTGAGGGTTCTGGCGGGCAGTGTCTGTCTGGTGGGGGTGGGGTAGGCAGTGTGCAGTCAACAGACCCAGGAAGGGTTGTGGGTCCGGTGCCAGGCATTTCCACATCTGATTTAATCCTCACAACAGTCCCATGAGGTTAAAATCCTTGTCTCCATTCTACAGAAGAGGAAACAGGCTCAGAAGAGGACAATACTGTCTTGAAGGTCACACAGCCTGTAAGTGTCAGGGCCAGGATTTGGACCCTGGTCTCTGCTGGCTTTGCACTTGGTTCCTCTTTGGGAGGTGAGAGTGGGGACAACGGAGGTGACATTTTCCACATGTTTTCTCTTGGCCTACTTTCAACTGCACTGGGTAGGAAGAAAGGCAAATGCAGTGCCCATTCCCCAGATGATACTGGGGCTCCCAGAGGGCTCTGCCCCAAGCCTAGTCTGGGGTGTTGCCGCTTGTCCTTGGGTCTGACTCCTCACTCCTCACGGTTTCATGACTCCGCTCACCCATCCACTGGGCTGGGGTGGGGGTGGGCTGCCCCAGGGAGGCTGTATCAGGAGGCTCCTTCTCTCCGGTCTGCCTGGGACCAAGCCTGCCTTGCTTTGCCCTGAAGCTGCCAGACAGAGTGAGAATAGAAAGTGCTAGAAGCCAGGCTCAGGTGGATTACAGAGGTGTTCTGCGACCCTTTGCAGAAGGAGAACAAGAAGCCACATTGTGTCATTCAGGTCAGGGGTGCTAATGGAGGTCCCCAGGCCCCAGGAGAGACTCCAGCTTTGATTTGAGGGGATGTGAGAAGTTTATCCACTCTGTTACAGGGTCTGACCAGGGCTCACTGAGCTGCCAGCTCTCCTGGCTTCTGGGCAGTGGTGAAGGATTCATACCTGAGGGGCCCAGGTTGCCCCAGGAGTTCGTCTGGGTCTGGCCGCTGGGCCAGCTGTGGCCATTTCCTGATCAGGCAGGAATCGCGTATCCAGAGAGTCTGGGCCTAGATCTGGCTCCTGACCATGGGTGCCGTAGCTTGACCCCGGCAGGAGTCCCTGGGAGCCCCAGACCCTGCTTGCTTCTGGAGCTTGGGGATTTGGCCATGTCTCCTCATTTCATGCCTCGGTTTCCCTGGCTGGCTGGTGGTTCCCTATGCTTTCTCTTCTCCTTCATTTATTCATTTCCTCTCCCGCCTCAGCCATGCTGACCCTTCACTGACACTTTCTGTGAGATGGTCAGAGCCTTTCACTTCCTCCCCATCCTTTTATCCTCTCTATCACCTCCTGCTCTTCTGTTTCGCTTCCTCCTTCTCTCCATTCATACTAGCTTTCTCGCTGTTCCCCGTCTTTGGAAGGTCTTGGGCTCAGTGGGGAGCTGGAGAGTCCTGGGGTCCCCTTTCTTGGACTCTCCCATTGCCTCGTTCTACAGAGACAATAGTCAGGGGTGGACCCAGGAAAGGAGTCCAGTGAGATGACCTGGCTGGAGAGGGGTGAGGGGTTCCGGTGAGTGTGAAGGAGGGGGGTTGTCAGGTAGAGAATATGGGGGTAGGTAGGGATAAGCCATCTGTCTCTATCTTCTCCATTCGCCTCGTCTCCTGATATCTCTAGCTATTTTCCAGTCACTGTCACTGTCTTTGCCTTTCAGTGTTATCTTGGTTTCTGGGACTGGGGACTCTAACCCAGCTCCTCTTCTTCTGTGCCTCCCACATCTAGCTGCCCTCTGTGACCAGTTCAGGGGTGGACCAGTCAGTGGGCTGGTTTCCCAGGAAAGGGATGGGGTTTTGTGGGAGTGGGTGGAAGCGGGGGGGATTGTAATTGTATTAGCTAGTTCTGATGCAATTGGGCTTCCCAGACTGGGCCCTCCCCGGTCCTCCCCTCCCCCGCCCCGTCCTCCTCCTTCTTCCCTCTCCTCCTCCACTCTCCATTCATCTCACTCCCTCTCCCAGTCTCATCAGAGTCAATTAGACAGTCCCTGCTTTAATCTCATTGCAGGAGCCTGGGCTCAGACCCAGCGGCCCAGCTCCTAGGTCTGCAGTCTCCATGCTGGGCCCTGCAATGAATACCCCAGGGGCAGAGGGATGACCAGAATGACCTCAGGGTCCCTGTTCTTACTTTTCCACCCCCATTTGCTCTGCCTGCCCTGGGATGAGCCCAGGCCTTAGGCTTCCCAAAGGATCAATACCCACCATCATTTCAGGTCTGTCCCACTCCTCCCCCACCCACCGTTTATCATGTCAGCTGCTGGGTGGTGATGGAAGTCATTTGGAAAGGGGCCCAGAGGACCCTTTCTGCAGGATTTTCAGCCCACAGAATAGAGAGGAGTGGGGGTGGGAACAGGATGGGGGCTTGAATCACAAGCTGCCAGTGTCTGAGGCATTTGCTGTGCAGAAGAGAGTGACCGAGCTCCCCTTCCCAGGCCAGGCAGGCTCAAAGGATGTGCTCTGGAATTTGAAAGCAGAGGCTCAAGTTAGGGATCAGGAGGGACCTCCTGCCTGTCAGGGCTCTGAGACCTGGGTTAGAAACATTTCCTGTTCTTCTTCTCCCCCCACCCCCTTTCCCTCCCTGCTCTCTTCCTCCCTCTGCAATGTTATGCTACAGAAAGGCAATGAACCAGGGAGCCTCGATCCGGTTCTGGCACTGCTACCTTCTAGCTGTGTGACCCTGGCAAGTCACTTTACCTCTCCTGGCCTCAGCATCCTCATGTGTAAATCCTGTGGCTGGGTGGGGGTGCAGAGGAAGGTGCTGGGTCTCTTTCAAGTTTAACTGGGATCGGTATTGGATATTTGGTAGCTATTTCAGAATAGGGAGATGGAGCCCTCTTCAAGGGTGGGTGGAGAAGAAATGCATAAAGACCTCACCAGGAATCCTGAAAATGACATTCCCCACTGGCCCCTAATTCAGGGGTCAGGGAGGGACTCAGTAGATTCGGAAGAAGAAATGGCCTTTCTCTCTTCCTCCCTCTCCCCCTCCCTCCATTCCTTCTCTCTTTGATTATTCATGCAATTAACCAGCCAATCTACCAAGTAACTCATGTGCCAGGCACCGTGTTGGGTGCTGGGGAGTGAAATCATGGAGGACTGGCAAAGTCCTCTAGGAGCTGGCATTCCCACGGGGTGAGACAGTGAAAAAGTGAGCAAATCTACCAATAATAGACAGTGCTAAGTGTGATGAAGAAATGTACTTGCTGATATCACACAGAATCTGAGGGCTGGAGGGCATGGAAGGACTTTAATGGGGTGGTCAGAGGAGGTGGAGACTAGGAGGCAACATTGGAACCCATAAGAGATGAGACCCCAGTTCTGCAGGAACCCCTGTTCTGTTGTATGGAGAGAGAACTCAGGGGCTGTGTTTGAGTTCTGGACTTTATATATGGTTGGGCAGTTTAACCCTGAGTGTGCTGGTAACAATTCCATCCCTGATGGAGGTGCTGCAGCCTGGGAGGTGAGACCCAAGCGAGCGCCCCCTGGGGGCCACAGGTGGAATCGCTGTGGTTGAGAGGTGGTGAAACTAACTCTGGTTGTGAGAAAGCACCTGGACAGCCGGGCCTGCTGGAGCTGTCTCCATCTGATGGAGGAGAAAGGCTAGTAGGTCCCCCGGGAGCGGCCTCTGTGCATCTCTCTCTGGGTGTGAAAGGGAGACCCGGAGCCTCCGATCAGATGCCCAAGCCATTCTTCCTTAACAGGCACTGCCTTTGTCCCCCAGCAGACAAAACCAGCCGGGGGCCCGGGGGCCCTGGAGGCCTGGGACAGAGGAGGCTCTGTGCTTACCCTGAGCCGGGTGAGCCCTCCTCCTGTGGCCTGTCCCCGGGGGGCTTGTGGCTGTGACCTGCTCTCTTATTTCCCTTTCCACCTTCACTGGCCACCTCTGGGAAGTTTTCCTGTTTCCTGTACCAAAGTCTTGTTTTTCCGGGGAAAAGAGGACCCCCTGGGTCTCACCCAGGGAAAACTTGGGGAGAAAGGCCCAGAGCAGCCCTTCTCTGTGATCTCCATCCCACCTGGCTCTAGACTCTGGAATCTCCTCTTGGCCTTCACTCAGATTCTGGGTCTGAGCATGGAGAAGAAATTCTTCCTCCTTCAAGCCCTGGCCAGACCCACAGCACGGCCTGCTTCCAGCCTGGACTCTACCTGAGGAGAGGAGGCAGAAGGCAAAAGAGCGGGTGCCTCAGGGGGTGGCAGAGCTGGGAGACAGTCCTGGGGTCCGAGGGAGCCTGGACAGGGCAGGGGGACAAGGAGTCTTCAGAGGATTGGTTAACCCTCCAAGGATGGTTGCCAGCTTTTCGAAATCTCCACTGCGGTGGGAGAGGAGGTGGGGGCTATGTCAGGCATGCACTTGGGGTGGTTGGGGTCTGAATGAGGCCCTTTTGATGAACCAGGCTCATCCTGATCCCTCGCTCCATGCTTTGGCCTTTAATAAGTGGTCCTCTGTGTCTGAGCATCTGAGTCTGGTCCATTCCATGGAGCCTTGTATCTCTGTCCCTGGTGTTCAGGGGCCTGGAAGGAGAGACGGGAGGGTGGGGAGATTTCCAGAGCGCCTACCCGGTGCTGGATGCAGTTTCTGGTGCTTTGAGCACTCCGGGGGAGAAAGGGATTGAGATCAAGGGGTAACCTTTTGGGATTGGAGCCCTCCTCATCCCCATAAAACATATGAGTTTGGGTAAAAGAAGAAGCAAAGGGTCCTTGCTAAAACCTTTCAGGAGGTTCTGACCTCCCCTAGTGATGAAAAGAGAACAAAGGACTTGTGATTTCTCATGAGGCACCAAACTCCCAAGGACATACTTCTGTGTCCTGTTTAGGGCCGTGTGCACAGGGGCAGGATTACATTGACCTTCAGGAGTTGAGACACCTGGCACAAAGCTGTGTGAGGCTGGGAGGGGAAAGCTGGGGAGAAGTTCCAGGCAGTGACCGGCCTGACTTCGTGTCCCTGTCAGCTGCTGACTCTTCCCTTCCTCTCCGGAGGGTCACTAGCTGAAGGACACCTCCTGCTGGGCAGTGGATGGAAATGAAGTACTCTCCACCCTTCTGAGCCCTTCCATCAGGATCTGATTGTCAGAAAGGGCTGGGTCTAATCCTCCTTTCCTTTTCTTCCTTCGCACCTTCCTCTTTTCCTTTCTTCTATGTTTATGACTGCCTTTCGTGCCCTAAGTGCTGAGAAGACTTTAAGAAAGTCATCTTGTTCTGTTCTCTTAGTCTAGGCAGAGAATATCCTTCAACCAATCCTATCTGAAGAACTTTCCTCCTATTTTAAAAATTCATCAAGTGATTCTTTTCCATTAAACTTCATTCCACTTGTTATGGATTAAATCCCATTTCCTCGCTCTCACATCTTATCCATTTCCTCCAGTGCTAGGGAGGCTGTGGAGATGGCAGGCCCCTCCAAAGAGGAGGAAGGTTCCCTCTGCAGGCCTGGAACGGGCTGCAGCAGTGCCAGGCACTTTGCTAGAGATCACGGGCATAAACAAAGGCAAAGCCCGCTAGGGATGGGCTCACTTCAGCAATCAGTCCACAAACCACAGTTTAAGTAACAAGTGTCAAGATTCTAGATTCTCCTCCACTTACTTATCTGATGCCCCTACCCGCACCCCAGCTTTTATACTGAGCCTTCCTGTGTGTGTGTGTGTGTGTGTGTGTGTGAGAGAGAGAGAGAGAGAGAGAGAGAGAGAGAGAGAGAGAGATGCCCCTTGTTTAGGGATTGTTAGGAACTGAGGGCCCCCATGTCTGTCTTTCCCCCTCCCTCTAGCTACACACTAGCAGGTACTTCTCCCTTCTTCACAGCATTCTGTCCAACTCCCTCAAAGCGCTGTACCCCACGGCCTTGCCTGATGGTGGGGAGCTGACGTGGGGCTGTGGCAGGGCCTGAGAAACCAGCAGGGGTAAAGGAGGGCTTGGGGCTGCAGTCTGCTAGCTGAGACACTCCCAGGTCCTCAGGCTGCGTGTTGGGAAGGAGCTCATGGCTGGAGCCTCTGCCATGCTGTCTCTGTGTTCCCATCCTCCCCTGAGGAAGGGGACAGGGAGACACATTGCCTGGAAAAAAATGGCCCTGAGATGGTGCCAGGGAAGCCCTGACCCAGGAGTGCAAGCAGCGGTGGGCGTGGGGGAGGGGCCCCTGGCTGGGGCTCAGTGGCCTGTTGCTGTGGAAGAGGCCCTGGCAGCTCCCCCGCCCCTTCTCTCTGTGGGCTTGGCTGGCTGGCTGCCCTCCCAGTTTCTCTGCAGCAACAGAACCAGGGGCAAAGCTCATGGCTGCCTCTCCATCTTTCCGTGGTCTGTCTGTGGGTCTCCTGCCTGTCTCTCTTTGCCTTTGTCTCTCTGTGTCTATTTCTTTCACTCTCGCATCAGAGACCAGCAACTTCCCACTTCTCTCTTCTTCCCTCTCAGTTTCAGGGTCATAATATGGTGACCTCAAACAATATTCCTGAGAAGCCGGATCCTCTGTTTACATCATCTGAGCACAGGCAGAGAAGGGTTCCCAGCCTCCAGTAGCTGACATGGGGCGGGAAAGAAAGTAGAGATGGGAGCTGCCTTCAAACTGAGCCAGAGGCTAGCCATAGTTGGAGCCAATTTGTCCAGCTCTCAGCCACCTGAACTACTTCAGCCTCTGAGGCAGGGCCCCTTCCAACCTACGGGGGTGTTTGGGGGTGCCCAGAGCTCCCTCACTCCTGAAGTTGGCTGGAGAGAGATCCAGGCAGAGGAGTGGGGGAGTGGCCAGGGTCAGAGGTTGGCGAGAGTTGGAGCAGCTGGGCCAGGTTGTGTTCAGAATCCTCATTTGCATGCCTGTGTCCATGGATGTTTCTGCTTCAGTAGTGGAAGCCGGTGGCTTCCGTTTAAGTTAATCACATTATGCTCTGGGGAGCAATATAGGAACTGAAGTGAGGTCTGGAGGGAATCCACACATGCACACACGCACACTCACACACTCACTGCAGCTTGGAGCACAATGCTGCCGCTACCGCCGCCCAGGCTCGAACCGCTGCTGCGCCTTTCCCGCAGGTGGACGCCTGGTGCCTGGCACCTCCTCTGCCCTGGTCGGACCCGCCTTTCCTGCGCGGCTCCCGAACCTCCAAAGTTGCGGGGTGCTTGCGCCCGCCCCCCATCCTGCTTGGGAAGCAGGCAGGCCAGAGGCTGTCACGCCGAGGGGAGGAGAGAGGGAGCAGCGGAGGAAGTCCCGGAGAGTGGAGGCGCCTCCCGCAGGGGCTTCCGGGGAGATGGAGGCATTTCGGGGCAGCGCCGCGGGGCTTTGGCCCTGCTCCTCCCGCTAGAGGGGGCAGGACACTCGGGCTGCTCCTGTGGCGCTGAGGATCCGGGACACCCCCGGGGCAAGGCTCTTGTCTTCACCCGCACCACCCAGCCCCTTCCTAACTCCGCGACGGGAGCAGCCGGTCCTCCTTCCCCGACTCTCTCGCCGAGGCAGCCACCCTGGGGGTCAGTATGACTCGACTGAGCTGGTGCTTCTCCTGCATGATCCGATGGGGCAAGTACCTCTTCTGCCTCCTGCCCCTGCGCTTCTGCCTCCGCAGCCAGGTAAGCCGTCAGCCACACCTGGCACCTGCCCCACCCCTCCCCGATGGGCACTCCCCTAAGTCTCCTAATCCCAGGAACACGCCATCCGGATCATTGTCAGCCTGGTTCTTATCGGAGTTTGGAGACTCCCGGGGAGCCCTCACTGTGTGCTGCACGGATCCACAATGGGGGGAGTGGCCGCCCCTCCCCCAGCGCACAGCCCTGGGTTTGGGTCAGAAGTCTGAAGACTAGCACCTGGGTCTGTGGGAGGGCGGCAGAGATTTGGATAGAGAGGAGGTTTCTGGGGGTTTTAAGCATCCCTCCCAAGTTTCTGTGGGAAGAGAGGGCGAGTTCCTGGAAATGTCTTTTTTTCCCCTACTGGGCTCAGAGGACCCAGAGTTCAGATTGGGCAGTAACAGAGTGAGGTGGAAATGCGGCCTATGGGGCTGGTAGATGTTGTTGTTAGGAATTTCTCATCTACTGGGGGAGATGCAGGGACCAGGGAATAGGGCTGGGAGAAGATGGGGCTGGGCGCCAGGGCCTCTGTCACGGGGTTAGTGGTGGGGGGGGGGTCTGGTGGGACCTACAGTGCAGGGAGGTGTGTGTGGGTCCTGGCTGAGCATCTTTCTTCCTGGGATCCTCCCAGAGAAGATCCCCAACAGTGCTTTCAGGCTGTGGGGTGTGTGTGTGTGGGTGTGTGTGTGTGTGTGTGTGTGTGTAAAGCTGGGAGAGGGCTGACATGGGGACATAGCTGGCTCAAAGAGTAGGGAACTGAATAAACTGAACGTAACCTTAAATTCTCCCCTGGGGGACAGAGAGAACCCCAAGAGCATGACTTCAAGCCTCCGGAAGCCTCTAGTGAGGGGCTGGGCAACCTGTAACAGGAGCCTGGCTTTCTGATCCCCTCTCCACTCCTTTGGGGGAACCAGAGGGGAGGGGGTTTAGTACACCTCTCTGGTTAAGAGTGTCAACTGTGGAGTGAGTCTGTCTGGCTTCGAATTCTAGCTCTACCATCTACTAGCTGTGGACATTGTACAAGTTTCTTAATCTGCCTGCGCCTTAGTTTTCTCTGGTGTAGAATGAGGATAAAATAATACCTACCTCATTGGGTTGTTGTCAGGATTAAATGCATTTAAAGTGTTAATCAAAGTGCCTACTCTGTAGTAAGTGTTCAATAAAAACCAGGGATATTATCTCCATTATTATTGTGCTTTTCTAATGGGGATCGCCCTCCTTGTAGACCTTTAGGCAATAGGCCTTCAGAACTGGAGTAATGGAGAAGGAGGGATTTCTCCCAGTATTTATTCTTCCCGTCATATGGTTGGGAAAGATCCTTTCACTCCATAAGAAGTTTGAATGTTCAGCCTCTCTTCCCAGGTGCTGCCTCTGGGCCTCAGTTTCCCTCTCTGCCATTCTGGTTCCGCAGTGGGGAAAGGTGCCAGCAGGCTCCCGCCCCAGTCACCCAAGGTGTGTTTTGAAATCTTCTAGCAAAATATACTGTCCCGCAGGATTGGCTGGGAGGCAGGCACTGCAGCTGTGGACCACAGGGCCGGAGCCCCATCCGCATCCCAGTGGGCTCTGAGTTCAGATGCTGCGGGGTGCGGGTTTTCAGATTTGAGAAAAGCCAGCCAGCAGCAAGAAATGGCCAGCCAGGACCAGGTCAGTGGGACCCCAGGCCACTTAGCAATTCCCCTTTCTCATTTGCAGAGGGAGAGGATGACCTAACCTCCTCCTGGGCCAGGATTTGAGCCAGGGGCTGGGGGCGAGGGGCTGGATGAACAGCTGCAGCTGCCTCCCTCCTGCCTTTGCCGGGCCTGAGTCAGGCAGGAAATGAGAGCTGGGGAAGAGATCAAGATCACTGAGTCAGGCTCTAGGAAGGATTTTATTAAAAATTGTTGAGATTGGGTCCAGACACTGTCCCCGCCCAGGGTGCTGGTGGAGGGGAGGTAAGGGAACGGAATCTGAGCGCTGCTCCCTCCTATTTCCCCTGGGGAAACTGGTTGGAGGCTCACCTGCCCTCTCAAGGAGCATCAGATTTCTGGAGTGCAAGGGGACAACCTCAACCTCTCACTGGAGGCTGTGTAGGCAGGGGGGCAAGGGACAGGACCACCCCTACTCGTAGAGTGCCTTGGTGGGCTTCAGAGTGAGCGTCTCTTGCTCCTGGCTGATGCCCCTCATGCTTGGCTTGGTGAGTTGAGCACGGATGGGACTTCAGCCTCCACTCACCTCTTACGTGTACCCTTTGCAGTGAACATCCTGCGCAGTAGTACGTGGAGGCTCTGCTAGGACACTGAGCACCCCGGGACTCAAAGGCTGAGTGTGTATGAGGGTGGGGAGCAGGATGGGATAACCTGGCTTACCTGAAAGGAGGCCCTATGGGCAGCAGGGGCCAGACCCTGTCCTCACCTAGATCCTGGGCCCAGGTCTTGCAGGACTGCTATTTTTCACTTTTCATTGGTTTTTCTAGAGTCACGAGGGAGCTAGTTGGTCTTGTTCTGACCCATGCGTTAGTATTGTCCTTAGTGTCCCTCTGTGTGTTTGCCTGTCCTCATTCCCCCACTCAAGCCAAACTGGGCCCAGGCAGCTGACCCCTTCCTGGGACTCTGCTCCTGATAAGCTCTGTGACCTCAGTCAAGTCACACCCCTCCCTCCACTGCAGTGTTATCATCTGTGAGACAAGGAGGCTGGATTAGGTGAGTGGTACCCTAAGGGCCAAACCGTCCTGGGAGACATGTTTAATTTGGCAGGCAGAATGATTTAAGAAAAGAAGGCAACATTTAAAAATTTGTATTTTTAAAATATTTTAGATAAAAGATTTTATATGATAATATAGATTTGAGGCTTCTCTTGACAGATCAAAAGATCTGATGGGATGAACTTTTGTTGCTGATGCCACAGTGGTGGTCCCTGAGGAACGGGAGTCCGCTTTAGCTGGGCCTGCCCTCTCCAGGTCCCCATAGATGCCTTGCTCGCTCCTCTCATTTAACTTCTGTTGGGCCCCTGAAGGCTCAGACTGTGACCCTGCCTGAGACCACTATCTGAGTCTGAAGATTTTTTCAGCTCTGATATTCTGTGACCTTTGGATTCTGTGACCAGAGGTGACAGAAGAAAGGCTCAATGCAACAATAGGAAATGGGCTGGACAAAAAGAAGAACTTCTTGATGGACAACTGTCTGGGAAATTTGTGGCCTCCCTGAAGGTAGAGGTGGAAGGGAACTTCAAGACCAGCAGCTTAGCCATTTTGCAGGTGAGGAAACCGAGGCCAGGAGAGGGGGGTGCCAGGCTTATACGGCATGTCAGCTTCATTCCTACCCTCACTCACCTTTCCCTCTGCCTCAGCTCAGCTGGCCTCTAGGCCCAGTGCCAGCCTCAGAGCCCACATGCTGCCTGTTTCTTTAGCTGGCTGCTGAGCCAGGGGCTGGAAGGTGGTGGGCAGTGAGCAGGAGGGGCCCTGCATGCAGGGGGAGAGTGGAGTTAAACACAAACCTGCTGCAGAAATGGCCAGGACAGTTGGATGGCGTGGCATAGGGTGGTGGCGGGCTCTGAGGCTTTTAGGAGCCCAGCCCAGAAAACCCAGCCAGTCTAGTGGCCCGTACCTAATGTCTGCTGCATGTGAGATCCTGGTCCAGGTCGGGGGTGGAGACCCCAGGATGAGTAATATGGTTCAGGGCCCTGAAGAGACTGCAGCCAGAAAGACCTTGGAGGAGAGAGGGTGGCAGGAAGAGATGGTGCTGAAGATGGGTGTTTATCACAGGTATGTGCAAAGGTGTCCAGACCAGGTATGCCTACGGCCTTTTAAAGGGGAAAAGAGGGAAAAGTTTAGGAAGGGAATAGTAGATGGTAAGAATAGGAAACAATGTTAGGACCCACTGCTTGATAGGTTGATTCATTCCTTCTTTAACCACATCTGGCACCTATGAATGACAGGCTCTGGGGATACAAAATGTGGGATATGTTCTTGCCCAAAGAACTCTCCCCATGTGTGGGTGAGGGAGGATGAATAATGGGTAAAGAGGCTGAAATGAGGTCATTACCTATCGTTAGAGACACCCCAGGTGGCAGAGTTGAACACTAGAGGCCTTCGCTCCCATTTTTAGTCCCAACTTAGGGACTGGGGAGGGGCTATGTGAGAGGCCAGACAAGTTGGTGTCACTGTGACTTGGTCTTCAGTCTTGTTTTCTAGCATTTCTGGGAAGCTGCAAGGTGATTTCTCAGAATTCCCAAGATAGCTGCCGGAGGCCTGTCTTCCAGTGACGCCAGCAGCAAAGGGCTGGGGGAGCAGGCAGGGGGACGATGGGAGTGGGTGCCGGGATGGCAGGGCTTGGTTGGCCAAGCCCTTGTTGAAGCTGTTGGGAGGCGGGCAGGGTTGGTGATGGTGGCTAGGGGAGGGGCCTCGGGGCCTCTCAGCGAGGCAGCTACCTGATAATCACTCCTCGCTGGCTCTATGCTCTAGCTAGTGGAGAGGGGTAGGGTTTGCGGGCGTGTCTGTCTATGGACACCCCAGTGGTGGCTGCAAGGTCAGCTACACATGGAACACAGGTCCATTTCAGTGTTGGCTAAACTGTCAGTTGAGCCTCAGCAGACTTAGGAGGGAGTACCGAGGGGCATTGTGATTTTGGCAAGGGATGCAGGGCGGAAACTTTTTCAGCCCCATAGTTCTGCAAAAGGACTTGGAGAGATGTGAGAAGGGACCCTGATTCCTCAGCCTGACTCCTTTATCAGAACAAAGACTCTTAACTCAGGCACCTGCTCCGGGAAGGACCAGAATGAGACACCTTGCCTCAGTGTCCTCCCAGCTTCTCAGAATCACCAAGCGATAGTGTCAGTCCCTTGTTCAGCGTGCAACCTGCATGACCGCATTTTGCAGCCTTTTCCCAGGTGAAGTGTGACTGTTTCCCTCTCATTCTGCAGTTTCCCAGGCTGATGTCTTGGCTGGACTGTGGGCTGGGAGCCAGCACACCTGGCTGGGCAGGCCCACCTGAGGGGAGAGGCCGGTTGTAGAGACTGAACCCTGGGGTTGCACTGTGTGTGGCATTGACAGAGAGTGAGGAGGGCATGCTCCTGGGGGAGCAGGGGAGAGGCAGGGTACGCGTAACCTTTTGTACGCGTGTCCTGGGGCATGTACAGCACACTCATGCTGTGTGCATAGGAGCTCAGACAAGAGGGCTTTCTGCTAAGTTACTCAATCCAAGAAAATGGTCTCAGAAAGTCTATTTTGGGTGGGGCCCTGTCCTGGGCATTTTGTGTGTTTATGTGAGTTGGACTGTGTGTCCGTGTGTGTGTCTACAGAAGGGGGTGGGGCTGAGCCCTCTTTCCCTCCCCTGGAAGGCTCCAAAAAGCAGAGCTGGTGATTCACCAGCCCCACCCACCCTTACTTGGTCCAGCCTGGCCAGAGCTCCAAGAGAAGTTTTTTGGAGAAATTGTGTGTGGGGATCGAGACAACGAGGGCTCGGGCAGATTTTGCTGGATTTTCCTGTAGTGCTCCTTGGGAATGCATTTAGATCTGTACCCCTTTTCTTCCCACCCTCTAGACCCCCAGCTATTGCCTCTGGGCTCAGCGGGGAGGAGAGGGAAGGGCAAGGCAGGCGGGCAGGGGGACACTGTCGGGGAGAAGTAGGCGTTGGAACGGTGGGAGGTGCAAACTGGGCCCAGGGAGGGGGAGGGGGAGGTGAAGGAGGAAGTGGGGAAATGCAAACCAAATGTTGGCCCAGGGTACAGTCAAGAAAAACAGACTCTCGCGGGAGCCTGGAGCGGGGCTCCCTTTAGGAAGGGCAGGAAGGGCTGGGACAGATGTTTGGAGAAAAGAAAGAAAGAAAGAAAAAAAGAGTATAACAAAGTTGGAACGAAATGCACAGCCTGGGGGCTGGGCCATTCTCCTGCAGGCTCAGGCCGGGTTTCTCTCACGTTAAGGTCCCTGAGTGTGTGCAAATGAGTGTGTGTTCCAAAGGCAGGAGGGCCTGCGTGTGTACTTGGAGATGAGACAGGGCCAAGGAACCTCCGGGTGTGCAGACTGCGCTGTCCTACCTCTGTCTGCCCACTCCTCAGTGGTTTGGGGGCAGGGGGTCTGCAGTGAGGACAGCAGACTCCAGGCCTGCCAGCACCGGATCAGAAGGCAGAGGCTTCAGTGGCTCACAGGGATTGTGTGTCTGGGGGCGGGGGGGGGGGGGGAGCGGTGCAGCGTTAGGGGATGGCTTGGTGGTGGTGGGGCCCTGTCTCCAGTAGCTGTCCCTTTGCCCTATCTCCTTCATACCCCCTGCAAAGCAGGGCTTCTGCCCCACAACGTCACCAGTGGAGCCTGGGAGGAGGGAGGAGACAGGAGGCTGGGACAAGGGGGTGGAGTGGGGGGAGGAGGAGGAGAAGGAGGGAGGGTGAGCTGGAGGCAGGCAGGGCCAGAGGCCCGACAGATGCTGGCTGCGCAGGAGCAGCAGCCTGGGACTCAGAGCTTTCTTCTGCCTGCGTGTGGGGGCCGTGAGCTCGAGAGTGCTGTTTGCAGGCCCCGGACGTGGCCTGAGCTCAGGACCCACCGAAGATGACGTGGATCTGTCTGTCCTGCATGCTCTGGGTAGGTCTGGCTGCTTTAGCTAGGATGCTGTACACACCTCCCCCCACTCATCCTTAGGCTGAGAGCCTGTGGTGGGGAGACTGTTGGTGGCGAAGGAGGGGGCCCTCTCTGCCTCTGGTGGACAGAAGGACAGACATACTTGAGCAGACCCTCAGGCTGTGTCCTTCCCCATCAGCAGGGCCCACGGCCTGGTTCTACCGGTCAGTACATATCCCCCGCCCCCACCCTGCCCACTGCTCTCATCTCCAGTTGAGTCCAGAGCTGTAAGTAGAAGGAAGCCATCAGGAAGTTTTGTTTCTTTTTGGAGCCTCTTCTGCCTCCACCCCCACCCCCACATTGGGGTGAAAATTCTTTACCCCCTCAATTGCTCAGCCCAAGAGTTTGAGAAAGGGGCAGTGGTAGGGGCCTGAAGAATGGGAGAAATAGACCTAGCAAATAAAAAAAGCCATACTGGAGGCGAGTTCTGCTCTGATTCCATCGCTTGTATCCCTCTGAACCCATTTCAGCTTCTACCCGCTGCCATCCCTTCTTCCATAGCTTCCTCCCCACCACCCCTGGCCTCCTCTTTTCCCCTTTTTGTTACCAGGTTCAGGAAAATGTGTGTTAGGGTGACTGTCCCTGAGGGGTGGGCAGGCAGGGTCTGGGGGCCACATGGTGAGGGTTAAAAGTCTTGAGGCCAATTAGGAGCAGAGAGGGGCTGGGAGAGGGCCCGCTGCTGCGGGATGGTTGGGGGCAGGGGCAGGAGACCCCTTCCTCAGAGGGGCTCCGTAGCTGTCTGGGCAAAGGCATGCACAGGGGTCAGGAGGGCGAGGAAGTCATCCCTGGCTGAAGTTAATGTTGGTCTCTGAGAGAATGAGCTTGGGGGAGGGGGCTTTGGGCCTGGGATCCAGATGTGGCCTTTCCTGCCCCTTTCCTTGTTCCCGCCAGTCCTGGGGAGGGCCCTCTCTTGGCCTAGGCAAGCTCGGGCTGAGTATAGTTGTGGGAGATCAGACTTGGGCAGTCAGGTGTGCTTGGGGCAGGGCAGGGGAGGGTGGGGGAGGGTCTGGAATGAGGGGGTTTGGGTGGAACCTGAGACTTGGGTTCAGGGATGGATCTGGAAGGTGCCTGGAGCATCGTGCACAGAGGATGCATCAGCGGTTCTCTGGGCTGGTGTTGACATCTGGAAAAGGGGAGCCTTGACCAAGTTCACCTCTCCAGGCCCTTCAGGCTCCCTCCGACAGGCTCCGGAAGGCCTGCAGACGGTGCCAAGAGTAGAGGTGGGCAGTGAGGGAGCCCTGCAGTAGGAGGGGTGACAGACTTCTGGGGGCAATGTACTGCTGTGGGTGGAGAAAGGGCCATTTCAGCTGAAGGTCATGGGAGAAGCATGTCACCTCGGTGAGTTTCAATCTCCCCATGGGTGAACTGAGGACAATGAAGGAGAGTTGCCGAGGGGTGGGCCCGAGTACCCTATTGATGTTACTGCCTTCCCTGAGAGCTGGGAGAGGGTACTGAGGACTAAACGCAGGTGTGGATGCTGCCACTTTGGACTTCTCTAAGCCCCTCCCTTGGTGCCTTTTCCTGCCTTCTCTCTTAGTGCCTGCCCAGCCCTCCCCAGCTCTGTGGGACAGCTTGGTGGATGCTTTTCAATGGGAATGAGAAGAGGCCGATGGGAGTGGGCTGGGCAGAGAGGTTGTGCCTGGATGCTCATTGCCAGGATGGGCCAGAGTCTGGGGGAGTGTGGATTGGACAGCGGGCACACTCAACCATGTCAGTGTTCTTGTCCTCTCTCTCCAGTTGCCCAAGGCAGTAGTACCAGTAACCTTCCTCCCTTCCGGGTGGGCCTTGTTGGGGCTAGGGTGTATGTTTATGGCAGGGAGTGGAGGGATAGATGGCACCGATCATGGAAAGGGGCACAGAGGCCCTGCAGACCTTGCCAAGGGGGCTGCTTTTGCTTTGAGAGGCATTTGGTGGCTAAAGTGTGTAGCCTTTGACACCAGACAATGCTAGGCTCAAATCCTAGTTCCAGCATTTACCAGATGGGCAGACTTGTGTAAGACAGTTCTTTCTTGAGCCTTAGTTTCCTGATCTGTAAAATAGGGAGAATAATGCACATCTTGTATGGCTGAGATGAGGACAGAGATAATGTACATCAAAAGACAAGGCACCCACATGCACCGTAGGTGCTCAGTAAATCCTGGCCCCCCAACTCTGAAACCTGCTGTTTGTCTTACGGGATCCCCCCATATCCCAGATCTCGTGTGGGTGGAGGGTCTCCCTGGGATCAGTGTTGTGGGACAAAGTTCCACCTCTGAAGCTCTTGACTGCCCAGGGTTTCTGCCCAACTATTCTGGGGCCAAGAACTAGCTGGGTCTGTGGCCTCAGGGAGGTAAACCGAGGCATGGTCTGGAGTAGATATGTCTTGTGCTCCGTTGTGAGTGCACGTGTGTCGTGTGCGCACATGTCCCTGGATGAGGACAGCTACAGAAGTTTCATCCAAGAAGTAATATATCTGTAATGCATAGTTTTAACAAGCTCTAGGAATAAAAATCACTTTATTAGCTGAGGAGCATAGTAATATATTATGCATAACTTGATTTTCTCAGCAAATGTTCCCATTTGCTATTACATATTCAAGTATGGCTTATTTAGAAAATAATTATATGTCTATTAATAGAGGCTTTTTGGTGTGCTGATGGAGTTAGAGCTGCAGGCTCTTCCTTCCAGAGGGACTGGCTCTGTTGTCAGCAAGTGTGAAGGGGCTTATTAGGGTGGGGCTGAAAGAGCCACAAGGCAGGACTGGGGCTAAGTATAGCCCTGCCTTGCCTTGAGCAAGCTGTGTGGCCCAGGGCCCGTCACTCAACTTTTCTGGACCTCACAGAAGCTTGGATAGTATTCCCTGAGGCCACTTCCAGCTGCAGACAATGAAGTGTTCTCTTTCTTGGAGCTGGTGTCCTTCTCAGGGCTAAGCACACATTTTTGTCAGAAGGGTCCTCATGAGCCCTCAGATTCCTGGGGTGCATTTCCTGCCATGTCAGCCCCACTCTTACCCCTCAGCCTGAGCTCACTCTCTCGAGTTTTGTTCGTAGTTACGAGCTGGCCCCCTCGGAGCCTCCTGACGTGGGTTTGGGAACTAGGCTAGGCTGCTTGATACTCATCAGGGTCTTACTTAAAAATCTCCTTTTGCAAAGTTTTTCAAAATGACCTTTGAGGCACAGGGTCAGGGAGAAACACTGAACTGTTTTTCAGAAGGTTTCACAGGAAGTGTAGCATGCTGGCTGAGAGTGCGGTGCCTGGCTTTCATCTTGGCCCCACCATTGGGTAGCAGCGTGACCTTAGTCAAGTGGCTTCATAGCTCTGTGCCTCGATTTCCACACCTACCTGTAAGGTTGTTAGGTTTTAGGTGAGCTAATAGATGTGTACATTTAGAATAGCATCTCTCACATAGTAAGGGCTCAGGAAATGCTAGCTCTTATTGTATGATGCACATTTTCAAGGCTACACAGTAAGTTAGAGTCAGAACTAGAACCCTGGTCTCCTGCTTCCCCATCCAGGGCTGCCCATTCTGAGAACACTTCAGGGCAGGGCATGTGGGGCCAGTGTGAACGGGTGGTCAGAATGGTGTGAAGGCCAGGACGGGCAGGCCTTCTCCTGCATGTGGCGGGCACAGTGGTCAGAGCGTAGCCTCTGAAGTGAGCCTCCCT